>CM071639.1:10360768-11594102 GCA_036419045.1 Scirpophaga incertulas | reverse complement strand
CACTTTCAATCAGATGAACAGGCTGCTTGTTTATGTAAATACAAGAGTGAGAGAGAGAGTGTCCCAGAAAGAGTGAGATCGAATAGATTTTTAATAATTTATATCGGAAAAAAATTTCATCCGATTGCAAATTTATCCAGAAAATCGCGAATAATCATAGAACTTTTAGAGCTAGATTTATGTTTTTTTTAATTTCTAAAGTAGTATTTAAAAAAATATATATTTCACTGACTATTTAATAGTCCAAAACAATTTGGTTACATAAAATATTAATTTACTTTTTTGTTCTATAATTTTTCATATAATGTGCGTTCAACCAGCTCTACTTTAACTTTAGATCTATCATAACATATTGTTTGGGTGTTTAAATACTTTTATTAGTATACTAGCGGACCCGACAGACTTCGTCCTGTTAAAAAGATTCGTAAAGTGGCAGTTTTTTGTTCCTACTTGAAATGACATATGATGACATAAAATTTGTTTGACAGAACTAACGTCACTTTTTTTGTCTTCGATTGTTTTGCCAAAGGTTCAAATTGGCTTTTAAGTATTAATACAAATTGTTTGTATATAGGAGTATAGAAAGATGTTGATTTTACACTTTATCAAGATTTTTTTAAAAATTTTTCTACGTACAAACCTTCTCTGAACTTCTACGAATAGACCAAAATTAGCGAAATTGGTCCAGGCGTTGTTGAGACACATTTCGCGATTCATTTTTATATATAAGATAAGATTAATCAAAAGCTTGGACAATCTCACATTAAAATGAAATAGAACGAAGTTTAAACCCTAAAATTCCATATTCTTACTAAAAGGATTCTTTGTTGAAACTTAAAAATAAAACAACGTAAAATAAAAATAATATTTCTTTATTATTTTATTTTTAAATCAGATGTTGAAAATGGTGTTCATATAATAGTGCTTCTATACATAAATTACATAATCTCAAAAGAATTAAGTTAAAGAAAATTAAATTAATTTAACTCTTTTAATTACGAAATGAATAGTTTGCTCAATTAATTTAATGTATAACTTTTCTACGGTGGTATAATGTTAATGGCACACTAATTCTTTATAATGACCCCATATCAGGTCTCCCCGGATGGTAGGCGAAGGCGGGCACACACAAGCGCGGTATTGCCCGCCTAGTGACCCTACCGTGAGGCTGCGTGCGCGTCCGGCTAAGCCCGCACGCCGTAGTGAAGTCTGTCTGGGGGACTGTCCAGGGGTTCTCGGACAGTCCCTCCTTTGGCGGTGGCTTGACCAACTCTTGGTCGAGCCGGCCCCGGGACACATCGCGGTCGAATCGCGAGAGCGCACCCCGCCATGTGCCCCGTATGGGCTCAGAGAACTCGGGGGGATTTTAGTGGGTAGGCCGGTCCTCTTGACCAGAGAGCCCCACACACGGCCGCGTCTTGCCAGCGCGGTGTCATGGTGCACAAGGTCGCATTTCCCCCCCCTCAAAAAAAAAGTCTCCCCAGGTATTAAGGAGATTTTTCACTATTCTTGAGTAAAGGTACAGTGGTCCTTCACATTATTTGCCGTTACATATGTAGACGTACTAATAAATTCACGTCTTCCACCAAATTCTTAAAAATATCTCACTGGACACTCGTGGAGGCCTCTCAAATGGTCCAATCAACTGTCGACGACCGTCACAAAAATTAATACAGTACAAGCGTAAAGTTCGATTTAAATGTTTCAATAGAATTATCTGGATTGTTTGTGTGTAAAAAATCATGTGTATGTATGTGTTGCTTTTTTCGAGATACAAAATCAAATACATAACCCACACTATTATTGTTTCCATTCATTTATTACTATTGTATCATTAAAAAATAGTTTTAAATAACTATATCGAATGAGTGAATCAGCTGAAACAATATTAATAAAGAAAGAATTAAGTCTTTTATTTTGATTATTTTATAATACAAATAAAACATAAAAATCTATATACTCATAATTCGAATACGTCCTCTCACGATTAATTTTTATTACAGTAAAGGAAAAATAATACACAATGCAATAAAAGCAAATGCAGATCTTTATTAAGTTATAAAAGAATTCAAAATCTAATGAAATATATACAAATAACAAAAAAATAAGTTACAATCACATTTGATGTAAAATAACTTTCGTATTAAAACAAATATACATGAAAAGGAAATACTTAATTATACATAAACATAATTAAAATAGTGTAACGCATTCAACAAATAAATTATAACATAAAAATGCTTGAAATCATAATAAAAATAAACAAGTATAATATATTTCACTTGACTATTACTATACTAGACGTTTTAAGCAATAATATCAACAAACCTAACTCCAATTATCTACTAGTACTGCATGTTTCGTTAGGCATTATATTTCTATCAATCATTTTAACAAAATTGGTAATTCATTACGAGTATATTACACTATTTTCTTTTTATTAAAAACTAACCACACGATTAAAAAGCTTGCTACTTTATAAAAATTATGACAATGACATAATCACTGGAATCAAAACTTTCTATTTTTAAATGCAGCATTCATTCTGATTGATGAAATACAACAAGGGGTGGCAACATTGTATAGTTCGAACGTAATAAGAAAAGAATTAAAAATGGTGCGATACACGTGATATTGCTGTCAAATGTCAAAAATCACCTAGATACTTTCTTCTCCTGCAGTGGCCCTCATCTTAAAGAACAATGGCAAATAAATATCAAGAATCTTTAACGTATATTGAGTAACACACAAAATGCGAGAAAGTCTGCAAAAAAGTAACACCTATAACTAGACGACAAATGACTAAATCTCTATATTTCTAGACGGTCCGTTTGTCATTATTAGTCAATGCCGGTCGAACTTAGTGTGGCGCGAAAAGTAATTACAGGTTATGGTAGCGCGATTCCAGCGATTCCCGCCGCCGCGACATTTGTTCAATTATATGTGCCTAACTATTAATTAACAGCTATGACTTAATTCAGATATGCTAGCGAGAGATGCACAATGTTGATTCGGACCGCAGGATGATTTTCGGAAATGTCTCATTTACCAAACAGTTTTTACATTGGGCTTTTCAGAATGACAGTTTAACGAATTTTTCGAATTATGCATCTAGAGATTAAGAACAGTGTCTATAAAACTCACAAATTTAACCCTATTTCATAGTTTTCCAAATTATTTTTATGATATAGGTAGACAAAATTTGTACACGACGCGATTTTAAGATATAATCTCTAAAAGTTGGTACATCCATATCCATAGAAAAAAATTATTGTCTCTGTCTCTTGTCTCAAAAGTTTTGTCATTGTTCTTTAGTATGCATTATATCACCCAGGTATATCAATCGGTATATTTTGTTGTTTAGCCTTTTAGTGCAATAATGTACATTTTAAGTGCTGTCGTATCGCTAGTAGGGTTCATTACTCTTAAAACTAAATTTCTTTTTCATTTTAACCACCGATTTATCTGTGATATATATCTATTTGTCATTATTTAGCATTCGAGTAATAATCTAGAGATTCGTTAGGAACTAAACAAACATTTTAAATTCTTATCTTAACATAACACAGCCCTACTCGTTGGTAATCCCAGTTTTGCAAAAGGCAAAAGGGCTATGTACTTTTGCTTGTCAAAATTAACATACAGTGTCTTAAAATAAAATGTATATTTGGTATGCTTTCTGCGTAAACGTGACGAATCTATAAGATTCACTGTCAATCGAGAGCCTGGTTTTTCCATATAGATTCATTAATAAATTCCCATCTCCAGTCGTACAACAATTTCTTTGGAGGTAACCATAAGATGTCAGGCAAGCGTTTTTCAAAAACTTTTACTTCTTTCATCTTTTGGTTATTTAAGATTTCTTTTAACATTTTTGTTTCGGTTTTTAGCCTAATTTATTAAGTGAATATGTTGCTATTATTATTCGGGCGCAAAGTCGCCTCACATCTTGCACTGCTTCCCCTTACCAATCGACATTCTTCGCTGTCCCCCAACCGAATTCGTTGCGTATTAAGGGGCCGTCCATTAATCACGTGATGTTTTTTAAGCCCCCCCCCCCTCGGTGATACGTAGTGAGGTTTAAGACTACCCTCCCCCCCCCCTTCCCAACATCACGTATATTTTAGCACCTACAAAGAATTTTATAATTTTCAAAATATTACCTTTAAATACAGGTATAAACTATAATTTTATTTTATTCTGAAATTAAGGACCATGATAAAAATATTTATTTAAATAAATAGTACATAAATTAAGCTCGGTGTGCGTGGATTCCTATTGCCAAAACAATGTTAAAAAAGAAAAATTAATTAAAAAATGTTTTACCGTCATCGTCATCGTGGCAAGTCAAGATATAACACTATACGCCGCGCTGCTCATCTATTTAAAAATCGCGCGTTTGACGAAAAAATAAATACACGTGATATGTTACTATAACCTTGTGTTATTTTCGTGATTTTTATCAAAGGCCTCCCTCCCTTTCAAGTCTCACGTGATTAATGGACAACCACTAATGAGTATAAACTTTTATTTTGGACATTCTGTATTTAATTTTCAAATTATAAAGATCATAATGATTGTAATATATTCAATGTAATTTGGTTATAAGTTTTTTTTTTAGGATAGGGCAGCAAACGAGCAAACGGATCACCTGATGGTAAGCGTGTAACAAGGCGCTATATTTTACTCCTTGCCTCCTGGCTGGCTGCCTTGATCATTTTAAAAGGTGTACGTCAAGCGTGAGCTTATTGACAATTTTGACATGACTCGAACCATTATTTGCTGTGCATATCATATGAAATTGAACAAAATTACAAAATAAATATTCATATACATAATTACAACTCTCAGAGTAATAATAAATTTATATTATATAACGTTACGAAGGCACTTATGTAAGTAGCTCAATATATTTAAAGTATTTCGTATTAGCTGTAATTGTGTTAATTTTGTAATGTGATTTATTGTTACAGTGTGCCTTTAATTTATACCTACTATTAAACATACATATTAAGTGACTATTGGTGCCTTTCTTTTAACAACCCGAGTCACCCTGTCACAACCTAGTGTCACAAGCGATAACCGCTGCCCATGGACGGGTGTCCAATACCAGAGGAGTCACAGCATAATCTTTATTCCTATTATCATTATTTGACTAAACGGGGTAAATATTTGAAATATCCTGTCCTGTTAAAATGATTCTATCGAATCTTTATTCTCTTTCTTTTCTAAAAACACATCACGTTACCCTTATTGAAACTCACTATGTCCATAGCTATATTAAATTTTTCATTAGTTAAACGACATACTTAAAAAAAATCTTGACAGGCCCACTTCTATAAGAAGAGATGTCTTTTACAAGCACCAAGAAAAAAAATTTGACATAAAATGAATGCCTTATAACGACTTATAAAAGTGATCTAATTAAGAGTAATGTTGAAAGTTGAAAATAACGTTATTATAACTAAGAATTATCGATTGATATGAGGGAAATGTAAGTTTCGATAATTTCACACTACCATTACACTTATGTATACATAATGTAGAAAGCAATTTTTATTTTAATTATAAGCATTAAGTCCTAATAACAGTTTTTATAAGTAATGTCAGATTAATGTAATATTCGTAAAATTGACAACATCTGAGATATATACATATTTTTTTACCTAAGAATTATCGATTGATAAGGAGAGAGAAATGTGTTTCGATAATCACAAACTGATGTCCCCATTTTAAAGCAGAAAATATTATTATTACATTTTTGTCTTACTTTTCCATGTCTATAGAGATATAGAGAGCATATTACAAAACCCGAATACAAAGAGCCTTACAGTAAGTGTTGTACAAATTGTAGCAGGTATCTTAAACATACTAATAACACGTGTACTCTAAAACATATAACGAACATGTTTTTACTTTTTAAAAATATTATTTGTCGAATAATTTATAAACGACTAGTTTGGTTGATGTAAATCGACTGTTTGACCAGATTAATCTATTATTAATTTCATGACAATCAACTGTTGAATGTTACTGGTATCTTTTTATGACTGTTACCATTATTATAATGGTGTTGGTGATTTATATGTAATAAAAATGCCTTCCTGCTACAGAACAAAAAACACTTATCGTAAGTGGTCAGAAAATCCACACAAAGTTTATTACAAGTTTATAACCGATTAACACGTAGGGATACCTCCAAACACCCATAAAATCATTGTGAGGTAGTACATATCTATTAAATATATATCCAAAATAACCAGGAAAATATAGTATGGAAAAGTTACTTACATCAATTTCTACAATGTTTTAATTTCCTTCACGTGTTCGGCTCTTTGTGCTCGGGTTTTCTTAACCCTTAAAAGTCTAGGATGGCCGGTTTGGTGTCGCGGGCGCATTTGATGAGTGAATGCATCAGTTTCACGAAACCGGTGTCCTTTGGTTTCTCCAACCCGCGTAGTAGGCGGTTCTTCATCACTGCCACGAATTCGCGGTTGCTGAGTTGTCCGTCCACTGTGAAAGGACTTAATTTAATAAATTTGTTCAAAAGCAGACTTTTTCCACGTGTGCGCAGTTATTGATTTCGGTGCTTTTTAATTTTCCTCCTGCTTAGAACTTCCAAATAAATGTAGGTTTTAATCAAAAGATTTCCATAGAATATACATACATACACTCACGCCTTTTTCCCACGGGGGTAGGCAGAGATTACGTCCTTCCACTTGCTACGGTCCATAGAATATTTCTATATGAAATTACTATTTTAAAGAGTTTATTGAATATCGCTCTACACCGGCCGTCGACAAAGACAGGTTTAAATAAATTGTCCTTCATGGCTATCATCCACTCCCAAAAACTGTTTTCAAACATTAAGTAAATAAATAAGTATCAATCACTTTGTTGATTGTCTTTTAAGGGTTTCAAATTGATTTTGGAGAAGAGAAGCTGAGAATCATCATAGCTACCACCGCAGCCAAGTGCACATTGGTTATGTCGGACTCCAAACCGATCGAGACGGCTTCACCAGGATGACCTACCGATTAAACTGAACCTTGAGCCTTGGCCATAAGAGCTTGGATGGAATGGATTTTTGTTGTTGTTTATAAATAGTTATTATCTACTATCATGCTATTAATCCTCTATAAAAGAACCTATAACAATTAACTTATTGCCAACATTAAAACACAACAATTTGTTAGAAATTTCCATTGCTACTTTAGAAATTTCTGGTGGTGTGTCATCAAAGCTAGAATCACTAATTTTTGTAAACAACGCACACAGTAATTGGTTTATTTCCAATATACGAGGGAAAAAATGGCGGGAAATAATACGATAAGACGAGAATCCGAAATCACGAATTAGTCTACAATTTATTGTCCTTTTTCAAAATTTTTGCAATCGGGTGGTGAAAATGTCATTGCATGAGAATGTTCTTTTTTTGAAATTCATAATATGACGCGTTTGTATGATATAATGATCATAATATCATTGAGTGTTTTGATGTTGGTAATAAGCTAATTGTTACAGGTTTTTTTTATAGAGGACTAGCGGACCCGACAGACTTCGTCCTGTCAAAAAGATTTGTACAGTGGCAGATTTTTGTTCCTAATTATTTTATAGATAATGTCGCATAGCCAACCAAATGGCAAAAAAAGTCTAAATGACCATTGTGGCTATTCAATTTTGGAACGTGACATTAAATCCTCCAACGATGTATTCTGTGCTCCAACGCACGCACGCACACTGTTTTGATAGATATGATTGAATTTCAACTATATGTAGCGTTAATAAACTGCAAATTGACTCTTTGATGTTAGGAACACACCTTCATTGCTTAGACAGCAGTGAGTGCTTGCAATATGAACTTTATACAATAAAAATAAAGCTCAATTCGACTGTACGTTTTAGTTAGAAAACGTTTGCATGGGAAAATAAAAGGGCTGTTTTTAGGGTATTTCCGATAATTATTCGAATTTTCCTCATTGTAAAAACCCTCCTTGAACTTCAACGAACATTAACAAAAAAGAATTGGCCAAATTGGTCCAGGCGTTGTTGAGTTATGAGCTTACCAACACATTTTGCGATTCATTTTTATATATAAGATTAATAGCATGATAGTAGATAAAATAATTAAGGGACGTAGCTTAGTACTCGTGTGTGTTTTAGGCTATTTTTTTTATTTGTCAGGCAGAAAAGTCGGTATACACCGCGCACTGCAGCATTGGCTGATTAAATATACTGACAAAAAAGTATAAAATGAAGCAGCAGCCACTCACTGTTCTCGTCGAATATGGTGAACACCACGTTGACGAGATGCGGGAGCAGGTCCACGTGGGCCACGGTGCGCGCCACGTGGCGCAGCGTGGGCTGGTCGATGGACGCGCCCGCGATGTGGTAGAACGTCAAAATGAAGCAGCAGCCACTCACTGTTCTCGTCGAATATGGTGAACACCACGTTGACGAGATGCGGGAGCAGGTCCACGTGGGCCACGGTGCGCGCCACGTGGCGCAGCGTGGGCTGGTCGATGGACGCGCCCGCGATGTGGTAGAACGTCAAAATGAAGCAGCAGCCACTCACTGTTCTCGTCGAATATGGTGAACACCACGTTGACGAGATGCGGGAGCAGGTCCACGTGGGCCACGGTGCGCGCCACGTGGCGCAGCGTGGGCTGGTCGATGGACGCGCCCGCGATGTGGTAGAACGTCAAAATGAAGCAGCAGCCACTCACTGTTCTCGTCGAATATGGTGAACACCACGTTGACGAGATGCGGGAGCAGGTCCACGTGGGCCACGGTGCGCGCCACGTGGCGCAGCGTGGGCTGGTCGATGGACGCGCCCGCGATGTGGTAGAACGTCAAAATGAAGCAGCAGCCACTCACTGTTCTCGTCGAATATGGTGAACACCACGTTGACGAGATGCGGCAGCAGGTCCACGTGGGTCACGGTGCGCGCCACGTGGCGCAGCGTGGGCTGGTCGATGGACGCGCCCGCGATGTGGTAGAACGTCAAAATGAAGCAGCAGCCACTCACTGTTCTCGTCGAATATGGTGAACACCACGTTGACGAGATGCGGCAGCAGGTCCACGTGGGTCACGGTGCGCGCCACGTGGCGCAGCGTGGGCTGGTCGATGGACGCGCCCGCGATGTGGTAGAACGTCAAAATGAAGCAGCAGCCACTCACTGTTCTCGTCGAATATGGTGAACACCACGTTGACGAGATGCGGGAGCAGGTCCACGTGGGCCACGGTGCGCGCCACGTGGCGCAGCGTGGGCTGGTCGATGGACGCGCCCGCGATGTGGTAGAACGTCAAAATGAAGCAGCAGCCACTCACTGTTCTCGTCGAATATGGTGAACACCACGTTGACGAGATGCGGCAGCAGGTCCACGTGGGTCACGGTGCGCGCCACGTGGCGCAGCGTGGGCTGGTCGATGGACGCGCCCGCGATGTGGTAGAACGTCAAAATGAAGCAGCAGCCACTCACTGTTCTCGTCGAATATGGTGAACACCACGATGACGAGATGCGGCAGCAGGTCCACGTGGGCCACGGTGCGCGCCACGTGGCGCAGCGTGGGCTGGTCGATGGACGCGCCCGCGATGTGGTAGAACGTCAAAATGAAGCAGCAGCCACTCACTGTTCTCGTCGAATATGGTGAACACCACGTTGACGAGATGCGGGAGCAGGTCCACGTGGGCCACGGTGCGCGCCACGTGGCGCAGCGTGGGCTGGTCGATGGACGCGCCCGCGATGTGGTAGAACGTCAAAATGAAGCAGCAGCCACTCACTGTTCTCGTCGAATATGGTGAACACCACGATGACGAGATGCGGCAGCAGGTCCACGTGGGCCACGGTGCGCGCCACGTGGCGCAGCGTGGGCTGGTCGATGGACGCGCCCGCGATGTGGTAGAACGTCAAAATGAAGCAGCAGCCACTCACTGTTCTCGTCGAATATGGTGAACACCACGTTGACGAGATGCGGGAGCAGGTCCACGTGGGCCACGGTGCGCGCCACGTGGCGCAGCGTGGGCTGGTCGATGGACGCGCCCGCGATGTGGTAGAACGTCAAAATGAAGCAGCAGCCACTCACTGTTCTCGTCGAATATGGTGAACACCACGTTGACGAGATGCGGGAGCAGGTCCACGTGGGCCACGGTGCGCGCCACGTGGCGCAGCGTGGGCTGGTCGATGGACGCGCCCGCGATGTGGTAGAACGTCAAAATGAAGCAGCAGCCACTCACTGTTCTCGTCGAATATGGTGAACACCACGTTGACGAGATGCGGGAGCAGGTCCACGTGGGCCACGGTGCGCGCCACGTGGCGCAGCGTGGGCTGGTCGATGGACGCGCCCGCGATGTGGTAGAACGTCAGCGCGGTGTCCACGTCGTTGATGTTGTTGAGCAGGTGGAAAAACTTCAGGTAGTCGTCCTTAGTTATGCCAACGCCGTGGTCACGGAATCTGGACACGTATTTTCGAATCATTACACGTGAATTTGGAATTCGAATACGAATACAAATCGTGCGCGAAATTATTTTCCACTGCTTACAGTTTTATAGATTTTTGAATCACTCGAATTCAGTGTTGACATTAAGAACAAATTCTTAATTAAATTCCGTTCCGTGAAAAAAAAATCCGGCGATGACTCACGCGTGAAACGGATCACTGTCAAGGTCACGTCAGCGTTGGATTTTCTACTAGTAGAAATCAAAAGCGAGTGGGTTGAACTACTCGTTGCACAACGCACGAAATGAAAATTCAGAAATAGTGAATTCGATAATTCGTATACGAATCTCACGGTTTCGAATGCGAATGGTTTTCTATTGTTTCAAAAATTCGTCTCCTGTTCGGAAACGAAACATTACTTTGGATGATTTTTGATGTTACATAATAAGAACATATTTAAGACTTCACTGATCACAAAAAAATCACATTATGTTTTAATGTTGAACTGAATACGGTTATTCGTCTGTTTATTTGTAATACAAATTGGTGAAAAAAAATCTCTACAACCAACCTGATGTTAAATAGTTATCGCGACTTATGGATTCTCACACACCATATCATACAAACCTCTATACTGCCACTTGACTAGGTTTTGGGAAGCGGAATTGAATAGCGAAAAATACAGCAAGTACTCATCACCTCTAAAAGTACGAGCGGGTCTAAAGTGAGCACTTTGGTCCCTAAGGAATAAAATGTTATAGGTGTAATATTACAATTAGCTATACATATAATTAACTTCTAATAGCTAAAATAAGATGCTAAAACAGTCAGTAATTGTTTAGTTTTTGGCACAGTGGCGTAGCGTGCCTTGGTGAAAAATGAAATAAAACGCGTAAACATTGCTCTACATGGCTTACTACCCGGTTATCCCACAATAACCGATATATGATGTTGATATATTTTGGAGAAACGCCTAACCAATACAAATAAAGATTGTTTTTTTTTATTTCTGAAGTGAAAAGTGTATAAGCACTTATGAAAGTTAGTTTCTTTTTTCGGGAAGCACGAGATTACATGTAATTATGGATAACATTTTCCAATTTATTGCCCACACAAGTTAAAGGCTTCTGTAGCCCGGGGGTATCATTGATACGGCGGCAGCTATGCCCGTTTTGGCATAAGATATCAAACACAATATATAAAAAAACGTTTACATTTGACAACATTTATGACAATTAGTACACGAGATAAAATACACTAATTTAAATTTATGTAAGACGTGTATTTTTTTTTAATCTTTTGGTATTCTGGTCCCACTCGAAGTGAAAACTCCAATTGTCACCTCGACACTAAAAGAAAGAAATCGCTTCGAGTACCATATGAGTATATACTCGAGACAACTGTTCGATCGACATGTTTAGAATGTAGAACGTCTTAAGAAGAACCAGAGAAGAAAGGTAAATTTAATGATTAAGAACCGGTTTCGAACCTTGGTTACTAATGTTTCCAAATTGTAAAAATGTCATAAAAGAAAATATGTTCAAACCTCAATCATAATCGTATCTATCAAAAAAGTTTAATGTAACAAGAAACAAAACTTACGCTTTCTTGACACGTTTGAGCATTCTTGCCTTCTTCTTAGCGGGGTAGCCCGCGTACGCCAATAGCAGCTCAGCGAAATCAGCTTCGGTGATTCGTCCATTTTCATCTGCAAAGATTTTAGTGAGTGTTGATTTAAGAAAAGCAGTTCATTTCTTTCGATTTACTTTTTTGTATTTATTTGCAGTCAGATATTTTACAATAAAGTAACCGGGTTCCGCATTAAGTAAGTAAAATTATTAATTAAAATTGCAGGGGCCGAAACAAGATTACGGTCCAAAAAATCTGATTCTGCTGACCCAAATTTTTAAAATGACTGACATTATTTGACCATTTCCACAGATTTTTTTTGTAGGTGTAAGGTATAAAAATAATAAATACTATTAAATAATTGGCCTCCACCGTCCACATAGCCCACCAGCACTGCCTCTTTATTATGTTAGTTACATCAGTGCAGTTACAAATTGCCAAGTTATTGTATGAAATCAACAAGACTTCGGTAAAAGAGAAAATAGATTCCTTCACTATATCATGAGGCATCAATATTATGCTGCTTATGCCCACACATAATAGAGCATCATTGGTGGTTGCCCTCAAATCATCCCTGGGCAAGTAGGCACTAATGATTACAATTTTAATAATTCAACCACCACCAATTATCAGATTGAACTAGGAAAACGTATAAAGTAGGTGAAGGAGTAAATTTTTATCCAAATCAACAAGATTGAAAGAAAAATAGATATCACGATGCATCAATATTATGGTGGTTGTGCCTACATCATAATAGCATCATTGGCGGTTGCCCTCAAACCATCACTGGGCACCTAATGATCAAAGCAATGTGCGCACTTGGGCGTGCATTATGTTCACACTAAAAGAAAACGACAGCTAGTCAATGATTCATAATAAAAAACCAATACGTCAAAAAATCTGACAAAACTGACCCTTTTCCAAAAAAACCTGACTTTAACTGACCAATGCCCAAAAATCAGACTTTGTCTGATTTATCTGACTAGTTTCGGACCCTGAAATTGTGAATACAAGTATTAGTGCGATGCAAAAGACGCGTTAACGGGCAATATCAACCCCAAAAAGAGTCAATAACTTTCCGAAATTTAGGTCTTTATGTGCTTTAATTTTGAGAGGAATCTTCATCTACCCTCAAATTGTTATACCATATACCATCACACAAAACATTCTCAGTGCCTTTATTTTGCAGAGCAAACTTATTTTGATCTTTACGCGGGCACGAATAATATATATTTTTAATCACTGAAAAGCAGGCCTATTCATGCTAACAATACGAAATTTATGTCCAAATTTTGTTAAAGTCGAACATTGGTTTTAATAAATACCTCCTCCTATGATTAGGTACTTATTCAAACATATACTGGTCAAGATATATTGTTATTGATATACGTGATCATTGCAATATGTCGAGATGTAATTTGGCCAACCTGGTTGTTTTCTCTGGAATTCAAGGGAAAGGATTTCTTTCTGTAGCTGCTGCTGGAAATCCAAGAATTTCTCAATGGTCAATTTTTGATTTAGCTTTGATCCGAAGAAATATGTCGTGAGTGCAGAGTTGATACCCTGTAAAAGTTTTATATAAAATTACATTCACCATGACCTTAGCACTTAAACTTTTCAATGGAATCGTTTGGATAAGGAGTAGGGTAATTAAAAATTAACCTACTCCTTCTTATCATCATCATCCTCTTGCCCATTTCCCATTATCTGGGGTCGGCGCAGTAGATCTTTTTCTTCCATTCCTCTCTATTAGCCGTCATTTCCATGCTTACTCCTTTCATTCTTTTTATCCTCCTCCTTTCATTTATATCATTCTTCATACAATCGATCCATCTTTTATTCGCCCTTCCTCTGCCCGTGTATCCCTCCACTTTCATATTCAACATTCGTTTTGTGACATGACTTTCATCCCTCCGCAACACATGTCCAAACCATGCTAATCTACTTCCTCTCACTTTTTCTACCACTGGCGCTACTTTCAGGCTTCCTCTTATATACTCATTCCTTATCTTATTCATCCTTGTCACACCACACATCCATCGTAACATTCTCATTTCATTCGTACGCAATCTATTTTCATCCTTGTTCTTGACGGCCCATTCACTTCCATACACGACGACAGGTCGGATGATAGATTTGTAAATTTTCCCCTTCAGCCTTATTGGAATTCGGGGATCGCAAGTTGTAGCTGTGACCTGTCGCCATTTCATCCACCCTGCGGTAATCCTATGCTGCACAGCTCTGTCTATTTCGCCTACTCCTTCTTATAATATGTATATTTTACAAAACTATTTTTATTGTAAATATTTGCCTATTTATGTAATCTTATACATAATTCGTTAAAAAAATCTTATTTTACAATAATAGAACTGCGATAAGCTACGGACATGTTGCAGTTTGTTCAAAAGTTACAAAAATAAATTGCAACAAATAACTGTATTAATCTAAAAGTTTATTTCTACAATAGTTATACTTGTAGTACGTGTTCTTTTAGGGTTCCATCTAAGGAATCCCGTAAGCTGTAACGTCGTCCAGGTGGAAGAAAGGAATCGACGCTACTCCTATTATAATCCATCATTATATAGAACAGACGAAATATATTATAACGTTGTTTTGATTAATACATATCATGGCTACTCCAAAGCATGATAAATAAAAAACAATAATACACATTAACAAAAAAATGTGTTTATTTTATACGTAACAAAAACTGTACTGTACACTTTACTAAAAAGTATAAGACAATCTACCGAATAAAAGAGAGGGCAGCTTACGTCTTCTGCCAGTGCCGACAACGATACGATACGGATGATAGCGACTTTTTTGTGCCTTTAATATTTAATTGTTTTTCTTCTGTGCGTGTGTATGTGACTAAACTCCTGAACGATATCGACGAGGATCCTATTGCTGTGATATGTTTTCATGTGTATTCGATACACTACAAGGTTAATATAAAATATTCGAGTTATTATACAATATTCGAGATGAAGACATGGTGTAGTCTGTTGAACCTACTAGTCCTTTTTTTTTAAACTCACTTTGAAAGTGTTTCCAGTGTTCGCGTGATCCCTGTGCCGGGAGCCAATGCTGCTCTGCTGGCGGATGAGAGCAGCCACCTTCTCAAACTCTTCGCAGTCAACATCGCCATCGCCGTTCAGGTCAAACATGCGAAAGGCGATCTCGAAGTGGCGACGCGATGCTTGGAACAATCGGGATGCATCAATACACCAGAGCTCCCATATTTACGACCACCCACCTTACCACCGGCTATACCGCGATAACAATCGAGATCTAAGTCATGGCATTCGCGGCCTTGACCAAAACTGTTATTTTTAACAAAACGGACGAATAAACTAACCTAGACTGTAATCAAATATATATGCTATGGCGTGACTGGTACTTTTGATAGGATTCCCACCACTAGATGGAACGATGAGGTGAAGATCACAGAAAGGCTTTGTATGTTACTAGCTGCGCAGGAGTTCTCAGTGTGGTATTCCTTAGGGGAGGCCTATGTCCAGCAATAGGAGTCTCTTGGCTGAAATGATGATAACGACTGATAGGAGCTTTTCAGCACTGAGCGGTTAAGCGGCTAGCATACTAATGATTCATTTTACATATACTTATGCCTCTTTCTCATGGGGGTACCTACCCCTAGACATTATAGTTTTCCAATTGCTACCAATCAAACATAGTTGCCTAGCTACCTTGACTTTCATTAAAACTTATTTATTTTATTATATGATGTTGTTTTCCGACAATTAAAAGTAAGACAAGCCAGTTTTCTAAGCTTACTACTACTTATATAGCCTTACCATTATTTAGCTTTCGCATCCTTACTGAAATTTTGAAGGCTTTTCTATATGTAATAATTGTTATATTTGCATCGTTATATATTTGGATATATTGTTTCGTCAGTTGTTAGTAATATACAATATAACACTTTCGGGAAATATCGTACGTAATATAAATATTTAGATGGATTTAAAAAACCTAAGAAACTGTTGAACTCAGTAAATCAATTTAATAAGTGAACTGAGCAAAAAAGAATTATGTATTTTTAAAAACATATACATAACTCAACATAAATTTCTCCTATTTTTCTATTGTTCGCAGTACCGAATCTTTTGTTTTATACAATCTGTAAAGTAATGAATTCCCATTTTATAACTAGTGAATTGATAGAACAAAACTGTAACGTAAGTTTTTTTGGTTACTTCGTTTACATAGAAAATAAACAGACCAAGTCAACTGTGGGAAACAAAATAGGTCATCCGGCTGTACACGAGATGAATCGTGTTCGCGGGACTCGGGATAAAATCATTAGATTCGGTCATGCTCCGTCCGCGCAGCCGCCACAGCTTCGTGCTCCGTAGACAAAGACGAAGGCTACGTTTGACTTTTCACATCTCAAACATTGAAAACATTTCAAAACATGTGCGATTGAAATAACTGTGATAAATAAACATACAAAAGAAAACGACTATTACAATTGTTCAACAAAATTATTCGGCCTGTGTTAAAAAAATATAACCCAGCAGTGATCAATTTTAAATACCACATGAAGCGCCAAAATGGTTTTCTCCCTAAAGCGATTGCGACTGAAATTAAAAACGAAAGGTTTTCATTATATACGGTGTGGAGCAAAATCACTAGCATTCCTTTTTTGGGCTACTCTGTACATGTTAGTGATGAAGGAGACGATATTCAAACGGAATGTAAAAACGCCAGTGGTGCAAGACTGGTCAATGGAACCTGACAATTACACGAAATGGCTTGTAATTAGTTTATCTGAAATTAAGAATTTGTAAAACAAATTTTGAATTAATACATTTACGTTACCATCATCGTCATCATAGATTGTTATGCTACTTATAAAGTGGATTAATTAATGAAAATACAAGATAGTTACAAATGAGCGTTTTATATAAATTTATACACAATTTTTATATAAATTTAGTTATAGTACACAAATATATTAAAAAAAATCTGTTGCGAATGTTAAATATCCAAAAATGTGATCAAGTTAACAAAAAAAAAGTAAATAATTGTGAAAGGAAAATAATTCAGGTTTCATCAATTATAATAATTTTGTTTCAGCTGAATGGCCCAGTTTTAGGTGATGACGATCCTGATATTGACTTAAAAAGTGGAGACTGGTCAGACCCTGATAATGCAACAATAGAAGAATTGGAGAAAAGGACGGAGACGGTGAAGAATGTATGCCGTCTACGAAATCTCCCTGTGGACATTGTAAACAATAAAGAATTCTTCGTCGACCATGTTCACAACTTAGTGTGGTGTAACATTTTCAAAGCCGCAAGTTCATATTGGTTGTACAAATTCAATATTTTAGGTGAGTTCAAAATATTTTAACTCTAACATAATAAGAAACTTTTACAACACAAATTTTTAATGTTGATTTGCAGGCGGATATGAAAGAAAGTTTTTAGCACGCACAAGGCAAACACCACTAATGCTTGCACGGAAGAAATTTCCCCGCCCTGGCGAAGAAGAATTAAGAGATGCAATCAGTAGTCCAGGTGTGATTTCCTTAATGGTAGTGCGAGAGCCATTTGTACGACTATTATCGGCATACAGAGATAAATTGGAGCATCTCACACCACCTTACTATCGGAAACTGGCAAGAGCTATTATTGCAGAACACAGAGAAGACGCAAAAAGGATATTTGGACCAATAAAAAGTTACGGTCCAACTTTCTATGAGTTTGTTGCATATTTGATAGCAAATCATAAATCTCTAGGTCAGAACTTTAGGTTTGATGAACACTGGGCGCCGTACTATTACTTTTGCACGCCTTGTGCGGTAAATTTCACAGTTATCGCTAAAGTAGAAACCCTATCGCGTGATTCGGCGTACGTTATACAACAGTTAGGGCTAGGGCATCTTTTAGACAAGGGAGTTAGTAACAGAAGAATTCGACTGCGCACTGTGATGAATAAATCTAAAGATGGCAAAAATACAACTGCTTTAATGAAATATTATTTTAACCAGTTGGATAAGAAGATGCTTGACGATTTGTTACAAATATATGGTATCGATTTCGAAATGTTCGGATATAATCCAAAAATGTATTATTTGTATGTTAGAAAATAATAAGTATAATTCTACTTTGTTATTAATATAAAAATATTTTATGATTAACTGTTGTACTATATAAAATAATTTAATTGAATGAAATAAATTGTGATTTATTGTTATGTCTGCTGCCTTTTTTTGTAATAAACGCCTTATAAATTATATATTGCCATATTCAAGATTAATGTTATGTATGATGCAAGCTGAACAGCATACCGTATTCCTTAACTGAACAAAAATTACTGAATAAAAGACCTGACATTATGACAAAAAATATAAATAAATTACTATAATACAAGCTTATATTTTGAGAGTAGTTTTAACTGCCTATCGATGAAAGTATGAACGAAACTATAGGTACCTATAACTTTAAATATATTTCTATGATTAACTTAATTAACTTTAAAGTCAAAATTGTTACTTACTTGATAACACTGTCAGCAAGAAGATATAGTCACTGAACGTGATAAGACCGGATGAACCCAGTTTGTAAAAAATGGAGTCTTCATCAAGATCTAAGTTTAGTCGTTGACTGATGCTCTGTATCAAACAATAAACACAAATCAATTATAGTGGTCTCTTCGATGAAAGCAAAAAGCAAAACTCGAACTATGCACCCAAAAATAAAACTAATGGTATAATCAAAACGCATACCAGTTTTGAGTGTAAAAAGTGATTTTGCTCTTTAATCGAAATCACTTTAAGGTAATGCAGGATGTTAAATACCTACGCAACACTATACATATCATGGAGCGTAATTGGATACAGGTATGACCTCGGAAAATAAGGGTACGGTTCTAAAATAGCTACAATGCAGAAATACAAATAAAAAGAAGACTATTTCATTAACATGGAGCGAAATTTCCACGTTAACATGCGCAAGAAAGTGTTACTTTCTCGGGAAAATAAAAACGGCAAGCAAACTTATGCATTGTATCAAAGCACTGGGGCAAGTGGCACTCTAATTATAAATGTGTTTAACCTAAAGCTATAAATTTAGTGTACAACTATACCAGGCAAATAAATTAATGCCAATGTGATAAGTGCACAGAACAGAAACATAATCAAGTCTGTGCACATAAAAGGAAAGAAATACCAATCAAAGGTGAAATAGAAGTGACTAAGAAGAGGAGAAAGACAGTACCTCATCGATGTTCTGAAAAGATAAGAAAGTGATGTGAGTGGGCAGACAGGTGCTAGTGCAATGTTTAGTGATTCTTCTGATACATATTTATATATAAACATAATGTATTAAGGAAACGTATAATGTATATAGAAATCAAAAAACCAATGCCTTATCACAGACTGATTTAGCATATTACTTGATCTTCAATATGCCTAACCAAGTATAAACCAAGTAATAATAAACTATCGTACACAATTATTTCAGATCTGGTTTGGTGTCATCACAATATTTTTATGTGTTGCACCCTCATTATATATAATAGTTGCATTCTTGAACCCTAAACACGAAGAAAAAACACATGTGAAATATTTATTCATAAAATATTATATTATTTAATGTCAATAATTTGTAACAGCACAAAAACAAAACTAATTTCAGAGAAATTTAAAAATAAAAAAATATATATTAAATTGTATGTTATAATATTAAAATAAGTATATAAAATAATATATATTATAAAAATTTCAAAAATACTGAACAGTCTTTGGAAATCCATATATTAGTTAAGTCATATTAGGGGCTTTACTGTTATCTGTATATTTATGTGTTCTTCACATCTTAGTCTTCCTTGATTTTATAGTTTTTGAATAGCCATTTGTCGACATAATATGTTCAAGGTCAAAGATCGTTTTTCATAACCGTTTTCCTACAAGATTCTTTAGTAATACGGTTGAAGTAAGGGAAGTAAATAACGGTAGATGCATTTCAAATTATAATTTTAAAATATTATTAGTCTGTGTGATAAAGCAATAAAAAACATATGCCAGAAAAAAATTGTTAAGAATATTCTACAACTTTTGTAATACGTCCAAATACCATTAATTAATTATTATTAATTTCATATTCATATCTATAGAAATCGACATATTCTTGAAAAACTCGAAATTTTCGGGGCCTTAACGACCTTAAATTTGTAAACACAGCATAAAAAATGTATACAAATTTTGGCTTCTAATTTTTTATTCCGCAGTTGACCCCTTTTTTGCCTAATATGACTAGGCTAGTTAATTTATAAATAAAAATTACAAATATTTTCAAATAAGTCAAGAATATAAATTAGATATTCACAAAAGGTATATTCGCATTAACATTTAAAGTGTTATAATTGCTGCATTACATTAAATATATGTTAATTTATTATACTTTGAAATAAAAGATAAACAGATACCATTAGTTAACACCAATCAATTAAGTAACAGAAGATGGCTCCACATTTTAACTATGGCTAATTATAATTTGAAACTATATTTAATATAAGACATAAGGAGTTTATGTATAAGGCAAAAAAAAGCATTTTGTTTTATTGATAAAGTTGCTATTGAATAGCACTTTAAAAGTGCTTTTTACTATAAGAATAAAATGTTATTTTATTTAATAAATAATATACATTGAAATGAAATTACCTTTGGATCATATCTCCTGTATTGATCAAGCCCCAAACCTGTTACAAAAATATTTTAAATAAAAATTCTAATCAAGTACACATATTCAAACTCACATAGTTTAAATTAAATCGTCATATTACTTTGACATTACTATAAAAAATGTTATGTACATATTTGAATTATACTATTTATTGATATATTAATATTGAGATAGAATAATTTAAATAAAATTATAAAGCAATAATTTTACAAAATTTGCAAATTCAAGTTGTAAATTTTCTTACAACTTTATCATCATGGTCATCATTTAGCAGAGGAACATCAACTGTTGGACATAGGTCTCTCTAAGGAATTCCACAATGGTTCAGCGCTGCCAGCATCCAGTGTCTTACAATTTTATTATAATTAACAACTATGCAGTTATATTTTTTAAATAAATGTAGAACCAATAATTGCTACTGTATCTTAAAACAATTTTACCATCTGGTTGTTTAACTCCTGGAGTCATGGACCGCAGAAAGTCATCTGGAGTCATAAACACTTCATGTTGATCATGATGTTGAGCTTGCAGTGTTGCAAAGTATCGAAATACCTTGTCTGGTGTAGAATATTGTCGCATGCGATTCTCATACTCGATGATCTATCCAGCCGCATTTAAAATTGAAATATAGTATAATATACATACATACATATAATTACACTAATTGTCCCCAAGAGGTAATTTAAATGCCTACACTTTGCCAATTTTTATCAAGACTTAGTCAAAATCAAATCAAATCAAAATAATCTTTATTCAACATAGACCTTTACAGGCACTTATTGACGTCAAAACAAACAAAACAAAAAAAAAGGCTTAAGAAAACAAAAACCTTGTCTGTACGTACGAGTAAGGAAAAAAAAACAAAATATATACTCTACACCTGTTCGGAAATTGGAGAGCCTTCTCGAGAAGAACAGGCTAGAAACTCTGAAGGTCTATTTTTTATCTCCTCTTTTCAATGTTAATAATTATAATATAATATAAAAATACAATATAATATAAGATACAATCATACCTAATACGATTACAGTCGTATGTATGTTTACATACATATAAAAATAATACAATATTATAAATAATGTTGTTACCAAACATGGCTCAATGAATAGTGTCCCTATTCCCAAATAGTGTGATCATTTAGATAGTCGCTTACTTTATAATAACCTTTACTCATGAGTGTCTTTTTGATATGGATTTTAAATTTATATAAAGGCAAATCAATGACACTTTGCAGAAGTTTGTTAAACATAGATATACATTTCCCCAAGAACAAACAGCTAGTTTTATGGAGTCTGAACATTGGAACGGCAAGTTTATTTTTGTTTCTAGTATTCACATTATGTAGATCACTGTTTTTATTGAATTTATTATAGTTTCTATATACAAATACTAAATTATCATATATATATATATATTGACTAGCTAAAGTTAAAATATTAATTTCTTTGAACAATTCTTTTAGGGATTCTCTAGCCCCTAAACAGTAAATAGCACGAATCACTCTTTTTTGTTAAAGGAAAATACTCTCAATGTTAACCGCTGATCCCCATAGCAGCAGTTGATAGGACATAACACAATGAAAGTAGCTGAAATAAACAATTCTTTATATTGTATTCTAATAGTGTATAGAGTGAGCCAATTCACAGTCCGGGCACTGGCACACACAGATGAATGAGAGAAAAAGAAAAAAAGAGAATGGCAACAACTCAACTTTTACTTTGCTCTTATGATACTCAAGGGAGGAAAGGGATTGGTGACACATGTATTCTAAATTGGTTACCACACAGATAATTATGTTACATACAATATTGTAGAAGACAGCAAAATTTATGCTAGTACACTTGCAAACAGTACACTTAATGTTTATTTCAATCAGTAACAGTGTTTATTTATACTACAATAGCTTATTCCAACATTCTAATAGAAATAAAATAAAGAATATTAAAAGTATCACTGGACATGACTACAACCCCGATCTATTTTCTATCAATCATTACACCTAAATAATCTATTTCAAATTGAATACATTGTAATATTTTTTCCATAATTTATACTTATATTTCATATTACCTATTTATATAACAAGTAAAAGCAAGAAATGGAATAATGAAATGAGGAGTTATGCAGTTTATTTCTAAAACTAATTTATTGTTTTCTTACTTTTGCGCCGATAAAATGATTTGCGCTCAGGCCCATGTTTAATGCTAGCAACAATGTGTACAAATTGTTGTGTAAAACTGAGCAAATGTGTTAATTTCTACAAAATTGAAAATGGGAAATGCCACTAACCAAAAAAGTTTAAGAATATTGATAATGCAATGTTAATAAATAAAAAAATTATAAAACAACTTGTCAGTTGTTACTTATGAATATGTATGTTTAGAAATCATGCCTATGCCGATTTCAAATTTACTATAATATTAAATATGTTTATATAATGGTATAAAGTTAATAAAAAAAATTAAAGTTTGTAAAATAAATACCATCAGGTTGTTTCATGCCTGGTGTGATGGCTCTTAAGAAATCATCAGGTGTCATATAAATTTCTGTATTATCTCCATATGTAAGTTTGACAGTAGCAAAATATCTGAATATTTTGTCAGGAGTTGAATAAGCTCTCATACGATTTTCATATTCTATGATCTGAAGTAAATAAAAAAAAATTAAATGAAAGAAATAAGAAAATAAAAAAATACATGGTAAGTTTGATTACCTTTCTATCTCTAAAGCCTATTTTCTCCTTTCGATATCTTTTTTTCTTAGTGTCCATTTCACTGTCAGAATCAGAGTCAGAAATTTCTTCTGCAGCTGTTATAGAAGGGAAGACTTGATTCCTAATCCTACAAAATATTAATAAATTAAACTAAATTAACGAGTTTTATTATTATGACTTGGTAATAACCTACCATAATTTGTAGGAACCATATGCAGCAGTAGCAAAGAGAAGCGAACAACAGAGGTATTTGTATGAATATTTACGAAATTTTTCACTGTTTTGATTGTAGTGGCTTGAATTTCTTTGTAAAGGTAAATCATTATTCGATATTGAAGGACTATGTTTATGATTGTAGGTAATGCATGAAAACTTTTGAGCAACATTTGCACATCTTGGGCTTTTGAGCAGATATTGAGAAAATGAATACATTATTAATATGACATATATTATTTAATAAACTTGATTAATTGAATAATATTTTACGAAACAAAACCATTAATCGTGAAAACAAATGTCAGTGTCAGATCAGCAAGTGTCGATCCTTTCACAGACTACGATCTTTAATTTCTGTTGCGTCGATAAAATATCAGCTGCTGTTGACACCTACATAGTGACCTCGTCAGAGTATTATTTTCTTTGATAGTGACTGCTATATAGTGATAAATATAGACTATACGTTTTAGTGCGTGTAATTATATTAAATTTAATCGCATTATATATTTACTGACATAATTCGATTTTTCTTTGTGACTTCGTAATACTTGTACTTTTTTACGATTGTTATTTCTCTTTTAAAATTTGAAAAATACTATTTCATACTGGTCACATTCAAACAATCATATACATTTGCATGTTTGTTCAATATGTAGTGTTGGTAAAAGTTTCATCGCAGATAATGTTCCAGGGTCGCCGGCGGGCGCGAGTGAGTCGCGTCCGCGGATACTGCGACCCGGGATGGACCACGCCCCTTCCGTGGCCGGGGGGCGTCGTCGGTGGAGAATACCGGGGGAGGTAGTGTAGCCTCCCCCGAGGAGGGCTCCCCTGTATCGACGGGGGAGCGAAGGCTGGGGGTTCCCGGAAGTAGCTTAGTGTTCCCGGGGGCTCCTTACATGCCTGAGGAAGGCCATCCTTGAGGTTTTTAGTGGGTAGGCCTCCTCCTTCTGGGGAGGAGAGCTCCACATAACCGCCGGCTCGCCACAGCCGGGGTATGCAACTTAATGCATTTTCCTCTGGGGGAACAAAAAAAAAAGATAATGTTCCAATTTATGACGTTATTTTTATATCTGTGATGGTACACACATATACGTGATGGTACACTATATGTTACGAATACAATGCACCGTCTGATTATACATATTCTGTATCCAAATATACGATCTGGATCTGGTGTGTTCGGCGTGACTTTCTTTGATAGTAACGTGGCAATTGGGGCTTTTCTTGTTTGGAAAATTTTACGGGGCATCATCCTATGGGTATTCTATTGTAGGGAGAGCTAGAATCTCGTTTCATAGTTGGGATGGTGTTTTACAACTAGCTAAGCATGTCTTTAGGTGTAATTTTCTAATAACACTGAAAGGGACACAACACAATACACTTTGTCTTTCCGTAATTGGAAGAATTTTATCACAAACAGGAGTGTTTAGCATGCTTTTTAATGTCAGATAGGACTTTTATTTCAGTGATACAAATATTGTTTCCGAGCAGATTTTAAGCAGTGAAAGTGGTATTATATTACCCAATATTACAAATCCGTATAAGTGGAATTTTTATTAAATATTTTATGATGTGACTGCCATTGAAAAATAGCATATAGTATTGTATAGTGGTTTACAAGACCTCATCTGTTACCAATATAGTAAAATGTTCATATTTAAATGTATTTTTCTTCAGGAGAGGAAAAGCAGAGAATCGTAACAAGGGTGTAGAAAGCTTACTTAGGATACTTCCGTAACTTATTACCGCGGAGATTATATTTGACTCGGACTAAACCTAGTTTAGTTAGTAGCTTTGTCCCAACTGCAATAAAATATGTATTGAGGGTGACTGCTCCAGAAAAACGTTGTAAAACTTTGTAATGTTAACGGCAATAAATATTTGTTTGACGTAGATCCTTTCGTTTTACTATAAAAGAAAAACTTTACGAAAAAAACTAAATCCATCAAAAATTGACATTTGTTTTATAAAATTGACTTGACATTTGACGTGTGACGGCATTTACGCGAGAGATTACGATCGAATAGTGTCAAAGGTAATTTATCAAGCAAGATTCCACCGTTTATTAGAAATTTCATTTAAGTTAAGTATGTGCATAAGCTTTAATTGTTTAAAAAGTTTTGGTGTTGTATAGAAAAAATAGTTTCATATCTAGAAAAAGTGTGCGTTATATAACCTTGAATCACGGGACTTCATGTATTGATTTCGGTTATTCTATTAGTAAGTTCTGTGAGTAATTATTGTGCAGGTACGTACAAGTATACCTAATTAAAATAAAGGCTATCATCAACAAAAAAATTGGTTTTATGAAGTCTCGAAAAAAATATTATTGAGTAAATTCAGGGTTTAGACTATCGTTGTAATCACAAACTTGTGGTTATATTTAAATAATACATACACGCCAATTATTATCTGATTAATCTATTAATATTCTTCTAAAAGTTAGTGTCACAATAGTAAAATATTAAAAAGTTTATGAATCTTACGACATTCTTCACCTTCATCACAAGGATTGTGTTATCTGTGATACAGTGCATACATATGGTCCTTTCTAATTTTTTGGGTCTAACAAACATCTGGTAAAGGGACACAATGTAAAACTTCAATACATTATTGTTATAATACAATGATCAAGGGAATATGTATACATACCACATGCACCTATTATTGTTTTCATTAATTGAATTTAAAAAGAGTTAGCATCTTTCTTATTTTATAATTCGAGTTGAATTTACTATTGATTTGATGTCTTTCTAATTGATAGTAGTTTTTAAGATGTAATTACAGGAAAGTTTTTGATATCAGTATGTTTTCAATGTAACCTTGATCTACTTTGTTTAATGAAAAATTCATTCATACAAAAATAGGCCCCCTTTCTATGTCATATTGAACTTCTGCCAAATATCAATAAAGATCACACTTTCAGTTTTGTATTGTTTTATTTTACTATAATTTGCTTATCCATTAACTGGCATCAATTTGAATCAAGATTATGTTATTTGAATAGACCTTTACTGTGGTTAGGGCTTTTTGACATAGCTAATAATGCATAAACAGATATTTTTTCTACATTTTCAAATTATATATATATTGCTTACAATAGTAGGTTATAACTGTTATGTAATAACAAAACATTCATATTTGTATACAAAATACAGATTACTTAAGTTTTTTACAATCAATTAACAAAAAAATTTAGTTTCTGCACCATCTACTGGACATGAATAGAATTATTATAGACAGTATTATTATGTTTGTTTGTATAATGCACTATATGAAATATATTATGTGTCTCAAAACTCAATGTTAGAAGTAAAACAGTGGACATACTCATGACAACTCTTTTTTAAGGTGATGTTATGCAGGAATGATTGATGGTGATAATTTGTAATTCTTTTTATTTTTTTTTCAAATATATATATATATATATTATATATATATATATATATATATATATATATTATATATATATATAATATATATATATATATATATATATTATATATATATATATATATTCTTGTTATTCTTTAATAGTTAAATTTATATAGTTCTTATTAATTAACAACCAGGTGAACTTTGTATCACTTACACCCTTTTTTACTGTCTTCATAATTATTTCCCAGTTTTCTCACTTTCAAAACAAGCCTGGGCTTCAAAACCTATCCCAACCGAACCCAACTGTTCTTGAGTTTTAGCATAGGCATAATAAATTCATTTTCATATATTTATCATGTATAAACAAAATTGTTTATGATGTTTGCTTAGTTTGTTATTTTTTAAATAATATTTTTTTTTTACTTTATTATTATTATTGGTAATTGAATTTAATAAAACTCTGTTGTCTAATTGTTCATAGACACTAAAGTGGGGCCATAGACACAAACAAAGAACATGCATCGTGCGAGGGCAGTATTTCAGGCAACAAATAAAGTAGGCAATACAGAAAGATTTGCCTCATGGCTTCTAAATAAACCACAGGTTAGTATTTCATGTAGTGTTATTAAAACGGAGTAAACAGAAACAATTAGCAATAGCTAGTGAAATATAGAATATACAAAGTAGTCTTAAATTAAATGATGAACCTTCAGGGACTTGCCAGTTGGAGGACCAAAAAATCACTCATTAACAGTTTAAGCTCTTAAACTCAAAGTATTGCAACATATTTTATTTGAACTTGTTTTATTCAAATCAAAATAGTATATAATTTCTGAAGTGATAATGAAATATTTTGTAAAAAATTTATTGGGTTTATCTATAGCATAGTTTTTTTTTGATAATGTCACTTTGGAAAGCTCTTGGTTGAAATGATACTGAGAATTGAACAAATTAATTTGAAACATAAAATTGACATGTATTATGTATTAAATTAATAATTATAAGATGTTAAATTAAGAGACATTCAACTTGTGATATTGGAGAAATGGTTTTTAATAATTGAAGTTGTTTGCAGCAAGCCGCTGTGACAGTAAACACCAATAGGTGGAAAAGTTCAACAGCGGCAGAGCCATTCCTTAATGGGTCAAGTTCTGCATATGTGGAAACCATGTATAATGCATGGCTTTCTGACCCCAACTCTGTGCATGCAGTAAGTATCACTATCTACTTAACATTTATAATAAGTATTGTAGTTAGTGATGTTAGTATGTAGAAAAATTGCTTAATTATTTCAGGATTACATTATTCTACACGCAGCCATTTTTATACACTATATTCCTAAGGATGTTGATTAACTTCGGTCTGTTATTTAGACTCGAATGTGTTTAAGGGTCCTTATGACCAAGGCTTTGGCTGAATTTAGTCGGTAGGTCATTCCGGTTGAGATGTCTCAATCAGCTTGGAGTCTGATATAATTAGTATGTCACTTGGTTGCAGTGGTATCTAAGAGGATTTTCAGCCACCCCTCCAGAGGGTAAAAAATAAAATAATTTGTTTATAAACTCCATATATAACATGGATAACTCAATAAATAGTGTACGTAATCATTGTTAATTGTAATCATTGGACATTCACATTGCCATTTGTATTAGGACAAACTGTAAATATGAGATTACTTGAACATAATGGCAGTTCATACTCTAGCATATAAAAACCTCAATGGTGTACTTTGATCAACTGATCCATAGCCTAAATCCAAGTCATATGGTTCATCTACGAAGTTTTGCAGTTACCTGCTTTATTGACACCCTTCCTAACTTAACACTTAACTCAATAAACATGATGTTAAATAAAATAAAGAATTTAAAATCTCAACTAATATAATTAAATCTAAAAATCTAGGAAATTACTCTTCTAAACTACTAAATATCCACATGATCCTTCATTCATACTTTAAATACATTTTCGTAAAATACATATGTATGTCACTCTTTGATCACATCCTTTTAAAACTTTCAGTGACAAGGGGCTCTTAAGTTGACACATACAAATCACAATACACTTCCGCCGCAATCTTTCATTCTTCAACTGATGAATTTGTAATTATTATATTATTTCTTAGCTCAAATATAATACCAGTGCCACGGAACCAGATGGATTTATTCCCAGACTCATACATTTTCTAAAACTTTTCATCATAACACTCTTTTACTTGACCTTAACCTTGAAACCTGTATTGTTCCTGGAAGTATTGTATTATGGATTAGGAAGGCACTAAAAATACGCGTACATGGACATCATATTCCAACCACATTATAGTACTATTTATATTGTTTCATGTTATTTTTGTGTTGTTTTATAATTATATTATAACAATTTTTTATTTTAACTGAATTTTTTCCCTACATATAGTGATCTCTTTTACTATTGTGGCTCATTTCTGCTTAGTTTAGTAGCGGGAGTCAATGGCAATGTTTTGTACTAGGAAAACTTCATCAGAGTTCAGTTTCGTCATGTTTTCATGAGATTTTATCTGAAGCACATTATTATGGTTTCAGAGATACGATGTGTCTGTCTATCGCCTATCAGTCTACTAAATGATATGATCACGGTGACTCATCAGAATTGTATTATCAACAGTCATTGACTTGTTGTTGCATGAAATCAACTCATTGAAAATCTATCTTTACTTTAGTATTACAGACAATTTTAAATATGTCTAAATTGATTGATTGTCACATATTTATATTAGGCATAAATGGAAATGTTTTTAATATCACGTATAAAGTTTATAACATAAAAATAATTTTATTATAAATTTTAAATTTATTTTGTTGTCTCGTTCCATCTTTGGTAAAATAGAATAAGTTAGTGGAAAAGGTAATTAATTAAGGTACGCTTAAAAATCTTTTAGTATGTTGACAGTTATCGTCAGTATTACCTACGTTAAAACTTCGCAAATACAGTTTACATTCTAACATCCCCTATGCTCTCGTTATGGCGATTTGGACGCCCATACGTGCCGTAATGCAAATTTTCGTGTATAATTATAGAATTGTAGGTTATCTCCAGCGGAAACTACATTAATAAATTAAAGTTAAATAAAATTTTTTATTGGATGGTGGGCATCATTATAGATATTTTGTTATAGTCTTGGGATGCTTTCTTCCGTAATGCGACCAACGGCGCTCAGCCCGGAGCCGCGTATACGTCGCCACCAAACCTAGCGCCGTACAATAAGAATGAAGTTCCACTCACTGCGCTTGTGCCAGCTGCCGGTGGAATGCCCTCTATATCCTCAGGTTTGCCGGCTCATAAAATATTTTCATTTACGTCTATTTTGTTTTCAGTACAATTTGATAAACTGCCTTGAAAGATATAGTTTCTAAAGAAATATTTTTTTAGCAATATATGGACCGTTTATTTTGAAAGTGGTGTAAGTCCATTTTAGAGAAAAATGAGCTATCACGTAATTCATGCTTAATTTAATGGATTTTTTTTATATATAACTGGTCCGTGTTTAATTTCTCAAAAAAAAACGTATGTTTTGTACAACTTAAAACAATAGAAACAATGCCAGACCTCATATGATTTGCCTGTATTTTTAAATCAACAAATATTTGTAGATTTAAAAAAATTATTTTCTCGAAACAAAAGAAAATGGACTTACACCACTTTTTGAAAGTGGTGTAAGTCCATTTTCTTTCAAATAAACGGTCCATATATCAATATGATTATGGTTGGGTTGTCATAAATATTAAAAGCAAATATTACAGGATCACCCATTAATGAGAAGATCATCGATGACCATCTCGCCGTCCAAGCTATCATCAGAAGTTATCAGGTGAACACAATGCTTTAATAATTTTGTTTTGCTACCTTTACACAAATACGATGTTTGTTCGTTATTGTTTGCATATTTGTTTTGTATTATATCGTTCCCTTTGTTGACCCCCGCCCGTGTTTTTCCCAACACCGCTACATTGATTATTAGATTTACACATTGATTGCACAAATCTTCACGTAGAGAATTTATTATGGTGTCAAGATTATTTTTATGTAGTGCACATGTGTTTTAAATGAAATATTAGATGGGGTAGGTCGAGCTTTATCGACCGTTTACTGTTTAATGAACTATTATATAGGAATTGATTAATAATCAACGAATGCGTGTTTAATAATTGGCATTGCGGTTGTGTTTATTATCGTCCAAATTAAAACACGACCTGGCGACATTTTAGAAGCCTATATTTTTGTTGCTCACTAACTTAACTATACTATACTTTCAACCGTCTTTGTTATCATTTTGATATAACCGCAGAGATTAGACGCAATTTGTTCGTCCTCGTTTTGTTTCGGAGATGGATTTGACATTGTGAAGTCGCTGGGTCGTTGTTCAGTGGATTTGGGCTAAAGTGATGTGGTGGCGGGTGACTGGCAGGCTCGCGGTCACCTGGCGGCCGATCTGGACCCACTGGGCATCACGACGGCCAACCTCCCCGAACTGGGCATGCGCGCGTCGCGCTCCGAGCTCATCATGAGGAAATATTTCAGTTTCGGTACGCTGCAACCAAATAAGAAGATCCGTCGCTATCTTTGAAGCAGTCACATTCATAAACAATCATGCAGTTAAAGTTGACGTTGTTTTGCGTATCATTGATTGTTGTTTACGAACGGCGATAATCTGACATACATATGTGCGTACACGCCTTTTTATTGCTCGTTATAAAGATATCACATTTATGAATTTTTACGATGAGTCTGTTTATATATATATATATAAATAAATTTAACTTAATGTACATAACTATAGTCAGTCATATATATATATATATACATATATATATATATGTATACATATATATATATATACTATAGTTATGTACATTAAGTTAAATTTATTTTATATTAATTCGATTTTAACGAAATTGTACTTTTTATACCTATAATTAGATAATTTCCAATTTGTATTTACGTATACACATATGTATGATATATTACGCTATTTATTAATAGAGTAACTATCTAATTTGTTTGCAGTAGTATTTTTATAACGCCGTTTTGTAGCATCTAACAAAATTACATTTTCGTTTTCATATAATTTCTCGCCTCCGAAAATTAACGATGAATGTCAAATCTCGCGAATGTATACTAACACGCACAGGACCGTTATTGCAGAATCGCTAGTCTCAAGTTAGAATATGTATGACCAAAATATTATTTTACGGATATTTTCGGTTAACTATAAGGATTTGATAACTAATATAGTTGAAACGATACGCAATTTTTTTATAACGGATTCGCTTTGAATATATAAAGGCCACTATTTTTCTACGTAATTCTTCTTAGAATTGTGTGAAAATAAAATTTATTCTCAATAAAGAATTAATGACGTGAACACTAACGATTTTCCTCAATTGTATTTAGCAGCTTAACGATTTCGCTCTTTATCTCCAATCTCTTGGAATACTTGGCTAATTTGTTGTTGTCTGTATAACCTAGAATGGATTTTAACATGTGATATAGTCGCGGGGTCATCTAGTGGCGCAACTCGATCCGTTGGGAATTTCCACTGGAGACCCAGCCTCCAGCGGCGACTGGCATGGAGGATTGAGAGCATTTGCCAATGAAGCGGTTATTAGACAACATGTTAGATTTGGTATGATATAACCATTCAAGAAAATGTGTATATTGCAATTGAGGCTTGGTGGGGTGTCAACTGGTTTTGCCTTTTTATCTTACACTGATCACACACAGTCGGTACGTTCAATTCTGTGAAAGAATATTCACGATTTGTGACATTAATTGAATATACAGACTATAGTGATTTTCCAACAGCTCGGTGATTATTAAGACTATATGAATAATTTAAGTCAAGTTTCAGCTACGCAATCCAGTTTACATTTTTGTGAAAGTCCAATTAGCAATATTTTTAAAGTATAATGATATATGGTTTTTTGCTTCAATCTCACATGCAAAGTGCCTCATTGGCTCAGCACAAATGGATATAAATCTGATAAGTTAATACGTAAACGATTTGCACTTGTAGAAGGCGTTTATTTTTGCTTTTAGGTTGGTGCTTGGATTGTAGATAGATTTTTGGAATTTCAACACCTAATAAATGGTGGTTGGGGTCTATTATTTACTACAAATAATACAAATTTTTCCTTTTGTAAATTAAGTTGTGTTCTTTATAACAGTATATTTACATATATCGTATTTACGTATTCTATTAGGCTTTATAAGTACGATGTAACGTTGTAATTATGTAGTTTAGTTTTATATTTTTATCAAAAAATTGAGACTAGCTTTTTGGAAAGTCGGTCATATTACTTACTAATGCTGTATGTATTTAATATAACCCCTAAAACTGTAATACACGCAGAGTTGCTTTGACTGCTAAAGCGACTCGCAACTTGTTAACGCAATCATATTCCTTTACTAGATGTATGGTCCCGATAGTATTGTCTTCTTTCACAGATCAAACGAATTGTCACTGACATTATTCAGTAATTAGGTAACTAAGTTTTTAGCTTTAGCGTTTAATGTTTATAGGTGTGTGTTTATGTACAAAAGGTAAAAATGAGTAGTATATTCAGTAATTAAAATGTGTAAATTGTATAATATTTAATAAAAGCGTCAATAACATAAAATGTTGGTAATAATATTGTTGTTCTTTAAATATCAATATTAACTGCTTTTCGATTGGTGTATTTTAGTTGTCTGTTGATTCAGTTGTTTGGTTTTGGTACTGATCTTTTCGAAAGCTTCCTTTTGTGCTCTTCTTGTGTATTGCCCTTACTTTTGTAGTTATATATTTTATTTGATAACTTGTTTTTGGCTATGATGTTATATGCTATACATGTTAGACTATAAAATTCAGTTCAATTCTGTTTAAGTTTTATTAGCTGAATTTGTTAAGCTTTTTTTATTGAGTGAAATAATAATTAACAACAGCATTATAATATCAGCATAATGTTTTGCTGCGTACTAAACAAGTTATATGTGAACTAAAAAACAGATTCGAGGACACCATATAGCGAAACTCGACCCCTTGGATATAGCAAACGTCGAAACTGCCGGTAAAAATCCTCGGGAGGTGATTCACAACAGCTACAGGTTTGGTAAGGAGACGAGTATACCCATTCTGGCCGCTAGGTGTCCTCCGGTAGTTATGGTGGCGCAGCTTACTAACATTCAACAGTACCCGGCGATACAAATTGGATAGTTTTATCTGAAAACTTTACTACTTTAACTCTTCGGAACTAACTTTGGAAACTAAAAGGCTTCTTATTTTACTTTAAAGGGATACATATTTACTGAATTTCGAGCTTTCACATACACGAGAATCAATGCAAATTTGATAAAGAGGAAGGATTTTTTTTTGTGCAATTTTGCAATGTTAGTTATCAAATATTACTGGACCGATTATGATGTAACTTGATATGAATATGGATGCCACTAGACAATATCTATTTAATGTGGAATAATCACATAATAGCGACTAAATCTATTTTGATGTAATTAATTTACCAGACGTTAGTTTTACCACAAGAAGATATATCTTTCCTATGAAAAAACCCGATTTAACGCAAACGAAGCTGCGGGCGGAATACTAGTTCAGTTTATATTTGTTATAAATTTTGGACTGTTTCATACCTTCAGTATTGAAAGTATTTACAAAAAAATGCAATGTAAAAAACAAGAATAATTTCAAATACGAATATAAAATAAACGGATATTACTGATCACTTTAAAATTTTATTGACTGGCTATGATTCTTGCAAACGTTACAATTGGCTGGGTATAATCCCGGGTACTGCATTTTATGAACAGGATTTACCTATGTACCTACTTTGTATTTCATGATTTATTTCCTTTTTGTTAATAATATTAGTACTGCCATCTCTTTTATATCTTGTATTTGTGATTTTATCTGCTAGTAAATTTTTTATTATTTGCACGATTCTTAAACTGATCTGTTCGTAAATGCTATTAGCGACTGACCGCCATAACTACATTATGTAATAGTATTGTGGTCGTGACTCACACATGGTTCTCTTCAGTATGCACGTCTTCACAATTCCATGGCTAATCACGCCACGGATTCATTGTTGTATTTTCACATTTGTATTTTCATCGATTTGCATGGACTGTATTATTTGTTTTTCCTTATATTTCAAGTTAATATTATTTTTGTATAGTACGTAATGTATTTGCACGAGTTATATAAGTGGGAATGCATGAAAAGCTTTATATATTATACATTTTGTATGCATGTATATTATATTATACGATTAATGAGAACGTTAGAAAATAGAGTTAGTGTATTTTTGACATTGAAACTAGCAGTCACGTGTACTCACCTCATCTTTTAAAATTGGATCGTGTCCAATGCAGCGCTTCACCGTTTTGCCCTACTATACATAGTTCTAGGCCTTTGGACTCAATAGAAAAACAATATCCAAATTGCGCTTACGGAATGCTTGGTGTATTATTCACTATTATACAACTAAGTCGTACCTGTGCTGGACATAATTATGTGAATGCTAGTAAAGGGATATGACTCTATACGCTTAATTCATATGCTTCTTTGGGGATCTATCATGATGTTGAAATTCTGCAATACTTTATACTATATTTTGGTTGTTATTCATTGTTAATGTTTGTTCAACATACTATTTTCAATCTATGTCATCATAATCTACTTTTCAAAGAATGAAATATTTTTTGCCTTTTCATATTCACGAACGTCCCTACTCTCATGAGTACTATGTTTTAGATGAAGCCGATATGGACAGAGTGTTCAAATTACCATCCACAACGTTTATCGGTGAAAAGGAAAAAGCGCTTCCATTAAGGTAATAACTATGAAACAATTACGTCAATGAATACATTATCTCGTATTCATTCATACAAACATGTTTATTATTTATTATATCTATTGATGAGGGATTTAAAAGATTAAGATCAAGACAATATTTCATGACAGTACAGTAACGATTTCCTTATTTACTAAAATTTTATAGAGATGTTAACTGTTTGTATTCTTTGAAATTGATACTGTATTTCTTAACATCGTGTTCATTTAAATATTATGATATTATTCTTAACAATTTTGTGCAGACAAATTATTTATTATTTTGCCACTAGGGAAATCCTTAATCGATTGGAGGAAGCTTACTGCAACAATATCGGCATCGAGTTTATGTTCATCAACTCGTTAGAGCAATGCAACTGGATCAGGCAACGTATGGAACCGCCGAATGTGACAAAAATGAGCCCAGATCAAAAGAGGTTGATTCTTGCTCGTCTTACAAGATCTACTGGGTAAGAGTCTCGATATCTTAATTGATAACTTCCTTTTATACACGTCCAAAATCTGTTTTTGTCAATATTATGTGGCATAATACATTTCATCTATATATTTTTGCAATACATAAATGTAACAATAAACTAAAAATGGAAAATATCGTTTATTTTCTGAAGTTACTAAGTTATTGTAAAATAAGTCTGCTTTTCGTTGAGTCTACATCAGTGGTGCCCAATTGGTATTCCGCCAACTTAATAAAAAAACCAACAGAAATTGACGACGATACCGCTGACGATACTGCTTATGTACTCCTGACTTATCGTAAAACTTCCTTCGCTATATTACTCATTCATTTTCTAATAAAAGCTACTTAAGATACTTTTGTTAGAAAATGGAAATACACAGATGGTTCACCTTGACATTGGACGGTCATGTGCTTAGATCACAAAACGTTTTGTTTGTACAAACAATTTGCTCTGTTGAAGACCTTGTGGAATGAACTGCCTGAAGGTCTTTAGACATGTTTGCCACCATGCAAAGCTCATGGTTAAGTTATTGTAGCCTTCGCTACAACTTTCTTATTGTTGTTACCTATGTTTCGAATTAGCATGTATTATGAAATAACTAAATCTTATGTCAAACATTATGTTAATAAATAACAAAATAATATTTTTTATTAAATATCTTATTGATTTAAAGTCAAAGGTGTAGATTGATAAAATCAATGCGTTGTGAATTACATATGTACTAGCTTTCCGACCGCGGCTTCGCCCGCGTGGGATTCGGTTTGAAAAACAGTTTACACGATAAAACAAATTGTACGTCATTCCTCGGGAATTCCTCATTTTCGGGGATTAATTATCGTATCATTTAGCTTCTAAATTTACATGTTAATATTCATTTGCAATGTTTTACCTTGTTTTAAACGACACACAGTGACATCTACAATCCATCCATCAAGCAAACAATATTTTTGTTTTGCCTCGGGAATATAATTTTTTTCCAGGATAAAAAGTAGCCTATTATTTAATCTGGACTTTTATCTTTACGTCTGCAAAATTTCAAAGCAATCGGTTCAGTAGTTACGGCGTGAAAGCAGAACAAAAAAACTCACTTTCCGATTTATAATATTATAGTAAGGATTGGGAGACGGAACAATTGCATAAGTTTATAACTACATCATGTGATTTTGCTTCGTTTAATAGTTTCGAGAATTTCTTGGCTAAGAAATGGTCATCGGAGAAGCGATTTGGTCTCGAAGGGTGCGAGATACTTATCCCCGCCATGAAGCAAGTTATCGATGTGTCCACGAAGCTTGGTGTGGAGTCCATCATTATGGGCATGCCCCACAGAGGTGAGTCTATTGCTTTTCTTTTACACTAGGCCCGGCAGATGACTTCCTCCCGCCTGATGTTAAGCGGTGAAAGAGGCCCAAATGAGATGACAGGATAGTGACGTTACTCCACTTTCCTACCTGCCCTATCCCTGCCGGCCCAAAAGATGCTTTTTCACGCCTTTTTTGAAGGAACCCATGTTATAGGATGAAGGAAACATACGCAGGCAGAGAATTCCAAGTGCGGGAAGTACGACAGAAGAAGGAATCTTGGAATTTCTTAGTGCGGTGTGGAATGGGGGATATAGTGTACGGATGAATCCGAAGACCTTTACGTGTGTTTCTATAAAGGAAAGGAGAGGGATGGATAAGGCTAAAGAGTTCGTGAATAGCTAGTTCTATTGTTTAGGTATTAAGCTGGCTTCCCTGACTGGCGGCCATTGACCTTTTAATCGGGAGGTCCATGATTTCAGTCCCTAAAGCCTAATCGTCCTAACTTAGGATAGGGTCGTACCCGTCGGTATATATCCAATTATAGCTATAATAAAATGTTGGCCGCGGAAATTCTAACAAGCTATTGTTTTTAATTGATATCTTTACTGGGAACCGAAACATTTTCCAACTTGAACGAAAGAAAATGAATATGGTTGCCACTTGTAGTTTTAAAATATTGTATGTTAATTCGAACTATTGCACCTCTGCCATATTGTAATGTACACGAACACACTTTTTAATATGATTTAACTTCTGAAGGCATCGTTGTATGTACAATTAGTAACACACTAAGCTTTACATATGCGGCATGAATACCGCTGCTATTACGAGCAACGTAAGAGTTAGGGCAATGTGTAAAGTTAAAAAAAGTATATATGTACGTACATAAAAGAAAGTGTTGGTGTCTACAAACTGAAGAACGGCATTTTTTTTCATTAGAAAGCAACATTATCACTGAGTAACATAGGCTATATTTAGTACTAGATTACTATAGAAATATATAAACAATGCAAATCGTCCGCGGGTGAAACCGCGGGACACCGCTAGTTTATTACAATAACAGTTTTGGATTTTGGCCATCTTCCGCAAACAATTGCTCACGTTATTATATCATTGAGTTAGTAAAATGAAAGAAAGAAATGTTGTTGGAATTCTGCAACTAGATAATACAGAGTTAAAATAAAACAAGCTCTATTTCAAATAGTAGTTAAATTATTGACAATTTATACCAATCATTTAAGAGAGGCAAAAAGCACGAGCGCCGGTTAATTCGGCATGTAAACGGATGATTCACCGTGAATATCAGTAATCACGTGATGAATGGTAAATTCGTTTCGCCGTGACGGACCAGCGCAAGGCCGTGTTTTTGTTGTTCTTGCAACAGGTCAGTGATGAAATTTCATTGATAATTTAACTACTCTAATATAAATAAATAAATCTTTCATTCAACAAACACAATAATATGTATTTAGCATTTTACGGTATGAACATATATATATATATAACTTGACAATTATGTTCAATTGTAATATATTTGCATGATTACGCAAAATCGCTTGGACAATGACCATAAAAAATGGAAAACTAAAGATTAATCATAAATTCGACGGACGGAAATTGAGTATTTTCAGATTTTTATTCATTTAAGTAAGCAAGTACGTTAAGATGAACGTTTTTCACAGGCCGTTTGAACGTGTTGGCGAACGTTTGTCGCAAACCTCTCCATCAATTGTTTACGCAGTTCGCCGGTCTCGAGGCTGAAGATGACGTAAGTAAAATATTGTAAAATACCTAATTTTGAAATTTCTGATAGGTAATAATGTAAGTGCAAGCGATGCAGCGTTAAATCGCCTCTAATTCGATAGTCTTAAAGTCTAATTTGCATAACCTGACATTCAGAGTGTGAGTTCCCCATATTCTATTGTGAGACAATGTGCAAATGTAAAATTATTGTAAGATTGTTATATGTGTAATCCAATTATGAATAAATAACTAAAATAAAATATATTTAATTGTCATTTAAATGATTTTAAAGCCAAACAAGCGAAACTGTGTCTTTCGATAAATCATGTCGATGATACTATGACCTCTAGACCACCGACCCCATATCCAATTCGACGTAATTTCAACGGTATTGGTCTTTCTACATGATTGAATTGGATTTGTTCATGTGTTGAACATTTTAAATTTCGTTTTCAATAGCAATACGACTTTTATTTCTTATTTGTTTGATCCGAGTAGCTGCATTAAGACGCTCCTGCATTATATAAAACTAATAAGTTTTAGTAATACATACCTAATTGGCTTTTTTTATTTGAAAGGACTTAACAATATAACTATGTCAGTCAGTATACAAGTGCTGTCTCAAAGTAAATATGTAGGTCTGACGCGTTGTGTGCACATTTGAATCTATGTAATATTGTTTTGTTATACTCTACTATAATTTATTGTATTACTATCGACCCGCCCCGGCTTCACACGGGTGCAATGCTACTATACATATAAACTTTCCTCCTCAATCACTCAATCTATTTAAAAAAAAACGCATCAAAATCCGTTGCGTAATTTTAAAGATTTAATCATACATAATGATATAGGCACAGAGAAAGCGACTTTGTTTTATACTATGTAGTGATTATCGATAAATACACAGAACAATAATACATTTACGGCAACTAAAGCCCCGTATCCTTTCCATCATTAAGATTTTCGCTAGGGAAGGCAATAGTTTATTCTTTTCATAAAATTTGTTTTAAATTCTTAACAAAACAATTGTACATTGTCATTGGCACTTAACGCAGTAGTATATGAATAACTGAATCATCCCACAACTATGTTGTTTGTTTTGTTATTATAAAATTATTATATGTTGTTGTATAAGCGACATCGTTGAATTTAATACATGAAAATAAAATTATTTTCCCAACATTTAGTATCGGTAATAGAACTTGTCTCCATTTTATTTATGCATTAATACCTAGTCTGTGGCTTTATCAGTCAGTCAGTAAAGTAAATTATAAAGTAAATTCCATTCGACCCTTGTATAGTCTACTATTTCAGTTTTACAGTTTCTTTCTTGCATCATTCATTAGTTTATAAATACCTTGTGAGGAATAAACATGCAATTAAAATTAATTTATTATTCTGCAGTCAGGTGATAAGATATCGCGCACTACGTCACAATGTAACTGTCAACATATTCATATAATAATAGTTTGAACATATTTCCTATATTTATATATTTTGTATATTTGTACTAGGGTTCCGGTGATGTGAAATATCATTTGGGTACATACATCGAGCGATTGAACCGAGTGACGAACAAGAACATTAGACTAGCGGTTTGCGCCAACCCCTCTCACTTGGAAGCCGTGGACCCCGTCGTCCAGGGCAAGACCAGGGCGGAACAATTCTACAGGGGAGACAATGAGGGCAAAAAGGTAAGATCTTAGTTATTCTACTTTCTAGGTAGATCATTATATAAAACTAATAATTTCCCTAGTTTTTTCTTAATTAAAAGCAGTGGAATCTTTAGTCCAGGGAAAAATGAAGTCAGATATGACAAAAATGTAAGGATCTTTGTTAGTTACCCAACTTTTTCTTCATCCATCTATTTAAACGTATATTATGTGTAATAAAATAAATAACATTTACGATGTTTTTTATGCATAGGTAACGCCTGTATTGAAATGCTACAATGAGCGTGCAATGTTCGATGTTGGCTGTGGCAAATATTGTGACTGATATAATAAACCAAATATTTTTTTTATTAAAACTATAATATTGCCTTATGCACTGCTACAATCGTTATAGTGGATGTTACTTATTACAAATAAAATACAAAATAAATTAATAATTAATTACAACAATTAATACAAGCAATAGTCAATTGGCATAAATTAATTGGTTGGTTTTATATACCTACTGAGTTGAAAGATTTTTGACCTTATTACGAAAAAGGTTGTAATTTTTTTTCTTGTTTTAGTAAGGTACTTTGGTAGCAGTATATAAAAGAGGTTAATCTAATATTATTTACGCTGCATATCCACTTACGGGCTAATATAAAATGAAAATATTTGCAAAAACCAAAATTTATTTACTACACCACTAGTTGTTAGTTACGATGCTTGGTTTGGATGACGTTCATATTATTTTCATTTTTCTTTACGGTTACAATATCGAAGGTTTTAGTTAGTCATGACTAAAATACCGGCTGTCTTATAAATAGACGACCATAGAAATAAGATGACATAATAAGGCCTATGAAATTGCTGCTTAGTTCTTTCATATTTTGAAGTCAATATCTTTTATATTACATGCCATATTGTAGTTATTTTATATATATAACATATATATGTTTTATAACATTTTCACCATATCTCACAATGTATCCAGAGAATTTGTTTATTTGAATTAATAAAAATAAATCTTGAAACAAACACCAAATTATAGTTCGATTTTGTACTTTACTGTATATAACATTCTGATAACAATTTTTCTTAATTATTAATTACAATTTTAGTTAGTTTAATGGCTGTGGATGCGTGATATGCGCGTAAGTGTCATAGCCTGTTTTAGTTTCTTCATTTTTAAATAATTAAGAGCCATATTACATCTCGAACGCGATTTTTGCGTAAAATGGTCAATTTTGGCATTCTCGATAATGCAGAATAGCTATTGACATAGTTCGTAGCGGCCTCGCTTTTTGTAAATTTTGCTTAACTTTTTAACAAAACCCAAAATTGTAGAGAAACATTTTCATAAAATGCGCGAAGACACTTTTTTGAGCTCTTGGATTGAACTGTTTTACATAAATGAAATTAAAAAATGATAATTTTATCTCTTGTATAGTCATATAGTTCGTAGCGGCCTCGGAATTTTGATATATTATTGATTTAATATAGAAGAAAAATCTTATTCTAAACGAAAAAACTACGAAAATCGCTTTAAGTTGACTGTGAATATCTTCTATCTATGATAGTATTTATTAATAAAATTTATACCAGAATAAATGTCACTTTATGAAGAATAAATATGTTATATTTTTTAACTATGAATGTATTATCTTATTTTAATAAAAACGATAAATCATACTTCAAAATTACTACAAAATGTGATGCACAGGCCGTCCTGAGCGCTCCTCGGAGTCGGACCTATGTCGAATTTCTTCGCGCCAACATCGATCGAATCCAGTGATCGTGCGGTTGATCGTCAGTGTATAACGCGATTATCAATTTTGATCACGTAACAAAAATGATTTTTTTGTGACTTTTAAACTATTTTTCTTTAATTTCATATTTTTTCTAATGTTATTTTATTCTATATATTATTTTTATCTATTATTTCTAAAGCTTTTTCACACCAAAACCATGGGATCGATTTGATGGAAATTCGGCAAATAGGTGATTCTGTTTTATGATGATTTATACTCCTATATAATTGGTAACTTGTTTTTTTCTAATCTGACCTATTTTTAATTTAAAACTAAAACCGTATTTTGCTAAATAACTTACTAGGTAATATTTAATAAACATTATTTTTAACAATATCATCTGTCCTATTTATAATATCGCTTAGTCGTAGCGTCAATACAGTATTTTGGACGTGTGACCTTCAATGAGTTGTCGGGACGCTTCGAAATACCTAACCTCGCAGAATGAAGAATTGTAGTAGGCCTCTTAAGGAAGACGATGGAAAAATCTCCATAGCAACCAGTAATTTCATGGGTAAAGAGACCTATTATGTATAATTTAAGGCATGACGAATGTTTTGTAAACATGACATTTTGCATGTATCAGAACGTACTTATTTTGACATTCATAAAATATGTTGATAATTAACAATAATCAAATTTAACGAATGCGATTTGAATTGGAGCATATCTCAGACGGTTGACGTCACGTCAAAAACACGTAGTTCAATGTCGAGCTGCGTCCGAGGATATTTATACCAATGACGCCCAGATACTATTTATGATACTACGTGGAACGCTGTGACGTCCGAATTCAAACCGATATGGGTGTGTCTTTACACTGGACTTTATCAATCAATCAAGTCTTTGTAATAAATTTATATACATAACGTTACTTTCGTAAATTACACTTAATACAAGTGTAGACTTAATACAAGTATTTTAAATCCGCACAAACGATGATGATAATTGTTTTGTCAAATACTGTAGTTTTTCTATCATGGGATCGCGCCCCTTAATTCAAATTCAAATTCAAAATCATTTATTCAGTCTGGGCTGTTACAAGCACTTGTGAATGTCGAAAAGCTACGCCATCGGTTCGCAAATCTACGGCGGGAGACCTTGTACTGAGAAGAACCGGCAAGAAACTCAGCAAGGGCTGTTTTTTTTCCCTGTATTAAATAGATACAGAGTCGTCAATTTGGAAAATGACTTCAATATTGATAATTCATGAAGTCACTTTCCATTACATAGTATAATTAATAAAAAAATATTTAGAAAACATGCCTATATTAGGAATGCCGTGTCATACAGTTTTAAAAGAATATATTAAAGTTAAATTAAAATTATAATAAATACGAGTAGTACCCAGTATAGCAAAGAGCAGACTCATCTCCGCTGGCAGCACCCGTTCACGAGCATGACGCATGAACCAGCCATCGCTTCGCTCAACCATGTTTTAGGGAACGTAACGACCCGCCTCACACGACACTGCCGAAGAGATTTTAATGAGAGTATGACTACCCTTAAGCCACAGAAGGATACAAATTACCAAAAACAGGTACCCGTGTAAATTAGCACAACTAAAAAAAAAAAAAATCAACCGCAGGACACGCGCATATAATCATTTAAAAACTAGCAATAATGTATTATACAAGTAACAAAAGGTTATTATAATAGGTACAGTTAAATATACATGTTATTATGTTACACAGTTACCTAAGAATTTATTAACAATTTGTTTATTTCAACGAGCGAGGGTTTTTTAGTCCCAGACACTTCGATCATCCAAGTAATCCTGGACTCGATAATATCCTTTGCTCATCAAAGTTTTTTTTACTCGAGTTTTAAGTTTATTAAAAGGTAGATTAACAATACTGTGTGGTAACTTGTTATAAAAAGTTATACATTTCCCCAAGAATGAGTTTTGTGTTTTACGTAATCTAAAATTTGGAACAGCAAGCTTATTTTTATTTCTTGTATTTAATTTATGAACATCGCTATTCTTAATGAAATTATTGTAATATTTGTGTACATAGATTATATTTTCATAGATGTACTGCCCCGCCAATGTTAAAATGTTAATTTCTTTAAACTTATCCCTAAGGGAATCCCTAGGTCTTAAATTATATATAGCTCTAATTGCTCTTTTCTGTAGTATAAAAATACTTTCAATGGTGGCAGCTGATCCCCATAACAAAATGCCATAAGACATTACACTATGAAAATAACTAAAGTAAACTAACCTTGCTGTTTCAACATCAGCTAGAAGCCTTATTTTTTTAACAGCATACGCAGCTGAGCTAAGTCTGCTTGACAGAGCATCAATATGGGTATACCATTGTAATCTGGAATCTAAGTGTATGCCTAAAAACTTAGTACTCTCAACAAGAGATATCACTTCACCATTAATATTTAAGGGTGTATTAACCTGCCTTACATTTGGTATAGAAAACTTAACAAATTTGGTTTTTCTCGAATTTAATGAAAGGTTATTTAATGTAAACCATTGTAGAACTTTTGATAGAGCACTATTTACCTCGTCCGAACAATTGCTGCCTCTGTCAACTTTAAAAACAAGAGAAGTATCATCGGCAAATAGCACTGTTTCACATAAAGTGCTTGTATAGTAAGGAAGGTCGTTAATATATATTAAAAATAGTAAAGGACCTAATATTGATCCCTGAGGCACGCCCATAACTAGTGAAGTTCCAGCAGATTCAGTTTTATTAATAACAACTTTTTGTATTCGATCCGACAAGTATGACTTAATAAGGCCGAGTGATTTGATAGAGACACCATAATGCCCTAATTTCCTCATTAATGTGTCGTGACTTACGCAATCAAATGCTTTAGAAAGGTCACAGAAAATACCTATTGCGTCTTGTCTGCCCTCCCAAGCATCAAAAATGTGTTTTAAAAGTGAAATTCCAGCGTCTGTAGTGGATTTACCCTTGGTAAAACCATATTGGTTGCAATGAAATAACTTGTTAAGGGTAAAATAAGATGATAGCTGATTATAAATAATCTTTTCAAAGATTTTGCTCAAGGCTGGTAATATAGAAATGGGTCTAAAATTAGTAGGGTCACTCTTATCGCCAGACTTGTAAAGTGGAATTAATTTACTATTTTTCATAAGATTTGGAAAGACCCCCTCATCAATGCATTTATTGAAAATTAGGGCTAGGTGAGGCGCAATTTCAGAGATAATTGGTTTAATAATATTAGTTGAGATACCCCACAGATCCTCTGTTTTCTTATTATTAAGTGATTTTGAGGATAAATTCAGCATCAATATGTCTAAAATGAAAAGATTCCTTAATCTTGTTTACATTTGATTCAAGGAGGGCGACCGCACCGTTTGAACTTAAGGGGGTTGCGTTTGTAATCAAAGGGGGATGCAGTCTAATGGTTAGGTTAGGTTTGGTCTATTGCAGCAAGACCTATTTTATTTATTTATTCTTAAAAAAGGAGGAGGTATCGTTTTGACTCTTATTTCGCCAATATAGAACAATACAGACAATTATGAATTAATAATGATGAATCTTTTTTGTTAGGTAGATCATATTTTAGACGTGTCATATAAATTTTATCATATTATGTTTCGGAGGTTTTTAAGTTATATAATGAAAAATATAAAATAAACTGAAAAATTAATTTTTATATATATTCATAAACTAAACAATGAAAATAATAATATTTTAATTACTTTAAAGCACGAAGTTTAAAGAACAATAAAATGATTAATACTTATATCTATTTAATTAACCATTTTTGGAAGCAGTCCAGTGACATATGCAGCCAATTTTCATCTCGCACAAAATTATACACAGCGTATGATGACAATTTTACCCACAAATTTCACTTTTATATCTTACCGTTCAAACCAAAACACTACATCTCTGTTTGCGGCAGAAAAAGTTAAGATGCAGGTACTCTAACATACGACCTGGGTCTTCCTTTGGTCTGATACGTATCAAAGCGCGACGTGCATTTTGAGTTTGGTTTCGGTTCATTGCAATGTCTGTTTTACTCATTTTATAGGTGATGTCGATCCTCCTACACGGCGACGCTGCATTCGCCGGACAGGGGGTGGTTTTCGAGACCATGCATTTGTCGGACCTGCCCGCGTACACCACCCACGGCACCATTCACATTGTCGCGAACAACCAGATTGGATTCACCACCGATCCTAGGCACTCGCGATCGTCTGCCTATTGTACAGGTTTGTGTTAAGCCTAACTTAGTGTCGGTCTTCTTTTTAACCAGGCTTCAAAAATAACGAGGTTTATCGGTTCTTTTAAAGCTATATATTGATACTGACTGCTCATCAGATGGTATGTGGTTACAGTCCGCCTATATTACACGTGGTTCTTGTGAGACCCTTTTTTTTTTTGTTTTTTTTTTCCCTGAGGAAAATGCATTAAATTGCATACCCCGGCTATGGCGAGCCGGCGGTTATGTGGGGCTCTCCTCCCCAGAAGGGGGAGGCCTACCCACTAAAAACCTCAGGGATGGCCTTCCTCAGGCATGTAGGGAGCCCCCGGGAACGCCAAGCGACATCCGGGATCCTCCAGCCTCCGCTCCCCTATTAAATCTATAGCGCCTCAACTATGTATGTTGCCAACTTTTGAGTCTCAGTTCCCAGTAGCATAAAAGCGTACCTTTTAAAACGGAATATTTTGTGTATGAATGCTTCTAAACAAATGTGCTAAATTTCTATATATGTGTATATTATGTGTATGTGTGTATGTAGTAGGCTCATAATGAGGAAGGTTTGAATATGCCATGTTTTGTGTTGTCTAGTTTCATATGTACCTACATATTTCTCGCCCTCTTACTGCGAAAATAATCATCTTCACCTGCGAAGACATTCGAAAGAGTATACCAATTCGATCAATTCCGAGTTAATCAGTATGGTTGACTGAAAACAATATGATATTTAATCAGTCTGATAACGATAAAACATGCATTAAATTTATCAAATCACAGGGGAAGTCCTGAACGAAAGTGAGTGTTTCTTTTTTTCTTAATTTTATAAAACTTTTAACAGATAAGATGCAATCAGCATCGTTTATGTACATGACTATCGAGGTGCTCGAGCCTAGCCTAAATAAGTTAGTGTTACTAAGGTGAAGGTTGACCAGTGCTTATGATGTAGACTTAATCTTTGAGATTCTTTGTAGATGTATACATGTAATTTCACAATGATTTATTACTATGCTTGGCGTTTGTGGATTATGAGATGAGAAAACCTTCGATTTCGTCGAGACTTTGGCCATGCTTGGCTTCACTACTGGCATGCCACATACAGTTGGATGTATGGACAGTAGTCCATACATCCAACTGTTGCAGTTAACATGCGAAAACGACACGATGTCAGTCCCGCCGTTATTATTATTTGATGTTAATTCGATCGATCGATATCGATTAATGTTAATCGATAAAAATTATGGTCCCAATTTCGATATCTGGCTGACACTCATAATTTTGGGAGTACTTGCCGGCGCAGTTTTTAATAATAACTTTTTGTACTAGATAAATTAGATTTAATAAGCCAATTTTTTTATGCAGACACAAAATTCTTGAGTTTATTTTAAAGGGTAGAATGATAATAAGTCAAAAGCTATATAAATCAGAGACTGTATATTATAGGGTGTAATGAGAATATATATAACCTATCTACATTCCCAAACAGAAAAAAAAAATATTTGATAAATAAAACATAAAATTGAACTGATGACATCAGCCATAATCGCGTCTGTTCTCTGGGAAGAGTTAGGCAGAGGTGTAATAATAACTAGTCACACTTCGGCAATATTTTCCTATTCGGAGGGCAGCAATGATCGTATTCTCCCTGAGGGTACGGTTAACCTCCCTCCATTCAAGCCATTCAAGTAGGGCCCTTATGGCCAAGGCTCTGGCTGAGTTTAGTTGGTAGGTTTCGCCCATATTTAAAGTTAGTGTAATACGTAAAGGGTTTTCTATTGTCCATCCACTCCGCAGTTATATAATTGCGGCATACATCCAGGGAAATAAAGGGAACAGTGACACTGTATTCTTATCCAATCATAGTACAGACTTGATATACTCGTATATCATAGTTAAATGTCAGCTGTTATAAATCACTAAACTCGATTGCAGTTATTGTATATAGTTCTAACAAACATAAACAAGCTAGGTACGCGCTTAACCTGTTGATCTTGTAGTGAGTGCTGTCTGCAATTCAAAATAAATGTTGTCATCAGGATCCAGTATGCCACATTAAATTACTAGGTCCGTTTTTTTTTTCAACGCTACGTTACGTTCCAGACGTGGCACGTGTCGTAAACGCTCCCATCTTCCACGTGAACAGCGACAATCCTGAAGCCGTGATGCACGTTTGCAACGTGGCCGCGGAATGGCGAGCCACATTCCACAAGGACGTGGTCATCGATATCGTGAGCTATCGCCGCAACGGGCACAACGAGGTTGACGAGCCCATGTTCACTCAACCGCTCATGTACCAGAAGATCCGCAAGACTAAGCCAGGTTAGCGATGGGCGATAACTACTAAAAATAATCGAATTAGTCGATTGTTCAGTTTAGTCGATAAAAGTCGATAACAATCGACGCCGCTCCGTTGTTATCTACTAACGGCGTGCGCCTGTGCCGTGCAGCGGACGAGAACTGACTGAATAACTAAAGTAACTAAACTGTAGCGCACACACCGCACGCAATGGGCGATTGTTGCAAAAGTGATCGACTGAATTGAAAATTGTACCACTGCGCTGTGCGCGTTCGATTGTCGATTTAGTAGTTCATCGCCATTACTATTGATTCTCGTATTACTAATTTCGTATACTACTAAATAAGTAATTTAAATACTAAGATGGTGCGCTCAGCGCTGTGTTGTGTAGTTAAACTGTTGTGAATCGTGTTTAAATCTTCGTAAATATGAAAGTACTTATTGAAATTCGTAACTTTCGACACCAATTTATTAACAATTTCATATTTATTTTGTAATTGTATGTTACACTCATGTGTTTTTAGAAACATTTTATATGAAATATAATTATTAAATTGTGTGATCAAAAATTTACATTAGGTACCTAGTTACTAACTTCATAATTCTATATTTTTTTATTTCATTAATATGTTACCATGGTAATATATTAATGAAATAAAAAAATATGGTAAGAAAATAAAAATCTACAACTTTATCAGCTCATAGCTTATTTATTTTTTATTTATTATTGTTTTAGTAACATGAACAGATAACTACAACTATTAAAATTTGATTCTACCTAACAATTTAATTTACACAATAGGTTTCATAGTTTCATACAGAAATAACGAGTAGTTAAGCTTTTAACTTTCTGCAGCCGCCGTTTTATCCGAATAGGAACTACCTATATACTGCAGGAGATAATAAAATAAAAAAAAAATATATAGTATATTCATTTGTTATAATAACACAATGACATTTCAAGTGTATAGATTTTTTTTCTGTGTATTATTTGCAATAAAGAGTTTACAAACATACACACAATCATAAAAAAAGATTCTATATTAATAGTTAATACAAAGAAATCATAATACAATAGAAGCGCACCGTCTTGATTTTGTTATATCTTTAAATATCAGTTTGAATTATTAATAATGTAAGTACCTATATGAGAAAACCAAATGTTAAAGTAATATAGTAATACTTTAAGTAATACACCATCCGCATGCCCTCCGTTTGCCATTCCATACGCAATCAGAAAGTAGTTTAGTAATTCAGTAGTAGTAAAATATACGCAAAAATTCCTCATGCGTCGCACAACTACTAATTCTATACTACTAACTCAATACATACTATGTATTGAGGATCGCAATCCCAGTAGTATAGAATTAGTAGTTCGTCGATTGTTATTCGAATAATCATGATGAGGAACTACTAAATCGACAATCGAATGCGCAGTGATACAATTTTCGATTTAGTCGATTGCTTTTTTTGCAACAATCGCCCATCGCTAAGCCAGGTAAGTTAGTTCAATATTAATTATATTGTAATATTGTTAGGTTGGCATTAATATTGCGGCGGTTGCCGACTTTTTACTAGTGATGTGCCGGATATCCGAGGCAGAAGAAAGATTCGTATCCATGTCCGTATCCGTTACTTTTTGGCGGATCTTTTACGGATCTATTTAGCAGTCTTCGTTAAAGGATTGTGCACGAAACTATCCCTATGTGCACGAAACTATTAATTATGTACATTTACTGAAAATAAATAATACGCAGAGACTGCTAGCAAACAATAAAACAATAATGTCAAAAAACAACAAAGACAGTAGAAGAATACCAAAAATATAAAACTCTATAAAAAGGTGAAATAACAAATTATGTATATAAAAAACTATCTACTTATACCATCGGTAACAAGTATAATTCATATTCTTGGGGATGTTTTCTTTGTAAATGACTTTTTAAAGAAGTCGAGCCTTTACCCTTACCGATAATACTTTCCATCACAAGTTTTACACTTTGCACGTTCATAATTTATTATCACAAAATGATTTCATATTACACTACTAAACTTCTTTGTAGACATTTTTTTAAAATCATGTACAAATACCAAACAAGCGTTATCTATGCTGCCCAGTGTCACATTAAAGTAAAACAAAACAAAAAAGGACCCGGCGCGCAATGCAAGTCGGAACATGTTTCAACTCAAGATCGCGCGCACCGACACCGATTGTGTAAGAAAGATAATCTCGGATAGCGCATCGGCCTTACAGACCCTCCAAAACAATACTATCAACTCTGTCCTTATACTAGAGTGCCATAACACGCTCCAAGCCATTGCAGACACAAACCGGGTAACCCTCCAGTGGATAAAAGGACACAGTGACTCACTCGGAAACGACGCAGACGGCAGATGAGTTGGCAAAAAGTGGCACCAACACGAAAGTGTATGGGCCAGAACCCCTAATGTCCATTCCACAGGCAGAAGTAAAAACCTGGCTGCGCAAGAGAACAGAGGAACTACACCTAAAAGAATGGATAGCCAAGGAGGGGTGCAAGCAAACGAAGGAAGCAGTCCCGGTACCTTCCAAGAAGCTTGCCCGTTCCCTTATCAAACTAAAGAGAGACAAGATCCGAAAGGTCATAGCTACCTTAACTGGACATTGCCTTTTAAACAAACACCTGTACACAATTGGTATAACAGACAGCCCCTTGTGCAGAGGGTGCATGGAGGCTGAAGAAACGCCACAGCATGTTCTAATGGAATGTGCAAGTTTGGCCGATCAACGGGAGAAACTTCTCCATTCCCCGGCGTCCCTGCCAGAAGCATGCAGCAGCCCACGGAGGTTGCTGGCGTTCTGGGAGGAACTGGGATAGATGGAGTAGGAAGGAGGCAGACGCAGGAGTCTTCATGAGGCTAAGTGCGGTGGAGCCCAGCTAAACTAACTAAGTTAGATCCTTATCCGTATCTGCGGATCTTGACACCAAATATCCGTATTCAGATCCGTATTCGCGGATCTAGATTTTTGACGATCCGGCACATCACTACTTTTTACTAACACCGAGTTCCAGAAGCCCATGTTTAAGTAGTCGTTCATTTACGAAAAGAACCGCAGGTCTAAGGCGGTTTAATTAGTCTATTTTTATGATTAGCAATAATATTCGCATACTAAAATAATCCTGCTTAGAATATCCGCAATTGCAGATTTTCTGTAGCAACTAAGCCATGGACTATTTTGTCTTATATGTAAATAATATAGTCTTCCCATAGTACCTATATTTGTGGATATGTAATTACACCAATAGACTCATTATTGTTCCAATTTATCTCTTTTTTAATCGCAGTATTATAAATACTTTGGCATTGTATAATAATATGTTATAAAAAAATAAAATATTATTTTACTCTGTAGTTTTGGAGAAATATGCCGACCAATTAATTTCGGAAGGTGTCGTTACTGCTGAAGAAGTGAAAGACGTTAAAGATAAATACGACAAAATCTGCGAGGACGCTTACAATCAAGCAAAACAGGAAACTCATATCAAATACAAGGACTGGCTCGATTCTCCCTGGTCCGGCTTCTTTGAGGGCAAGGACCCGTTGAAGGTTCGTAGTCATCAAACTTTAGATACTGAATCGATTGTTTATGTAATGCAGAATTTTAAAATTTATTAAAGTTAGTCCTAAAACATTTTATTCTTTAAGAAATCATGACTAGTCGAATCACTAATAATATACATATTTTTATGATATATATATGAGGACTGCAAATTTAACGTAGTGACATTGTTTGAAAATTACTAAATTAGCACGTGGTATTTATTTTCAAAAGACCGAGACTGCGGGTTCATTTATACAACTATGCATACGTATTTACCAAAATGTTCTACAGTACCGGAATTCCGGGATTTTTATTTATGGAAATAAAATACTTTCCGACATCGTTCCACGCGACAAACCTTCCATCCTCACCATCTCAATACTTGGCAGTCCACCACTGTGCGTTTCTTTAGAAATTTTCTGCCTCGCACAGCTAAACTGTGGAATGAATTGTCGCCTGCAGTGTTTCCGAACCGTTACGATATCCAAACTTTCAAGAAAAGAGCGTACTCCCATTTAAAAGGCCAGCAACGCGTTTGTGACTCCTCTGGTGTTGCGCGCGTTCATGGGCGGCGGTAATTGCTTACCATCAGGTGATCCGTCTGCTCGTTTGCCCCCTATCACATAAAAAAAAATAAAAAAAATAAAAAGAGAGTTCCATACTTTGTCAAAAACTAAATTAGGTAAATAAATAAACATCCGGATATCCAATTCCGCAATCCCGGGATTTTTATTTAATAAAACAATAAAAAGCCGTTTCCATACTTTGTCTTAAACTAACTTTAGGTAAATATGCATCCGATTATCCGATCTCTAGTACAGCTACACATCATAACTACACAAATCGAGCTAGCTAGAGTATCTAAATGTACATAATTGTCATTAGTCATTTATCATCTTGCTTATTTTTCATGCTGCAACTACATTTTAATTATCGATGCAGATGTCTACCACTGGTGTGGTCGAAGAGACTCTTGTTCACATCGGCAAGAGATTCTCTTCCCCGCCACCAAATGCTGCTGAGTTTGAGATCCACAAGGGTCTTCTGCGTATCCTCAAGTCTCGAATGGAAATGGTTGAGAATCGTACAGTTGACTGGGCTCTAGGAGAAGCTATGGCGTTCGGGTCACTTCTCAAGGAAGGAATTCATGTTCGTCTCTCAGGAGAGGATGTGGAAAGAGGAACTTTCTCTCACAGGTAATATGATACATGAATTAAATGAACATTTTAAAATTTGATATATGAATGCGCTAATAATATGAATGTTCTTACCAAATCCGTACTTTTAAAAAAAATCATATAATTAAAAAATATTAATAAATATTATTTCTCAATTCTCAATAACTAAATTGTAAATAATTAGTACATACTTTTATCACTAAATTGTTTTATTATATACTGATGGTATTGGTTCCGTTTTGATTATTAACCATACCTATTGCTTTACATTATTTTATCATACTTAAACAACTATCGTCAATAAACATTGACAAATAAACTGACTACTCATTTGATAGTAAGTAGTTGCAGTTGCCTGTAGTATACGTTGTTTGGTTGCGATTTGAAGAATCACAGTGTATGGTGGCATATCTTGGATTTGTTGGCTTTGATAATATTTACCACTTTGTCAGTTAAATAATGATATATTCCTGTACAGGCATCACGTGCTCCACCACCAGAAGGTCGACAAGGCGACATATTGCGCACTCGCTCATCTATACCCGGATCAAGCGCCTTACACCGTGTGTAACAGTTCACTCTCGGAATACGGTACGTTTTTTTTCCTGAGGAAAATGCATTAAATTGCACACCCCGGCTGTGGCGAGCCGGCGGTTATGTGGGACTCTCCTCCCCAGAAGGGGGAGGCCTACCCACTAAAAACCTCAGGGATGGCCTTCCTCAGGCATGTAGGGAGCCCCCGGGAACGCCAAGCTACTTCCGCGAACCCCCAACTCATTCAAATAAAAATCCTCCTTGTTAAATTTTTGACATGCTGGTCAGTGAAATTGATCTTGTATCTAACCCTGATTACCAACTTCTCAATTTGCACGCAATTACCAAAGGGTTTTTTTTCCCTTTCAATCAAATAGTTCACCATTTACACTTTGAAGGTTGGCAGTCCACAGCAGTGCGTTTTACCGGGAATTTTTGCCTTGTATTAACAAACTACAACAAACAGGCTACAAAAAATTAGAGGGTCGTTTATGGCCAAATATATAAATTTTTATATCAAGATTCCACATAGTGTAGCTAAATTGCCTTTTCATAAGTTCCAAGGTACATGTTAAAAAGACGCTAATGAGTAAGGGCTATTACAAAGTCAATGATTATTTAAATGATGCCAATGTTTGGTGTTGATTTGAGGATACATTCTAACGTGTAAATATTTGTTTTCCCTTATAAATTGTACACACATATGTACATTGTATGATAACGACATAATTTATTGTAAAGTTGTTATTACTTTTGATAAAGCTGATAAGTTTCTTGCGCCCATTCTTCTTATCAGTTAAAAAATACGTCCTGAATGGGTGGTAGGAAGAAAAAAATTTGGACGATTCAAAAGAGCTTTCTATAAAGTCAAGTTGATTTTGATTTTGAACTGTGGAATTTATTGTTACCTGCGGTATTTCCGAACCGGTGCGATATTCAAACCCTCGAAAAAAGAACGTATTCTCATGTCAAAGGCCAGCAACGCGTTTGTTGAATTTGTTGTTGGGGTGTCTATGGGCAGTAATTGCTTACTTATGTGATATTATTTTTTGCTGCTATATCACAAAACAAATGTAAAAAGAAAATCTCTTGAATAGCCTATTGAGACCCGAAACAATACGATCTGTTTGCTGTGCAATGGATTATTCATTATAGGAATCTACTGATTTACATGCAAAGTACAGTGTGTGGGTGGCGAACAGTTTTGGCACTGGCATTCTAATTGGGAGATTTAGGGTCGATTCTGCCCTTTGCTAATTAATGTATTTTTGTTTTTGTAATTTTGTATTTACATTGAGGTATTAAATTTATGACTCAGCTGAGGTTAAATGATCATGCAGCAATATTCTATCACAATATGAAGATGTTGAATACTTCATTTTGAATTAATAATTTATGACCTTATTGCCAGTGTTTGAAGGATTTTTCGATAAAATGGGTTGGGAATTAAATTTCTGGATCATACATTTATCAGACTCTTCCATGATGAAGGAAATCATCGTGACGCAAAATTTAAAGATAAAAAGAAAGTAGATCGATTCGTACTAGGCCGGTGAGGTTGACTAACTTCTATTTACTCTAAGTAAGAGTAGGATCATGCTCCTCTATGATGTAAATGAATTGTAATGGATGATAATCAGTGATGGCAATAACGACTGTTTTGTAATAATGAATAACACTGTTATGTTATTTTCCTATAACTGTTTTGTAAACTGTTGTCTGTTATCCGGTTATATTGCTGTTTTGACAAATGTTGTTGAGTATGATTGTTACTGTTATTATAGCTAGCTTAGTTATTCTTAACAATGATATGGCTTAGGACTGTCAGAATATTAGGTAGTAATTTAAATAATTTAAAACAAATTACCTAATCAATATAATTTTACATTTAATTTGCATACGCGCGATCGCACAACAGCAAATAATGCGTGACTAAAAAAATGACAACAGCTTAGGCACCAGCAAGCCAGCAACAGATTACCTAATTGTTATTTCAAATCACGCTGGAAATCAAAATGAGTCTAATTGTCATACGAGCTAAGGTACAAAATTGTGAATTTGGGATTAGTAAAATTACTATAAGAAATAATCAAATAGGAACTTTATTTCCTTGTGAGAAAGGTAAATATTATAAGAATAAGCAGTCGGGCAACAGAGCGAGCGCCTACGCCTACACAACGGTTAGCTTTCTCTCGCTCACACTTGTAGCTTGTAGCACAGTCGTACTCGCTCGCTCCGTACCGCACACACTCAAGTGGCAACAACAACAATGCGACTAGGCGATAATTTTGTCAACAGCAACAGCAGGATAACTGTATAATGTAACTGTAGCCGTTGTTGAATAACATGTTATTCGTTACGGGAAAATAATTCATTATATTATCTGTTATTGAAATAACGACCACTATTAATGATAATAGTAATGTAGTGTTTGTAAACGATGAAGAGTTTTGAAGCATTTTCTCATTGCTGTACAGGAGTACTTGGCTTCGAAGTGGGCTACTCTGTGACCAATCCGAACGCTCTGGTTCTTTGGGAGGCACAATTTGGAGACTTCAACAATGTGGCTCAGTGTATCATCGACCAGTTTATATCCAGCGGCCAAGCCAAGTGGGTCCGCCAGTCTGGCATTGTCCTGCTACAGCCGCACGGAATGGAGGGCATGGTGAGACTGATCAGTTTATTGATTTGTTAATCTATCAAAATCGTACATCCTACAATTTTTTTTAGAAGGCGTAAGCATATATACCTGTATATACTGTCAAGGAATATGAAAGTTAAGCTGGTTGACTTATATTTCTATTTAGTCAGAATATAATATTAACATACAAATTATAAAAAATATGACTTACAGAACACGTAGCAAACAGCAACAAAACTATTAGACATTGGAATATGTAGATAATGCATCAAAATTATATTAGTTACTGTTCTGCATATCTAACTTATCAATTATCTATAATAATATATAAAGCTGAAGAGTTTGTTTGTTTGTTTGTTTGTTTGAACGCGCTAATCTCCGAAACTACTGGTGCGATTTGAATAATTCTTTTTTTGTTGGATAGTCCATTTATCGAGGAAGGCTATAGGCTAAATAACATTACGCTATGACCAATAGGAGCAAAGACAGAGCGGTAAATGTGTAAAAAACGGGGAAAATTATTCATTTTTGAAGGCTTTCTTTGCGTGCGCTGCGAAAACGGTTCAAGATACACAAAAAATATGTATGAAAGAATTATTCCTCTATACATGATCTAAAAAAAAGTCCGCGACGGCATATGTCTATCTTTTAAGGTTTAGTCACAATGACCGTTTTTATGGTACCAAATTTGGTCGAAATAATTTGTTTAAGTTGTATCAACATAATAATATTAATCTTTATTCAAATATAAATATAAATATGTTGTTGGTTAACCAAAAATCTGCCGGAAGTCACTATTCCACGCGGACGAAGTCGCGGGCAAAAGCTAGTCAATAATAATAACGGATTAGATAATTCTTTGATACCAGTCAAAGTATAGTTTAAAGCAAAGTTTTTTGCATTAAGAAGACACTGTGCTACCATTTGCATTACATAAATCTAAAGATTCAAACATATAATAAAATTCTCAATAAATCGATTTCATTTAATCGATTAATACATTTTTCTTCTATGTAGTACTGATAATCGTGCTGCGTTTTGTTTTTGTAATGCGTTTTGTTTCTGGTTTTGCGGTACTGATTTTAATTTGTATTATTGATTGATTTAAGACAAGTTGAAATTGTAATCTGATAAATGCAAAATAGTGCCTTTTAAATGTAAAAGATATTGCATAAATATGGCCCTAGTACATGACAAAAAAATAGCCTGTGCATGAACTGCCGTTCTCCTTTAATACTTCTTCAATATTCTTTTTACTAAATAGTCTGCATCAAATCATTCTTCTTTGATAGGGCCCAGAACATTCTTCGGCTCGCCTTGAAAGATTTCTTCAAATGAGCGCCGACGACCCCGACTACATGCCCCCCGAAAGCCCCGATTACGAAGGTATGTCATAGGAAATTATAATTATTATTTTTATTGCCATATATCTGAATATTAATAATCAAAATCATCTTTATTCAACATAGACCTTTACAGGCACTTATTGACGTCAAGACAAACAAAAAAAAAAAACAGCTTAAAAAAAAAACCTTGTCCGTACGTACGAACAAGGAAAAAAAAAATATTGACTCTACATCTGTTCGGAAATTGGGAGAGCCTTCTCGAGAAGAACAGGCAAGAAACTCTGAAGGTCTATTTTTTATCTCCTCTTTTCAATTTTAATAATTATGATATAATAATACAAAATTAAGATACAATAATACCTAATACGATTACAGTCGTATGTATGTTTACATTTAATATCATATATCTTCGTAATCATCGATATATATGAGGTTACAATTTAATATCATATATATCATGGAAACTGAACAGACGACCTGCGTAACCGGGTGGTTAATATACCGTTTTGTATCATAGACATGGTTATTATTATATTTTTCTACCCATAACAGAAGCCTTACAGAGCTTACTTTGGGCTAGGCTAATTGGTGTAAATCTAAGAAATATTTATTTATTTATTATTGTTTATTTATATATTGATTTCAAAACTTTATACATAAAAGATTTTTTAAACATTTAATAAATGGAAAATATTTTATGTTTTTTAAGTGTTAATTTTATGTTAATAAAATATATCATTTTTGAATATGTATACACATATAAATGTACCAATAACAAAGTTATGGGCAATTTCGTTTACCCGTATTCAAATTACGCGACTGTACCATATTGTGTCATCATCATGCAGTGTATATTATTATGGAGCGTTTTTGAGCGATGCGCGATAACACCACAATCAAGTCCTAATGTCAAGTCATATTAGAATATCTTATAATATGAAAAATACATATTTTTTGACATATTTTTAAAATGTCTTTCTTATGTGAAATTTCACTTTGAATGATCAGCGAATCTTTCAGGTTAACATATATCATTCCACACAGTAGCATTTTCTTCGTTTACTTCTTGCTACCAGGTGAGGGTATTATTGCGCTCGCTCTTTAGTTCCACTTGATTTAGTACAGAAAACGTTATAGCCCAGTTTGTTATAGTCCATTTTATATATTTGGTCTGTGAGTGGGTCTATTGCCATTGTTCGTGCAGAGATACAATAGGGTAGACGACTACAACTGATTATGGCCGTTTTTATACTATAATTATCTGATTTGAGCACTTTATATCTCATGAAAGTATGTCAATATAGAAATTTCAGTTTAATTATTAATTTATATTGTTTTTAGATTTCTAAAAAAATGAGTAATTATTATTTACGTAATTCTAATGAATACATTTAATGAAATCAAGGAATACATTTCTAACATTCTCACATTAAATGTAACATTTTTTATATAGAAAGTATACCTATAAACGTACAAATAACAAAGTTATTTTAAAATTTATTTATACGCCCATACAAATTAGTCGAGTTTACTTAGTTATGACGTCACGATTGCAGTGTTTGTAGTATGGAGCGTTTTTGAGCGACCCGCGACAGCGCCGCAAACATTTCGATGTATCTTCAAAAGTAATAGGTGCAGGTGTACTGTTGGTTCTACAATATTTCTCACTTAAAAGTGTACTCTTATTATATATTGAATTAAAAAATTGTCGACTACCCAATTGTGGTGTATTCCCCTTAGGAAGTCTACGAGAAGAGAGACAATGGTAACACGTACATTCTAAATCCGCCACCACACCAACAACAGAACCTCTTGTAGAGAATAGTTTATTAATAGATTCAACTTGTCAACAGTTCGCCAGCTACACGACTGCAACTGGATAGTGGGCAACTGTTCAACTCCTGCGTCCTACTTCCACATTTTGCGGCGTCAGATTGCGTTGCCGTTCCGCAAGCCGCTCATCCTCATGACGCCTAAGTCGCTGCTGCGCCATCCCGAGTGCAAGTCCTCGTTCGACGACATGAACGATGGCACCGCTTTCCGGAGGTCGGACATTAATAGTTATTTATGCAACTGTTGTATAATCAGCACACTCATGTGATACTATTATCACACGAGGCGTAGCCGAGTGTTTCCGTAGGCGAAAAATTTTAAACCCTAAACCGTTCACCCGATTCTGCACACTAGCACTGACAGCGAGTTTAGGACCGCAGTCTATATATGAATAATATTATTTTGTTATATTTAGCTACGTTGAATAGTTTCTGTTATAATTTATCTACTATCATGTTATTAATCCTCTATAAAAGAACCTAATAACAATTAGCTTATTGCCAACATTAAAACGCGTGATATTATGAATTTCAAAAAAAGAGCATTCTCATGCAATGACATTTTTACCACCAGATCGTAAAAATTTTGAAAAAAAGAACAATAAATTGTAGACTAATTCGTAATTTCGAATTCTGGTCTTAACATGTTATTTCTCGCCATTTTTTCACTCGAATATTGGAAATCGCGAACAAACAATTACTGTGTGCGTTGTTTACGAAAATGAGTGATTCTAGCTTTGGTGACACACCACCAGATATTTCTAAAGCAGCAAAGGAAATTTCAAACAAATTGTTGTGTTTTAATGTTGGCAATAAGCTCTTTTATAGAGGATACACATCATGATTGTAGATAAAGTCTTGTATGCAACTGTTATAATTAGGTATTAAAACACTCGTGTGATACTATTATCACACTGTTTTAATACTGTAGATTATATAACAGTTGCATAAATAACTATTGTAAAGTACCGTGTGTCGTTAGTTGACAAATAATAAGAGGAAAGCTTTCTGTGACAGGGTGATTCCCGAAGAAGGTCCAGCTGCCAAGAGCCCGAGCAATGTCCGCAAGCTGGTGTTCTGCTCTGGCCGCGTGTACTACGACCTGCTCAAGGAGCGCCGCGACAGGGGCCTCGAGGCGGACATCGCTATTGCGAGGTACGTCCTACGTTGTTGCCTCGGTATGTGATGCAAATCAGAGGCAAACAAAATGGATAGACGACAATTTTTTAAATTCTATACATAATAAGAGTACTCTTTTAAGTGAGGAATATTGTAGAACCAACAGTACACCTGCACCTATTACTTTTGGAGATACATCGACATGTTTGCGGCGCTGTCGCGGGTCGCTCAAAAACGCTCCATACTAAAAACACTTTTTTTTTTTTTGATTCCCTGGGGAAAATGCATTAAATTGCATACCCCGGCTGTGGCGAGCCGGCGGTTATGTGGGGCTCTCCTCCCCAGAAGGGGGAGGCCTACCCACTAAAAACCTCAGGGATGGCCTTCCTCAGGCATGTAGGGAGTCCCCGGGAACATCAAGCAACTTCCAGGAACCCCCAGCCTCCGCTCCCCTGCCTAGAGGGGAGCCCTCCTCGGGGGAGGCTACACTACCTCCCCCGGTCTCCTCCACCGACGACGCCCCCCGGCCACGGAAGGGGCGTGGTCCATCCCGGGTCGCCGTAGCAGTCGCGACTTCCTCGCGCCCGCCGGCGACCCGCGGCGGCGCCGCAGCTGTGCTACCGAGCCCGGCGCCGCCTTCTTCGAGCGGGATCGGCCATCTCCCGACCCCGCTCGGCGGCCTCCTAAAACACTGCAATCGTGACGTCATAACTCAGTAAACTCGCCTAATTTGTATGCGCGTGTAAACAAATTTAAAAATAACTTTGTTATTTGTACGTTTATAGGTATATACTTTCTATATAAAAAATTGATACATTTAATGTGACAATGCTAGAAATAAGTTCGTTTCATTAGAATTACGTAAATAAAATTGGTAATTTTTTAGAAATCTAAAAACAATATAAATTAAAAATTAAATTGAAATTTCTATATTGACATACTTTCATTAGATATAAATTGCTCAAATCAGATAATTATAGTATAAAACGGCCATAATCAGTTGTGGTCGTCTACCCTATTGTACCACATATTTGAGTTTTATGGATTTTCCATATATCTTTGGTCACCTGGGTCGGCATTGTAGACTTTTTCGATGAAGGTTGTCAAAGGAATGACTATGTTACACGCATTTTTGACTAAAATCTACTGGTTAAGGTGTTTCGTTGGTTGAAATATTGGCAACTACAACCTCTTAAAGGCTTTAGGTCAAATTAATTGGTAACCCAATATTCTCATTATCATCACAGTTCATATACGTATTGCCACCGAACGGCATTAGCCTATCCTAAGTTAGGACGATTATGTATTAGTAAACCATGCTGGGCAAGTGCGGTTTAGGCCTCTTTATACATGTTTGTTTTTTCGTAGGTGTTGCCAGCTTTCGTCATGATGTTATCTTTCACCACAAGATCTTCGGATAAATGTATATATGAATTTAACGAGAATCACTACTTACTACTAACTTATAGATGTGAGACAAAATAGTGTTCGAGTGATTAGATGGCTTGAAAAGTGATTTAATTCACACAATATTTATATATATGTCTCTATCAACTGTATCAATAAGTGGTAAAACATCGCCAGACTACGTATTGCCTCTTCTTCATAAAGCGTGCTAAAATATCGCATAAATAAGCATGCTATATAAAATATGTTCGTATTCGAACTTACTACAATAACCTATTTTAAGCAATAGCTAACGCACAATACATTAAGCGAATATCTGTAACTTAATATATTGAGTACTTTTTGAGGGTCTAGCGTTCAAAGTATGCTTTCTCAACAACTGTACAGTAAAATAATGTTATTATTTTGTTGTATAGATTGGAACAGATCTCTCCGTTCCCCTACGATCTGATCAAGGCTGAGGTGGCCAAGTACCCGAACGCTCAGCTTGTATGGAGTCAAGAGGAGCATAAGAATATGGGCTCCTGGAGTTACGTTGAACCACGGTTCCGTACATTACTGCAGAACCAGAAGCAGATCAGGTATTATGTGTATTGTAATTAACACTTAGCTTCTATGGAGTAACAAAGAATAGCCTAATGAAGTTACACTGAACGGTTTCGAACATATCAGGTAATATATCCATTCTTTTGTGGTCTGATCGACGTTTTGACAATGTACTTGGGTAATAAAAAATAAAGGCATATCTTATTGATAAATGGACGGCACTTGATTAACTGTACATGATTTTTGTATTGTGGTAGTAATAACGGAAATTATTACCAACGTTTGTAATGTAGCAAATACTCAGCACGTTTATGGAGCCAAGAGTAACATGGACTAGACGAGACACAGAAGTAGAATTAGCAAATTACTGTACATGGAAAGAAAGTTACTTATTAGAGCGACATCGGGAAAATTTCAATTCCGATCTCCATTAGTCTCAATTTTCTTAACAGTAATACAGGACTGCCTACTGAAAATTGCTTTTTTAAAATCTGAAACACAATATACATGCAAATGTGCAGGGCGCGTCCGTTTGTTAGCGTAGAAGAAGAGTAATTAACATAATCGACCAGTGTTAGCAGTTCAAACAGAATATACGTAGTGCTGTGTTCACAGAATTAAATATTTGTGGCTGACAAATTTACCAGTTATCAATCCTACTCATTATTACTTTACGTTTGCAAGCAATATTTCATAGATTAAAAACAATATTTATAATTTATTTTAAATTAAAGCAGTGTTTCCATGGATTATTATTTTGCATTAACTACATATTCTGTTTGCTTATGGATTACAAACACTATACGAATAAAATGTCTGCCCTAAAACATTATTTAGGATTATGAAAAGGCATTTAAGCGCCATCTAGTTCAATAAATAGATTTATGCTTGTGGCTTCGAGAAAAAATTAGATAGTACCTAATTGTATCCATATATTAAGATAATAAAACAGAACATTCAAGTTTTGTTTGACTCAGAATCAACGTAATACTGGTCTACTTTCAAAACGTTGATTGGTTGGAATAGATTCGCGAATACAGTACGATTACTATTTCATTACCGTTCAATATTTGTTAGTTTTTATCTTCAAAGATGGGACGAAAAAATATTTTGATTTGTATTCAAATTATACGTGTATTTATTGTGTCAATTGCACAATCTTTTTCATTGTTTGAATAGGGTTTCTGCTTTACTTATTTATTTTAGGTCAAAACATGACATATCGTGTAGATAAAGCTGATAAATTTCTTGCGCCCATTCTTCTTATCAGCTAAATAAATATGTCCTGAACGGGTGGTAGTGGGAAAAAATTGGACAATTCAAAAGAGCTTTCTATAAAGTCATATTTGATATATAAAGTTAATTTTAATAAATTATAGTTTTTATTCTGTTGTATTGTTAAATCTTGTTCATGTGTTTGTGGACTTTTATAAATTATGTTATTTACAAATTTGAGAATCTTGGAGATATATGGATTACACTGTCTCTTCTACTGATTTAATAACTTCCGACTTGATCACGTAATTAAATTTAGAGTTATAGCATACCTGTCCAATTTAATTCAGGCGTTTGGCAAGATAACATTTTAACTCGGCAGAGGTCGATAAACAGAATCAGATTATTGTAGCCATTATTTTAAGAAAATAGTAGAGGGTTATATTTTAACCGGTAAGTATCGTGTCTAATTGATATCAAAATTCTTCCAATGCTTTTTGATCAGACGACAGGTTTGGTTATGTATTTAAGAAAGATCATAATATGAAGTCAACAAAGCTTTGCATTTTAATGAAGAAGCAATAAATGTATTTTAAAATTATATAATTAAAGATTTTTATTCTAAATTACTGCATGTAGTTTTAAGTAGATTTTTTTGATTTGAGCTTACTCTGCTTGATTAGTGCATGTAGATTGAATGAATTTTATTATTTTGATGAGCCAGTTAATTAGTGTTATTTGGCAAATGTAATTGGTACATATACATACAAATTCTGTGGCAATAAAATGTAAACTCTGGCATTTTGATACAAGCAAGCATCACAAATTGAGAAGTATATGAGTGCACTTCCATAATGATGTCTGTTCATTTTGTCAATAAGCAATCAAACTTACTTTAATTTATAGTTTATAATAAAACATTAGACAATTAGAACGTATATAATTTATTTTATAACTAAAAACTTATAAATTAATAAACTATTTATACATTAAAATTATCAAAATCATTTGCACGTCCCAAAATGCTAGCAGCATTATATCAGCTTTTGTATCACCGTAGGTTTTAATTTTCTTAATTATGAGTCTATAAAGAGAACATGTTTATGATTTACACCGTATTTCGATATTTTTATTAGCGTGTGTATTAGTAATTTGCTGGATATCCGTATCCGTATCCGCGGATATCCGAGGCAGAAGAAAGATTCGTATCCGTGTCCGTATTCGTTATTTTTTGGCGGATCTTTTCCGGATCTATGTAGCAGTCTTCTTTAAAGAATAGAGAGCCTTTACCCTTACGAGAATACTTTCCATCACAAGTTATACAATTTGCACATTCATAATTTATTATCTTAAAATAATTCCATATTACACTAATAAGCTTCTCTCTAGACATTTTTTTAAAATCATGTACCAATACCAAACAAGCGTTATCTATGCTGCTCAGTGTCATATTAAAGTAAAACAAAAGAAAAAAAAAAGACCCGGCGCGCAATGCAAGTCGGAACATGCTTCAACTCAAGATCACGCGCACCGACACCGATTGTGAAAGAAAGTTAAGATCCTTATCCGTATCTGCGGATCTTGACACTAAATATCCGTATTCAGATCTGAATCCGTAGATCTAGATTTTTGACGATCCGGCACATCACGTAGTATTATTATAAGACTCACCTTTGATATTATTTGCCCTTTATATTATTGCGATTTTATGTATCTTTACCAATGCATGGCTTCTGCTTAAGTTCAGCACATATTTATTTGCATTCTTGTCAGTTGAACCTAATATTCATTAACATTCATTCGCCATAACCCAGTTGGCTTGGTTACAGGGCAAAGTCCCAATCGCAAGGGGGTAGTTGGTTTAGTCAACTGTTCGGCGGCAACGAGCCGCGCACCCCACAAACTGTCGATTCGGACTCTGAGACTGTACCACGCACCATTAGGTGAGACCGCATCGACTTGTACGCATAATGATATGCCTTCCCACCACCTATAGACCTTACCGCAAGCTTTACTTCTTAATTTGTAATTCAAACTTTTGTAATTTTTAATGTTATACGGGTGCGTATGCATATTTAACTTGTATTTGTCTTGTGTAATTCTACATATTTCATATATATTTACGCCCTCCAATAATATTATGTTGTTGCCATATTTACATCACATATTTTTCGTACTTAAACAATTGATTCTTAACACTTAGCATACTATGAAGATAGTAAAATGTTTGTATAAAGATGTTCCTTTTTTCTAGATTATGCTTATTGTATGGTTGTTGAATAACACAAATTACATGTTTTCATGTTTCTATTGTCCTAACTTATTAATTGTGATTTTTTATGCTATGCTTTTTTCTGTATAAATAGTTAGCGTTTCTTTTGCAAATTTGATTGCTCGCTTTGCTTATTTTCATGCTTCATCCGCTTTAGCTATGTAACGAAATGGGCTGGTTTATTTCAAATAGCAGATTTTATTGTATGTGGCTTTATAATAATGTAGCAATTTGAATTTTCAGCTGAGTGTTTATCTTTGACGTTCAATATTTCTAATGAAGTACATTGTACACTTTAGCTTTTGTAATAGAAAATAAGCTTGTACTTAAAAAGTAATGTTTATCCTATTGTATCAATTCCATTATGTTATAAGTATTTGTAAGACCATTGCAGATGATACTTTTCACAATCTTTTCAGAATACATAGACACAGGGATTACAGATTTTGGCACTAGATTGCCATGACACAGCCACCGAGTTATCGTTAAAATGATATGAATACAAACTAGTTCTTTAGGTCAAGTATATACTTGGCCTAAAGAATAAATTCGTTCTAAAATTCGGCTCGACTGCTTTATATAATTAAATTAATGAAGTTACTCTCTTTTTACTAACCCACTAAGGTCTTAATGGTATCTAGCGAGGACAATTTATTTTGTTTTGTGCACCTTGACAGATGTCACCGGGCTATGTCGGAGGTACGGCCATATTGTACTTATTGTTAGTAATGGTCGTTATTTCAATAACAGATAATATAATGAATTATTTTCCAGTAATGAATAACACGTTATTCAACAACGGCTTATACTGTTATCCTGCTGTTGCTGTTGACAAAACTATCGCCTAGTCGCATTGTTGTTGTTGCCACTTGCGTGTGTGCGGCACGGAGCGAGCGAGTACGACTGTGCTACAAACTACAAGTGTGAGCGAGAGAAAGCTAACCGTTGTGTAGGCGTAGACGCTCGCTCTGTTGCCTGACTGCTTATTCTTATAATAATACCCTTTCTCACAAGGAATTAAAGTTCCTAATATTTGTTTATTTCTTACAGTAATTTTACTAATCCCAAATTCACAATTTTGTACCTTCGCTCGTCAATTAGACTCATTTTTATTTCCATTGTGATTTGAAATAACAATTAGGTAAACTGTTGCTGGCTTGCTGGTGCCTAAGCTGTTGTCATTTTTTTGTCACGCATTATTTGCTGTTGTGCGAACGCGCGTATGCAAATTAAATTATTCGTTGCAATAAGTAAATAATGTAAACATTGAATGTAAATATTGTAAATATTGAAATGTAAATAACAAATTATGTACAGATCAATGAACTTTTAAATACGCCAGAAAATTATATTGATTAGGTAATCAGTTATAAATTATTTAAATGACTGCCTAATATTCTGACAGTCCTAAGCAATATCATTGTTAAGAATAACTAAGCTAGCTATAATAACAATAACAATCGTAATACTCAACAACATTTGTCAAAACAGCAATATAACAGGATAACAGACAACAGTTTACAATAACAGTTATAGGAAAATAACATAATAGTGTTATTCATTATTACAAAACAGTCTTTATTGCCATCACTGCTTATTGTGAATATTTGTTCCAGCTATAACGGCAGAGCGACTGCTGCTTCCCCCGCCACCGGGTCGAAGGCTGCCCATAATAAGGAGCTGAAGAATCTGCTCGATGAGTTCTGCGTCTTATAAACATTGTCAGGCTCATTTCGCTAATACCGTCACTTGTACCCTACTTGTCGAAATTGATTTAGTAATTTTATTTTTGTACTCATTTTTTTGGACGAAAACATTTATTTCTTGATTCATTTTAATTTGGATGAATAATATGCCACATATAGTATTGTGAAATTAGAGAATTTTTAATTCTGTAGAAAAAAAAACTAAAAACAAATTTATTTCATTAATTACGAACGATGTTTGATAATTTTTCCATTTTCGATAATATTCGTTATTTTTAAATAATAGTATTTTATTTTTCGATACGTTTAAAAAAATCGTTACGTTCAGTATTTCGTTATGATTACCCTCATCACGTTGATTAGAGTAGGTAGTTAGATAAATTATTATTTATTGTAGCATACGCCGAGTAGTTTCGTCGCTATTTATTTTTATGTTTAAAATAACAACGTAGCTTTACTTGCTATGCCATTGTTGATTTGTGAAATTAAAAGACAGTTTTCGACACAGGTGTGTGTTGAATCAAATTATTATTTTTGTACATATACGCTTTGTATATTATTTTTCATTGTCATGGCTTTTAAATCAATGTTAATATTTTTTGCCAGATTTAAGTTATCAAGTTCCTTTGGCTAGTCCACGTGTGTTTTCGTGTTGCATAAAGTGACCACGTAAAGAGCGGACTAATGCCAATTCCACCTTATTAATATTTTGTATAGAATATATGATATTAATATGAGAGCTGATCATGCTTTCCAGTCGTTTCAAACGCGTGGATTTACCGCTTATAACTAACGTAACTCGTGTAACGATATTGTCTATGAGATATTATTATATAGTATAGATAAATATGTTATTATGCCAAGTGCTACTGTTTAGTTATAATGAATCGAGCACTGGTATCTATATAATGGCACTATACATAGTATCGTACATGTGTAATTGTAATCTGGTCGATATATTTTGCGTCTGGGTGATTCTTTGGCGTACGCTGGGTGGGTGGGTTTTCGAAATTATCTTTATTTTGTTGTTTTTGTTAATAAAGTTGGCAAATATTTATAGACAAGCTATCTTAAAAAGTCTTCAGCGCCGAGTTTTTGATAGACCACTTTAATTTCTATATTTAAAATCTTGATTATAAATTACTAGCTGAATTTCTATCCCTGCTGTAATATATTGACTGGTTATATGTAAATAAATGTAAGTTTCGAAACCGCCATCTACTTACCAGTCCCTGCAGTGTACGTTTTTGGATTTCATCGTAGCTTTAGTTCGCTCATAGTTACCGTCGTATCGGCACATGGTAATGAAATGAGTAACACCAAGGCTTTGTTTTGTATAAACCAACGTTATAATATAATCTGTAGATAAAATTAAAACTTTTAAGTCGTGGCAACACTGTTGACGTAATGTCTAGTTCTAATTGTAAATTAAATTGTTAGTTAGTCTGATACTTAATGTATTTGAATCTGAACATTGTATCTTAATGCACGTATTAAAAGCACCATTTAATTTATTGTATGTATTGTTTATTTTGGATCGTGCTCGGGTCGGATGTGGAAAGGAATGCATATGTTTGAATGTAATGCCCGTGTGGTGGAATACGCCTGAGTCATTTACCGCTATCTTAGAATTATTAGTTAATCTAAAACTAAATAAATATGTCAAATTAAATGATTTTTTATTTTAACTTGGGAGGTGTGAGGAGGATCCTACATAGTACCAATAACGCCATTTTGTTTAGAGCTTTGAAGCGTCAACACGCGTGTACAGATACAGCAATATATACTTACCATTTATATTTGTGTACCGATAACATTATGCCTATTATGCAGAATAAATATTGCTCAATATTTATTCTTTCTGTAAGTACGTACATAACGTATGATACTTATCAAACGTACGTTAGTACGTAAACGAAATCAGTTATCGGTGCGACTTTTGAACTGCTAACATGTATGGAAATTAAATGTATATAAATCTGCTTAGTAATTACTTCATTCTCAATCAGTAATTGTTCTAACATGACAAACGTAGCTTTTAATATTAATATTTTTTTAAATTTCCTTACATCTTTTTGAGACAAGTATATATTTATAGTCCTTTGCACAGCGATATTTTGTAATAGTTATACAACTATTGCCTTGGCGTATTTGTAAATACGAGGTTAACTGATGCCCAATATTTATTTGCAGTATGCAGTGTGTTTAGTTTCCCCAATCTACTATATAAAAATAAGTCGGGTTTTCCTTCCTGACGCTATAACTCCGGAACGTACGAACCGATTTCCACGGTTTTGCATTCGTTGGTAAGGTCTCGGGCTCCGTGAGGTTTATAGCAAAGAAAATTCAGGAAAAATTTCCTTATATATAAAATAAGTAGGAACAAAAAACTGCCACTTTACAAATCTTTTTGACAGGCCGAAGTCTGTCGGGTCCGCTAGTTATACATAAAAATATTATGTAATGTAAATAAATCCAGTTATTCTTTGCAAATGAGTGCTTGTTATTTAATGATCAGAATATCTGATGGCAAAGAGAATTATAGTGTCGAAATCACAAAAGCTCTAACGGTCCCATGCCGCCCCCAGTATTGAAGAGAATAACAATAAAAAAAGATAAAGAAGACAGTATTCTATGCTACGTTTATGGGTGAAAATACGCTATTGGGATTTTTCTTGGCCCACTTGAAAAAAATTACCTTTTGATTTCAAATTCATTATTAAGATGAGCAGATCGAGTGTTTTATTGATATTTTTAAGGGCCAGAAGATATAAAATTTTTTGACAGGTTTATGACTTCCCCCCAATAATCGCCCCAATCGCCATGATGTCGTCGCATTAGTAGAACAAACAGCAAACTAAAACAAATGAAACTAAATCTTATATCGATTTATTAACATCAAATCTAATTTGTGACACTAGCCTGGCTCGCTTGCACTTAAACTGCCAGATGAGTGATGCCAGGGGGGTGACAAAATAATATATAACCTAAAAAAATACACCACGTAAACTTTATACTGGAATACAGGATATCTACTCATTTTTAACAATACATTGTATAATTAATGCCATACATAACAGTAATATATAAAAAAATATACAACTTAAAGACAGGCAGGACAGAGACAAATAAAAGACACTATTATGTATTATTTACATATAAAATAACAATAATTTCATTAATTTTATATTTTTTAATTCAATGCCCATCAGAGTACCCAATACCGTATAATGCTCCTTATAACAAATATTTTGATATTTTGCATATTTTTATAGGACTATATACTAATGTCGTCAGCTTGGCTACCTCCGTTTTATCTATTTCTTACCACAAAATAGCCGTGTTAGTATTGTGTTCCGGTGTGAAGGTTAATGAAAGTGTGAAGAATAGGCAGTGCAACTTCACATCTTTTGTCACATTGTGGAGACTACGTGATTGTGGGGGTTGCAGATTTGTTAAAAATCTCACAGAAAGTAGTACTATAGGCGATTGTAACTACTTATCATCTGGTGTCCAGTCTGCTCGTTTGATAACATATCACATAAAACATTCGGTAATCAACAAAAAAATAATTGGTATAAAAAGCAACTGTGTGGTACGGCGTAGTGTTATACAGTACAAGAAAAGGGAAGAGCTTGAAAACGATAATTTTGCACATAAAGCTTTCCCGCACATTTCTTTCAGGACATCCGTTTTGGTTGGCTGGAAGAGATCTCTATTAGAGATAAGTCCACCATGGTACATATTTTACATTACCTATGTCTAATTGTGCAATAAAGTGTTATATATATATTGTACTTGTATCTCAAAAGGTTATGAATTTTACATTCGCAAAGGAATCCAAACTTATAAGATAATATTGCACAAGTAAATTATAATATTATAAATTCATGAATATACTTAGTTGTATTATATAATAATAAGTTTTATCTACTATCGTGCTATTAATCCTCTATAAATGAAACTTAAACCATTAGCTTATTGCCAACATTAAAACACTCAATGATATTATGATCATTATATCACCCAAACGCGTGATATTATGAATTTAAAAAAAATAACATTTTCATGCAATGACATATCCAACAAAATCCACGTGTCAAATCAAATTTTAAGTTCTATAGAAATAATGAAGTGGTGAATATAAATATTCCAAGTACATCAGGATTTGCCAACATTCAACAAGGTGCAAATGTTCAAGTGCATTTCAATAATTGTACGATCCAAAATGTAAATAATTATTATAATAAATACAGTAGGGCCTCGGTAATCCGGACTCCCGATTGTTCGGTGATCGCTGTAATCCGGCCGGGCAGTGGGATTCGCGGGGGAGGCCGGGTGTAGGAACTAATAGTAGCTGTAGTAATGGTAATTCAGAGGCAGTAGGAGCTTTAAAATCGGCTAAAGATAACGAATTTGATAGCCATGAAGTTATGTTTCGCTGTCGACTTAGAGATCGGGCTTTCAAAATGAAGTGCGAAAATTATAAACAGAAAATTATTACTAACTTTTTCAAAAGAAGCAACTTTTGTTTTAATTTGAACATAAATATTTTGTCATTATGCTTTAATTTAAAAATTGAATAAAAAAAACTAAGGATAAATATGTGTTTTATTAACATTAAATATGGCATACTATGATCCGGACGCCTCGATAATCCGAAAAGGGACTTGATTTTGCCTCTCCGGATTAACGAGGCCTTACTGTAATTCTTTTACTTATTAAGGTTTGATTATTTTACATGTTTCGCAATTAGACTTTTCTTGAATTTACATAGTTCTTGCAACACTGTACAACACCCTATGGTATGACAATCTTTTACAGAAGATTCACATCATGATTGTAGATAAAGTCTTGTATGCAACTGCTATAATTAGGTATAAAAATACTCATGTGATACTATTATCACACTGGGCTACGCCTCGTGTGATAAACCCACATTCGTGTTTTAATACCCCTGATTATACAACAGTTGCATAAATAACTATTACGGTTTCGGATTACTTGTTCGGATTTTTATTTTACAGTTAACATTCATCATTTGCCGTTTGAGGTATTTTAATACATTTTCGTTCAAATGAGTAATAGTAACATTCCAATGAACACAATATCGATTTTATATGATCAAGTTGTCTGATTCGATTAGAATCTCATCACACACACCTTAACAAGTTAACCTTGCATTACTTTAAATTTTCTATCTTATTTATGGCAGTGTTAAGGCACGCGAATAGGGTGCCGCTGAATAAAGATTTCAATTAAATTCATCATTGTTATTTAAGTAGGATCGTCGTAGCATAGCCTATTGAAAGACATAATCGCAGATCTTGCGTAAGAACGAGAACAAACCGTATATCTTAATGAAAAGCGCAATAGATCAGGCCCTTGACGCGAGTGGCTCGCCGCATACTTGGAGCACTTTCAAGATACTTATCTCTAGTCTCATTTCAGCTCACAAAGCGTTCTCAGCGTCCTATTTATAAACTGCTTGGCTAGCGCCGAGCGCCGTCCACACGAAAAGGTGCGAAGATTAAAGATCGTATCAGTCGCAAGTGCGTTTTACACGTCACGCGAAAGACACTTCAAAGACGCGCTCGCCTGAACAAATGCTGCGTATTGTGCCGTTCATTATTCAGGAGCGCTTTGATAATACAGCTTTCCATGCGGGTCATATTAACGTTAAAAGAATACCAACGTTTATCGTTTTGCGATCTCTAATGACGTGCCCGCATCGCTGTTATGTGATATTGACGAAGTCTAATGATGTGTTTCCACAGTTGATAAGTTTGGATTCCATTTACATGCGAAATGTTCTAGATTACCGATTACTATAATGTTTAATCTTATTTGGTCATGTTATATTTTTTCTTTATATACGCTATTGAGACATTTTCTAGTACAACTCTGCCACGACTTATGAACCAATGGCGTTTATTGACATTCCAAAGTGATTAGTGAAAGTTTAATAGAAAAATTAATAATTTGAACGTTGATTGTGTTTGTAAACAAGTATTGTATCACACACATTTCTTATCTGATTACTGGACCATCATTTAATATCCTAGTCTGACGTGTTGCTGTGTATACATATGTTTCGAATTCGTTTCAAAATATCATTTTTGTCTGTAAAACTCAATAAGTAATTTTATCGTAGGGACACTACACCATGGTCGCGTACACTGCTTGAGTACTTCCATCTTACCTAATTCTGCTGCTATACATCAGGATTCGTATTGCTGTGTTCCAATGTGAAGGGTAAGATAAGCATTGAAATTACTACCTACAGTGGACTTTATTTCTTATGTCGTAAGATGGCAAAGTATCTTGTGTTTTTGTAGGAGTTTCAGATTTGCTGATCTCACAGGTACCACATCTAGTACAGACGACTTTAACCACATACAATTAAATTGGCAGCTTACAGGATATCGATTCAATCCATAGATAAAAAATACATTTAGGGTGTGGGTTGATTATTTCATCTAATGATTCTTATTCTATTGATGTAAACTATTAGTTGATAGTTGTGATTCATACGTCATGATAAATTGTCATAGTAATGTTCAGTTTATAGTCAATAGTATAAGGTGCAAATAAAATTGTATATGAGGTTGTTTTCTCTATTGAAAATATAATATCTATAAAATATAATACTTAGCTAGTGGCGATATCTAAACATTAAGCTTGACGCTAAACGTCCCGCAAAGAGACTTCTCTGAAATGTCATCCAGAGAGCTGCAATCCACAGAAGTATCAGAGCACTTTGTTGTTCCTCCCGAGGCTTAGTCCTTTGTTTTCGAATGCGTCCCGAGCGCCTTTAATATTTTGTAATGGCGGGACAAGTTGTCGGTGACGAGTTGGGATGAGCTCACATCCCCTTTTATTTCGCGAAAATATACGCTTAAGTCACAAAGTGCAACTTGGTTGCTTTTTCTCTAGAGAAAATGGTGATATTTTTTTTACAGCCTACACGACATCGTTCGTCATTGATTCTTATTTTCTTTGTTGAAACTTTTTATAACGTTTCGCTAAGTATATCGTGATCTCAGGGGACTTTTACATATTTTCGTGAGGATAAAGTGATTTTTCTTGCAATAATATTACAATTTCTTGGGTTATTTCTCGCTACTTTTATATTCTAGAGCTAAGTTTGTCGTAATTTTATTTGCTTCGTAAAAACAATATTTCTTTTAGATCTATTTGGCATTTATATTATGCCTTAATACCTTCCTGAGACAACTTTGCGTTCTCCACTTGCGGATTGCTACAGTCTACAGTTACAGATTAAAATAGAATGTGAAAATGTGGTTGTTTGTTTTATTTTACAAATTATTTGTACACCGTAAATAATTTTGAATGTGAAAGGAAATGGTAAGAATTTTAATAACGAAAAGTAGTCTCGAAATGATTCTCGTTCATTTTTTTTTCCTCAGGAGAGGAGGCTGAGAATCCTCATGGATACCATCGCAACGGCAAGTGCTACGGTGATTATGTCGGACTCCTAGCGAATCGAGGCGGCTCGACTCGACAGACCTACCGACTAAACTCAGCCTAAGCCTTTGGTCGTAATGACCCTACTGGCATGATGTGACAGAGAGCCGCACCTCAGGAGAGACACAGTTAACGCTTCCCTATCATATGCGCTAGAAGAGGCACGGTGTACCAAAGTGGCTCCGGCTTATATTGATGGGAACCTACACGTGGCTAAGCAGACGGCTGCCGATTAGGGGATGACAAAGGAGGTGATGGCTCAGACGCCGCCGCTTGCAGGTCTAGAAGGTCATGCGTTAGTTGATTAGGGGGATCGCTAAGGACATGTCGCGGTCTACGTATCCTCTGCCGATATTGACTGGTGCCGATTTGGCTCGCTGAAGGCGGTGTTGACGGGGATTCTCGTTCGCAATTGGTTTTTGTTTATATGATTGCGTCTGGGTGATAACGCTCGACGGTTGAACGAATGTAACGTAACGAACGACGAAGTGAAAGGGTATGCAAGGCTTTAAATAAATGTAAAATTAAAATAAGTGTAATGACGTAGAAACGGATTCATATGTTCTAGACTGTATTCATATATACGTAAAGTACAAATTGATGTTAGTCTGACGACTAGTTCTGCGACGAATACTGTTTTGTTCCGAAACGTAAAACGGTTAGTCGTGAAACAAAATCGGTCTAAATCGTTTGTCTTTAGAATGCTTTGACAATTTTACCCATTTTAAGTTATACCCTTTGTGCCTCTAGGAAAATCCTAACAATGTCTGTGCGTGTGTGTTTTACCCAATATAAAAAAGGGCCACAGCACAAAGTACGAGTATAAGGGATAAATATATTAGCCTTGTGGACACCGTAGTTTTTCTAGGTAAACTATGGTAGGTTTAAACTTTAGTGGGGCCTTCATATGGTCGAAGAGAGTGATTTCGTTTTGCAGTGTAAGCTATATGGGAAATTTATTAGCTGACTGATGTAATAAAAAAAAAATATAATATGACAGTAGCGTCAAAATACATGAGAATATGTGTAAAAAAACTTTTTAAAAAACACGCTTTTACGCAAAGACTAAAAAACGTTTGAAAAAACTTTTGTTTGTTATAAAGACTAAAAAACATTTGATCTAAAAAGTAGTAAATAAAAAAAATTAAAAAAAAACTTTTTAAAAAAACACGCTTTTATTAAAAAGACTAAAAACCGATCTAAAAACTTGAAAATAAAAATAAAGTCACGCTTTTAGAAATTTGGGTACATATCAAGAAAAATTTCTGATGACAAAAAGAAATGTAACTCAAAAATTTGTCTATAAAATTTAGCAAATTAGTCCAAGAACTCAATGACTATAAAAGCGTGGGGTGTAAATGTTAAGACCATTAAATGAGTAATGTTTAATTTTGAACACCCCACGCTAAAAAAGGAGTTAAAAAATTAGACATACCGAGTTTCTTGCCTATTGTTTTCGAGAAAGTTCTCCAAATGTTCGATTATCGTCTACGATTATCAAACTTTTAGTATATTTTGTACGGGTACTATTTGTATTAATAATAAGATGTATTTGCAATAAAGTTTTATTTAATATGAGGTAAGTAATGGAAGCATTAAAAGATTCAACATGAGAGACATTAATTTATACCATATTTGTTAAAGTTTTAAGCTGGTAACAATATATTTTTTCTTTCTAACTTCAAAACATGAAATAGTAAATTTACCAACTATTTCTTGTTTTAAAACAAAGTTCTACTTTTCTAATAAAATTATCTCACAAAAAAATTCAATAATAATCTAATGAAAAATAATGGTTCTTTCCACATAACGCAACAGTTTCCACATCGCTTAAGATGAATATTTAGCATTAAGATCTAACATTAAAAATGGTTCATGATGTAGGAATCAAACAAATCCTTTAGTTATAGAAAATAGATATTCAAAAAGTGTATCTGAGAAATTACTTTTAAAAAAATCATATAGTTGAACATCATGAATATGGAGAAGCATTGGCAGTTCAATGAACATTGGGTAAATCCGAAATCGGATTTACTGTAGGCGGGTAATGTAAAAAATAACAATAATTTCAGTTACAGTACTCTATACCTGTTTCGTAGTACACTAAAATGACTATCTATCGGTTTGACAAATATCAGTTTATTTAACACTAGCTTTCTGCCCGCGGCTTCGCCTGCGTGGATTTCGGGATTGGGTCTATAGAGAGTTAAGGGTCATAGCTTTTGCCCACGGCTACATATGTGCGGAAGTCGGTTTATGGCGCGAAGGTTTTATCGCGCTTTCCGTGGGACTATCCGTTTTTCCGAGATAAAAAATACAGCAAAACCTTGCTCAAGTATCACTCTATCTATTGATAAAAGCCGAATGAAAATCTGTGCAGTAGTCTTTGAGCGAAGCCTTTATTTCCGGTAGGCTATGTTACTTGGGGATAATGTAGCTTTCCAAAGGTGAAGGAATTTTTTAAATCGGTCCAGTAGCTTCGGAGCCTATTCATTACAAACAAACACATCTTTCCTCTTTAGAATATTAGTATAGATTGATTTAAATAACTAAACTAAAAATAACATTCGAATTTTCAAATGTTTGGTTGAATAAAATTCTTGTTCAAACGTACCACATAAACGTGGGCTTGGACACATGGACTTGCTAATAGCAATTTAGCAGGGCAAGCAGATTAAGATGACGATTAGCTGAATCTAATTAAGCAATAAAAATTGCCGCGTTTGTTAGAAACTTGTAATTAACGGAATACCCCGATTTTCAGAATTAGTCGAATGCATCAAATTGATTGGTTTAGTTAAATACAATTTGTTGTGAATGTGAATAAGAATTTTATTGTTTTTGGGGAAATAGTGAGGGGTTTTTAACATACGATCATTTGACTGTTACATACAGAGTCCTCATGATTGTAAATTTGAACACTATAAAAATGAGAAAATCATGTTTGTATGAAAACGAAATATTTTTTGCAAATAAGAGCATTTCAGTTCGCTTTTTTATTTCGTGTATATCAGTGATTCCCTGATGGTCTATATCGATCCCTAGGGGTCTATGACAACCTGCAAGGGGTCTACGTTAGCGAAAAACAAATTTGGAAATCCATGAAATGAAAATGGGGATCCACGATAATGGATATAAAAAAACACTGATAGTACTTATTTATTTGCTAATTATCTTCTAATATAAAGGCATATGCATTATTTATAAAAGTACCTATGAAGTAAAAATAAATATTATACATGTTAAAAATTATTGTAAGTTCTAGGATGTAGGCGTTCACTATCAGGTGAGGAAGGCCATCCCTGAGGTTTTTAGTGGGTAGGCCTCCCCCTTCTGGGGAGGAGAGCCCCACATAACCGCCGGCTCGCCACAGCCGGGGTATGCAACTTAATGCATTTTCCTCAGAGGGAACAAAAAAAAAGGGGATCTACTCAAAACTGAAAAACAAGGCAAAGGGTCTAAGACACAAAAAAGTTAGGGAACTTCTGGTATATATAATGATAATAAACATTTCTATTTGTATATACGGTTTTTAACATATTTTACATAAAATATTTGTAATAACATAATATAACTCTTTATTGAACACATAAAATACACAAAAGAAGAAAACAACAAATAGCAAATGTACAAAAGGCGGTGTTATTGCTAAACAGCAATATTTGTGCAAGAGTTTTATAAAAAAATAAACATATTTTATTTCTTTATATCCTGAATTGCTTTAGTACTTACACATTTATGGAGTTACCTAGTGAACATATATTCCATATTGAGAAATAGTAGTAGGTTAATGTACAACGATTAATTATGTATTTTATTTTTAGAGAGGTAGGGCACAGCGGGAGTCATTCCGCTCAAAACTTGGAGCAGCCCGACTGGGGAATTACCTCCGCCTTACAGAAGATCGCAGCTAAATAACACTACTCTTATGTAGTGTTGTGTTCCTGCGGTGAGTAAGGTATCCAGAGCTCCTGAGGATTCGCTGTGTCGACAGCGGGGGACCAGTGTTGCACACTGGACGGGCTTTGACCGGTGCGGGCGCGGAGTGTGGATGCAGCGGTCAGGGAGACCTGGTGAAACGGCTAACCGCTGGCCGCCCGCAGGTTAGTAAGAGTTCCCGAACCCAGGGACTACTTAATCTCCGCCTTGGGAGGCTGAACTGCCAGCCTGCGAAAAATTCCTGTGGTTGCAGTCGTGCCGGAGAAGGAGACCGGAGTGGAACCCGGCTGTTGCCACAGGGGGGACCGGGGGCCCTTCCGTACGCTGCATCGACAAACCGCAACACCCGCGTTGGTCATCGCCTGATTTGGCTACCCATATTTGTCCCTTTAGCTATCGGCACAGCGAAGCCTCCACACCTACTCGAAACCTTAGACATTAATTTTAAAAATAAAAAAGGGAGAACACTCACAGCGGCACCCCTTTCCACGCAGGTGGACTTTTGTAACATTAGGGGTATTCACGCAAACCTCAACGCTGTTCACCAACATCTTGAGACAGCGCAGCCGACCCTTTTATTTTTAACGGAGACACAGATATCTCCCCCGGCCGATACGTCATACCTTATGTATCCCGGCTACGTACTTGAGCACTCATTTCGTAGACGTGCCGGCGTATGTATGTATGCCCGGGAGGATATCTGCTGCCGCCGCCTATTTCATTTAGAAGACAGGGACCTATCCATATTGTGGGTACGTGTGGACTGCGGGGGCCACATCCGCGTTTATGCGTGCCTATATAGGTCCCACAGCGGTGATGCGGACACAACTCGATTATTCGAGCACCTGACATTGACGACTGAAAAAGTGGTTGAGCAATACCCCTCCGCAGAGTTGGTGATTTTAGGGGACTTTAATGCCCATCATCTAGAATGGCTCAGTTCTCGGTCCACTGACTACGCAGGAGGGTGTGCTCACGAATTTTCTCTGGCCTATGGTTTCTCGCAACTGGTCAATTCCCCTACAAGAATACCAGACATTGGGAACCATACAAGCTCTTTGCTGGATCTTCTGCTGACCACATGTCCGGAAGGATATTCTGTCTCAGTGGATGCACCTCTCGGCTCTTCCGACCACTGTCTCGTCCGGACCAAAGTCGCATGCGCGCGGTCAGATCCACCTAGGCCATCTTGTTTGCGTCGTATGTGGCAATACAGGTCAGCAGATTGGGATGGATTGCGAGAATTCTATGCATCGTACCCGTGGAGGCAACTATGCTTCACATCAGATGATCCTGACATCTGCGCAGCCGCTGTCTCTGAGACGATCCTAGTGGGTATGGAGTATTTTATTCCTAACGCACTAGTAACTGCGGGGGCAAAAAAACGACCGTGGTTTAATCGGTCTTGTAAGGATGCTTTGTTTCTTAAGCAATCTGCTTACGAGGCTTGGACTACGGCTCGTAGAACACATGACCCCAATGCAACTGATGTGATACGTAAGTACAATGCGGCCTCGAGAGCCAGTAAGAAGATTATTGCCAGAGCGAAATTCGACTTCGTCGGCAGAATTGGCGAGCGGCTAGCAAGCTACCCTTCGGGTAGTCGTGCTTTCTGGTCGCTGGCCAAAGCTGCCGAAGGAAACTTTTGTTGGTCGTCCTTACCACTACTCCGAAATGCCAGTAACAACTTGGCCCATAGTGCTAAAGAGAAAGCCGATATCTTGGGTAAACTCTTTGCCTCAAACTCGACTATGATCGACGATGGGAACGCCACGCCACCTACCATCCCGCGGTGTGGTTACTCCATGCCGGAAATCCGGATAACATAAAAGGAAGTCCGGCGGGAGCTACTTTCTCTCGACGTTCAGAAATCGAGTGGGCCAGACGGTATACCGGCAGCGGTGTTAAAACAGTGCGCTCCAGAGTTGTGTCCTGTACTAACGCGACTTTTCATGCTTTCCTACCATTTAGGGCAGGTTCCGTCTTCATGGAAGACGGCAAATGTACAACCGGTGCCCAAAAAGGGCGATAGATCAGACCCATCGAATTACAGGCCTATTGCTATAACCTCCCTTCTCTCAAAGGTGATGGAGCGTGTGATCAACACTAAGCTCCTTAGATACCTAGAAGAACACGATATGATCAGCGACCGCCAATACGGCTTTCGCCACGGTCGCTCGACTGGTGATCTTCTAGTGTATCTCACCCACCGTTGGGCATCTGCCATTGAGACTCGAGGTGAGGCATTGGCAGTTAGCCTGGATATAGCGAAAGCGTTCGATCGGGTCTGGCACCGGGGTCTTCTATCGAAGTTGCCATCTTACGGACTCCCCGAGGGGCTATGCAAATGGATTGCTAGCTTTTTATCCGGGAGGAGCATTAGAGCCGTCGTTGACGGCAGCTGCTCTGAAACTCGGATAATAAATGCTGGCGTCCCACAAGGCTCTGTGCTATCTCCAACACTGTTTCTGCTGCATATCAATGATATGCTGTCGCTTGGCGGCATCCATTGCTATGCGGACGATAGCACTGAAGATGCTGTTTACACGGGCCGTGCAAATACCCCTCGTTCCATTGTGGAGGAAAGTCGTGAACAACTTGTGTCTGAAATCGAGAGTACACTAACCAGAGTCTCCGAATAAAGAATAGACAATTGAATTTATTGCTTGTAAGTAAAACTAATTAGTTTTACTTACAAGCAATAAATTCAATTGTCTATTCTTTGTCTGCTCAATGTTTATCAATTGATAAACATTGAGCAGGTATAGTGATAGCTGGATTCTCAAAAAAATAAGGTGAAAGTCGTTCCATATAATAGAATTACGGCGATCCAAGGTCCTATTTTCTTTAAGGTCAAGGTGTAGGTCGATAGAATAGTTATGAGTCATGATTACGCAGGTATTATGATTAAAGAGTAGACGCAAGATTTCACAAAGCTCTCAGGAATAAGGTACTTTGTCATGCTTTATACTGCGTTGACGTTAAACTGCTAAGAGTGGTTGCGTGTTCGCGTGTAAGCTTCTCTTAACAAGATAAAATCTTTTATCCTCACAGTTTGTACTTAAAAGTTGCTCTCACCTCAAAAGAGTGGGCGTTGTGGAATTCGAAAGAAACTTTAAATAAATATTAAATAATCTGCATGATTTAGGTACGTTGTACTTAGTTATAGCAGACGGCGTTAAGCGTCTTTAATTAAAAAGATATAATGAAATTAACAATTAATTATAACTTGCTGAACTTAACGAAATCGAGTTGTGAAACAACGTTATAGTGTGCGTTTTTTATACTTATATTTATATCATAAATTTGTTTTGAAAAGATTTTGCTAAGAAATATTATTATTATCACAATAGATTATTTTGAACTTAAATTTAATAATATTTAAAATATTATTAAATTTAAGTTCTTTAGATTATGAATGATAAGCACGATACCTAGATATGGTCAAATGCTGTTTTTAATCTTTGTCCGTCACGTAGACAGAAAACGAAAAACCCTACGTTGTTGTGTTGTTTATTGTCGTAAATAAAAGTAAGCATCGGTAATAAATTATATGTATTAGTATCAGATAATAAATATATTTTTTGATTTATTATTTTGTTTTCCAGATTCCCCAAATTTAACACTGGGTTTCTGTAGTGGGTAGCAATGAGTTTACAGTACGTAGTTGCAATAAGGCGCACGCTGTGCGTCGTCACACGTCTCCGCACAGCTGTTGCGGACGGGTAAAAAGACCCAAATTGTCCTCTTTCGGGCTTTGAATGAGGTAAAGGCTCGAATGCCAAAGAGTCAGCCCTTTTGTGATGGCAAAAACAAAGTGCTGCTGTTCGCAGATTTTTGGAAATACGCAAAGAATTTGGTCGCTTTAACAGTTAGACATCTACGTAAAGGAATGTTAAAACCCCTTTGTCATTTTTACATACGAAAAGTCAGCTTCTGACTCGTTTGCTTAGATCACGTTTATACTTTAAAATATTTTATTAATTTTTAATGTAGTAGTTTTGTCGAATGTACAAAAATAGAAATTATTATTGAGTACAATAAAATGAAAATACTGAAATAGGAATAGTATAGCGGTTAAATATTTATATATATATAAGGGTCAAATCTAATAAGTTTTCGCTTTTTGACACAAATAGTTACTGACAATAATAATGATGCGAAAATGTTGCCCCCAAATAAATCTGTCACATTGATTTGTTACGGCAAATATGGCAATGTTACTTTAAGATAAGACATGTCAGTTCAGTTGGGCGGTTCTAATAGCGTGCAACTGACATTTATTACAATAGTTGGCGACAAAGGACCGGATTTACAGTACAAAGTCCACTCGCAAAGGATCCTTTGTGTTCTGCTCGTCCCAATGCGACACGTTTTCCGTTCGCCAACGTGTAAGAATCTCTTTGAGACTTTTGGTAAAAACGTGGAAAATGTGTTTTGTGATGAATATCAATGAACGTAAGTATACTGAAGGTAAATCACGTATGTTTGTCTACAGTTTTGTGTCGCTATACCCACAAGAAATTAGTATAGGTAGATGTGCTACTTCGATTTTGAAGAGTGGTGTGTAAGTCTGATTAGCGACAAAACCACCATTGTAAACTAAGGTTGCTTATCATGCATGCTGGTGTTAATAAAAATGTCTTTAGACGTTAATCTATTCCTTTGTCTCATTAAATTTATGAATAAGTAGCATAATTTAGAATGACAAAAAGAAATAATAGAATAACATTATTAATTCGGGTGCCAGTGAATTAACATAAGTCACAAATATTTTTCCCATAGGAGTCGGCCGAGATCACATTTGTCCACTTGCTACGATCCAAATATACTTCTATAGATTCCTCGACTTTCAATAATACTTTCACGCACGCTCGTCGGTTGCGGGTACTCTTGACCTGGCCTTTCGAAACTGTGCCGTTCTAATTCGGGTGGGCAAGTGCTGTAATTTCAGTAAATTTCATTTAGTCGCATAATCATAGCGAGAGAGTGAGAATGACATTTATTGCTCTGATTTTATGTAGTAAATCTTACTCGTATCTGTTGCATTCTCTAAAATGTAAAACAATTTCATGAAGCATTAAAAGATAAGTATGTATATACAAGCCAGGGTCATTGACCAAAGAGCGCACAATTGTTGATGCTTACATATAAAATTCGAAAATCTAAATACATGTCTTTTAAGTTAGGGTTTTAACTCTGAATTTTAAAGGAATGCTCAAAGGCATTGAACCACCCCGGTTTTACTGTATACATACAACAGTCGACTATTTTACCACATCTATTTGGAAATAGTTACTTGGTTCCCCGTAAGCAGGGACCAAAATCATATTTTCAAATTAAAATGTGGATATTCTGAGTAAAAGTTTCAATCACCAAAGAGATTGATCGCGGACATTGTATGAAATAGTTACTGGCAGCCTAATGAGAAAGAGCGCGGTCTTAATTAAAAATAAGTCATTCGGGAAAAACTGAAAACACTTGAAATTCATTTTAGTTTTATTATTCGTTGGTAATTACATACAAATTGTGTTTTCAAATTTAAAAAAGTACATGTAATTCTTAAGTAATGATGATTGTCAATATTAGGGTCTAATTAGGTATATTTTACTGTATTGAATTGTATATATTCTTTAATGCAGATAATAAACAAAGCATTTTATACTTTATTACACACACAGAATAGCATTTTAAATAAAAGGTGGACTTATTCCATATCCTGTTATCTCATCCAGCTAACCTTAGAAATGTGATAAGGAATAGCATTGAGGCGTTAGCAAATACTCGTACAAACTTAGAAAATAAATGCACTAAATATAATGAGAACTAGGAACACTTGAAGTATACGGGTATATGCTAATATGGTTAATTAATCCAGGGGTCATCCTAGATAATGAGCTCACGTGGAGGACAGATAATGGTAACTTGGTATACAGATGGATCTAAGCTTTATATCTGAATAGCTTTTTATCTGAATTAGGTGCAGGAATATATAAGACTGAGATACCCATTATCATGGGCAGGTTGGATACTGTATTTCTGTGTTAAACATCTCACGCTTAGCCTTTTTTCTCCTTATTTCTCCTCCCCTGCGTTTAGTAAGGTTAGAATAGTGTGTTAATCTTGACGTGTACGTATTTACGTACGTTTCCTTTTTCCAGCACGTTATAATTTAAACAAATACACGTCAAACAGAAGGCAGACATCTGCTACCTATAATTTCGGTCATAAGGCAACTTACCAAGATTCATATGAAACCAATAACGATGAGTCGTATCGATAAAAATGTTTTGCTTTATTTGATTGTCAGAACAACTGTTGGTGGGACATAGGACAAAAAGGGAGAAGCGAGCCGTTTATTGTTTTGACATATAGGCGGCAGGGTCAAGGGTGTGTGCCCACGACATTTATCCCAATAGTTTGGCGACAAAAGAGTCATGTTCGTGGCATAATGTCCCTTTAACAAAAGGCTACCTTTGTTTCGAAAGTATGATACATTTAGGTCCTTATTCGTACTGACATGTTGTGCGTTAAATAGTTTTATACGACAATATAGTTATGTTCAAAACATACGTTTTCAGATAGAAATAATCAATAATTACTACATCCGTGCTTTTTTATTTATTCCTTCAAAGTAATTTGCAATGCAATTGCAATAGTTGCAATGTACGATGTAACTGTGCTATAAATGGATTGGTCTGAAATATAATTTTATTATTGAATGCAAGTTGAGGCGGTGATAGCTTATTATTTATATCAAGAATAGTAAGTATCGCTGTTTGATTTACATATTTTATGTGGTAGTTTTTATTATATTTACATCAATAATAGTTGAATGACCTTTTGTATTACATGTGGTTGTATAGCTCGTAATAATTAACAATTGCAAACGGTTTGATAACTAAGAGGTTTGTTCAACAACTTCAGAAACCCTTGGTAGACCGATGGATCAATGCAAAATGCGGTGATTCTTGGAAAGGCACGTATTGTTCGAAAATTCATCTCTGCAGCCGAGCGGCACACAACGTATTTTTTTTATAGTGCTTATGTATTTCATTAATGAAATGCAACTACGAACTAAAATAACCAAAAACAAAATAAAAGCTTTTTAAAATCATCAATGGAGCTCTGACGAGACATTCTTAAGAATATTTTATTACTTTATATAAGACGGGAAGCTTTTCGCTTTCTTACCTAATTTTAAATGACGGTAAGGTCGAAGGTGTTAAGCCGAATAACAATAGATATTATGATGAAAAATTTAATTAAGACATGATAGCTCTTATTATTGGCTACTAGTGTGTCTATACTATAACATAGCTAATAGCAATGCATTAGGCATACAGACACGAAAGCGCTATCATCAATTACAAAACAATTATAAACTTGTAATAAAATAAGTAACATTATAATTATACAAATTTTAACAATTAACGTTATTTTTAAAAGACAGTTTTCTGTTTTTTTTTGCTATAAATGAGGGGTAAAGTAAAAAAAGGGAAAAGTGGCGAAGCGGGATACGCCCCGGAATTTACTTGACGTCCGCCCAAACCGTGTCATGGTTTCTTCAATTCGAGCGGTTAATTCTACACTATTTCCTATTAGAGGAAATTAACTTCGCGTTGTTATCTGTTATAAAGTTTGGTGCTGTAACTGACACTTGCTGCCAATAACAGGATGCTGAACCCAATTTGCTAGCAAGTTATGCATTTTAATATTTGGAACGGAATTTAAAATCGATCTGCAATTACTAAGCCTTGAAATTAGAGAAATATATATTATATAATTTCTACCCCGGAATTTCGATTTATTTCCTATAGGTGAGTGTATTTTTTTTTTTTTTTTTATGTGATAGGGGGCAACCGAGCAGACGGATCACCCGATGGTAAGCAATTACCGCCGCCCATGAACGCCCGCAACACCAGAGGAGTCACAAGCGCGTTGCCGGCCTTTTAAATGGGCCTTTTAGTTCTATGCCGTTAAGTTCCAGACTTTAAATTAACATAGATTACTTTTTTTAAAAATTTTATTGTAGCTATTATTTGAAGTGTTTTTGTTTAATAATTTGCAATAAGTATAATATATTAGGTATTCGTAAAATACGACTAATGTAAAAATAAATAAATAAAAGAGAACATATAATAACAATAGAAGATTTTGATAGTCAATGGGGCCTTTAAAAACAACGGGCGAAGAGAATTTATTTATGAATGTTACTCGTAGGCACGATACCTTTTCAATTATATTTTTTTGTTCGCGACCTTGTTAATGTAATTCAATTTTCGTCTCCAACAGCGACGGCCAGGTTCACCAAGACATAACGAGATGTTTAGGTTAAAAGAAAAAAAGAGATTTACTATAAAAGGTTTAGAAATAATTTTTTTCTAACATGCCTTGATTTTTGAAAGTATACGGATGATACCTATATTATGGCTGCGATTTTGTCTGCAAAGATAGTAGATGTTATCGTCGAATTTTGGACAATTCATACAATCCCTCCCAAAATTATAAATGGATTTTAATGAAACTTGGAAATCAGAATAACACATATGTGAAAAAATAACAAACATTCATCCATACAAAGTTTCGCGTTTATAATATTAGTAGAGATAAAACCGATTTTGTATTTATTTATTATTTTTCATGTCATGTTTTAAAGCTAAATAGACGGTTAGGTGTATACCATAATTCTTTTTGTTAAGTTAAATAAAAAATATAAATATCACCGTTATTATATTGATCTATTTGAATTTTGGATAACTAATTACAATGTGCAACAAGATATATTAATAATATGCGACACACAGATTTAAATCTTATTTATGTATTTTTTATTCCACTGATTAGTGAATATTTGTAAAATGTAGTTACTTGTATGTACGTGCATATAAATATGTGTCTAAATCCTAATAAATACATACAATGTTTATATTATGGTATATACATACATACACTGTAAAAGTTTGCCTATTTTTTGTTAAACGAAATCTACAATATCCTAGGGTTGTAGCAGAATACCAGTGCTTTGCTGACATTTTCTTGTGAGTAAAATTCACTCACGAGTTGAGACCCTTTTACACTTCTGCAGCGCACACAATTTAGTTTGTATTGGGTAATTGTTATGTTCATATAATTTTAAGTCTTTGTGTAGAGCTATGTTTGTGTGTGATCAATATAAGTGTAAATAAAGATTTTATCTATCTGCTTATCACTTAATCACCTATTAAGTAGCTAATCCAATCAATATGTTGGTTTCGTACGAGGACTTCGATTTAATCAGCTGTTTCGTCCACTCGACCCGAGAGAGTAAAGCATTCCATTTAGAGCGTCAACATTAAAGAAAGTATAAAAAGCTTTGTTCGCGTTATTCAGCAAGTGACATTATCATAAATAATTCTCTTTAGAGATATTGCCGTGGAGACGTTCGTCGATAATTCAGACTTTGAATAATTCAGTAGCCGTTTCGGGATAATTCCCAAATTGAAGGTTTCACGGTATGAGTCTTAGTAATGAAGTGAACTTTTTTTTATCTTGTAACTCTATTTCGCTATCGAAATACAAAATTGTAATCTATTTTACGGGTAACTAATTGATAACCGAAACAAATATTGGATCTGACACTATTTTGATAGAGAAACACATTAATTAATAAATGAATATTTCTTACATTAATTAGTCAAGTCAGCACCGTCAGTACTGTACTGTTTGGTCAAATTGATAAAATAGTAAATTACTGCAACGGCCAGCAATAGAGGCATTGACGGACGAACGTGTACATGTTGGCCGAGGCGAAGCCGAGGCACACATACGTAAGTATCAATGCTTAGTTGTGGTCAAGGCTTGTATAGTACCTACATTTCTCAATTAATGCGCAGAAATTAAAACTAAGTATAGTACCAAGCAGAACTTTTATTTGAAATAGTACATTTCAAACTTAATGACCAACAATGAACAAAATTTTTCACGCACCAAAGGATTCGTTTGTTTTTTTTTATTATAAAAAAGGTTTTTTTTTCAAGCCAGTTCAATGTTTAAATAAAACTCTGATAAGTTGCCTCCTTGATTTGCCATTTTTCGGAGCAACAAATCGTTCCATTTTTAAAATACACGATAGATATGAATTTACATGTATATTTATTTGGCCGCTAAAACACGACAGATATGGATTTTTTTTTCATTTTTGGCTTGCACGACTTCTGCATCAGCCACGGACGTGAAAGATATGGATTTTCATACATTTTTTGCCGGCCGCTGCTCGCATGTATTTGGCCAGTACAGCAATTTCGATTTATCTCGAAGAAGGTTGTCAAAATAATGCTCAAGTTTCCAAGCATGTTTGAGAAAACTCCTTTTTATCAATAAATGAAAAATCCTAGTGCTGATCAGTTTAGTGCGAATGGGGGCTAGCGTCTCGTTTGTTGATTCGCAGGGTGCACTGCGAGCAGTTTAGGTTAGCTTGGGTCCCTTCAGATTTCATTTACATCCCATTGCACATTACAAAATAATTATGGGTAAATAGCAGAATTTAGCAATTCTGAAAATCTAATTTATAAATGGTGACCCAGTGCGGTTTGGTGGGGTCTTTTGTTTGGCGGGATACAACGCGAGCAGGCGCGGTTTATTTTGCTCCCGTTAGTTGTAATTCTGAACTTCTTACACAACCCAAAATGTATTTAAAATAAATGTATATATGTAGATATATATTATATTATATATTGCACTGGTGAAAGAAAAAGCAGATAACTTCAAATTATTTGTTTACAAATGAGAATAGAAACTACTATTATCATTAATATTAAGGGTCAGATTTTGTACAAAAGTTTTGTACAATTTACTTAAATATACATATAGTCTTTATATTTGATAGAAATCGTATCTCTGTGTCATATCATGATATACTTGTAGGGTTGCAGGTGCACGTCCAAGAGTTACAATTTTGCTATAAATTCAAGGATTATTTTTTACGAAAATAAGATGGATGGATTTTTTCATATAAACAAGGTATTTTATTAACTTAAGATATTTATTAAGGTATTGTATTATATTGATATTTTTTTTATTATACAGGACGCATTTCCATACTGTGCGACATTTTAACACCGCCCCTGCTTTATACGTATGTACGTCCTTATTTCATTAGTTCATACAGATAATACGGAACGGAAAGAGATAGGGTTGCGCCATTCTAACAGAATCTGAGCGAGCGTTGCAACTAAATTAAACTACACCTATTACCGGAACTTGAACGGCATAGTTTCGATGCTGTATTGCGATATCTAGCGCTTGTTTGTATATCATTGTTATTAATTTATTTATACTTCATGTACAATTAAAAAAAGTGTACAAAGGTGGACTTAATGCCCGAGGCATTTTCTGCCAGTCAACCTTCGGGTGATGCAGATATACAATGTGGTAGATGTACCAAAAAGATAGAAAGCGAGTCAATATTGATACTAATAAATATTAGATTTATAATCCTAATACATAAATAAAAACATATTATAATACACTAATATATAATAGCCTAAATCTTATTTGCGAAAATTTATAACGAAGATATGCACAGCCTACTTTCTAAATAACCTAATAATTAATGTAGTATCGGAAGAGTTCAACAAAGTTATTAACACCATAGGTGATTGATACTTCTTGATAAATTTAATAATTTGATAAATTTTTCGCACTCGGAATATTCCTTTAAATGTAATTTTTCCTGTAATTTTTGTTTTACCAATACTCGCCATAATGTGATAAATATCAGTCATTTGCTGTATGTTTTAATAATATAAGATTATATATAAGTACAGATACAATAATGCTACAGATAACCTATATGTTTGCCTTTTGCCATTGATTTGCCTTTATATAAATTTAAAATCCATATCAAAAAGACACTCATGAGTAAAGGTATTTAAAACCTTTAAAGGTTTTTTAAAGTAAGTGACTATCTAAATGATCATACTATTTGGGAATAGGGACACTATTCATAGAGCCATGTTTGGTAACAACATTATCCCAACTAATCCCAACTAATATTATAAATGCGAAAGTGTGTTTGTTTGTTACCTCTTCACGCTTAAACTACTGGACCGATTTCAAAAATTCTTTCACCTTTGGAAAGCTACATTCTCCCCGAGTAACATAGGCTACTTTTTATCCCGGAAAAATCGACAGATCCCACGGGATGCGCAATAAAGGCTTCGCTCAAAAACTACTGCACAGATTTTTATGCGGTTTTCATCAATAGATAGAGTGATTCTTGAGGAGTATTGCGGCATTTTTTATCTCGGAAAAACGGATAGTCCCACGGGAAGCGCGATAAAATCTTCGCACCATAAACCGACTTCCGCGTATATGTAGCCGTGGGCAAAAGCTATGACCCTTAACCCTCTATACACCCAATCCCGAAATCCACGCGGGCGAAGCCGCGGGCAGAAAGCTAGTTTATAATATTGTATTATTTTTATATGTGTATGTAAACATACATACGACTGTAATCGTATTAGGTATGATTGTATCTTATACTATATTGTATTTTTATATTATATTATTATAATTATTAACATTGAAAAGAGGAGATAAAAAATAGACCTTCAGAGTTTCTTGCCTGTTCTTCTCGAGAAGGCTCTCCCAATTTCCGAACAGGTGTAGAGTCAATATTTTTTTTTCCTAATTCGTACAAGGTTTTTGTTGTTTTTTTTAAACTTTTTTTTGTTTTGTTTGTTTTGACGTCAATAAGTGCCTGTAAAGGTCTGTTGAATAAAGATTATTTTGATTTTGTTAATGTATTACGATCTCTGAGTATTACGGACTGTATTGTTTAGATTCTCGTCCCCGATGTCACCATTATGTCAAGCAGAATACAAGTGCAGTAGGCTATTATTGCTACTCATACTGAACTTACCATAGTTTTGGCATTATACAGCGTATGTGTTATTATTATGTATTGTTTTGTTTTGTTATTGTATTAAATATCGTTATGTATTCCAAAATAAATGTATTTCCTTCTCTCTATCTTTCTATTTATCATAATAATTCAAAAAAGGTTATATTCTCATACCTAACTTTATATCCCAAGTGTTCTCAATAATAACTGTTATCAGTTTTGAAATGTATTTAGTCGAGTGTGACAATTTAGTCTGGATTACATTATTATCAAAATCTTAGATCAAGACTGCAGACAGGGAAAGTTCATTGAATTGTTCTGTGGAGATTATCGCTATTCAATAAGAGCTTTGATCAATTCCCCCATCAGCGCCCGTCATCATTACCAGCCGCTATTATAATCCCACATCCAAGGTGTCAATCCGGACGGCTACAAAGAGTGACGCGTAAACCGATTTGATAAAAGTATTAAATTTCACTAACTTTTTATCTTTGCCTTCGATCTTGATTTAACGTCCTTTGAGGTCATTACCGAGGCTCACCGGAATGGATTCGACTAATGAACTCGTGAAAGAAAATTGAGTTTAGTTAAAGGGGCGAATTTAATACGATTCCAAACTTTTTGAATGAATGTCGCCTTTAAGAAAGCCGCATTGAGAAGTCACGAAATAAAATAAGGCTGACGCAAAAATGAAACTGTCTCCTGTGGTTAATTAAAATAAATTATTCAGTGGCCCTCTGAAAGAGATTGAAGCGAGACTTTCAAACCGTTACAAACCGTTCAACCTAAATTGTGATTCGGGTTAGCTAATGATTTGATTCGAACTGTCTTAATAGGGCGAATAGAACGGTAATGTCAAAATTAAATCCCTCAACTGATACGTAAGCAAATATTTTTGGAATTTAATGTTTAAAATCTAAATGTTTCATTTGCTGCTTGCTTCAATTGATAGTCGAGTGTCAGGGCATGGTGGTAGAGATACTTATGTAAAAAATATTTAGCCCCAATAACATACCGGAACATAAATTGGTAAGACAATTTCTTAATAATTATTATTTAGACATAAAATCAAGGGAATGCAATTTATATAGAAACACTAGAATAAAGATGAATAAAACATTTCTGCAACCAGACATACAATGAGTCAGTTTCACACAATTATATTTAGTTTAGGATTTTACACAAAATATGAAACACAGGAAATTTACATAAATTCATAATAGAAAAAACCTTTGTGACGTCATGTCACGAGTCATAAACAAATTGCCCAAACCAACTGCGAATCTTAAGTAAATTTTTCAAAACGTTAGATGAAAATGTTTGTATTTAGGTATAGGGTTTTGGGCTACCTTTGGATATATATATATATATATATATATGCTATTGGTTTTATACTATTTCAGTATTTCAGCTGTATTAATTATTTACCAGTGTACCTATATTTTTTTAGCATAATTGAAATTTCAGTGGACACTTTTACAATAAATAAGGTAAAAAGCTTTTTGTTACTAAATATATGTAGAATGCGAAGAAAATCCTTCGTTGAAAATCATCCGTATGTGTAATTTGTGAGCTTAACATTATTATCAGCTGTCTGTCCGTTTTGTCGAACTTCAGTAATTAAGTATAGAGTTGCACAGTTCAATATGGTTGTATTAGCTTGACTAAAGAAAAGAAATACAAATAAATAAAGAAGTGGTGCTCTTATTTAAAAGTATTCCCCCACGGTTCGAAGCACCCAGGAGGGCGGACCGCCGATTTTGTTAAGATCACAAGATCGCGCTGAATGCTAGCAGCGCAGCTGAGGTGATGTATTATTTTAATGAATATATTAATTAATATGAATAGGACCGTTAAGTATTTCTAAAGTAACGTACGTTAGATAATTATTTGTTCAAGTCTCAATTTACCCAGTAATGGGTTCAAAGAGAGACCAAATTCCCACTAAGTTTATGCATTATTTGAACCTATATAGGCGAGACAATGACGACATTTTTAATTTTTATTTATTAAACAATTTGTATAATATTTCGTAGTTTACATATTTATTTTAATATAATACCATTATTTAAATCGTGTATATTTATTATGGGCATTATAACATTATTTTTTCGCATTTAAATAACGTAGTTCAAAATAATAGAATCGTTAAATATTATTGAAATTCAAGAAATTTCTGTCTTACAATCTTAATATTATTAGAGAACCTAGCAAACCAATTTGGTAGGTGTATAACTTATTATGGATTAAATTTCATCCTCGAATAGTATCTTTTGGGAATAACAGTAGCTACCGCGAAACCTTAGCTGTTTCGGGCGGGTTCAGACAGGCCATTAATCAATTAACTACATAATAAAAATAACTTGAAGACAAATATGAAATTTGAAGTTTATGCACTTTTACCATTTATCATATCCGTATAAGTATTTTTGTGTATATTTTTTGTTATTAGAATACTCGTATATATGTCACAAGAAAATGTTAAAATGGTGAATTGATCAAATCGCATAAGAAAATCACAAAATATGATAAAATTTGATTTCATAATCTCCCTAAAAACATTGGGTATTTGATCAAATCCTTTGCATTCTACCTCTGAAAGCGAACAAATTTGGCATTTATTGGTTGCTAATTTAAACACGGAAAAGCGGTACTTCGTGTTCAAGATATTTCATAAAGCTCAAATTCGACCGCATAGAGAGTACTGCTCAAAGCCGTGACTTTCCCGTGGCCGATTAATTTTGATTTAAAATATCGCCTCATACATAAAGTACATATTATTATCTAAACATTGCTAAAGGCAGATAGATATACAATTAAAATAGTTCACTTGATGGAAAAATAGAGGGCCAAAACGTAATAAATTTGCATTAAAATATCAATGAAGACTGCATCATTTTTCAAACATCTTATGTTTAAAATTGTAAATAAAATATCACATTTATGATAGCATTTATTATATCCCTATCCCATTAAAGCTGTATACTAAGATTTCTGTATTTTTGAGATTGAAAAAATCGTATTCGTTTAAAATATTAATAAATTTTTAGGAAGCCATATAATAAAATATATGTTGATTGTACGAGTAGGCTTCACATTTTCACTACGAAATCAGTCTCCATTACGAGTGGTAATAGTATTGTTTGATTTAGATAATTTTTGTTTTTGTATTTTTATCCCTTAGGGTGCACATTTAATTACAATTTATTGTTTTATTTCATCTATATATTTAGGTCACCTGTAACAGTTCGTTTTTATCTTATAAAACATATAGTTAATTTTCCTTAACTAAACAATTAAATTTAATAACAAAAACTTAATTAATTATTAAATTAGTATATCAACATAAAAAAACATAGTTTAGTTAATAATATTTAAAATAAAACACAATTAAAACATATTATTTAGAAAAATAAACTATGCGCTTATATCTTATGCTATTTTTATTGTTCATTTTTAAATAACTATACTAACTATATTCATTATCTATTCTAATATTTATTTTCTATTTTAGAGTAAGTATCTATACTAGTGTGTGTGGAATTTGTCAAACAAACATGTACATATTTATATACATATTATGTGTTCCGTAAATATAAAATTAATACATGTTTTATTTTTGTTATTAGTGGTAACTCATCAAGTCGTACTTTAAATTTGTGTTTTACATTTTGTAGATCTTTCTTGAAACGTATATAGGTAAATAAGAGATAAAATATACAAATAATGTAAATAGATGATAATAAAATTTATAATTAAATATTTTATCGATAACACAATTTAGTGTAGGATAAAATATTCCGAACAATAAGTGTTCTAAAGTCGTTTATGTTTTGTGAGCGGACTACAATTGCAATTGCGATGCAATTATCAACTATATTACCATGTAATAAAGTAACCGCTATGCACACTATTTTTTTTGGACATCCTCGCTCGTCTTAAGAATACTGACCCTAAAACCTTTTCAAAATCTGCCGTAGAATCGATCGGTGCTATCCGGCCCCGCATAATTTATTCATCAGTACCTCGGTAGCGGTGCACGGATGCTGCGTTTAAACTTTCACGAGGGTACAAAGGCCTGCTGGGTGCTGGACTTTATTACGTGACGGCAGAGGGAAATGTGTCTGTTGCATTTTCTAAGTGTTTATGGGGCTTGACTATTTAAGTTTGTGTTTTAAATAAGAACTTAAATAGTGACTTTAAATAATGTTTTATGATTATGTCGCCTGTCGAGGGCTTCGCTGGCCAGCGCCCGATGGTGTGACAAATTAATGTCTCTTTAGTGCAATCAGTTTCCTGCAAAGCAGCTTATGGTAAGCTGTCGGTGAGTTGCAGACTGAAGGTTCTTACATGCAACCCGCCTTTGTCTTGTCTTAGCTGGCCGGCTAGAGTGGAGTCGCAACAGCAGGTGCTCGAAGTGTGGAAGTGTAATAATGTCATAACGCCGGCGGCGTCTCGCTCGTTCCCGCAGACATGAGAGTGTAGAGAGACACCCTTAGCCACTCACACTAATGTTGCCCTCTTCCACCAAAATTGATCTATTATTTCGCCATTTAGTGAGTGGCACTCACACTTGCTACATTTAAATAAGCTAAATGATGTTTAAAAGGTAGGTTTCCATATTTATTCAGTTCCATAGTTTGGGTCTCATTACTATTAAAATTAAACTAAAAAGTAATGATGAGAATCATTATAGTTTTTGTGCATCTACCTGCATTTCTAATTGTCTAGACAGAGCTTAGACCCAGTTGATACACTTTTGGGACTCTTTTCATTAAATTCGCTATAACAGACTGTACGTACCTCGGGTCACTGTTTCAGGAAGAAATCAAGGAAATTATAAGTGACACTCCAAGCGAAGTACACAGGATGGATGAAATGGTGACAGGTAACGACTACCTGTGACACCGGTATTTCTCTAAACTTGAAGGGCAAAATATATAAATCAGTAATTAGACCTGATGCCATGAATGGATCGGAATGTTGACTCGTTAAGCGGATGGATGAACAAAGATTGCATGTTGCTGAAATACGTATGTTTAGATAAGAAAAAGGATAGAGTGAGGAATGAACATAACGGGGAAGTCTGAAATGTAGCCCCTATTGTTGAAAAATTGAGAGAAAGTAGACTTTCCTGGTATGGTCATGTAATAAGAAGAGGGGATGATCATGTTACTAGGATAGTTATGGGCTTGGAAGTGGATGGGCGTTGGGGAGAGGAAGACCGAAGAAAAGATGGATGGACTGTGTGAATGTTGATATGTTGATTGTTGAAGAAGGGAGTTAGTGTTGATATGGCGAGTGATAGAGGAGAGTGGAAGAAGAAGACATGTTGCGCCTACCCCAAATTAAATTGGGAACAGAGCAAGAGAAAGAAGATAGCTGTACGTGTTGAATCTATATACTAGGGCTTGTACCGAGTGCTAGACCTGTGATAAGCGAAAATAAAGATAAACTATTAAAGCAAGTTTTTAATTAAATTCTTTATGCTGTTAAAAAAACCCTTTATATGGTAGTCTCTAATTTACATCTTTCTTTAGATCAAAGATTTAATAGAAGATGTTATTTCTAGCGACCTACAAACGTTTTAAAAAGTATTATGTAAGTATTTGTAAGTGCAAATCTTTCTATCCAAACAAAAATCCTGTAAACGTCACTATATGGTATTACAATAAGTGTCTAATATATCAATAAAATTCCTTCACCTAAATTATTTATAAGGTAATATTAGTGTATTTGTGACGATATTGAATATACATGACAATATAAAAATAATCAAAGTATAAAGAATAATTTGCAACTGAGTTAAAACATTAAACAGAGGTTAAATTAGTGTATAAATTGTTTACCATGCTTCCTAGAATTACATATTTCGGCTCGTATAATGATCCTACAAAATGTACAATGAAATCTGTTCAAAGTAACTTTGTAAGAACAATATGTATTTAATCCAACAAAGATGGCGCACGTAAATCAGGCCTGTAATTTGACTCCATTCGTGGTAATTGACAAACAAAAACTCGTGTGGGTGGTTCTGAAGGGCTTAATTGTAATTTAGAGTTTTAACCTTTATCAATGAACTATAGCTTTCCGCCAGAGGCGTGCTTTTGTTATATCGGATTGTCTAAAAAACCAATTTCTATTAATTATCGGACGATTGGGATAGCTTTGCTAGGGAAGAACATTTATACATACAATCTTTGATTTCGAAATTATAACTTTTCAATTTTTATTGCCTTTAGCAGTGCCGGGGAAGTACTGAGGGGGAGGAGTGCCGGTGGGGAGATTGCCGACGGCATCCTTTTTTGGACGTGGACAGTCCTTAGTGAGGTGCGGCTTTAAACATTTCACTCAGCGAGGCTGTGTTTGGCAGTTTGTCGACGCGTGGTCATAGAGTTGGACTTTAGGACAATGCCCTAGTACGAAGGGATCCGGATTTCACGATTTAACTTATCAGGAGACCCGTCGACGCTTTTGGCTTTGGTTGGCTTTGTTGGCACCGTAAGGTATCCAAAAGTGGTGAAATCTACCTTAAACCGTTAAAAGCTCCTTGAAAAAGGCACTCGTAACGATTTGAGAAAAATAAACACCAGAGATAGTAACAGCGAAGGTCGTACTGCTACTAGGTATTCGCTATTTCGAAACAGTGAACAGACTTTGTCGGATAATGACAGAGATGTGCGCACTAGGTGCGATCGTAATAGCGAATAATAGGATGGGATGTAAAGGACAGATTTAACCAGTAGTAGAAACAGCATCATATCGATGGGCAAAGGCGAAGGATAAATAGGAAGGACAGGAAGGGAACATGTTTCATATTATCTGAACGTCATAGATCATTGCCCAATTGTGCATTGAAACATTGTGTCACTAAAAGGAAATCATATTTGTATGAAATAAGAGAAGGGTCACATTATTTTTTTGGAAATGTGTGTAGTTTATTTAACTATCAGGATATCTGATAGCAAAGAGAACTTTAGTGTCGAGTGCACAAAAGCTTCAACGTTCCCAAGCCACCACCTGTGCTCAACACTAAAACCGCACGTTTGAAGCGACGATAATATGTTGAGCGCCGATTTATTGTTACAATCAGGAAAATACTGCTATGAGATGCATCAGAAAAGTGACGCTACTTTTTAACCGTTCTTTCCAATACTTGAAATATATTTAACACTTCATTTTTTAGATACAGTAATAATTGTGGGATCTCTAAGCTAATTAATATTACCTAGTATTTATTAATATTATTGGATATGTCTCTTTTAGTATTTTAGGGTTGTGTACTATGTAATATAATATGGAATCCTTATAGAATCCCTTCGGTTCGTCTATTATGACCTTTTTTTAGATATGCGTGGAGGTAACAAAGTTGAAATCAAAATCAAAAACTATGCTCCATATTTTGACGTTCGAAATGGAATGAACATTTTTAAGACACGTCTCGATTACTTAGAATCTTGAAATTTAGCATGAAGTGATGTCGCACAAGTAAAGGAACAAATCAAAACGGTAAATTTGTAATATTTCAGATGATTTTCATGAGTGTGACGCAGTTGATATTATAACGAATGTATTATACAAGTGTGCTTGCTGTGATCCGGTTTGAAAAATATGACATATGAGTGGGTAAAATTACCGTGACGTTTCCTTACATTCTTACATTATAATCTGGACACTTCCGCTGTGGTTGCAGATTTGATTTATTACTGAGTTGTTTACTGAGGGGCTTTAAATTACCTTAACTATATTACGCTGATTAGGCTTCAGTCAACCATGCCGGTCCAATGCAGATTAGTCGACTTCACATATAGGTATGCAGATTGCCTAGCATAGATTTCTTTCACGGTAGAATCGTCGGATCACGGTACTTCTAGACACGCGCCGGTGTGTCAAGCCAAGTTCAAGCAAAGGAACTGGCTAGCCAGCGCAGCGCCGACTGTAATATTATACGAACCACTTGGCCACATAAAACTACGTGTGTTCAATTATATTCATAAAGACATGTAGAAGTCCAAATTTTATGAAGCTAGTTCAAACGGTTATAAAAATATGAATGTTGAAAAGTTGTAAAGGAGATAATTTTTTTTAGGTCCACTAGAAAACGGCAACATTTATTGATATTACTGAACTATAAAATATCAATTTATTATTAAAAGCAATTGCACGATATTATGAGTAAAAATGAAACGGGAATAATAAAATCAATTAATTAAACTTAGTAATGACTTTTGACATTTGAGGTAAAGGAACTAACGTTTTTTAAATCAAAATGAGAGATGATTTAATATATATACAAATAATATATAAATGTAATAATAGATAAAGGATAGTGCATTGTTTCTTTTCTTTTTTTAAGTATTGAACTCTCAATAATTATTTTAATACTATTTTAGATTATTTTAACTATTAGTTCGTCAGTTCAGTATCGTCGTGAAACGGAACGCGTCATCATTTTTGACAGCGACAGCGACACTGACATCCAATTGACGTCGGTTTGTTTTCAACCGAATTCTGTGTATACGTTTCCAACGGCTTGATTTCATTTTCTTTCTCGTATACAGTATTTAGAATGCAAAAAAATAATACGATTTCGGGCGTTTGGTAGTGGCCAAAGATTGTATTTTTCAAGAAAAAAATAGTGTTAAATAGCATTTACGTAAAAAACAATTTGAATACAAATCAAAATAAAGCTACTAACTACTAAGAATTTAATCTTTATGTTATAATTGATTTCTCAATATTCCCGTTAGATAAAAACAATGTTCCTTATAATATCTAGGGTTAATAAGAAATTATTTAATGTATGTCTCATTATTAAACGTTACATTTTGTAGTGGGCCTATTCTCCATACAAGAAAAAATTATCTCCTTTTAGTATTGACTAGTATTGACACAATTATAGTACCTAAATTGCAATGATTGTTAATCAAATAAAGAAACATTTTTTTTGTATTACATATAAATTGCTACATACTTATATATATATATATTTATATAAGTATATAGACACTCATATGTACATGATTGAGGTTTATTTATTCAGGAAGAAATAAAACTGGCGTAACTTTCACGTAAGTTTTGTATCGGGCGGCGTGCGTCTGAAAGGCTCACCTCCCTCTTTGAAAAGTAAAAGGCTTCTGAATAAACGTTTACACTCTATTAGATATAACAGACGGAATCTGTTCAGCTATACGAAGGCACAAGGCAGACAGTTTATTTAAGTGGAAGAGCGGGGCTGGCGGATGAAAACTCTAAGCTCGTCACGCCTGGGCTGGTCTAAATGGGGAGGATGATGACGTACGGGCTGTAAGCCTCGGTATATTGGTGATTACCTATGCTTTCAATTTTAGTTAGGAGGAGGAGGCTAGGAGTAGGAGTGCACCGCTAGGAGGTGTTCTTTGTTTCAATGCAGGACTAATTATTATGTGTTGAAAACAGATTCTTCTTTGATCAGATCTACTTAGAAAAAGGCAATCATAATGTCTTTAGTTATACATTATTGTAAATTTATTAATAATATAAATAAGTATATATAGTACTAGCTTTCCGCCCGCAGCTTCGCCCGCGTTATATTCGAATTTCCCACAGGAAGGATATGTTTTCCATCGGTACAATTATCTTATTTCCTTCCTTGGGTCCTCGGATTTTACGATTGCTATATACGGGGTGGTTACCCCGTATATACCAAGTAGTAGTCCGTCCGACCAACCGACGTACCAGCTCTAGTTTATCTGTGTATAAAATTTTATTTAAATCGGTTCAGTGGTTTTTACAATACTGCCATACAACCTTTCACTCCCTCCTTTCAACCCTTTACAGCCCTTTTCTGCTTTAAAAAGTAGCCTCTGTCCTGTCTCAGCCTCTAGACTATCTGTGTACCAAATTTCAATAAAATCGGTTCAGTGGTTTTTACAATACTGCCATACAACCTTTCACTCCCTCCTTTCAACTCTTTACAGCCCTTTTCTGCTTTAAAAAGTAGCCTCTATCCTGTCTCAGCCTCTAGACTATCTGTGTACCAACTTTCAATAAAATCCGTTCAGTGGTTTTCACAATACTGCCATACAACCTTTCACTCCCTCCTTTCAACCCTTTACAGCCCTTTTCTGCTTTAAAAAGTAGCCTCTATCCTGTCTCAGCCTCTAGACTATCTGTGTACCAAATTTCAATAAAATCGGTTCAGTGGTTTTAACAATATTTTCATACAACCTATTATCTCTCCTTTCAACCTTTTACAGCCCTTTACAACCTTTTATGTATAAAAAAGTAGCTTGTGTCCTTTCTCGGGCTCTAGACTATCTGTGTCTCAAATTTCATTTAAATCGGTTCAGTAGTTTTAACAATATTTCCATACAACCTATTATCCCTCCTTTCAACCTTTTACAACCCTTTACAACCTTTTATGCATGAAAAAGTAGCCTATGTTCTTTCTCAGGCTCTAGACTATCTGTGTACCAAATTTCATTTAAATCGGTTCAGTAGTTTTGGCGTGAAAGCGGAACAGACAGACAGAGTTACTTTCGCATTTATAATATTAGTATGGAAATAATTCGAAAGGTTAGAAATGATTAGATTTTGTTATTTGTTTGGAAGCCCGATTGCTTATAGATTATTGGGCGAAATAATATTTATGGAACATATATGTTCGATTATATCTAACTTTACAGTTTATCCTAAGTGCTTGTCTAAAGCCTGAAAACCTTATTTTTGTTCCCCCTGAGGAAAATGCATTAAGTTGCATACCCCGGCTGTGGTGAGCCGGCGGTTATGTGGGGCTCTTCTCCCCAGAAGGGGGAGGAGAGCCCTGAGGTGAGGGGTGGGTAAAACCTCAGGGATGGCCTTCCTCAGGCATGTAGGGAGCCCCCGGGAACACCAAGTTACTTCCGGGAACCCCCAGCCTCCGCTCCCCCGCCGATACAGGGGAGTCCTCCTCGGGGGAGGCTACAATACCTCCCCCGATATCCACCACTGACGACGCCCCTCGGCCACGGAAGCGTGGTCCCTCCCGGGTCACCGTACCCGCGGGCGCGATTTCCTCGCGCCCACCGGCGACCCGCGGCAGCGCCGCAGCTGTGCTACCGAGCCCGGCGCCGCCTCCTTCGAGCGGGATTGGTCATCTCCCGACCTCGCTCGGCGGCATCCTTCTGGAGCATCACTGCTTTACAGAAGGAGGCTACAGCCCTCCAACCTCCCTCGTCCGCCGCAGTCCGCTACCCCGTCCAGAAATGCCTCGAATGCGGCGAGGCCGCAGTTCGGGGAGATGTAACAGCCTATCGTGGCCGTGGACCCCTATTCCACGGCCACGTAACCCGGCCCCGTAGCGATCAGGGTGCAGTGCGGTCGGTCGGTCGCCCAATAAATGACGACCAAGTTCTGGTCGTCCCCAAACCATCTTGGGTGGTTCGGGACAGAGTAGGGCTCTGCGACGACCGCCAAAATCAAAATCAAAATCAAAATCAAAATAATATTTATTCAACATAGACCTTTACAGGCACTTATTGACGTCAACAAACAAAACAAAAAAAAAAAAGCTTAAATAATAAAAAAAAAAAAAAACAAACCTTGTCCGTACGTACGAATAAGGAAAAAAAAAAGAAAAAATATATTGACTCGACACCTGTTCGGAAATTGGGAGAGCCTTCTCGAGAAGAACAGGCAAGAAACTCTGAAGGTCTATTTTTTATCTCCTCTTTTCAATGTTAATAATTATAATAATATAATATAAAAATACAATATAGTATAAGATACAATCATACCTAATACGATTACAGTCGTATGTATGTTTACATACACATATAAAATAATACAATATTATAAATAATGTTACCAAACATGGCTCTATGAATAGTGTCCCTATTCCCAAATACTGTGATCATTTAGATAGTCACTTACTTTATAATAACCTTTACTCATGAGTGTATTTTTGATATGGATTTTAAATTTATATAAAGGTAAATCAATGACACTTTGCGGAAGCTTGTTAAACATAGATATACATTTCCCCAAGAACGAACAGCTAGTTTTATGGAGTCTGAACATTGGAACGGCAAGTTTATTTTTGTTTCTAGTATTCACATTATGTAGATCACTGTTTTTATTGAATTTATTATAGTTTCTATATACAAAAACTAAATTATCATATATATATTGACTAGCTAAAGTTAAAATATTAATTTCTTTGAACAATTCTTTTAGGGATTCTCTAGCCCGTAAACAGTAAATAGCACGAATCGCTCTTTTTTGTAAAAGGAAAATACTTTCAATGTTAGCCGCTGATCCCCATAGCAGCAGTCCATAGGACATAACACTATGAAAGTAGCTGAAATAAACAATTCTTGCCGTTTCAACATTAGTTAAAAGTCTAATCTTTTTTACTGCGTACGCCGCTGAACTAAGTTTGATTGCCAAAGTTTCAATATGTGGATCCCACTGTAGTCGTGAATCTAACGTAATGCCTAAGAATTTAGTATTATTTACCAAGTCAATGACATCACCATTCATATTTAAACTAGTATCAACCTGCCTTACATTGGGCAAAGAGAATTTGATACATTTTGTTTTCTTAGAATTTAAAGACAAATTATTAGTTGTGAACCAATACAGAACTCTCGAGAGAGCACTATTTACATCGTCATAACATTCCTTTTGTCTATCAACTTTGAATAGTAAAGAAGTATCATCTGCAAACAATACTGTCTCACACGATTCTGTAATGTAGTAAGGAAGGTCATTTATATATATTAGAAACAGTAGAGGACCCAATATTGATCCCTGGGGAACCCCCAAGGCAACCTCACCCTCCGCGAGCGCTTAGATCAAAAGATTCTGCGCCGCGCGGCAGTGATTGAGGTTACCCTGGAGCACCCTGCACCCTGTGCTTTGGACGTCCATGTTAAGCCTGAAAACCTATTACTTATCACAAAATATTTAAATGACATACCTAGACAGCTGCTAACACAAAAGAAATGCTGTAGTTGTTGTAGACTTAATGGCGCTCAATAGATTAGTACGTAGAATTCTCCGTAGGGTTGTCCTCCGTAGGGAAAAATAATTTATTTAGTTTGTAAGACAAAAATTAGTTTATAATATATTGTTGACAAATTCTTCATTGCTAGCACATACGAAAAAAATTTATTTCACTCCTTATAAAACATAAAAATGACAGAAAGAAGAAAGTATAAGTATAAGGATACTGATTACCCTATCACAAATATATTGATAGAGAAAGAGAGACGAGACGTGTAGTGCATGAATAAAATATGAAATTAAAAGTGAACGCAGAAATTCAGCTGTATATGGAGTACTTCTCACACTTATGGGACTCACTTATACGATTCGGTTTCAGTAGTCATTTCCTTTAAGTAGGTATAAACTCTGAAATAAAGTGTTTTGCAGGCACTAAGACGTCATGATTTAATCGAGGCATGAAAGGGCATTTCTGTCCAGGTAAAACAGCAGTCCAATGACTGAGATGTGTCTGTGGCATTGTAGATATCTATGAGCCATGATATCACTCTCTGTCAAGTAGGCCATTTGCTCATCTACCAACATGGTTAAATGAATTCTCATAAATTAAAGTTTAAGTGGATGAAGTCCAGGTCATGAGTACCCGTAACCGATGAGCATGCATGAAAGTATTTATAAAGCTAGGGAAGAATGTTAGATCGTAGCACGCGGAAAGCTGTGATCTACCTACACCCACGAAAAGAGGCATGAGTATATGTATGTATGTTAAGCAGATGACAGCTGAAGTTTGTTTTGCAAGTTATAGAGGACGATTTTATAGCAGCAAGCAACTTTGCCGTATGATAAATAGGCCGACGGGAAACCAGCGGGACGGTCCCCACGATTGACCATTGACCATTGACCACCTACCCCTAAACTATTCCTCCATAAGTCCCAACACTGGGTTACTATCACATCATACCGTAACGTCAATAAGACCTTAACGGTTTCGATGCTTTTCTTTTTGTATATATTATATACAGGAACTGTTCTTTCTTTGCTCTAAATTCTAAGATAGATACGACAGGTAAACGCCCTCCTGAGTTCAAATGTAAAATTTTAATATTAATATTTCTACAAGGATACAACCTTATTAAGAAACGTAATTTTCTTCAGAGGTCCGAACGTATACAAAATATCCTAGTTAGTTTTAATCTAACGGAAGCAACATGTAGCCAGCCAGCTACTTAAAGAAAGGAGAAACTGCATGGTTATATGGGTAGATAATTATATTCCTCCTGGGTCTTCTAACGTTCAATAATGCATGATAATCGCTTTCTTCCAGGCCAACCCTTGCTTTTTAGAACCGGATTAAAATTGCATACGTGCAGCTTAGCGCTTTCTTTTATAGTCGTCCCTTTATTATATTTTTAAATGGAAAAAGGAGGTTTCTCTCTACTTTATGCCTCGTTTGAAGTAAAAGCGTGATTGTCTCAAAGGAAATGCAGCGTCCACTTTTCCTTTATCTTTTAGTAACCAACACGATTTCGTTTTATTGATTGATCGGAATGTTTTCTAAAAAAAATAAGTTTTAGCTTTCTCCACTGTATAAATATGGTAGCGTCCATTATCGATATTGTGCTCACTTCAAAAAAGCCACATTAAATCGTTTAATTAATTTGCTTTTGATGATTTAAATAAGGGTACACTTTTTTATCTCACTTTTAAAAATGAGGAAGTTCTCCTTTCGGCTAAATATGTTTTGTACGACGACGTACATATGTTATTTGATATCTTCGAGAAATGTAAATCGATTATTCCAGAAATGACTTCACAATGTGGATTAGAACTCTTTGCAGGGTCATAAAAGAATTAATTTTAGTTAGTTACTACCCACTATTAGACATAGACTTTCCCCAAATATCTCATACAGTATATCTATTCCTGTGATCTTCACCAAGTTGAGGGTTTAGTTTGTGCGAGACTATGGCTGCGACTTCATGCAAATGCCTCCCACTCGAGAAATTTTTGGCTCAAACGGCTGGCAGTCCTGTTAGAAATGTGACCTACCCACTGCTACTTGTTATGTAACGGGATACTACGGAACGAAAATAAAGATCGAGTTAAATAAATAATGAAAAATGACTAAATAACTAATTAAAAAAGGCAAAGGCGGGAACCAGGTAGGCAGTAAGGTAGGCAGGATGGCAAGTATGCAGACTACTGCCACCTGTGCCCGCTACTACTATAGTAGTGGCAGGAACCGACAACACTATCGTAGTATTTTCCGAGTTATAGGCTGTTTATTAATGGCTTTGTAGAGAGCTGGAGGTAGCATAACCTGCCTAGTGACCCATATCCGTTTTTAAACTAGCCTCAGACGACATTCTAAATTTTATACAAAATTTGAAAAATTATGGCAATAATTCATAAAAAGCAGTTTTTATTGACATAAAAAATGATGAATTTGTTTAAAATTTGACAATAAGAACAGCGTGACGTCACGTTTGACTGTTGTTATAAGTTGTCAAACATGTTTACATTTATTTAATAAAAAATGTTAAAAAATTAAGTAATCATTACAAAAATTCAGTTCAATATTCTCATACTAAAACTCTTAACATTACTTTAAGAACGTAAAAGCGTAGATATTTCCAAACCTTAAATTTTCAAATACAAAAACAACAGAAATAGAGTATGTCTGAATTGAAACGTGTTCTCCATTTTTGTTCAACGTTTTATAGAATTTCATACTGTAGCAATCTGGTCGATTATGTAACCGGTTTCAATTGCCCGGCACCAGGGCTATTATTTTCAAACTTGATCGATATTGCCAGTTACGTTATATCGTACTTTGTGGTTCCGTATTTCTTTTTTACTAAGGGAATTTATTGCATATACTGGGATTTGAAAATACTAGTGAAAGTAATTAGATCTCTACACATCCTTTCAGTAAGAACATGCGTGATTATAAGTAGGAACGGTTATACTGCTGACTATCTATGTATGTAAATGAAAATAAATATCTACAAACTATACGTTGGGTTTATGATATGAAAATGTAGTATAGGAGTATTAAAGTAAAAATATGTTTGGTTCGACATGTGTAATTACACAAATTATCACAGGTGACAGTAGGAGTGTCAGTTAAACGTACACATGAAATTTGAAATGCTTAAAACACGTTGGTACATGGCAGGAATAACCTCGGGTCTTCTGATTCGACTAGCGTTTTCTATACACAAGGCATTTAAACAATAATGCTCTTGAAGTGTTATTAATAGACATTTTATCAATACATGCACAAACTTTGTATATGATGAAATATCATAACTGCAGTTAGCAGTAAATAATATTTAACTTCAAATTCTACAGTTTTCAAGTGAGTAAAAGAGCGTAACAATCGAGTTTCAGCGAGGTTCTATTTATCAACATTCTTTGGTAGTACGTAAGTAACATGTTTCACAAGCTCACCATCGCCAATAGGTCGTGAGTTCGAGATGGCTGAAAGTCGTCACGTATTTATCAAAACGTCCAGGGTGCATGGAAGCGGAAGGCGACTGCAGTGCGCCGTGCCAGGACGTCGCGATTTATAGCCCGGCCACCGAGCGAGACGCGGAGTGATCGCGTCGAATGCTCCAATCCCTAATAAATAACTATCTATGTTGGAATAGGCGACAGTATCGTTTTTGTCTCTAATCTAACTATATACACGAATAATTGGCGAAATTGGAATTTTATCAGAAAATCTATTAAACAACACAAACGAAAACCTGCATTTTTTGCGTATTTTGGTTTGATAAGTAAATCATAGAAATATAATTAAATAGAAAATGTCATTTATGTCATAATTTGGCAATACATAAGGTCTTATAGGCATTAAAGTTTTGTTACAAATCTTCTAAGAACCAATGGGGAATAAGAGAATCGTGGAGGACCGTATCTACACCGTATAATATTTATACATAGGCGTCTTATCTCAAATCCGTTGTTCGGTTTTTTATCGAATTCAGCACTTTACTCGAAAATCGAAAATTTTAGTAAAATTTTAGATTAGGATGCAAGCGATTTATTCTTTTATGTTGAAATAACAAAACATCATTCCTGTAAATCTTTTAGTATGCTTTCCAATTAAAAACATTTATTCTTACACCACGAAGTCAAAACGGAAGCTTAACTTATTTAATAAAACAAAGTGTCATAGAATAAACCAAGTACAGATAACTGTAATTGCTTCCAAAGTTTCCACGCTGAAGTGGAGCGGAGACGGGCGAGACAATTTAATCTCGTGGGCCGCGACCCGCAGGTTGTGGATAGTTTTTAAAAGGCTAGAGTTTCCTTGTCATCCGTCTAGCGAGGCTAATTCCCATTTAAAAACTGCTAACTGCAGACTTCTTTAGAAAGCTATTTATAATTAGTGCTTGATTAAAATGCCTTTAAATCTTATGTGATGTCAGATTTAAAATACCAAAATATTTTATAAAATATTATTATAGCAATAATTTGATAAACCAGCGTCTGCTGGTTACTTTCTATACACTTACCATAGATAGTAGTCTTACTACCAATGGTGAGTGGTTACAGTTGCCTATAGTGTATGTAATTCTTGAGATTCGCAATATGTCTACAGCTTTCACAATAACCCTAATGTACATTGTCAACTTGTCACATGAGATGTAAAGTCACCATGACTTTGTAGTTTCACTGCCTTAACCTTCCAAACAAGAACACACTAATGCGAGCGCTGCTGCTTTGCGGCAGGGAGATTCTTTAGTCGCCCATGTTTTTATACACTGTAATCATACTCGTCTATCTGCGATGAGATGGAAATCTTGAGCCGGTGACTAGAATAGCAAGACGTAATAACCTTACCATAATGTCTACTTTTCTTCGATAATATATAGATTGGTTGTAGGTATTTAAGCTATGGTTTTCAATTAAACTTTTAAAGTACCTATTAAACACGCTCTATACACGCACGCCTAGCTAATAATCGTCTTCATACTGCCGTTAACAACACGTATGGCGAATGAACGGGCAACTTTCCATATATTATCTACTATTATAAATGCCCACACAATATTATGAAGCAGAATTTGAAAGAAAATATTTTCAGTTCATCTTGACTGTAATAATAACACTTTTTATGTTGTCATATTAAAATATGTCTGAATCTCAATGTATTTTTTGTTTACATTGAGTTATGTTAAATAAGTGCAGTTTATGAAGATGATGAGCACATTATCAGTTTGTAGCACGATGTTCAGAAATTGAACTTATTCTTACAATAAATGATGATGCACGAGTCTGATATTTCCCAGTCCATTACGAACTATTGAGCTTAGCTTTTGAAGTGAAACTATTCGGAACAATCGTTTACATAATACTTACACATTTATCGTGATCAATTTCAGCATTACATTGCAATGTATAAGGAAGTGTTAGTGCGATGAAAATCCATTGCCAAAATGAATCTTTTAGGACCAAGGGTTTTCCAATCCGATTGATAGCTTCAAATGTTAGACGATCCTTTCAATCTATCCTTTCTGTGGTTTCAAATGGATTACTGTAGATGCTTCCTTATCTTGATAAGTAGGTTTGTGGAATTAAATGCAGATAAATAAGTTAAAATAGAGATTCGTTGAATTGTGAATGTGAATTAAGACTCGAATACTAATATTCTTGTCCTCTTAATATTGACGATATAGAGCCGCAAGTGTATGAAAATGTTATAAAAATTTGAATCTAAAGAGTACGTAAGAGTAGCAGGTGATTTGAAGGCCACCTGTCTGATATAAATTAAATGACAAAATAAGTGTTTTCCTTATAAATCAAAATTCATTGGAAAATATGCTATTTCATATGTTGAGATCATAATAAAAGAGAACTCTTATAATGTGGTAGATAAATAATTACAATTTTAATGCTTTTATGGAAAGAACGCAGTTGTATAGAAGTATACATTGCTTTTATATAATTGTGAGCAATCGTTTTATCTTTTCATAGATAAATTTTTGCCTAATTTAAGGCGATTCTTGTAAGAAATGTATACTACACTAATATTGTTGGTTTGTTTCGTTTAATGCTTTAATCTGAAGGATTACTGAATAGAAAATAATTTAAAAAATTGTTGCATTTTCTATTAGGTTAAGATTTGTCGGTCGGTCGGTCTGTTCTAGTAGGTTAAGGTCAAAGGAAGGCGGAGCATCAAAGGAAAATTGTTTAGGAAACTGTAGAATAACAAATAAGCCAATTGGTTTATAAATTATGTAATTAGTTAATAGCTACACACATTATAGCCGTGTATCAAAGTTTTGGTGATATTTAATAGAAAGTACATTACTCTATATTACCCTATAATGACATTAAAGGGTTGTAGTGATGATAAGCTTGAAAAGAAGGCGAGGTTTCGACAACTGAAAAATAGGCATTTATTAGATCTTTTGCTGTCGTGCTATGATCGAACACGCCCGAAGAGTGCGATAGGGACAATAACAGTTTGGACAGAAAATAGTTATAAATAGAAGCTCTGCAAAACTGAACCGAGTTTAATACTTTCTTCAATAATATAGATAATATATTTATCTGCTACAACACATACATTCATTCAGAAGAGATATAAAATGCGCCAGTCGCTATAACTTCAAGCTACTAATTACTGCCAGGTAATTAGAACCGAGACTTGGGGTAGAGTTTAGTTTGGTGAAGGTGGGGTGTGTCCTAATCATTCCGCACTGATTATGGCTATACATGAAGATATTCTGCCGTTTCCCATGTACAAAATGTTAAGCAGGTCGTACTACTACCAACAGTAAAGTAGCCAGCGCTGACTATCATATTACTACTACCAGACTAGTACTACTTATCTGGAGCGATACCAGTCCAGTTGTTGTGGGGACAGCTCTTAGGTGTCTGCACCTGTACTATGTGGCCTTTCGAAAGGAAAAGACTGCCCTGGTAACACTGCCTGTTTATACCTTACACGATTGATCAGGTTAGATTGATAGTCAAACAATTTTTTATATTTTATGATCATTAACTTTCAATTCGATTTTCAATTGTTTCGTTTCTTTAACTATTTATTATTATTATGATAAATAGTCAACAAAACAAGATAATAAGTTTATAAATTATATATATATGTAGAAAAGTCCAGATATGACTATAAGTCCATTAAAATATGCCGGCAATCTCCCTAAAGGCCAAAAAGTGATTCGAAATTGCCGTGGACTGGAACGCTAACTTCTTAAACAAAAGACGACTAATTAATGGATTCAAATAAAAAGGGAATTACAACAGAGCTCTGAACGGAAGCCAATAAAAAGTTACTGTGAAAAGACAAACCTTAACGAAGGAACAAGTGAACTGTCTGTCATTCAATTCTAATTACAAATTGGTATAGACGTAAACAAAGTATTCGTTCGTTGAAACACCTCAAATCTGTTGGTCTTGGCTTTCATTAATTTCAATGAAGTATCCAACAATAACGAGCGGAAGGCGGTTGTCTATTTTTGACTACTTAGGAAGCGATAATCAAATATTTACTTTGTTATCGATTTTACAGGAAAGATATTGTTTATTTTAGTCGCAATTAAGGGTTAAAATAAATAATTGTGTCAAATATGTGATAAGGTAATTCTTTCAGCGTTAGAATGTTAACTGAAGTACGTCGTACCCATAAATTGAATGAAGGGCGACTTAGTGACAACTTGTTTCAGTTCCAGCTAATGATAATTTCATGATTACTTCATTCATTCATTAGTATTTTCTCACCGTGATCTGTTGTGTTTTCAAAAATGAGAAATATATGCACTGTGTTATTGATTGTCAAACAATATTGTTATTTTGCAAGTAAGCAAGAAAATGACATATGTAACAGCCGTTTCCCAAAAATTCTAATCAAATCAAATCAAAATAATATTTATCTCTCTCATCATCATCTCTACATTCTACATCTCTACATTTGTTCAGGAATTAGGAGATAAGAAACTGTAAATATTTAATTTTTCTCCTTTTTTCATTGATTATTAACAATATCTTAATACTTCAACTTCAACGAGTTCAACTTTAGACTAATGATTTATTATGTAATTACAATGTTGATTTGCACTTTTACACACACAATTATCATGAAAGTAAATCAATCAATTGGAAATATACTTTGATTTTACCAACTTGGTATGATAAGTTTAGAATTCTTGAGAATGCCTATTTAAATAATATAAATTGCTTCTATATGTAAACCTTTTAAAGATTAGGCATAGATTTTAATTCTAATTTGTTAATTTACAATGCAAAGTATTTAAGCGTAAAATGAAAAGGGATCTATTACAAACTAACTTCCAGTCACTGAGACGAGTGGAGAATGTAGCGGCAAAGAATCCAACAGGAAACTCTATTAAGTATAGCTGAAGACGCTTTGTCGGGAATTAAATTTAAATTGAATCTATCTGTTAAAGTGTTCCAACGGTTAAAACTTAGCTTACTTTTTATATTTTACCGTTAAATTGATTTAGCTAGAATGTGTAATCAGGCTGCACCGGTGTGGTTTAAGTACCGGGATGAATTAGGACATGAGGCAGATTTATTATGTAACCAAAATTAATTATTTTAGTTAATTGTTTTTAATCACAATGAGGATGCTTTGGGTTTTTTGGATTTTGACTTATTTGTTCCAAAAATTTTTAGTTGTATTAAATACTTGAAATCTTTTATTGAGTATTTCGATTTCCTTATCCAAAAATATTAAATACGAGTATAACAATATAACTACGAAATATTTATTATTAAAAAATAATACTATGCCGCCATTTTGGTTCGTTTATTTAATAGCACTGGTTATACAAATGTTCCTAGAGCTGGTCATGCAAGCAATGGCAGAATCTACATCTCCGCAATGGCCAAAAATAAACTTTTTAATGCGAAACACGAATGTGCTCACTAATATGTGGGGAAGTTGTCCTTAAGTAAGTTGGTCACGCTATGAATTCTACTTTTCAGTTTCTTACCGCTTCACAAAGAAAGTTGGCGGGTCCGCTCGCGCGTACTTCAAACATTACGCTACGTGAAATTAGTAGTTGAATTTGGATAAACAAGAAATTATGAAAATTTTCATCCCTTAGATATCTCAAGTGTAAAATAGTTTTGGTTGGTTATAAATACAAATTAACATAGTTTATCGTCGTCTCAGGTGCACGGGCGCGCGCCGTCCTTGAGGGAATCTGATTAATTAGGGCCCACGCTGAAACCCTTTGAATTATTTGAGCTCTACACCAAAGCTTCTTAAGATTGTGTTCCTCGGGATGTTACGATTTTCCTCGTAAAGATGCTCCTTTGCTTTTGCTGTATTGTGTAATTAATTAGCGGGCGCTACGGTCTTAGCGCACAAGAGAAATTCAGTTGCTTGGACGAAAGCTTTTTGAATTCACCTTTTTCGCTGACGTGAAACTGTAGTGGTTAGTTCTTCCTTGTGTTATCGTTTAGATTCTGTTGCGTCTGAGTTCACAACATTCACAAAACGTAATGTACGAAATATTATTAAACAGGAAAATAAGTTAAAATACTCTTGATTGTTAAGCTAGAATATGGATTAATTGAAAACTATATTTTTGTAAAAAAAAACATCACCAGCCCTGTTTATTTTATCATATGCAGTTAGAAACATAGAATCTCATATGTATATACGAGTTAACAACCAAACGGAAACTAATTTCTACAATTCATACAAAATTTTTGTCCCATACAGGAACCGGACCCACGTTGCCATTTTGCCTTCCAATTCGTAGGCGATTAATCTGTGTTGTCAAAGCCAAAGGGATATTCTTAGAGATAAAATGTACTGTGATAGTATTGTAAGATATTAATTCCATTGATACGATAGATGGATAGATTGACAAGGCTTTTATACCAAGCAATCAAATGTAAATTACGCGTTCTTAATTTGAATTGTCAAATTCACGAACAATGAGTTTGATATTACAGCTTTTCCGATAATTAATGTAATAGATTTATTGAGACACATACATACATTACGTAGTACAAAAAACAGAGATTAAAAACAAAATACAGGAAAAAATATGTATACACACACATAAATACATATATATACTCTCATGCATATATATGTATGACTATGTACATGTAGGGGCTACTAGCTTAACATAATACTCTAGCTAGCTGCAGCGTCGAACAGCGTACTTCAAAACGACAAAATAACAGACACACTGTTGCTTTGTGGCAGCTATAGGAAGGAACGTTGAGAGAATCCTAGTAACCTTCCTGCAATCTTTTTGAAATCAGTTAAAAACATACCTCTTGCATTTCAAGTTAATAATTTTATTCAAAATTAAATTTTGTTTAATCAATAAAGTTTTGCATTTATTGCATGTGTGCTAGCCATATTATTCTCTATATAATCATGGCAGGTTAGCCGGCAAAACTTATTGCTTTACTGGCGAACTATATTTCATAAACTGCTAACTAGTGCTAAGCTTCAAAGGGTGGAGTTTCTTCGAAGTTTTCTGTAAGTTATCTAATCTATAGACTCAGTGCTCACATAAGCCTTTAGAATAAATCAATATAAAATAGATAAGTCCTCTACTGGCAGGTATATGTCGGACACCACAGCGTTGCTAGGCCTCTTATAATATGGGCTGAAGTTTAGAGAGGATGTTATGAAGGCGTTGGACACTAGCACCGCAGGACCAACCGGTGTGGAGGTCTATGTCCAGCAGTGGGCGTCTATTGGCTGAAATTAAACATCAGATCTGCCCGTAGTAAAATATCCCCGTACGACATATCACAATGTAAGTGACAAAAAGACAGAGGAACATAATTTAAGTTGGAATAGAATCTTTTATTAAGTAAATGAATACGTCACGTTAATGTCACTGCACCAGGTTAAATATTGCATTTGTACTACTAAGAACCGCCGTTATTGTGAGAGATATATGGGTCATAATAAAATAATTAATAGACCTTGTGCCGTGTGTATAAGTATTCTATGTGTGTCGTTGTATTACTAAATTTAGTGTAATAGCATGTTTATATAAAATTTACTTATGTAGGTACTAAATACTCTCTGTGATTAAAATAACCTAATTTGTTGTAATGCTATATCTATCTAATTGTTATCTATACATATATTCACAGGTACTAGACTGAATATATAACTGAATTACTAACTGAACTAATAACTGAATTTGGTGTAATGCTGTGAAAATATATGTTATCTAAATTTTGTACTGGCCTAAATTAGGCGTATTGCCGTTTGTACTACTTATTTTCATTTGTACTTGAATTTGAACTATTTTAAATATTTGTTTATTTAAAAACTAGCTTTTACCCGCGACTTCGTTCGCGTGGACTTCAGGTTCGTCCCGTCTAGTCTAGTAATAAGTAAGAAATACGGTAACTAAGCACTGCAGAGCCCTAATCATAGGCCTATAGGTAGCTACTGCAGTATGCTCCTATAAACTACATTTAACGAACTTTTTCCTTCAGCATAAACATGCAGATTCTTCGCTTTGGAAACACGTGAGCAAGCCACATAGAGCTGACCGTTGCAATGTAAGCGCAAAAAATGTGTTTTTTTTACGACCTCACATTAGAAACCTCAAAAATTGTAGCCTATGTGTTATTCTGATGTATAAGCTATATTGTGGTAAAGTTTCATTCAAATCCATTCAGTAGTTTTTACGTGAAAGAGTAACAAACATCCATACATCCATACTTACAAACTTTCGCCTTTATAATAGTAGTAGGATTTACACTCCAACAATCTATTAATATTAGAAAATTTACTTATTTTAGATTAATATGACTATTTTGACGACACGTTTGGCGCAGTGGTTGAGTGATCGGCTGCTGCGTCGCCGGTGGCGGGTTGTTTCCCGCACGGGACACAACCACGGGATATATAAATATTTTATGTTTGGAACTGCAGCTATGATACAGGATTAAGTCCGAGTGTGGGTGGAAGTAGTTTTAAAAAAAATGTTTCGAATACTCCACTTCATTTTTGGTGTTACGTCTAAATGGTACTTTGTTAAATGTTACCAGTGCAACTCTAGCGCACATATAAGAAGACATATAGCTACATATAATATATGTAGGTATATTATTTTATTTTACATGCGACAGGAATATATTTCTTAATGTCACAGTAAGTCTGTGGCCACAATAGAACTAATTATATTTCATTGTAAATAATTTTTCGCTAGACAGGTTTTTAAGTATATTATAGTCTGGCAAAATAAGGTTAAATTACCATTATAAAAGGAAGACTTTTTTTATACAGTAGCGTAATCATGTAAAAAGCTTATTTTTGTTTGTCCGTACACGCGTGTTGTCAAACAGATTGTCTCCATCAAAATGCATCGAATCGCAGTTTATTGTTATATTCGCAACAGACAAGAAATATTTGGAAAAGTGTTATAGCTTGCTGATAGAATTTGTTTGCTTGTTAATATATTAATTTAATGTTAATTTATGAACAAAACATATCATGACTTCACTGGTTTTACCCATGGCCGATAGTCTGGTTAAAAAGAGTACATGAAGAGAGTCACTGTTTTACAGTTATCAAGTGTCCATATATGTATGTGACGAGGGATAGAGCTGGATCTGCTAGTTCCCCAGTTAAGTGGGTTGCAGGTCAGACTACCTTCTCGTGGTGCACCCTAGGCAACGTGTTTTGACGGCCAATAGTCTGACAGAGAGCCCCTCAAGAGGGGGAGCGTGGGGTGGCCGGGTCTAACCTGGCAAGCCGCTTCTTTTTCTTTAAGGGGGGTGATTGTCGCCCAGGGGACTCATTTTGGGTCGGTGAATGATCGGAGAGATCGGGCAGCCACTCTCATGGTGGATTGGTTCTCATGACTTCGTCAGGGTGCGATGCAACTCTCCTTCGGGATGACGATCTCGCGCCCAGGCGTACTGGAGGGGATCGCTTTGGTTTTTAGTGGGTAGGCCTTCCCCTTTTGGGGAAGAGAGCCCCACATAACCACCGGCTCTCGTTGTATGCAATCAATGCATTTTTCATAGCACGAGGGGTGTGGCTAAAGATACGTTCGATCTAAGATCCACTATTTCCAAATCTGCTGCACTGCAATCGTAATGCCACTGGTACAGGCCTCTGTATTACTGAGCTTCTGTTGTACACTATAAAGTTACGCAGAATCGTTTCAATAATTCTTGGAACAATGCATCACCTTCACACCAAGTTGGATTAAATTAAAAGGAAGGATTTGGTATTCGTCTAAAAACCGTTAGTTCATTATCGACAGTAGGTTTCCCTCTCAAACCGACTCGTTACGGAGACACCGGCTTCATGAATAATTTACAACGAATAATGGAAGTGCCGCGAATATCTACCTGCATGTTTTAAATGCTACGAATTTCTTTTTTTTTTGATACCCTCCCACTGGGGATTTGGTTTGAATATTTTAAAGGTTGTTAAGCGATAGCGTGTAACAATGTTACTTTACTTAATAGAGCACTTATCTACTTACTTTTCGGCAAGAGTCTCTTTATATTGAGATGGCTAAAAATGGTTGCCTTTTGCTGTTTAAAGCAAATTGCGGCTGATAGAAAGAAAATACAAAACAATATAAATTTGATTAATTCATTATACAATTTGAGGAAAAATATAGATGTATTTAATTGGTTCTTAATAATGTATGATAAAATATAGCAATTTTAGTATGTACTCGTTAGAGTTAGAGTTAGTTAGAGGTACTCGTACATATGTAAATGGAGTTTTTATCCATTAAATATCAATACAGGCTGCCGTATTTATTAGCCTATTGAAATAATCACACAACTTAAGATTACTTTATTACTACGTATGTGGTAGTAGTGAGGATAGTAGCTATGTGATTGTAGATATTTAATAGAACTAAATTTACTTTTTAGGACAAAGTAATTATATGGTTCCACGGCCTTCCGAGGCGCCGGGAACCACCCAGCTGCCGGATCCGGGTGGGTGACGCGGTGGTCCCGGTGGGGCCGTACATCAAGTACCTGGGCCTCACCCTGGACCGCCGCTGGAGCTTCGAGGAGCATTTCGTGCGGTTGGTCCCCCGAGCCAAAAGGGTGGCGGGCGCATTGCATCGCCTGCTGCCCAATCTCGTGGACCGAGGGATGGAGTTCGCCGCCTGTACGAGGGCGTCGTGCGATCCGTGGCCATGTATGGGGCTCCCGTGTGGTCGCAAGACTGCGCGAGGTCCCCCCGCTGCAGAGCTCTGCTACGGAGCCTGCAGCGGATAATGGCCATACGGATCGTGCGAGGCTACCGCACAATCTCGTACGAGGCGGCGACGGTTCTGGGACGCTCCCCCCCATTCGACATCCTGGCCGACATGTACGCGGCGACGTATGCGTCGCGGCGTGTCGGCCGGGAGGGCGATGGGGGGAGCGCCCTGGAACCCGCGCACGAAGTGCCAAGCGGGAGTGGCACCGACGGATTGTGGCGGCCTGGCGTGCGCAGCTCGAATTACGGATCTGCGCGCGCCAGCGGGCCGTCGGTGCCGTACTCCCGCACCTCGAAGCTTGGCTCCACGGGAAGGAGGAGGTCACCTACCGATTGACTCAGATACTCACCGGGCACGGCTGCTTCGGTGAGTATCTGTGTCGAATAGGACGGGAGGGATCGACACATTGTCACCACTGCGCATCCGACCTCGACTCGGCCCAGCATACGCTGGCGGAGTGCCCCGCGTGGGCCTCCGAGCGCCGAGTCTTGGTCGCAGAGATCGGGCGAGATCTGTCTCCGTCAGCATTGATTGCGGCAATGCTGGCGGACGAGGGAGGTTGGAGGGCTGTGGCCTCCTTCTGTGAGGCAGTGATGCTCCAGAAGGAGGCCGCCGAGCGGGGTCGGAGATGGCCGATCCCGCTCGAAGAAGGCGGCGCCGGGCTCGGTAGCACAGCTGCGGCGCCGCCGCGGGTCGCCGGCGGGCGCGAGTAAGTCGCGACTGCTACAGCGACCCGGGATGGACCACGCCCCTTCCGTGGCCGGGGGGCGTCGTCGGTGGAGGAGACCGGGGGAGGTAGTAAGCCTCCCCCGAGGAGGGCTCCCTGTGTCGACGGGGGAGCGGAGGCTGGGGGTTCCCGGAAGAAGCTTTCTGTTCCGGGGGCTCCCTACATGCCTGAGGAAGGCCATCCCTGAGGTTTTTAGTGGGTAGGCCTCCCCTTCTGGGGAGGAGAGCCCCACATAACCCCGGCTCGCCACAGCCGGGGTATGCAATTTAATGCATTTTCCTCAGGGAAACAAAAAAAAAAAAAAAAAAAGGACAAAGTAATTATAACAGGAACTAAAAATAGAAGTTCGAGCTTAGTTCTCACACCAATTATCCTAAGCCCAAAGAAAGCACTGCAAGGCTTATGTCACTCGGTTACAGAGGTCGTCAAAGTTAATTAGAATATCGTTGTACTATCGGTTTCCAGATTTTAAGGTTAAATACAACAATAATGTAAAAAGAATGCGGTCTATATTGTTACAGGAATTATTGTAAATTTTTACTTAAATAAAAATAAAACACTTTAGACTACAAACTTTAAATTGTTGATAAGTCATTCAGACACTATGTTTTTTTTTTCACAAAATTAGAATAACTTATTTGATGCTCTAGATCTAGACCGTCGGTAGCGCTGTAGAGCGCGTCGGTGGCGTTAAGGTCTCGACATTAGTTTTCCAATCGGGAGGCCCGGGGTCGGTTCTGCTATGTACTGTTAGTATTTTTGGTTTAAACAATTTTATATCTTCATTGTTCAAGTGTATAATTTCGGCTGTTGCTGACTGTAATTTATTAAATTCTGTTGTATATTTATTAAATTCTCACGAAGAAAAACATCGTGAGGCAATTTGCATACACCTGCAAAAAATTCAAAGGTTTTGTCGAACAATCCGCACTAAGGCTACGTAATCCTTATTGCTCTAACATAATTAGGATAAGCATGTGCGTTTTGGAAAGGTATGAGCTGTGATCATGAATTAATGCTTATTAAATACTTAAAAAGTTGTTTTGAATATTTTTTCAGAATACCTTGCAATCCTTGAGTTTTGTCCTTGAGTGAGATAATTTCGTTGATTTATTTAAAAAACCGGTCACGTGGCAGTCGGACTGATGCACCAAAATAATATATATTTTTTGTGATGCAACTACAAATGTACTACATTAGGATGTTTCTTTACTTATGCTATAAGACATTATACAATTAGACTTTAGGTCAACGGACCTCCCGTTTATATAAGAGGCATAAATGAATATAAGAGACTTTTGATTGTGAGATTTAGAATTTGAAAAAGGGATTGTAGACCTGAGTTTTTGATATAAGTTTCAACTCTACACGAGAAGTATAATTGAGCAAAAGGGTCTTGACAGACAGATAAACGCAGTCAATAGACGCCTACATAGTCCTCCTTCAAGGATGTCCACACACGTCGGCCCTGGGCTGCTAACTTCCAGTGCCTTCTTGCGAGTTCTTTTTCTTCAAGAAATGATCTGTTGTGGAAGGTTTACCAAATCTGTTGTGTCCTGTAGCCATCTGCCGCTCGAGGGCATTTCCGCCCCTGGTCATTAGGTAAACTTTTATCCAATATTGTGTCATAAATAAAATATATAGTCCTATGTCTAGCAATAGGTGTCTCTCAGCTAAAATGATTCATCAATTTCAATCATTTTAAGCAGGTAATTAGTTAATTGTAAACACCATACAAATAATAATTCTGCTTCGTTTCATTCAAAACATAGTGTTGAAGCATCGCATCGTGTCGTGGTAGGGTGTTATTGGAGTGTATCAAGCTGTTGAATTTTGATCCTTACTATCAGCACAATAACGGTGATAGCATGCAACAATATGTAGATTCATGTTTCAACCTCGTCAGGTCACAAGTCGTTTATTTCAATAAAACAAGCTTACCTTCCCTGTCGCCTGACGACCCTTTCCCAGACGACGCGCCCATGTGAATTATATGCCTTATTTATATTAATTAGAGCTTGAATCATTATAAGCTTATTTTAATATATCATGTCAATATTTCGGTTATGCTCTGAACGGAATTTCTTATTATAGTTAAATATATCGAACACCACGAACAGCTTATCGGAAGTGAAGATTTGAAATGTTAGTGTAGACTTTGAAGCTCCTAACGATGCCTCAGCTTTCGCCTTCACTACTTTTGCTCGTCTTTTTATCATTTCAGAATATGATGTCGCGAGAACCGCTTTTGTTACGCGTTCTGGTACCCAATTTACAGAAACTCAGTGCGAACCGAGGTCTATTAATAATATATAGAAATCTATTAATAATGTCGGTTTGTAGCAAATTTGTTAAATCAAATTATTGAATGGTTTTTATTAGATAGTTGGGTTAGGAAACCTAAGGGCGTCGTCTCCACCCGAGAATGACTTATGGTTCACCTCAGAGTAACTGTAACTCATTACGAGGTCGTTATATCACATGTAAAGATGCCTATCGTGCAGAGTTGTAGTATCGCTCTATGTAGTTATAATGGTATGTATGGTATAAAAAATACTTGTATTACATATATTTTATTCGAAGAGCTAGACCATTTTTGTCACATGTCAATTTGATAGGTGTACTCGTATTTTGTATTCCCGTTACCACGAATGCTGGAAAGCGTTTGAAATATTGTTCTGGCAAACTTGCCTGTAACAACATTAAATTAAGTAAGAACATTAATACGAAACGGCGGAAGTCATTTTATATGTGGGGTCGCATTTGTTGGAAGTTGTCTTTGGTTTATTTTTGTCGCTAATTAATAATAATATACTGAGTGCGTGCAAAATTTTATTTTTCATTTATTTTGAGCTATTCATTCTAAATAATACAATTATTTTATATATTGATTTTAAAATATAATTTTAAAATCAATATAATATTTAAAATAAAAGAGAATCTTTCATTCTTGACATTATCATTAAACAATATTGTTCGTTATTATTAATTACGAGAACCATTTTAACAAGAGACAACAGTTGTTGCCAGGTAATTTGATGTCATACAAATTGATTGATACAGTCTGCGATGCCAATGAAACTAAATAATTCAACAGGGTTATTGAATGTCGGTTTGTTATCCTTGCATTTTATATAAAATAATATGCTCAATAAATCTCTGATGAAAATGTTAACAAAATATTCAACTCGAGCAAGATTTGAAAACCGCATCTTCAACATACTGTGTTCACAATATAACTATTTCCCTTTACTTTGTTAAGTCAAAGTAGACTTTATTCACTATAAATAAGTACGCACCAACTAACAAACTACATTTGAATTTATATAAGAGAAGAAACTGATTTGTGTGATATATCAACGCATAGCCCAAACTGCAACGCCTAAAGTCGTATTAAGTAAACGACTAATTATAATTATTAAGTAATTTGACTTAATTATTAAGTAATCTGACACATCACTTATAATAAGTTGGTATATATACATATTTTAAATATACACACATATATACACATTTAAAATTTATATGGCTCAGCTAGTAATAATGCTAATATTTTAGATGATGTTTATTTTAGTAAGGTACGAGTAGATTACTTACCTTACCTTAACAATGTGGACAAAGAGAGGGCATAATACATTAAATGAAAAGGAATTGGTGGGCTCTGTTGGTTCGCGCACTAAAATTCACGATCAACATTTAATTGGATATTCGTGCTGCAATAAAAACGGCTTGATGACGCAATGATCAAAATGGAAACAGTTTTAAACTGAAACTGAACACTAGAAGGCACTTAGCCGCACGTTAAGGCGCTGCCATTGCCTCTTGAAGTTCAGTGATACAATAAAGTGAAATTGTTGGGAACCTTGTTAGGAATCTCCTTTGACTTTTTCGCGTTTAAATGTGATTAAGGCAGCGCAAATTTACGTTTACTAAAGGTAATTTCATCGATTTAAAGTTGATTAAAACAGAAAATTGATTTTAAGGTACTTGGTACGCAATAAAAAGCATGGTTGATTAAAAGTACTGATTTGACTTTTTCGGGAGTAGGAAAGAACATCGAATAATCCACGCTCTTGAATATCATGTTTTATTATCATTTCAAATCGCTATAAAGATATGATTAGGCGTGAAAAAAACAAATCTGATAGATTTATATTTATTTCTGTACAAATATATTGTACATTTGGTTGCTGTTATAAAGTTATTATGTGATAAAGTTAGCTTATAGTACATATGGTTTGAAGCAAATCTGCGTTCCCCCACATGAATGCATTGCTAATTGGTGACATAAGATATAGAGTCACAGTTCACTGGCCATTATGGCCTATATTGCCATTCTATCGGAACACAGTATTGCAAGCACTAAATATTTGTAGCAGAAATAATTAAGATGTAAGCATCTAATCAGACCCTGCCCCCTCAGCTTAAGCAATCTTGACAGTTCTAAGTTTTAAGTCGTTTGCAATAATATTATTTTGATGGTCTTGTTATGTGAACTGAACCCGTATATAGTATAAGCACAAACAAAGTTACAAATTTGTGATCTATGCCCTTACATACTACACTGTACACCAGTAAATAAGTTAGCATAATGATATTGATACTATTTATATAAAGTTAATAATTTGATGTAGGTCTTTAAAGTTGGTCCCCCGAGCTAAAAGGGTGGCGGGCGTATTGCATCGCCTGCTGCCCAATCTCGGGGGACCGAGGGATGGGATTCGCCGCCTGTACGAGGGCGTCGTGCGATCCGTGGCCATGTATGGGGCTCCCGTGTGGTCACAAGACTGCGCGGGGTATGCGTGTGCGTCCCGCGTATGCGTCGCGGCACATTGCCACCACTGCGCATCCGACCTCGACTCGGCTCAGCACACGCTGACGGAGTGCCGAGTCTTGGTCGCAGAGATCGGGCGAGATCTGTCTCCGCCGGCATTGATTGCGGCAATGCTGGCGGACGAGGGAGGTTGGAGGGCTGTAGCCTCCTTCTGTGAAGCAGTGATGCTCCAGAAGGAGGCCGCCGAACGGGGTCGGGAGATGGCCGATCCCGCTCGAAGGAGGCGGCGCCATTACTACTAAAATTGTATGTCTTTGTAATATATTCGCCATATAATATGTATGAATGAGTGTGTTGTTGCAAAATAAACTTTATATCTATCTATCTAACAACCCCTTCAAAATAGAATATAAAGTCAATTGATGCGCAATCTTTTTTATACATAGTATAAACATTAATTTCACATTATATTTAACAAACAATAGAATGGCGTATACAGGAATAACTTATTCGAATAATAACTGCGGAACAATCCGCAATAGATCTTAGGAATCTTTCGAAACCGTGGAATGAATACTCACACAGTGGGAACGAACATTAAAGTAACCGTTTACCCCACTATCGTAAATCTCCACAGCCAACGAATGGGGAACGAAAATGGTACAATCTTTAACTTTGTGACAGTTTAATAAGATAATAAAAATATAACTGTGGAAAAGAGAAGTTGGTTGCAGCCTAATATTATTGTTTCCACCTACAAAAAATGTTGTCAGTTTCTTTATTTGCTTATTTCATAGAAAGTAAAGTAACTAGGATGTTAAAGACGCGGACTTCACTCCACCTGAGACAAACATTTTACTTTTTTTATTATTATTATTTTTTTAATAATAATTACATAATAATTACATATTACTAATAACTAATAAAAAACAAAACATAGCAGCGAACGAAAACCATGAGGTTTATCTGTCGTTGCCTAACTTAACTAACTTCTGTTCTTTATCGCTGTAAGTAATCATAGCGATAAACAACGAATAAAGTAATTCACACTTGTATATATATAGCCCATTTTACTCGTAAATAAAATGTAATCGCAAAGTCAACTTGATTCAACTTGGTCTTATCTATCAACTTTTTATCGAAATGGGGATTATTTTTCAGATTTGCTTCAGCCTTCGTGGTTGGTTTTTAATTATTTAAAACTCGGCGTCCAAAACACATCCCGGCGGCGGTCTATGGTTTTACCAATAAAATGTTATACATACTTGTTATTATTGGCATAGCGGGGTGTAGCCCCATAGTATAATCCTATAACAGTATAACAAGATAATAAAGTACAAAGAGTATTGTAGAATAATGAACTCGATCGAAACCGAGAAAGAAAATTGTTTTTGTTGTAAATATTTTGGTTTGAAGTTACGTTTTCTACATTATTCTTGAAAATATTTATTATGGTCCTATGACAATTCTATGATACATCGCACCGCTGCTCGTTGGCAATGACTGCAGCCGCTACCCGAATCCGATTATAACACTGGATCTCAAATTCCCGTCAATTTTTTCCTATGCTTTTTTTTGTTTGCAGTATGCAGTATGCATTTTTTTGTATGCAGTATATAACAAAAATATAATAAATAGGTTTTTATTTTCATCTAATTTTCCTTTTTTTTGTAATGTTTGAAATGTTATTCATTCGGCTATTGTTAATTGAGGCGCATCCAACTCATAGGTGATCATTTAAAATAGGCTGTCTTGTGTTGTTTTTGGCTTTGTTTAATCTAAAAAATGACTCGCTTATTGTGTAAAAAACAATTACAAAATCTTAACCCTCTAACTATTTATGTAAGATCCCCTTGGCGACGACGTATAAGAACTATGATTATGTTAACTTTTCAGTTGGCGGACTTGTTATACTGTTCTAGTTCAATAACTAACAATATTTACCTGTTCTAAGAGCCGCAGCGATACTTTAGTTAAATTCAATTCTTTATTCATGAATCTGGTGTACGCCACCAAAATGACAGTTTTCATATTATCCACACTCTTATCTAATAAATATAATTGACAAAGCCTTTGTCGATTAGTGACTAACTACGACCAATCAAGAAAACAATTTCTAAATATCAAGGCGAATTCAGTCAAATAAACACAAAAATAATTATTAAAGCAACTAATACCTCGTTTTCGTAGTTCCAAAATTGTTAGTTATATCTTTCTACTATATTTATTAGTAGAGAGCATTATATAAATAAAGCTCTACTATATATAAGTTACTTCGTTACATTCAACTGTCTATATTCTATTGTTCAGACACGTTATTTCTGCATCGTGTATTAGTTTGAAACCAGCAAAAAACTGAATCAAATCGAATGAGATATTTATTCATACAGCTGTACTCTTTATTGTGTTTTTGAGTAAATTAACATAGAAACATAAATTATAACTTAGATTTAGAGTGACTTCTCTCGGGCTAACAATATCGTGGGTTAGTTTTTTTTAAAGTTTTATATTGACGAACAAGCAAACTTTACCTCATGGCAAGTACTTTTATTATATTATAGGCGGTTCCTATGAGATCAGTAAATTATTAAAACATTTTAATGTATGTTGCTATTTTGTGACGAATGGTAGAGTTACGGTAGTATCCACCTAGTAATTTCTCTGGTACATCTTAAGTTTGAAAATGAAATATAATAATAAGGACGTTAATATTTGCTGCAGAAATAGGTAAAACGAGTAAACAGATAACATTATAACAGGTATATAGTATCCTTCTTATTATCCGAGGTAATTTAAAATTGTCGCACAATATGAATCGAAACTCTATAGACATCTTTCATTTGTTAAGGTCCTTTGTTCCCTAGCTGGGGCAGAGGGCGTCCACAGTGAGTCTCCATCCCGCGCGGTCTTGAGCTTCGCTTTTGATTACGCTCTATGTTTTTCCAATAGCTTTCGCTTCGCCAATGACAGTCCGCCGCCAGGTCTGTTTTGGACGACCACGTTTGCGTTTTCCTTGGAGATGCAGTCTAGGGCTTGCCTCGGTATGTGGTTTGGATCCCTTCGGAGAGTGTGGCCTATCCAACTCCATCACAACGTTCCCAAAGGTGCCTGTTGGGATTTTTTTTCAGCCAGTAAATACCCAGGATGCTGTGAAGACATTGGTTGACGAAAACCTGGAGTCTGTGCGAGATGTCCTTTGTGACCTTCCACGTCTCATACTCATATAGTAACGCGGATTGCACGTTAATAGCGACATCTTTAGAATTTACAAAACGTATTTGGATACAAACAGTAATCAATTAGATTCAATTACTGTAGAAGGGTAGATAATACGAGAACAAAAATTGTAATAGAACGAGACGAGTAAATCAAAATTTTCTCGATATATAAGTGATATAATCAACGCACATTTCGAGAGGGATTGCCGTCATTTCCATAGTGCGCAATAAATGTTAATGAGTGTTATGATTGGCTGCGCGGCTTGGCCCGGCATAATCCCATCCTTTATTCATGCCTCTGTTGCAACTATCCAGCATGAATCCAATCCGGTTATACCAAAATATTGCCGAGGAAAGTAAGCGAGCCTTTTTAAATGAGTCGAGAGTTTTTGATAATTGGGGAAAATAATGGACAAATTCCATTAGGTTTTTTTAACCTTGAAATTATTGTTTTTTTCCTTTATACATTCGAGTTTTCAACTTTTAATTTAAGTTTGTTAAATTAATTTTAAAAAAACAGAACAAAAAATTCTAAAATTACTTCTATTTTTTGTCTGAATTTTTATATATGTTTATCGGGAATAATTTTATGATAACAATTAGTTTTCGTGACTTGAAATTCATATTATTAGTTAGTTTAAGTCAAGTAACAAATATGTTAAAGTTTCATACAAAAAGCGAAAAGGGATTTGTTATTGTTTTATATTTACATTATTTTAACACCAGTCTTTAAAAGATTTTGGTGAATTTTCATATAAAGGCCAACCTTTATGTAAAAATTTATCCCACCCAAATATAACCCACCACTGCATTTAAGTATGTAACATTAAATAATTGAACACCGAAACCTATTTCTGAGCAATATTGTATAAATGTAGAACGTCTAGCTGACGATATCGTGCGTAAAAGTCCGTTTCGGAATATTTCTATAGTCATATTAATTTTAAAAGCAATGTAAACAAAATAATCCATTTGGGTGGGATTCAAGATCCGAGTCTTCAACATATTTTATTTCTCCATCCAAGTATCCAAGGCTCGTTACGGCCAAGGCTTAGGCTGAGTTTATTCGGTAGGTTATTCTGGTCAAGCCGCCTCGATCGGTTTGGAATCCGACATAATCATCGTGGTATTTGGTAGCGGTGGTATCCATGAGCATTCTCAGCCTCTTCTCTACAGACGGAAAAATAAAACTTGTTGTATTGTCACCGAAATATGTAATTTATTATTTGGATTTTGATACATAGTTGTTAATAGTGAATAAAGTATCTGTTTGTTTAACTAAGTGCAATGCGAAGAGTGTAATGGAAGGTTTTGACTGGGATGGATAGTACACTCTTGTCCAATCAGTAAGCGCATCATCACTCCACGTTGAAGATATTGGTTAGAGTCTAGATTGAGTAAAAGATTTTGTTAGGATTTTTTCATATGTACATATGTGGCATTGATAAATACAATGCAAATTCAATAATACAAAGAAAATCATAATAGTTATTTTGGTTCACAGAGAGAAAAATTGTATGTGCAAATTGTTACTTGTGCTGTTAATAACCCTAAATAACGCTAAAACGACATAATCCTGAAAATTGTGAGTTTACGATTCCACGAATGGCTTCCACGGGCAACAATTTGCCCTGTTATTCTGTGCTAAAAAGACTATGTAAAAAAATATGTCGCCAATGCGACATATTTTTTTTACGCATATGCATATGAATATGCACTAGTGTGGGCCGGTGTTATCGTGAGAGATGTACTGAAAATTAACTTACTGTCCCGTGCTGGGCTTTTTATGTCTAAATATTTATGATTTTAGTACCACAATGTACGTAATACCAATACAATTACTGATAATAGCTACAATTCGTGCTAATTCATATGTTGAATAATATTGTCTACTCCCACTCAGCTGGGTAGTTCGAGTTTCTTAACCCATCTACCATAAAGGCTGCAGACGAACATTTTAACTTATGAATGTCTCTTATCTAAGGTTAGGAAAATGAGGTCGTTTCATAGACAATTGGGTAGATGACATTTTTTTTTTATTCTATACATAATAACAATAGTCTTTTAGATGAGAAATATTGCAGAAGTAACGACATATCTGCGATTATTACTTTTGAAGATACAGCGCCATGTTTGCGGCGTCGGTCAAAAACGCTCCATGCAAAATACATTGCAATCATGACGTCATAATAGTATAGTAAACGCCTAATTTATATGAGCGTATAAACAAAATTGCCGACTTTGTTATTTTTACGGTTATAGATATCTATATCAAATATAGATATCTGTATTAAATAATAATGATTTCTATATTAAAAATGGTACATTAAATGTGAGGAAGCTAGAAATATATTCGGTTCAATAGAATTTTGTAGAAATCTAAAAGCAATATTAATACAAATTAAAGTGAAATTGCTTTATTGACTTACGTTCATGAGATAGAAATTGCTTAACTTTGTTAATTATATAATAAAAATAGGCATATTCCGTTGTAGTCATCTATCCTATTACGAGTATATGCTAGATTGTATATGTTTTGAGATTTTTAGTTCGGGAATGCTAGATTGGTAATACTCGTATAGAAATTACAATTGCGCCATAACAATTTCAATGTAAACTACCCATTTGGTAAGCGGTGGGCTGTCTAATTTACTAATAAGTGTATAGCTCGATTGTCGAATTGGAGGCGGTGACTTGGCGACTTAGAGATTCCAATACTATCCAATATGTAATAATTTTCAATAATTGAACTTATCTCATTATTATTTGTGACACAATATATTACTTTATAATTATAGTTCTGCTGTTGAAAATACGTAGTCTGTAGATATGTAAATGTAGATATGATAGTTTGGAACCTTTGTTGTGTCGTATTTCTTTTGAGATTACATTCCCAGAAGTAGGCCAAGTGTAGAAATTTCAACATTGAAAATAGTTAAAGCTCGATTCATGACTAGTTTAATTTACTCAGTTAAACTTTACATGTAATGCTATGCAGTCTACATGTTTTAAGAAATATATAATAGATAGAATGGGATACTACTTTTTCTTATTTAACTATGTAACAACAAATCGTTCGCATGAACTTGGCGGAAGGAACCATAAAGTTTTGCGCGATTTGACATGAGCGCGCGAGTCTTATTTGATTACATATGATAGTAATGCTGCTGGAGCTGAGATAGCTATTTTAGTTACAACATTAACACTACTTAAAGGCCCCTATCTCATATAAAAAGTAATAAGTTACTATGAAGTTAGCGTTATTATGAAATGTTTAGTATATTATTGTAAAACATCAAGACTTGGTGTCAATCCTGCCATGTATTAAGTGTTTTACATTATAGAATTTTATGTGTACATTTAGCTGACGCTTGTACGGTATAGGAAAACATGAGTCAACCTGTATACATCTACGAATTAAAGGTGTAAAATAGAGTAGGTTCGTATCCCTACACAACTGCAATCATAATGAGTTGTGATGTTTTTCTTTTTGGAATAGATGTAACTTAGCTAAGAACATTAATTGTAAAAAGAAATATTGAATTCTCTGAGAGACGTATTAATATGAAACTACCAGCTAATCTTAAACTGGACAAGGGCAGTGATTCGGTTTGTGTGCATACGATTGCTGGTCAGCGTCGGCAGGATTTATTCCCATTTGTACGATTCCGGTGTGCTGATCTGGGGAGTCGTGAAAATTTTATGTCTTTCTTCGCCGTTATTCTGTCAAAGCCCTCTACCTAGAATATACATCAGTTTCTTTATTCCACTAGTACGGGCTGGCAGCTATAGTTTAAGGAATTAATGATGGAAAAAACGTATCTGTGTTGAGATTGGATCATTTATATCCGGATCAGTACAAAGAATGGAATCAGTAAAGTGCTTCATTTGCATCATTTGTATCAGTGACCCTGAACCGATTATATCGGTTCAGAGGCACTGATATAAATATTCCGATATAAGATACAAATACTACTGATATAAATATTGCTATTGATTCATTTGTATCAGTGACTTTGAGCCAATCGTGTAAGCCTCGTGTATCGAATGACACAGAGATGCAATTGAGCGACGTGATCCGAAGCGCTCCGGCTCTGAACTATTTACTTATCTCAATCGTGCGAGCGCCGCGTGCCGATTGAAACAAGATGCAATTGAGCGAATGATTCATTTGCAGCGCTGTTAGAGATTTGAATCAGTGAATCACTTGGAAGTAACGACTCACTGAGTCGTTTCTGTAAAGATCACATCCCTAGTGGGAATACTATAAAGTGGTCGAGTTATTTTAAATATACGATGCGAGATCGTGATTGAGAGGGTGATCGTGATATTAGAATAATAAATTTGTGGTATATAATACAAGTAGCTGAAAGACACTAGTTGTATCAATGATTAAACTTCAAATTTACAATGCAATTAATATAGATGGTTTGCGTTCGCTGATCAAAATTGTTGTTTTAATATACGATAAGACGTTTTGCTCGGCTCGGACAATGGTGAAATAATTGTTGAGCTAGATAGTTAAATGTCATTGCCAAATTTGGAATTAGAGCTTTTTTGCTGCTGTTTCGTTTCTTGTCTATTGGTCAAATAAAGCAGGTTATTGAAACATATTTGCGTGTGTTGCTGTTATATGTTCAATTTTAAATATGATTAAATACAATTAAACAGCTTTACTATTATAAGAAATTAATTTACTCTTTGTATGAGTAAGAATCAAAAATACAGTGCTGTTTTATTTTTTCCCGTCGAGTCTCGGACTTACAAGACAAGCCAAGGACTCGAGAGCAGTTACATACATACACCTCAAATGTCCGTATCACAGAATGAGACTCAAACTTTAATCCCTGCTAAAATATAGATAGAAAGAAATGACGTCATGTAGGCTCAATAGCATACATCTTTCTAACTGTACTCAAGTAGAGATTTGACTTTCAATTGCGTTCTGTAATAAGGTAAGGCCCGAAGTAAAGACTCGACATATGACCGTACATGAACATATCTGGCCAGTGTTGAATTAGTAAGCCAGTTCAAACTGTACGCCTAGGAGAAAATTTGTGTCCAGCAGAGGGATGCTTGAGGGCAGACTTATGATGATGACAACATTAGTTCAGTTTTAACATCTGTGAACTTGCCCATCACACATGTTAAGTTACTAATTTTTAATTTTAAGTGCTAATTTTTAAATAATTTGAAATAAAATTAATTAAAAATTACAGTTCTTGAACTGTTTCATTCGACAACTAATAAAAAAAATATATCTTAGATTTTTGTAGTAATAACTAGAGATCGGATAATCGGATGCATATTTACCTAAAGTTAGTTTAAGACAAAGTATGGAAACGGCTTTTATTGTTTTGTTAAATAAAATTTTTCACCATTTCTGTTTTTTTATTCAATTATTTAATTGATTATTGTTTTAGTCAAACTAGCTCACTACTTTCGTATAACACTCTTCATGTAATAAGTCGTACATTTATAAATCGCACGGGGAACTGAAACTAAACTTCATGTAAAAATACGTATGCATAGTTGTATAAATGAACCCGGAGTCTCGGTCTTTTGAAAATAAATACCACGTGCTAATTTAGTAATTTTCAAACAATATCACTACGTTAAATTTGCAGTCCCGTATTTTCCCGGGATTTTTATTTAACAAAATGTATTTTAAAAAGCCGCTTCCATAATTTGTGAGCCAAAAATTAACTTTAGGTAAATATGCATCCGATTATCCGATCTCTAGTAATAACTTACAAATATATAGTTAGTAAGTTATATTTTATTATTATTTTTTAAAAATTGATAGAAAGGAGACTTTCCTAGTATGGTCCTAGTATTAAGAAGAAGGAATGACCATGTTATTAGGAAAATTATGGACATGAACTTGATGAGCGTGTGGGGAGAAAAAACACTTTGATATGTTGAACGATAGAGGAGAGTGGAGGAGAAAGACATGTTGCGCTGACCCCAAATAAAATTGGGAACAGAGTAAGAGAAAGAAGATCTTGATAGTATGAAAACTAATTATTTAACAAAATGTATTTTAAAAAGCCGCTTCCATAATTTGTGAGCCAAAAATTAACTTTAGGTAAATATGCATCCGATTATCCGATCTCTAGTAATAACTTACAAATATATAGTTAGTAAGTTATATTTTATTATTATTTTTTAAAAATTGAAAGAAAGGAGACTTTCCTAGTATGGTCCTAGTATTAAGAGGAAGAATGATCATGTTATTAGGAAAGTTATGGACATGAACTGGATGAGCGTGTGGGGAGAGAAAACACTTTGATATGTGAACGATAGAGGAGAGTGGAGGAGAAAGACATGTTGCGCTGACCCCAAATAAAATTGGAACAGAGTAAGAGAAAGAAGATCTTGATAGTATGAAAACTAATTATTTAACAAAATGTATTTTAAAAAGCCGCTTCCATAATTTGTGAGCCAAAAATTAACTTTAGGTAAATATGCATCCGATTATCCGATCTCTAGTAATAACTTACAAATATAAGTTAGTAAGTTATATTTTATTATTATTTTTTAAAAATTGAAAGAAAGGAGACTTTCCTAGTATGGTCCTAGTATTAAGAGGAAGAATGATCATGTTATTAGGAAAGTTATGGACATGAACTTGATGAGCGTGTGGGGAGAGAAAACACTTTGATATGTTGAACGATAGAGGAGAGTGGAGGAGAAAGACATGTTGCGCTGACCCCAAATAAATTTGGAACAGAGTAAGAAAAGAAGATCTTGATAGTATGAAAACTAATTATTTAACAAAAATGTATTTTAAAAAGCCGCTTCCATAATTTGTGAGCCAAAAATTAACTTTAGGTAAATATGCATCCGATTATCCGATCTCTAGTAATAACTTACAAATATATAGTTAGTAAGTTATATTTTATTATTATTTTTTAAAAATTGAAAGAAAGGAGACTTTCCTAGTATGGTCCTAGTATTAAGAGGAAGGAATGATCATGTTATTAGGAAAGTTATGGATATGAACTTGGATGGGCGTGTGGGGAGAGAAAACACTTTGATATGTTGAACGATAGAGGAGAGTGGAGGAGAAAGACATGTTGCGCTGACCCCAAATAAAATTGGGAACAGAGTAAGAGAAAGAAGATCTTGATAGTATGAAAACTAATTATTTAACAAAATGTATTTTAAAAAGCCGCTTCCATAATTTGTGAGCCAAAAATTAACTTTAGGTAAATATGCATCCGATTATCCGATCTCTAGTAATAACTTACAAATATATAGTTAGTAAGTTATATTTTATTATTATTTTTTAAAAATTGAAAAAAGGAGACTTTCCTAGTATGGTCCTAGTATTAGAAGAAGGAATGACCATGTTATTAGGAAAGTTATGGACATGAACTTGGATGAGCGTGTGGGGAGAGAAAACACTTTGATATGTTGAACGATAGAGGAGAGTGGAGGAGAAAGACATGTTGCGCTGACCCCAAATAAAATTGGGAACAGAGTAAGAGAAAGAAGATCTTGATAGTATGAAAACTAATTATTTAACAAAATGTATTTTAAAAAGCCGCTTCCATAATTTGTGAGCCAAAAATTAACTTTAGGTAAATATGCATCCGATTATCCGATCTCTAGTAATAACTTACAAATATATAGTTAGTAAGTTATATTTTATTATTATTTTTTAAAAATTGAAAGAAAGGAGACTTTCCTAGTATGGTCCTAGTATTAAGAGGAAGGAATGATCATGTTATTAGGAAAGTTATGGACATGAACTTGGATGAGCGTGTGGGGAGAGAAAACACTTTGATATGTTGAACGATAGAGGAGAGTGGAGGAGAAAGACATGTTGCGCTGACCCCAAATAAAATTGGGAACAGAGTAAGAGAAAGAAGATCTTGATAGTATGAAAACTAATACTTATTTGTTATATCAAAATGTATGCTACTCTTAATTACGATGTAATTTTTGTAAGTGGCTTGGTTTGAGCTAACAGCACATATTCAAATGCAGAATTTGTAAATGCTATTTGTCGACAGATATAATATACATATATAGTCGCGATAAAAAAGAACAGTAAGCAGCGATAAGTTGGAAAAGAAAGGAGCTATGACTACAAATATTTAAATATGTCAGAGGATAAATAGGTTAGTTAGATTTACAAACAGTTAACAGATAATTCAAACAACTTTAGGGATGTCTAGTCCCTCATTATAAAATATACCATTATTTGATTATAACCGTGTCCCCGCTTATATGATAATACCGATATTTAATATCGGTATCTAAAGGAAAATGTGAGCGTGAAAATATTGAAATTTGATTTGCGATTACCTCTCGCTTCTGAGAAGTTATTTGAGAAAGGAAATTATAACGTAAGTATTAAGGTGGCAATATTGCGCGACCTTGTTGATATATCTTATATGTAGGTGACCCAATTGTATTAATACTTTTTTAAAGAACGTTCACGAAGTGACACGAGTACCTAATGCGTAATTACATTACGTACATTATTCAAAATTTGAAAAATTTCTTGTTTACATAAAAAAAAAATTATTGGCCGTGATTTTCTTCATACATGTACATATGTGACATAAGAAAAATTACAGATCCTAGTAATTTAATTGCCAGAGGTCCGAGGTTAGGTACATTTTACAATGCAAGCACAGCACTGCAAGAATTGTAGTCTTGCAAAAATAGGTAAGATAAACCAAGATGGCTCTAGGTACCATTTAGTATTTAATAAAGGCCAAAACAATAATCATTTAACCGTAATAACCTTTTTCGTGATCATTGTAGTCTTTTTTACTTCTTTGGATTTGTTTTGTTATTGTTGTTGTCAGACCTATCATGGACAGACCGCTTTTTTTAATTAGTTTTTTGAGTAAAGAAAGGAACCTTTCTACATGTTTTGTTTCGCGATATTTTTCGTAAGCATTCATGAGATACCAAACTGTCATTGGTATTCTCTCCCAGTCAACATTAAATGTCATTTGAAAGGTAGAATAAATGTGTTAATATGTAGTTCTTGACATAGTTCATAATTGAAAATGTTTAAGTTACACAAACAAGGTGCAGTTTATTACTATATTTAATTTTATTTTCAAGCCAATTGACTTTTAGAAAGCAATATTTAACATCATCATTTATTTGCAATCGTCCTTAACCTTTAGTTATGAGTAAAGTATCATTGTAATCTGAAGGGTCAAGAAAGGGTTAAAGATTGAACTCCGAATTTAACTGACAATTGTTCAGACTTCGTCCCATTTACATGAATTTTTTTGGGTCCTTTCAGATATATATAAAAGGAAAAGATCCACAAGAATATCCTAAACATTAATATTAATAAATATACTTATTCATAGTATGTAGTATTACATTTTCATAGTGATCTAAATCAAACATTCATAAATGAGTTTGTTTAACTTAATATCCATGATTGACTAAAAAATAACTTGAAGTACAAATAAAATCAATAGAGAGGACCTTGTTATTATTCCAAGACAGCTGATTAAATTGCCCAATAAAAGAAAAGGCTTAGAGTAAGATTGATTAATACCTCCGTGGGTAAATTGGCTGCGCGCCGACGGGCGGGGAAGGGCAATGGTCTCGTTGACGTAAATCTCTTCATTCGCACTATAAGGACGGAATGCTATCTAATTAATTACATGTGTAACGGTTTCGTCAGTTCTACCGGTGGAACGTTGTTTAAACATAAAGAATTTCTATGCGATGGGCATGTACTGGTTTACTGGTGTAACCCGGATATAAGTAAGTATACGAGTACGTACGTAACCAATTAAGTTAAATACATGTGACGAATTCACTGGAATTTCGCCTCTTTCGTTATCAATTGCGAGTGTGTCAGATTCAAATGAAAAAACCCGCTGCGGTTGACGTTTATATGAAGTGAGACTTCTAGTACGGACGACCTAGCGCAACGTTGTATTAGCTTGCCTAAAGAAAGGAATACAAATAATTGAAGAAGAAATGGTGTTCCTATTTTAAAGTTATCGTCATCGAAAAAAAGAAAATAATTAACAAATAGAGTTAAATAAAGTTATTCATAGGAAAATATAGTAGTAGTTTATGAGTGTAATCACGATACAACAAAGCAGCCTTTTTCAATTGTTGACGATGAAACTTTTAGACATAATGAATGACCTATTGTTTGTCAATCGACTGAGCGATTTTAGCTATGTACATGATTTGCAAAATTATGCATGGTTCTCTAAAGTATAGCTCTCGTGTACTTAGCGACGAGGTGTTTCTCGTCACGAATATATTATCAAAATTTCACCGACCTGTTAATTTATTTGTTCGGAGTAAAATAAGCTATAAATTTAGGGCTAAAGCAAACTGTCTCCTTCCTCAAAACACACGGGCGTCAGTACAGAATAAATATTTTCATTGGGGCTAATAAGTAAGGGCGCGTTCTAATTAATAATACCTGCTATTTAGGATTTTCGTAGCGTGATACTGATGTGTGACACATATTTGCTGAACAATTTCAGGCTGAATAAATACAATACATTAGATGTTGTCGGCGGCTTCGTGCGTTGATCTTCACATTGTTTTGTTTCGTTGATGAATTTTGTATTGGTGAAACGTAGCGTCGATTCACATATCTCATATGGGACAAGAAAAATTGTGAGCAATAGTGTCACAGCACATTGTAGTTGTTACAAAAAATATATTTCAATTTAAATAAATAAATATATTTTACACTTACACCAATTAGCTTAGCCCAAAGCAAGCTCTGTAAGGCTTATGTTATGGGATCTAGGGATAAAGGATAGACATACATATATTATACATATATAAATATTTATTATAGAAATATATAATAACAACCATGACTAAGGTACAAATGGTCGCATTCATCACGCAAACTGCCCCTACCGGGACTCGAACCCGGGACCTCAGAGATGGCGATACTTCGAATCCGGCATATCAACCACTCGATAAGTAGTATGTTTATTTTTTGAATAAATCTTTTTTATGCCTTTCCCTAGAACCTTAAACTAATGACTGTTTATTAGCTTTGGTAAGAAAGTAGTCTTAAAATTAAAATATACTAATGAATTGGTTTGGTGCAGGCTTAGAGGAGAAGATTTTAGAACATTTAGCCTAATCGACTGAACCTCACAGAAATGTGTTTATGTATTTATATATATGTCTGTAAAGTTTCTTTTTGCTAATAGGTGAATATCATACGGCCATAAAATCACGCTCCGTTATCGTGGGATAAAAGCCAAACGCTGAATAGGTGTAGGTCCAACGCGGAATAAATAAAATATATTGTGACGGCTTGGATAAAAATAGGTCGGGAAAAAGTCTTTTGGCATCTAGTACATATAAACTTGTAATATAATATACTTACTGACTGTATTTGTCTGGTTTTGATGGCATTAAAAAGGTTACATATTAAAGAAAGAATCCGAATTAATAAAATATTATTTCCAGACATTTTTCTTTAGTGATTCCTTCTTTCGAAATAAGTGAATCTAAAGATAAACGTTGGATTCATATTTTCATACATTTGATTAAGTCATAAAACATAATAATTCTTATAGATTAGGAAAAAATGTAACGTAACATCAAAATTTGTGATGTTTATGGAACTAACGTAAAGTCAGTAAAAGTGGCTTACGAGTGTCTTTAAGTTTTTCTATTTGAGAATTTAGATGTTAAAGTGTACTGGTCCATAGAGGAATGTGCGGAAAAGATTGCTGTCAATAGTCGGTCAGGGTTCACATACTTTGCAGAAGATGCAAAAACGTGATGCAGTGTGTGTTGGAATTGTAAGGGCATTGTTAATTATGATCTTTTACCACCGGGCAGAACCATTGATTCTTATCTTTATCTTGTCTTCTTTATCGGGTCTACTGCCTACAACTGATTTAAACTAAAAGTATTAGAGAGAGTTGATGTATTCTCCACACAGTCCTCGCCTTGCATCATCATACCTCTACCTATTTCGGTCTCTTAATGTGAGGAAAGAGGACTACCAACATTGCTTATCGTTTTCATTTATCAGAAATTCCAAAATTTCCGCAACGACGAGCCCGTCGTTTTAATTAAATAAGTCCATTTAATTGAGAGATATGTAGAAAATAGTCAGCAAACAAAAGCACATATATGTATTTTAATTAAATGTTTAACTTAAAGAAAAAAAACAATGCTATAAGTATATATTTGGGGGTTGGCGTTGCTCGCTTCCGTAGGTCTTACTCTCGACACCCTACAAGTGACCCCTGGGTTGTGCTAAACGAGCAACAACAATTTATGGTGGTAGAGCCTTGCTGTGATCCTAATTACAGCACGAATGGGCAGGCTCGACGGGTGTGAATACCACCCTCTCACAGAAGACGGTCGTGAAACAGCAATGCTTGACATTGCTGTGTTTCGCCCAGTGAGTGAGAGTCCCGGAGCCCACTACACACCCCTCCTCCTTTTCACCAATCATGGCAGCGGAAGTGAATAGTTTTTTACCCCAGGGGGGTACCAACTCCTCCGTAGTTGGAGAATCCCCCCCTGAGCTATTTAGCTCAGGCTGCCCTGCGTATTCTGGGGAGGGCAACATACCGCCCTTGATGCCGGGTCAACCATCGGTATCCTGGGCGTCGACATATCGAGCGATGTTCAATTTCGCTGTCATCTGGAAGGCAAGGCTAAATTAGCCTCAAAAAAGCTGGGAGTGCTAAGCAGGGCGAGACAGTATTTCACGCCGACCCACCGCCTACAACTTTACAAGGCACAGGTCAGGCCACATATGGAATACTGCTCTCACCTCTGGGCCGGAGCTCCTCAGTACCAGCTCCTTCCATTTGATCGTATCCAGCGTAGAGCGGTTCGAATTGTCGACGACCCGGTGCTCTGTGGTCGTATGGACTCATTGGCGCTGCGGAGAGATGTCGCGTCTCTTTGTGTTCTCTACCGCATATACCATGGGGAGTGCTCTGACGAGTTGTTTGGGATACTGCCGCCGACCGATTTCCTGTATCGTGTGTCACGGAGGGGACTTGCTTTCCATCCCCACCATCTTAATGGTTGGCTGTCCTCCACAGTGCGGTTTTCGCGTACGTTTTTCCCGCGAACGACAAAGTTATGGAACCAACTTTCGGCCGCGGTATTTCCGAACAGTTACGACATGGGAAGCTTCAAAAAAAGAGCGTATACATTTTTGAAAGGCCGGCAACGCGCTGTTGATACTCTGGTGTTGTTTGTGCTATGGGCGGCGGTGATCACTTACCATCAGGTGACCCGTTGGCTCGTTTGCCTGCTATTATATAAAAAAAAAAAAAAAAAAAAAAAAAATATATGAAATTTAATGCGAACATATTTTCTCCCAATATAAATTATGTTTTATACCTTAGTATGACTCACGAAAAAAAAATTGCCAAGATTAATATGTTAATTAATAAATTAAATTAATAATGTTAACTAATACATTTTAGTAATAGAGGATATAGACTAGTTCTCAACTTGTAAATAGTTTCTTTCGGAAGAAATATTCTGAGGAGCTCCACCGTGAGGCGCTGAGCAGGTGTGCCGAGCCATTGTGCCCGCTCACTTCCGGGCTAATTGCTTCTCTTTCACACTGCAGCTAACAAGAAAGCTAAGTTAACTACCCGTATTGTTCCTTAATTGAACTAGTCCCGTACTGATGCATAATAAGGCTTCCAAGGAATGTTCCACGGTAATTTATTAGGTAACTAACAGTTTTGTTATTGAAGGGATGGCCATAACCTATATATATGTATATTAAGTATTGTTTCATTTTGAGTTCATGTATGTTTTTGTTTAATTTATTTTTAGTACCAATAATATACTTTATAAAAGGCCTTGACGAAAGTGTATTTATAAAGAAATTTAAAGTCACCAAAGGGTAAGGAGCGGGCTATGCTTGGAATTTCACTGCGTGAGCGAGTCAGGATTGAGGCAATCCGCAGAAGCATCAAGAAAGAACCCACCGAAATAGACCGAATTGCTAACAGTGGTCAAGGCACATCGCACTCAGAACTGTCATAGAGTAGCATAGAAAAGACGAGTGGCAGATATGTGGGGGAAATGTAGCGTTTGCAGACCTTACTCAAGGAGTGTGGACGATTTTGAGGAATATGCAACATAAATGAACAGCGCAGGCCTCAACGGTGTTGAGATGCTTAGTGAAGGGTTATGTACAACAGTGAATATCTTATTAAATGACACAGTCGGTCAAGTATTTTTATATTGATATTTTTATATTAATATTCTGCATAATGTACTTTTCGAGTATTTCGGGATTATTTTATATAGTAATTTTAAGTTTCATATAACAGTTTTATTAAAATTATTTCTTCAAGTTCGGTGAATAACAAAATCTACTTTTTAATCACTCCGGGTTATTAGTAAGCAGTAATTCTGAACAAATTGTTTATGATTTGACTGACCGCTTGAGAATGCTGCAGTAACAATAATCGTAGCAATAAAACGTGGAGCTATGGTGGAACTGGATAAACTTTGCTCAGTAAGACAATATAAATCATGACAATGCTCAATACAAACAATGGGTATGCGCATAAAGATAACAGGGAGGTGAAAGGTGGCGGGTATTAATCTCTCCTTGGTGTGGCGTTTGTTCGTCTGAAAGCGTTCATTAGAGCACAAAGCCGTCTATCAGCTAGTTTCCGCGGTTCCTTAGAGTTATACTTTAACAAATTGGCGGAGTAATGCGGGGTGTGCTCGGACAATGCCGGCGACTACGGAACATCTGACGTCACTCACGCGCCAGGGTTGTCGATGAACGCAAAGATTAGTAAAAAACGCTATTTGATAGCTAAATAAAATTCCTTCAAGACTTTCTAATTATATATTTGAGAGATCGATTTATACACGTTATGAGATAGTATATCTTTGTCATTTACCCTAGCTTTCTTTTTCATAAAAGAAGTATAGTATAATCGTGAATCATTTTAATATGTGTATTAATTATTATTACTTTTGAAAGATCTAAAAAGATTCCTATCAGATAGACACCAAAAGCGCAGCTATCAATCATATTGAAAAAAAAACACCATTACATAAACATTAACAAAATGAGAAAAGTGTCATTATTGGTCGAAGTCTTTGTTATTGAAAATATGATTTATATTAATGTTTATTAATTGATACATTTTCTTCATTACACATCTCATTCTTCATTACTACACGTATCATTCCTATGATAGTTGACCATCGAAACGCGTTCATGAGAAATGTCACAAAAATATTTTTGTCTTAGCGAAGTTTGTTGTTCAAGTTCAACCCATTAAATATTAGGTATCGATCTCTTATTTAACTAGACAACATCCATATTCTAAATTCACAACACTTTTAATCCATGGCAAATAAGGCTATTTTTTGTTCTTGTTTACTTGAATTTAATAGCTTTTTTCAAACAGATGTCATTTAAAGATGTATTTTGATACATTTATGCACTCTCGAGTTTTCGACGATGATAGATAGCGCCTTTAAAGGTCATTCGTGTTTAGGAATAGTTTTTGTAAAGCTTTGCGCCTGAACTTTCCTGTTTTAGAGAGGAGTTTTATTTTTGCTCAAATCATTACAGGCCATAGTGACGGATTTAGAACATATGTGTCACCATCATAATGTGTTACCATGGATGTCATTGAGCTGACTAATTTTAATATTTATAATATTTAATATTTACCATTATACACCTTTACGGAGTGTGAATGAGAGAATGATATTCTTAAGCAAAAGCGAACTTACCTCTGACGGGATATCTTCCAGGTAACTTTAGACATATCTAAGGAACTAAGATGTGAAGTTACCACTCAAAAGTAGCAGAAGTCATTAAAATATAAAGAAATACACTACATTACAATATTGATACTAATAAATATATGTCAATTATTGTAACATTATATAAAATAGCTAATGATTCGTTTTTTTGGTAAATACCTCTTCAGATGCGTTTTGATGAAGATTGTAAGGGCCTCTGAAATAAGATAATAGTAGGAATAGGTAATAAATGCCAAAGTTTCGGTGCTAACGATACAGCGGATTTATTAAACGACAAAGAGCTATGTCTTCGTGAACCTTTCGATGAAGACAGTCGTGATTATATATTCATATATAATGCATAGTAAGTTTTGTCATAGATATAGTTAAACTAAGGTTCTTCGTTTCTACTTCAAAAAGCTTTTTTACTACTTAAAATAGTTTTAATGCAGACAACCCTCAGCTGCAGCGTGAAAGGACCCTAAAATTCTTTGCTATAATAATTTAATGTCCATGTACGAGTACTAGGTGCTTCACGAAATTCTCTTCACCAGACACTTACAAAGTTTAAGTGGAGTTGCGGCTACCGGACTGATGACAGCCCTCACATATCTAGAGCCAACTCCTTACTTCCACGTATTATTTTGAACCTTATGAAAGATGAGTTAAGGAAGTCACTTACGACTAGCACACGAGTCACGGTCTCACCATTAAATTTCGCCGAAGTCGGAAGGGGTATGTGCCTTGCATGAGTTATTTTGGCCAGTTAATGCTAGCTAGTGGATTTAAACAAAGAATGGCTTAATCAATTATACCATCAACTGTTCATTTTGCCTTTCTTTATGTTTATTATCATTACGAGTTTGTATCAAAAAGTATTTAAGGCTATTACTACAACATATGATAACATGAGGTCAAATTTATTACTCATGTTATTTATTGCCCATAGAAGCAAAATGGATTATTATTAAAAATAATTAATCAGCTACGAAATAACTAGATTTATGGTTGCGTTTTTTTGTAAAAGCAAATTTTACTTAAACGAATTAACAATTCTTGCAAATGAAAGTTTTGCAACCTAAATTTACTAGTATTAATTGTTTAGAAATTTAGTATTGTTCAGAAATAATGATTTTTGTAAAGAATTCTTTTATAAAATTAAAATAATTACTTTTTCTAAAGTTTGTTTTTAAGCTTATTTTATTTCGAAACGCATTAGAAGTTTGAGAAAGTGTTGATGTAAAGAAAGTGTCTTTCTGAATGATTTGCCAATTTTTATACTCCCTTCGATCACGACTCTATATTGCTATTGTTAGAAGGTATTGCAGGAAATAAACAAAACAGATACTGAATTATCAAATTTATTAAAATCAATTAATTGAGATAATTTCATCAATATGTCTTCACAACAACACATGTTGATTGTCAATGTTTCTGAAAAACAAAATAAAGCGTTAGTTTTTAATAATGTTTAAGTTGTTCAGTTTTAAGAATTATATATAAAACTATGCATTACAGCACGGCTGCGAGGGTTGTAAAACGTTTTTTTTCAGAAATTCCAGTTTGAATTGACAACATTTCACTATTTTTATGATAATTTCAAATTTTTTATATAAAAATTAAGTTTAATAATTATCCAAATTTAAAGATCAGTTATTCTACAATGCAGTAAATGAAAAATGACGTCTTCCTACGATGGAACGGTCTATTTTCTTTGCCAATGTGTCGGAAAAAAAAATTACTGAACGTTTTTTACAACTTTTGGTTACAACAACGGTGTAATGTTTTTACGATATGAAGGCGAATTTCATTTTACCATAACAAAGACGATTTTTTTAACTGCTCAAGAAAAAAAAATTAAATATTTTCAGTGGTCATAATAATAAAAAAGGCTTTTTATTTGTGGTATAGTAAAAAGTGGATTGTTGCCAATTCGATAAAAATATATACTAAAATACCAATACAAGCTTTTATTATTACTGTTCAATATTTAAATAATAACTAAAACTCATATCCCTATTGCTGGTCATGCGCAAGTTGCGTTACTCGTGCTTGAATACGCAATAAACGTTTATTTTCCAACTATGATCTATAAAAATAGATATGGTAATTTTACATCAAATTCGCAATAACCGTATCGCATGTAGAACAATGGTTCTTATATAATGTACAATTAATAATAATCCTTTCCTTAATATTCCATGTAAATTATGTGACACATTAATAGATATAATTTCTGAATTATAACCAACTGTTTTCTTAAAGTTGCTAATTATAAATTGTGCATTATTAACAAAAATAACAAAATATTCAAGAAAATAAAAATCACAGCAATTACATGCATTTTGAACTCTAGTATATTGGACAAACAAAAAGCACCCCACGGTCATGCATTTTTCCAAGTGTGTTTCTTAGTAAATATATACATTTCATGCAAATGTATGACTATGAAAGTTGATCATCATTAATAGCTAAGCGTGAAACATAGAAAAAGCTACCATGCAGAAAGAATAGCAAAAATTGTATGGTTTTTTATGAATTTCATTAAACTGTCGCAGTAGAAATCTTCAAAATATGTAGTAAAAATATTCTATTAATACGTATTTTGATACCTATTACAAATATTTTATACATTTTTCAACCTATATATATTAGATCATATTACTCAAGGGAATAAATAATGTTAAAATACTACAGATTGAAGTTTGTGAGTATTAAAATGAAAAAGAATAACAGTGAAATAGTGAAGCAATTTAAAGATTTTTTTAAATAAAAAGGGGGTTTCCTTACGTCCGTATGCACATTACAAATGTATAAAATATATCACTGTTTCTGATTACTAATTTACCAATTAAACTTTAAATTAAAATTTGAATTATATTTAGTTCTACCTAAACCTGCTAGAGGCACAACAAAAGATAACGGTCCCTCGGGATCAAAGCAAAAATACTAATGGGCGATTTGTTATAATTGATTCCTTTTTTGTTAATAAAATCGCTACCAGAGTACGAATCAAATATGTCCATCATTTGGGTCACAAAAATCTATAAATTACAATAATATTTTTATTTATATAATACTCAATCTCAGTAATTAATTTTTCTAAACATAAAACTTTCGCTATTTTATTAGATTGTAATCAAGGTAAAACGAACCAAAAATTACAAAGTAAAATAAATTTTATTAACGTGACTTATATTAAAATTATGAATGACGTGTTTTGTGTGACATAATACGATATCATTGATTGAACTTGATTTGATGTATTTTGAAATAGTAATATTAACGCTGAAATGCTTTTACGCAAAAGTAATTAGGAATACTCCGTCTTTATATGAAACGTTGTAAAATTACGACCAAGGTTGGGTAAATGAAAACCTTTGTAAGTAGTGGCATGCTTACTGTGCAAATAAATATTGATATGTTCATTAAATCAATAGTGTTGGTTGATATTACTAACAAACCAATACCTAATGTTGATAGCGTCCACTGAATAGAGCTGTGTCTCCGTGGGATAAGAGGTAGATAAACGGATGGTCTGCATTAAAAGTTTTCGTTTGTGGTATAAGAAGGCTGTAACCCACGACACCAAAAGCTGGAAAATATATTTCATACTCATAATAGTATTTGTATACGTAATATTCTTGTATAAAAGAGAGAATAGAAGTCGACATATTTTCTAAGTTTGTTCAATTATTTAACCTATAGGCGTAGGTAAGTTTTATGTTGTAAGACCATTAATAACACCAGCAGGTAACAAAGGTTTGCACTGACGAATGTTTGTGATTTAAATATCTATATTTATACATACATACTCACACACACATATATATATGTATATACATATATATATATATATGTATGTATGTATGGCTATTACTAACATTATTAAGCAGTTATGTATTGACGAGTAGTTATGGAAGTTTGAAGAAGAAAGCAAATACATATTTAATGTATTAAGCAACATGTTAGTGATTAACACAACGATAAGAACAAAAATCCTATAAATACCTAAACTTAAAATCGTCCTGAAAAAAGGATGATATTTCCTTTTTTCAGACAGAAAATGAACGAGTGGTCTACCATGAGGCTTCGTACAGGAGGTTTTGGGCCCATGATACCAAAACCTGGAATTTAAATTTTTTTATCATCTGTTGTATTTTAAATATAGAATTAGGAAAATTTAAAGAAGTATTTATGAAATAACATTACAAGAATATTTTACCAAGATATAAGGTATAATGTTGTTAAATGAAGTTTTTATACCGGCCTGCACTGATCAAGATAACTTATTGCCACCAGGGCCCAATGCCAAGGCCTCCACATGGAACTCAAAAAAAATTTAGATATTTTGTTGTTATTGAACGCAACTTCCTTGACTTACATGCTGGCTGTAAGTTCATGAGCCTGTTATGAAGAGTGTAAGCCCAGTCCTAAGCTGGTTACAGAAAAAAACACTTCTAACAAGCGTGATTGCAATGTTTATCTAAAACCATCAACAACTTTTCCATTTTTGAACATTATATTTTAATTTTAACGAATATATATTATTAAATATTCATAATTTTGCAAATAAAGTCATTATGAACCTCAATTTGTTTTCTATTTATTGAATTGAGCTGGGTGTGCAAGTAATATATATAAATAAATAGAATTAAGGTTTTATTTTTCTGTAAGTAGGTGTTAAAATTTGAATGAAATTAGGTGTAATAGAATGAGATTTACTTATTTGAATTGTGATTAAGTTAAAAAGTGAATTTAAATTTTTGTTTATTTCATAATTAATTACATTTGAATACATACTTTGAAGAGTGCTGTAAAACTAATAACAATAATGATATTATTTGTTAATGTATAATAACGAAATTCAGCTAATTTTGAAAGTTATAAATAAAGCATTGTTAGAATCCACCAGCAAAAGTAAAAAGAAACCTGGAAAAACCAATTCTAGCAGTATAAATGTATTAATAATTCAATTTAAGCAGGAAGTTTCGCCAATGTAACGCATAAATTGCTTTTTGGTTATAAAATACCTAATTGTGGTAGGCTCCGTTGAATAGTATATTTTTGTTATCCCGTAGAAGAAAAACGAAAGGATGATCCGCCTTAAATGTCGGAGTGTTCGTTATGAACGCAGCCGTCAACGCTATTCCGAACTCTGAAATAGCATTGAAACATTAATTTATTTTTTCGGAGAGTTTCTTGTATGTTCTTCTCGAGTAGGGTCTCGCGATTTTTAAAAGTGTACACCGTTTTTTTCGCTTCTTTGTATTTACAGGCATTTTAATCATAGCTGGGGTGTTTGTGTAGAATATCTTAGAATTTACATTTGAAGATTAAGGTATTCAAAAATTTATTTTAACAAGTATACCAGTATGAATCTGCAATGGTATCTGTTGGATAAAAATGTTTGACAAGTTGAGTCAGATTTTAAATGCAAATCATAGAGAAAGTCGATATTATAAATGACAAACTGGTTGTTGAATTTAATTAAAATAAATTAATTTTTCACGTTTTGAAATAAATCTACTCAAATTTTTGTTATTCGAATTAATAGATTCCAATAACAAAAAATGTTTTCAGATCATTGCATACTGGTATTTGCATACTGTAATAAATAATTTTTTTTTGGCAACTGCATTGTAGTACCACTAATATATACTAGATAAGTTAAGTTTTTAATGTAGTGCATGATGTGAAAGAACGTCAATTTTATCGTCATTTTTTTAATACACGGCAAACAAAATCATTTTTCATTTGCATGGCAGAGCTTTTATATCATTTAATAATATATTTATTAATTAACACCCGTTTTATAATATTGAAAAAGTAATTAATGTTTTATTTTGCAGACGATTTTTATTTCTGTCTCAAATAATTATCAGATAATATATTCAATTATATTATATTTGGGGCAATCAAAATTGCTTGAAACCGGAAAACGAGCGAATAATTGGCCGCGACTAAAGACAATAGTCCGTTTTGTTAATTACCTAATTAAGAGTTACGTAATGTTATAAAGGTGATTGTTTGGTAAGACCAGGAAACGAAAACGGATACGTCAATTCGAATCCAAAGTATGCAAGTATTCATTTACTTTATAGTTTGTTATAGAAGCGAGAACATATTAGCAATTCAATAGTATTTTTATTCTTTTTAACATTTTATTATTATTGAAATGTGTCAGGGTTGAATTATAATAAAATTAAAACCGCCAGACTAAATAATCTACTAATAGTATTCTCATGCACTATTTACCCATGCATTTCTACTAAACTACCTACCTACGTATGTTAATATATAGAAATATTTTTACAATTATATTTTTATTTTTCTTAATATGTTAGATTAGACATTGATAAAATAAATATTTACTTCACAATTATTATGAAACACGCCAGAAAATATAGTGTAGTTACTGTATCTTATTTGATAATAAAATGGCCGGTTCATTTCAAAGTCGTACGGCATCATAAACGCCTGAATAAAATCACCTGAAAAGGAATGAAGTTTGATATTTTGAGATTAGTTCTAATTTCGGAGATTAAAATTATTTTTTATATTACCTATCTACAAGTCTCCATATCATGAGACGTACTTCAAAATTTTTTTCTAACTTATATATTATAACTAATAGGCTTTTTATCATTAAGTTTTCGCAACTCAAATTAGCGAATATTTCCTTATATAAGTAAATTTATATACATAAGAGTCTATTTATAGTTAGTAATTAAAGTATCCTAAGGTGTCTTTTTTAATTTATTACTCTTTATTAATACAAACCTTTTTAGCAAGTAAACGATATATATTTAAATTTATCATTACTTATTTATGTGACTAAATTAGTAAAGCCGAGTTACTTATATATTTATTTAACCGATTTTTATTAAATGTCAAAAGCATGAGTTCGATATAAATTTGTAAGAATTACATATTGTGATTGTTTGATGTGTTAGTGTCTGCATTCCATTTTGCAGAAGGCTGCATCCAAACATCGTCACTTGACTCTACATGAAAAAGCGACATTGTCAGTACTTAAAGTTGTTGTAGCATTAAGTTTGGCAAACAGTTTTCTTCTAAGCATCCATGGGTTGCTGTCAAGCCAAGGGCAAGCTGCAAGCTTTTGTAATAAGCGCCTTAGCGATAGAACAATACATTCAATGAATTTTGACGTAGATGAGTACTTTTTAGAAACTGAGTAGTTGGGGATCAGACAGATTATCAATAAAGTCAGTTAGAGGAACATATACACTAGACTGAAGGAATATTATTTTAATGGCAAAAAGTGAGCAAGCTCTATTTATTGCTAGAATGAATAGTGAAATCCGCACTGTTATTACGTTAAACATTTTTAAAATGAAATAAATATCGGTATACCTATTTCTTTAAATTATAGTGCAAAAACGCCGTTGAACATTGCAACATTTTTATGTCTTAACTCATAATAAAATGGCAGGTTAGCTATGAACTGGCGAGGTAAGCTCATATAGACTACGCCGAATTCTGGAAAGAAAGTAAGTAAGCTTCAATACATAGAACAATGTTTATTTAAAGAAGAAAAAATCTTCTGCGCGTTTTCTCTCTTGAGGGCTAAAGGCAATCGGTAGAGTTTGTTCCATGAGGATCCGAAGGAATCTATATGACTGTCCATATAACATATCTCATCATTCTCTGGCTCTTTCTTGTAGAAGAATAAAAAGTTAAAATCAGTATGAATATCGATAGAATTTTTAAATTGGACGCCAAATTGTTATTATGACAGAATCTCAAAATTCTATCTTGAATAAACAACACCATGAACAGATAAGTATGTTATTGAACATTTTAATAGTTTATAATTGGTAACTATTGGAAATATATCATCACAGTTTATATCCATCCCCATCGAGGGGCACTAGCTCACCATGATTAGTTCTATTAGGGCGATTAGGCCTCAGTTAACCACGCTGGCCATGTGCGGATTGGTTGCCTCTACCAATACCTTTTAATTTCTTTCCAGATATATGTAGGTTTTCACAATGTAGTTTTTCACCAGTAAAGAGAAATATATTTTCGCATTTCGCAATATCATATTCTATATATGTTTATTTAAGATTTGCATGTGGCTGTAAAATAGAATGTAACCCTTTTCTTTGTAAAGTCATCTCAGTATATTCTATGAACTTCGTTTATAAACAAATAATAATTATGATTTTCATGGATCTAACGACCAGGTTTACTACTCTGCATGATGATTCAACGAGTAAATCTTTTTCTGGACGTCTTATCGAAGCTGCAGAAGAGCACTTCCTAACTCCTGACCACCAAATCTGACCCAACTTAGGTACTATAGGCCAAAGCATATTTGAATTGACTCTCTCAATCAAATCACGTAGGATCTTTAAATCTTACTAGATGCGGTACCTCTTGCGCTTGCATGCACTTTTGGTAAGGTTCGGGATATGTATAATATTAACCTCACAGGAATATTCGACTCTGCATCGTTTTTAAGGGAGAGGTCATCCTCACATGAAATTTATAACGTCACTAGTCAAAGTTTAGTCAGTAGGAGGTACTTAACTGCAAATCGGATATAATAACTTGTGCTGCGGGTGGTATCGGTGAAGATTCTGTGACATCTCGTGAGGGAAAAAAACTTATGTAATTAGAACAACTTTTGTTTTACGCTATTTAAAAGCTTGTTAATTGTACTACATACATAGAAAATATACTATGTTGAATAGGTGTAGCATTAATATCTGTCATCTCATCGCCAGATTGAGTCACAAGCCACTCAACTTCTCATTTAAATCTAATTATCATATGCTACAGTAATATGGCATACTAGGTTGATATGCAATCAAAATGGATTGCAAGATACACGGGAACACCACGATATAGTATTTGTAGTCAACTAAAGTTGCAGTGTTTTAAATCGGTTATACAAGAAACTATCATTTCTATGAAGTTCATTATTTAAAAATAATATGTGCTTATAGATAATTGCAAATAAATAAATTTAGATAAAATATTACACACGACTGAACATATTTGAGAAACTTTAAGAATCGCGGACTATTTCCGACCTCTAACGACTGTTTTGATATTCACTTGTTAAAGCTACCTAATGTCATGTTTTTATATTATCATATCATTGTATCTATGAAATGCCAATCATTATTTGTATAACAGGAAGTTGTTACTTTTTATTTCAATTATGAGACTTCTATAATACTCATATTAAAATAAACTTGACTTGAGGCTGCACTAACATAAAAAATCAATAGAACTCAATCGATAAAATGTAGTGACACCGATGATGATACATCATAATTTGGCCTCAACAGGCCTCACAGGAATATATTAGTATCAATAACTGAATCTAGTTCAGCAAATTCTGTAGTAAAAAAAACGCATAATTAAAACGAACTATGAGTTTTGTGAATGAACTTCTGAAAAAGCGTAGATGCATAAAATTCATCGTTCTCCAAAATCGTAAATAAATTTACGAATTGGCACGCAATATAAGAAATCTATGAGCCATGCACTAGTAAACAATTCAAGCCTTTTCCATAATGAAACTGTATATAAAAATATCTGAAATTATTACATTTAGAAAATAAATAATCCAGTAAACAATTTGTCTTTATGTTGTCTTAGTTCAAAATAAAAAGGTTTGTCTGCTCTAAATTGACGAGGCAGCATTTGAAGCTTAATACCAAATTCTGGAACGAAAATAAAAATATTAATAATATTAAATTACTATAATATCGTCGCTAATGTAATACCACCGCATCACACCGCAAATTTCAGGCCGCAAAAGAAATATAACTGTGTAATTTTGTGAAATGCTAGAAATGTGTTATTTTTTGCCATAAATAATTAAATTAGACAAGTGGATATAAGAATGGATTAGAAGAATGAAATTATTATATTATTAGAAGTTCATAATTTTGAGTTCCGTGGTGTTGGACTTAAGCGACGATATGTATGGTACAGATCTTAATTATCATAGCAAATATGTATAACTTTAGCACACAATGGTACAAATCTTGGAACAATTAACTATTATATCACTTCTAGACAAAAATAACATATGTTCCTTGGATATTAATTTGATCACATAATACAACTGGGACTTAACTGTATATTTATTTCCAATTATAAAAAAAATGGGTATATTCATGACTTATTAAGGGTATAATAACATCGCTTAATGCCCTTCAACATTTCCTGTATTTATTTTATTATTTTAAAGAATATCGTAGCAATTAATCAACAAACAATACACATTGTATAAGTTATTGCAACCTTTTATTTCTAGCAAAACTTATTAATGCCGTTTCCGTGATTTGTAAAGAAGTATCAAAAATACCTTTTTATTCGATATGTTTTCATCACTTGTGTTTAATGTAATAAAAACACTTATAATGTTAAATAATATAATTTTCTTTTTGTGTCCTACCGTATAATATATGATTTTTATACAAATATTTCTTAGAAGAGATTTTCTGAAAACGTTTTCAAAAACCAGAGAAATTTTGTAAAATAAGCGAACAGATATTGATATTCGTCAATCATGATATTGCAAAAAGCACACACACCCATACCATAAACATATCACATTAAAAGGCTACATGAAAAAAATAATGAACACTGACAATTTTAACGCTTATATTAGTAAGGCTTAATAAGATTAAAAAAAAGGCTTTTATTTTCTTTAAGCAACATTATTATGTATGATAAAAGCTTAGGATTGTTACGAACATTTATTAAGGCGCCATCAGGATCCCATTATAAAACAATACATTTTTTTGCTTCAAAACAAAGTGAAACGGCCTATCAGCGATGAACTCTGGAGGTAGACTGATCGCGATGATTTCGAAACCTAAAATCAGGTGACAAAAACAACATTTGAAGTGAGTATTAGCAACGGATAGTTGGTGTTGCTAATATTAAACTTATCAAAATAAGTTTTCGTAAGGTGTTGTTATGTAGAGAGAGAGATTTCGATATTATTTCAAATTGCCCCTGAATATTATTAAATCGTACTCATACTCGAGCTTATTTACTTTTATAAGGCCGCGAAAACTGCAAAACACACATATAAATTTTACATAGTAAAATCTATTGCTGTCACGCAAATATATAAATATAATAAAAACTATAGCGGGGCGCTGTGCGATAGGGACAACAGCAGTTCGGACAGAAAACACAAATAAGATATGAAACCAATGTTTCGTAATCCCCGGTTTATTCTTCTAAAACTGAACTTAGCTTGTTTTGTGATTATAGCTTGATTTGTTTGATTATAGAACACCCGTATCTGGCACCTAGATAGTTTTATAGGTTTTTGAACTATTTTTTTTTTACTGAATAATTTATAAAGAGAAAACTTTGGGACATGATGATAGAAGTCATAGATTTTGAAGAAGATAGAATATAGTTTTAATTCCATTTTTCAGAAAGAAAACATTAAAGGGAGCAACGAAAGGGAGAATGTATAAAAATATGCCGCTGTTGTTTTGTCTTAAAAACCGAATTGGTGCCAAATTTTTAGAATATATTTATAACATTCCTACGATTGCCATTTAAAATACTAATTATCAACTATAATTTTATTTATTTATTATATATAGTATATATAAATATGTTTGTAATTTATGTATTTGAATTAGTGTAATGTATGTGTACTTAATAGAAGTAAATATAGTTACTTTTAATAATAGTGATACACAGCCACAAATCTCTGTTAAACCTGATGAGTGACTGATCGGAAATGGCAACAAGTCCGCCATTCGCAATTTTTTTATACGTATTTTAATTATTACATATCTGTATTACATACAATGCACACAGACGAAGGAGAACAGAATAATCTAATATAATTCTAAATTTACTTTGAACTCGTGATCGCCCATCTAATCATAATTTTATTAAAAGCAATAACAAAATATATACAACTCAAAACAAAATAAGGGATAGAATATTGCCAATATATTTTCACGGTGATCTCTTCTGTGTTATGTAAAAACTTAACTTATACCACTTACATTTTAATTGAAGTCATACCCAAACTTGTATATACAATTTAATGGTTCATGCGTTCCAACATTATAGGTTTTATAATAAAAAAAACACATTTAATTACTCTCATAAAGCTAATATTCCAGTGAACATATGGATCTTGTTATGATTTAGTTGAAAATAAAAAGGTCTGTTGACTTTAAACTGAATTGGCAGCATTTCAAGTTTTATTGTGAATTCTGAAAAAAATTGTTGTATAAGTATTATTTTTAGAAATCATCTCAGGAATTACTGTATCTTATGTATGTATTTTAGTCTTTAAGTAGTAAAAGATAAACGTTGTTATTATTTTACCGTAATAAAAGTCGTAACGAAATATGTCACAATAATATAAATATTATATTTATGTATATATGGGATATATTATATATGTATATATGGGATATATCCCATTGTCAATTTTGAAATTTATATCTGGGACTTATGAGTAGATATTACAATTTTTTTATGACCTAACTACATTTATGAAGTATTTCATAACTATGCCACACCAGTAAGTTTAAATATAAGTTTATATATTATTATAAAATAAAACATTAATAATTGCAAAATTACAACAACCCTCATTACAAGCCGCAAGGTCAAGCTTCAGGCATTAGCACTAATTATTCCCAGACCAATAATGTGTATTTAAAAAGTTACTAATTACTTTTATGATTTTTGTTAAGGTGATATCAGGACTCCGTTGAATAATGATACAGACTCCTCTTTCAATACGAAGTAAAATGGTCTGTCTGCAATAAATTGTGGAGGTAGACTGGCAGGTCTAATCGCGAATGCTGAATGGGGTGAAAATAAACAAATATTTTTCATTAATCAAGTGCAGTTACGAAGTTATTAAATTGAAGGAAAATATTTTTGATTTCTGCTTAATAGCTTAGCCGAATTATTTCATAAAGGCGTATCGATATATGAAACAAATTGTAACAATAATATTATTTCCTATGTACTAAACGCTGCTTCAGAGCATAACATATGCAATTTTTGCATTGTTGTTCTCTGTTTTAAGTAGTAAGATATGTGGTCAAAAAGTGATTCATGTTCTGGTCTCAGGTTGCTACTCTATATATCCGTATTTTCAATTCTGAACCAGTACACAGTAATATAGAAATATGTACTCTACATTAATATTAAATCGGTAAAGTGTTTTCATATTTTTTTAACGTTATTGTCAACTGGGGTATACCCTGGTATACTATGAGAGCACATTCCTATTTAATAAAGGGAACATACCAATACTGGTAGTTTTGATAAAATCTTTTGTTAAGTTGAAGACTAGTTGGTTGAATGCGCTATTTGGAAGTACAAATAATTAAGAAATTATACCATTACTATTTAGTACTAATAAAAAAGGAAGTAATTTTATGTTTTTTCAATGGAGCTCCATCATTGATAATATTCGCGAGATTTAAAAAAACTATAGCAATGTTGGCGAAGAGGCAGGCGGAATAACTACCCGCTTAGTTATTTTGAGTTATTTTTAGTCGGAGTTGATGGTCTCTACTTTTTATAACTTAACTTTAATAGTACAAAACTAACACAAATTGCTATACTTTGATATTTGTTGAATAATCACATTAAAAAGATTAAATTATTAAATTTTCACACCATCTTAGCAGATTTAAGTATTTTCTATAATTTGATTGATTTTATATATATTGATAATAGTCATACATTGATTTTACCAAGGTGTCAAAATAGATTTTTTTTTGTCAAATTTAGAAAGAATGATCATCATTATAATGATTACGGAATACGTATAGTAATTTATATTTAGTCCTAATTATTAAAATATACTTCACAAATTAATTGTAAATAGATATTAATTTTGATCGATATATAAAATAATAATAAAATAAAAACTAAGTAATTTAATAAATTTGTTTGAACCGAGTACTGTTGTGTATGCCTTCACCTCAGAATAAGCATTATATACGTAATAGAAAATATAAAAAATAAATGATAATTATTATCAATAAGTAGTAGGAATATTAATAAAAATCGGAATAAATATAAGTAATTTATTACAAAGATGTTAATTTTATAATTATAATTAAATGTTTGTACTAAAGTCATTTAACTACGTAAGTACAATAGTTTGTGTCAGTAATTATTTCTTTATAACAAAACAGTAACACACAAAACATAACAGCCATTAAATATTATTAACACAATATACTATGACTAATAAAGAAAACAACGATTTTTAGGAACTATTGATGCCGACAAATATTGGGTAAGATCGGCTAAACAATAAAAATACAAAGGGTCTGTTTGCCTTAAAAACTATTCGATTAATTGGAAATATCGCAGCCCGGTCGAAGACAGCGTAAGCTGTAAACGGTAAAAAGATATTTAAATTATGTGTATAAAATACTTAAAAATAATAGATAAGGTTAGTGATATTATTAGAATTATTGAAAATTAGATAGTTTTAAAGTATTAGAAACATTTAAGATATTAACATAGCATAGCATAAGTTCTTTTTATACTAGGTAAGTTGTAATGTATTTATGTATGCCAGTTGTAAGGTATATATAGCTGTGAGCCAAAGTTGCCTGATTTGTAATAAATAAATAAAAAAAAGATATAAATACTAAATGTTATTTAAAATATCAAAAAGTATCTCCAAAGCGTTAGAAAAAATGTTAAGCATAGAAACAAAACTGTTGTCCGAACTAGGGTCAAATTCAATTACCTGTCAAAATATCAAATAGTGATTCGTAAGTCTTTAAACATTCAATTAGTGACAGATTCATTTATGACAAACTAAAGTACATTTTTATTTTCTTTATATTAGTAATGTAAATTTAAGATACAATGACATAGTGCTATATGATAGCATATTTATTTTTGTGATATCTAAGATGCAAAAAAATATGAAATTAGATTGGCAAGTAACATTCACTATCTTTTTATTAAAATGTTTGTTAAGGTGCTTCGTTGTTTAACATACGAAATTATTGACAAATATATTCATTGAATAAATATTAGTAAAAGAAATCTCCAAGATAATAAATGTATTTTTAGTTATAATATATTCTTTTAATATAATTCATACGCTGTTAATGTATTGTAAAAATGATTTTTCCGACTAATTTTCTATATTTAACTAACTACGAACCTTTTTTTACTTCTTTTCGTTCATTTTTAATTTACTTAATTTATTTTAATTTCTATATAATATTTACTTTTGTATACACAACTTTACACAAATATAAATTGTAAGTTATTGTAATTGGGAGATTTCTGAACAAGTACAGGTTATAAATATTATTCATTGATTTGCCAAAGTTCGTGCTTGTAATCAAATAGTATGACATCTTAATGGTTATAATTTGTTATGCATTAGGGCTTTATATATAATGTTATTACTAAGCGATTAATATACAAAATTGTTTTAACCTAAGCTTTATAAAGTCCATTAAATATTTCGTTGCTGGCTTGTTTCAGAACAAAATAAAACGGCTTGTCAGCGATGAACCTCAGTTTGGGCCTAACTCTCCCTGAGCGATGGCGAATAGTGTACACTGTAATAGACACGATCATTTTTTTAACTTTATATAAAAGTAAACAATTAAATATCTTTATCTATCTACCTTTTTTCTAAGCAAAGATTTAGATGTATTATGATGTTGTAGTAGACTTTTAATTAATCTTATCTATCTTCTTAACTTTGCCTTGTCGTATTATTAAACATCAAATTTGTGAGTAAAATTTTAAATCGATTCGGTAAATAATGTAACTAATTCCTTGACATAGTACTTCTTAACTAGTATTTTTTTTTGTTTTCATTTCATTTTAAACCTTTATCCGATTGATAGGGAAAGAAAGACTAGACAGAGTAGAAAATTCTAGAGGTTCATTTTTGTATATATATAAACATATTTTTCTGAGAATAGTTTTTTATTAGTAAAGTTTAAGCAATAAGTTAAATTAACTGTCAGTAAGGACTAAAGACTCAATAGCTTAGCCGAACTATTTCATAAAGGCGTATCGATATATGAAACAAATTGTAATATTATTTCCTATGTACTAGGTAAGTGCTGCTTCAGAGTATGATATATGCAGTTTCTGCATTGTTGTTCTCTGTTTTAAGTAGTAAGATATGGCAGTAAAATTGTTGGATTACGTTACTTTATATCGTTTCTCACAAATTAATATTGTTGTTTTTGTACATACAGCAAATTCGTTGCAAGTTATTCGTAGATTTGGAGAGCTGCGAATCTCAAGGATACAAGATATAGGTGTTTAACCAGATAACATTACGTGAGCAGTCTGCTTGTTGAAACACTATACCAAATATGTAATACTGACGATTAATCTATCAAAACTTGTTGTAAACTCCAGTATTTGAATTTAATTAAACACGGAAGTTTTGTCATTAGCTCATAGGTAAATAATGTGAAATTTGTTGGAATAATTTTAAATTTAGTCGGAGTCTGGTTGGTGGTAATGGCTTTGAACAGGATCGAACAATGAGAAAGGTTTTGAGATAAAAGATCCAGACGATAAGCAAATAATGAAAATAAATTGGGATAGTACAAACATTAAAACAACAAGCGTGCAGTTTTATTTGAAATAATTACATATTTCTACGAAACTATTTACTAGTTTTATAAACAAACACTTTAAAGTAATTAATTTCTACTAAAAGGCCAATCAAGCTGCTACCATGCCAATAGGTAGATTGCCATTTACTATTCCTAAATGATAAAGATTCCGTGGAATAATTCGTTTTATTATTCGCAAGAATAACATCAAACGGTTTGTCAGATTTAAACACAACATTACTCGAGGGATATACCCTTTTAGTAATTTTAAACTCTGCAAAAATATATAAATTATTCTATTTCGTAGTACGTTATGTACATAGAGTAGAATGACATACCTAACATGATTTATTTCTTACACTCTTATATGAATTTAGGTACATACTCATATGTTGTATCAAAAAAAGATTCAGTTCGTTAAATATTGTAATAACTTTAGTAATCGTTATTCGATTTACAGATTTCTAAGAAGATTGTTTCTGAGTCATACAAATTCGAGAGCTAGACTCTTATACTCTATATTATACGTTGCTTACGTGGGCGGATTATGTTTCTAGCATTATTTTATGTAATTATTCTTCAGTGATGTTGTTGCTGGCTCATGTGCCAAATGGGAATGATACAAATAATATAATGGGATAATATAAATACAAATAATATAATCATTCAAATGGGAATTAAGTATATGAATAAAACTTAGCTCTCCAGTATACAAATACTGGAGAGCACTGTTTAATACATCACAATCTCAATTTTATTTAATCACCATTCATAGTATAATGTACTGTTATTGTTTAATGTCAATTAAATTTGTGGTAAGTAGTACGCTTAAATTGAATGCAGTGTTCATTTTCAAATGCGTCATAATCAAATGAAAGTCATATTTATGGTTTAATTTTAGGGACACCTTAATATACAATTTATCTATGAGAAGATATAAATTAATCATCTAAAGAATGCAATATATTTGGTAGAAAATGCCTAAGGCATTAAGTCCGCCATTGTTCACCAATATATGTACAGAGAGTTTAAATAAATATATTTTACGGTAGGGTAGTAATAATATTCATCATAATCTGAATTAATACCTGGAGTTTTCATAAAACATCTTTGAGTGCCATCATATTTAGTTAATTCTAATTAGGGAAATATTAATATGTGTGCGAAAAAAGAGTTTTTGTATGTTTTTGTAGTTACAAATAAAGAAATGTCTGGGATAGAGCTAGGTAATGTTAAACAAATGATTAACTTAGTTAATCGCTAATCTATTACTAAAATGATTAACATCGCTAAATTTTAAAGAGTAAATTTTCTAATATTTAACGCTATTAAGCCGTTACACTTGATTAAAATAAATAATGCATAATCGATATCGATGTCTATAAAAATTGTTCAGTCTGGAAGTTTTCAGTGCATGTTAGCCGATTCGTGGTACGAGTCGCGCTGTATCGGTCGATTGGCCCGAACTTTTCAAAACCTATTTATACCGTAGCGTAGCGTATAGTTTTCGTAAACTGTAGATCCTAGTTTAACGATTACCGAAGTTGAGGAATATCAACGAAAATAAGTTCGTGTGGCAACATTTTTTAAATTATTCGGTTAATTAAAATGTTAACTTCGTTAATTACTCGCAGCCCCTGTTGCATGAGCAACCAAACAAGATATATATTTAGTGCTTATGTTACGGGGGCAGCTATGTTCTTGGATTATTTTGTATATTAGAGATACTTCAATATATTTAATTATCATCATTTAATGGAACTGAAATTATTTTTTTCATCTTACACTATTGTTAGTTTCAAAGACAAGATCGATTTACTTTTAGAGCAACACAAAAGATTCTCGATGGATAATATATAAAAAGTAAGCTGCATTTATAATCAATTCTATTTGTTTACATTTAAAGCTCAAACTCATTTTACGGACTTTAATATATAAGCATAATTTTAATTGTAATTTTATTCTTACCACTAGCTGCGGCTGCTTCAGCACCCTCTTCGTTTACTTCAATGAAAGCTTTTTGGATGGCGTTGCTTACAAACAAACCCTCCTTATCAGTCTTAAGAAGATTCTCCAATCGAGCCTTTGCGGCATCAAATAAATTGTTAACACCCATCTGAAAAGATTTATATGTTTTTAATTACCGTTTTTATCAATTTAATATACTATAATTATATAATACTAATATTTTAGTGGGTATAAAATATACACATGTGTCCAACTAGGAGCTCAACTCAGTACGAACTAAATATTTTTAAGTGCCTTAAGTTCACAGGTTGTATGCGCAGGTTGCCTTTTTTATACAAATACAAACAGACTGCCTACTTAATGGTCATCTATACTTATAATATACATGGTTCTTGAAAAGATTCGATGCAAATATGTAACCCACAAGAAGCACAATAACGTGAAGCACAATAAATGATAACTTTGACATAATATGTAAAATTTTGATTCCAAGTAATAGCTCTTTCATATTTTACCCTTTAAATAGGGATACAGCAATGTAAGTAATGGAGAAATAGATAAGCTGGTGGTACCCAAGCAGTCAACCCTTAACAAGAGCTTCTCTTCCGAGGTCTCGTGATGTTGTTCTTCACAACCAAAGCGAATTCGATAATCAAAATACATTGTTTCATGGCGAGTTTAAATTTTGGTTCTTCCAATTAACAAGAAGTCAGGCTTATACGAAGACGCAGCCTGGATTTTTAGTTTGTCACGTATCTGAATTCTCAAATTAGGTAATTAAAGGACACTTACATTTTGCAGCACTTCTTTCAGGTCGATTGTAGTTTCGATTTTGAACTTGGGGAGGAAGACGTCAACGTCAGTGCTATACATCTTGGATACTGCATCGACTAGAACTTGAGGGTCTTTTAGTTTCTCTTCGAGGTCGGTGATGCCATCGATTTGATTGGGCAACACAATCAGGAAAGAGGCTTCTTCGCCTTCGTAGAACATTTCCAAAAGCTGTAAATAAACAGTACGTTTCACTTTTAATAAGTGTTTAATCATCCTTCCGTGTAAAATAGGTGAAATTCTTTGCTATTAACTTATTTTTAAAATCAGAATGAACAGGCTTCTAAGTTTACATTAAATCAAATACAGCTTTTCAAGCGTTAGCGCTATTTCGCTTGTATTGCGGTTTTATTATTGATTTATATTATTGATTTATATATCGTGGAAGTGTTTACAGGAGTTTGTGCGGCCTTATCAGGCAGCGACGCAGCCGTCTTCGCTGTGTCCTTCTCCGTTAGGGGGATTTGTGATATAAGATAAAAAGTCACAGTATCTGAAAACTTCACTGTCTAACCCTTTAAACTAAAACACTGTAAGGAGAACACTACTGTTGTTTTGCAGCAGAAATAGGTATGATGAAGTAACCTAAGCTATCATCGTAAAATCTCCCTCCGGTAGTTCAAATGAGAACTGAGAGACAACGCTGTTGATGTATTGGTTAATATCGTACCTGAGCATCCAACTCTGTGCTGTACCCGTATTTGAAGTTACCGTTTTGGAACATCATGGGAACCTTTACGGTCTTGTCCTTCGTCACGTGGAAGTCGCGTTCTTGGGTCGATGCTGTGTCAAACTTCTCCTTCCAGCTGCCCTATTGATGAAAAAACAACGCTGTTAACTAAAGGTTATGTTTAATGACATCATATTGTATTTTTTTATCTTCTACAAAATAAGATTTGCGTTATCATTCCATTATCATTTATTTAATAAATAGGACGAAAGTGTAATTTACAAATTATTTGTCTATTTTTCGAAATTAGATGTTAATTAAAATATAAGCATTGATAATAATTACTAATTTATCAAAATCAAATGTTTGTATTCATTATTTATCTTTATAGGCAAATATAAAAATACATAAGTTTAATTTTATATGAACAACATATTTTTTATAAATCTATTCTGAGTATATTTACAAAAGTATAGAAGTTGGAGAATATTCCTACCAGTGGAGATAGTCTGGTAGGGATTGATGGAACAGGAGCACATGGCGACAAATCGCTTATTTTGAATAGGAAAAATTTGCGAAAATCTCAGGATTCTTAAATTCCCTCTCTCTTCTTTTAAGTTGCTAATATTAAAACGTGTATTTCACATACATTATCTGTTTTTTTGAACTGCACAGGTTAGGGACGAGAATTCTTACCTTAAAGAAAATAGCGTTAACGAGAACAGCACGAGTATCAGCTCCCAAGCTGTTGGGGTCCACGAGATCCTTGATGCGGTGGTTAGTGTGATCTTCGACCTATTAATAACATAATTTTCATTAATAATTTGCGGGTCATTGATAACATGTCAAAAAAAAAATCTAAAATTTATTCTTCAAATAGGATTTTACAATCACTTTTAAATGTCAAAGATGCTACGTCATTGGTTCACAAGTCTACGGCGGGCTTGTACTGGAAAGAACCAGCAAGAAAACCAGCAAGGGCAATTTTTTTTTCGCCCTGTATCATTCGATCATCGACATTACAGAGTCGTCAGTTGTATATGTATGTGTCAGTATATGTCAAACTTGAATCATGATGTGAACATCAAACATAATGTAGTGTAAATAAATGTGTAATTATTGAAAAATATCTAGAATTTTTTATATATCTAAGACAATATGATTGAAATAGGTAATTTAAAAAATATTTGAATATGCAACGAAACAAACAACAGAGTCCTAAGCGCAGTACAGGATCCGAAGTAGTGTGCCCGATGCAGTCATAATTTTATAAGCGAATGTTACACTTTAGCTTAAGGGAGATGAGAAACACAAAAGAAACCTAAATCATATATTTATTACTAAAATTTAATGTTATTTTAATGACATCCTATTTAATAATCTAACGTTGATATATGTATTTAACCTTTAGTTTAGAACTAGGTACTTTTACATTTGAAATGCAGTTTTGCATTTAAAATAGAGCGTGGATTTGGCACGTATAGGTGGCTTAGTATTCACACAAATTTGCATTCAACCTTTTTGGTCTCTTTAAAGTTTTCAATATTCATGTTCCCTACTCAAGTTTTCACTTAAATGCGAGCCAAATGTCTAAAAATGTTATTTTTAAATTGTTAGAAAAACTTTTGTTGTTTTGTATGTAAGTGCGGGCAGAATAGTTTTTGCGCAAATCAATGTGAGATCTAACAAGTGATATATACGTGCATTTTCTATGAAGTATTGAATTTGGACATGAGTATCATTCGCTAGTAAAATGACTTTTCCATCGTGAGAATTATTTTAATTCCCTCATTGAACTTAGAAATTTGCACTTTTTAAGATTTCAATGACCTTCGCAGTCGACTGGTTAGTGCGCCGGTTTTAAGGTACGGCAATGTCTGAGAGGTGTAATGTTTGTGAGATAATTACAAGAATTTGTCCCCCAGTCATAGCTGTTAATATACATTCTTATCAAAAATATGTATATATAATAAATATATGTATGTCTAGCCGTTATACTCTAGATCCCATAAAATAAATCTTATAGTAAGCACTATAACACTTTGGCCTAGGCTAAATGGTATGAATGTTAGAAATATTTATACCCAAAATTATTACTTATTACATTCGTACTATGAAATGACACTTTTGCTGTGACAACATTATTTTGTTCTTTTATAATATTTTGGTTATCCTGTGGTCATATCAGTGCGTTAATAGATTAACACATGAAATTCGTCTTCTCGCGTATGCATTGATACGGCTGACATATTCGTGTTAATGTGATATCATAATACCCAGGTATTGATGGTTTGCGCTGCTTGTTGATTTTGCGCAAAGTTGAGTTGTTGTACTTCCGAGTTGAACACGTCTCTTGACACAGCTGAGAATTGTTCGTTGAGCTCGTGTCCTTCAGGGATGTACACGCTGTTCGCGATCTTCAGCTCAACACCCTTTACTGACCGTAGTTTTCCGTTCACATATGAAAACACTTCTTTGGTCTGCAACAAATTGTATTGTTATGCAATCATTTCATCAAGAAGTTGTAGTTATAATAAAAAATTTACACCAGCTATATTATATATTTTGCCAGCCAGTTATATTGTATTTTATCCTCTCGCGAATGTCGTAAGAGCAGACTAATTTAAAATTAATCGTAATTACATCTCTATGAAGAGTCCGGACAATGACAATAAGAGTACCTATACAACATGGACATAATATTATATGTGAATGATTAATTATGCATCTAACTAGCCTATCTACCTACCGTTTGGGAAGGATAGGTTTGATTATATGATGTATATACAAATAATCTATGAGGAATATACTTTAGATTTTGCATCTTTTCTTACTGTAAAATGTTGTCAAACTTTATGTTCAGAATCTCGCTTGTTAGGCCTACTAAAAATATTTAGAAAATAGGCGTATGTCCAAGTCACATATACTTTAAAATTAAGTCGTTGATAGTTGTCTTAAGGTTGCTATTTGTATACTTACAGCATTAGCGTTGGGAAGGTTTAGGACCTTCAGGATTTCGTCTTGAGATTCACCAACGGATGCTAGGCTAAGCTGCGCAAGCGGCGACATGGCAGAGTACCCGGACATGACGACGCTTTTCCCTACATTCTTCTTCACAACTTCCTAGAATAAAAAAAAATATCATATTAGTAGGCATTACTGTGAAAATCAGCCCCTTTGAGAAAGTACGCATAACTTATGGTGATGTAAGTTTTAAAAACAGTAGTTACGTTCTTTTGTCGTAGAAGACTACAGAAAACTTTATCAAATCATTATTTTTTTTTAATGTAATATTTAATAGTACTTAAAAAGAAATTCTTAAATTGATTTAATATTTTAAAGAGATCTCTTTATTCTTTGTAGCAGTAGTAGTTCCTAGTAAAAAGAGAACTATACAGATATCTTATAAAAATAATTCCTTGTTCCTTTACTTCTTTTCTCCTCATTCCTTTCCAAATTCCTTGTTTGTCCTTGTCAAAATCCTTTTCTTATTATTACTTATTTTTATTATTATATACTTAGTGCTAAGGTCTTTAATTTATTTCAGTCTGATTAATTACATAAGCTGTAATTTTTTAAAGTGCTATGCATAAATTTATTATTTATGGTATATTATAACGTTGTTATATATTTTTCATAAGTTAAAGTTACAATTGCTATTGCGTCCTGAACGAATGTTCAACTATCCCTTGTTTGTTTTTGAAAATGATGTTTGAAAATTTTCTTCTCTATTATTTATAATAAAACCTGCCAGCGGTGGCCTTAGATAAAAATGAAGACAGTAATGAACTGCATATTAACTATAATATTCGTAGGTACTGACCTAGCTTAGTGACGTCATCTACTGATCGTGAGAACAATAAAGAATACAAATATATCTTGCAGTACACAAATAATTTAAGCTGTAAAATTAGCAAATTGACAGGTCGTTTTTTGGTCGCATAAAAACTCTCGACACCTGAGCTGCTAACAGCCATTTTAACGATAAGGATAATAATTTGTTTTCCTGTTGGCTGTATACTGGTAGGTGATGGTGACAAATGATTTATACAAATAAATCTTCTAGAGGTTAAACAACGTAATTTTATGTGAGTAAACGTGGATGTTAATAATAATTTTAGTAGTTGTTAAATAATAAAGATGTTTCTATTTTTATAATATAATAAGTGTCATCGTTTCAAAAATGGCTTTAAGTTTTTTAAAACAACTATCGACTTTATTACCGAACAATGCCGTCAATACTTATTTAATTTGTTTAAGTTCAAAACATTTAGGTTTATTTTTGTTTAATTTTACATAATTATTTATATCTAGTATACTTAAATTTGATACTTTATCACAATATAAATACTACGGTGCTGGGAATAGACTTGAAATACCTTAATAGTACAGAGCTACTTTCGAGTGTGCTTTCCATATAAATGATAATTTAAATGGCCAATGTTGGGAATACTCATAAGTTAAGGGAAAAATTAGGATTTTTATAGCATTATGTGAATGAAATCTGTTATTTCTATACATACATATATCATTTATAAACGAGAAGATAAAAACGATGTTTCAATTACGTATATAATTTTTCACTTCTGATTGATTCTCAATTGGTTAGTTGGAAAATATATAATATTGTCATAAAACTACGAAACTGACATAAAAAAATATAATTAGTTTATATGATTTTCACGAAAAGGAGTAAAAACATTATGTAATCTAGTAAACAGGCAGACATGGAAATAGACACGTAAAATTAAAATAATAAATCGCATTTCAGAATTAGGAATCGACCTCTTATTTCCACAGAAATATAATACAATGGAGTAGCAGTAAATCACTTGCCATCGTAAGCTACAAATGTCCGAGTGAAATACTAATTCCAGATTCCACTTAAATGTTTTCAACCCTTTTCCTGTTTGACTCTGGATAAGGGAATCGCATTCCTTTGTTGCTAAATTTAAATTGTCTTTGCTTTAATGCATATCCGTTTGAGTGTTCATTAAACTTTGTAATTCATATTGAGGACTCATCATTATATTTTCATAACAGTAGTACATTCATGTTTGATGCTGCAAAAGTCGAGAGCCGTGGAGTATAATAATTAAGTCCCATTGATGTATGGTGCGCGAAACAGTTCTTAAATACACATATTGCATAAAACCTTCATAATGAAAATAAAGAATCATAATTTGTAAAGAAAAATTAAAAAAAATCGTTCTGTTTAATGTTTTCGAAGAAAAAAAAATATACAAATAAACGACTCAAGTTATTTAGAGACGTGAATTTGTTTTCTCTAAAAAATCGTAAAGTCACATAATTTGTCCGACTCGGTTTTCCAAGAAGCAATTAAAGCAAAGAACAAAGTGACTTTTTTGGACTTTATAAGTAATCGATTATTATCGTTTCAAACTGATACTATGGTTACTAATATTATGGTTTCAAACTGATGATATCCTGGTTTTTAAATGACTGTTAGTATCTCTTTGGAAATACCTATTTGTTACAATTTTAGTAACCAATTCTGGAAGAATATATTAGTAGATAATTAGAAAGCATAATAATACACATTTGTACAGGCCAATGTTCGACTACTAGACACAAAGGCGAAGCTTAACTCAAGTAGGGCTATAAAGGTAAATCTTTCTTAATCGCATAGAATCCTAGAGCAGTAGTTAGAGAGACATAAAGAACAGGGGTCATAATGCATTGTTATACTGACACTTAATTCATACAGTTAAACTTAAATGCAGAATATTTAAGAACACACGTTTTATGGTGACTGGTATTTCACTCTTATTACCTAATTATAATTAATTTATGACCTTTATAAATGAAAGTTACAATTTTTGGCATAAAAACAATGTAAATTTCACAGGTGTATAATGTTTAATCAACAAATTTGTTCAATACATTTTGGTTTTTATTACAGATTGGATTTGATTTTGGTTCACTTTTTTTCTTGCACGTGTTGCTTATGGAATAGTTCTTACACCAATTCAAAATATTTCTTGCAGGTTAATTCTGTGGTAAAATATTGGTATTCTTAAAAGCATCGGTAGCAGTGTGGTATATATTGACTATCTACTACTTAAATAATCTACACGTCCAGGGTTTAATCCTCTCGTGATACAAAGTGTTTTACAAATTAGTATAAAAAGTACATTTATACGGTGTTCCCACGACATAATCTCAATAATATGCCAGAAATCATTGTGAGGCAACTTGTATAGACCGGTAAAGAAATTCAGAGGTGTATGTGAAGTCGACATACCCGTAGTTGGTCAACGTAGTTGACTATATTGGATCTTAATATAGTTAGGGTAGTAATCTCTTCGGGGATATGAGTGTGGGATCTCTTGTAGTGAAAGAGATATTCATTAACCTTTTGGTGAGTACTCTAGAAACTGTGCAAGCTAAATTGACTGGAGAGTACTTACACTAAACATACTGGCTGTAAAATGGTTATTGCTCTTATGAAGAAGCTCCTGAACAGCCTTGTCATCCGCCATTGCAAGGGCCACTGCGGCCAACACTGAAATAAACACAAATACACTTTGTTATTTTAAACTAGCATGTAAAAAGAAAATAAAAGGCTACAAATATAAATAGCATATAAAAAAACAGCTAAGCACTTCATGGCCACCCACGGATAACTGACTCAAGTTTGCGCTGAGCTCAAGCAGGACAAAGGCCTTAATAATACACAAAACCGGAAGACTACATGGCTATGTCCACGGAAGATACCTATCCAGGGATTCTGGTCTCGTTACGGTGAAAAGGAGAGGTAAGTAATCAATATACATACGAGTACATATCGAGAACCAGTTACAAAAAATAAATATTAGAATATTTTCATCATTAACGTTATGTAATTTTTAAAACACAAATAAGAATACAAATGAAGTATTTTATTTCGTGAAATTCATAAAGTATTTATGTAAGTTGCATTCATCAACTTCAGCGATCGTATTTGTGGAAATGAACTAGTAAAAATACATATTTACAGATTGTTAGTAACACTGTATTTAATACTCGATTAAATACAGTGTTACTAACAATCTGTAAATATGTATTTTCCTAGGTTCCTACTCAAATTATAAAAGGAGAAACCCAAAAAAAGATACAAACAACAAATATTGTCAATTTATAGACAACATTAGGTGTTGTATTCTGTACATAATACCGTGTTATTATGTCAACGTTATAGAGTAAACATTTTAAAAGCTTGAGCCCAGTTCGCAGAGTGTTTCTGCAGATTTCTTCTTTAATATTTTTTTAGGTGAGTGTCAAACAAAGTTAACCTCCTTTTATGAAGACATTTTTGAAATAGGCTTTTAAATTGTGTAATTTTGTTGAAATTTGGAAACTATTAGATAGTTTGCCAATGGCTATTCACAATAGAAGTGTTATTAAGTAATAAACTTATAAAATGTACCAACTTATATGTGAATAATGCTTATATATGAGTACCTCAAGCAATAAGTCATTTAGGAAAATAATGTTTGTTTAAAGGTAATACAGCCTTGACATTAAAACATGTAACTAAGTAAAAAATAAGATAAAAACATACGTGTTAATTTGTTTACTACGTCGTCTACAATCTAGAGTCACTGCGGTCAAGCCCAAAATCGAAGGTTTGTTATTAATCGAGATAAATGGGTACAAAGTTACATAATGCCGGGAGAAGAAAGATAATATGGCCTTGCGTCTGTATAAATTTCCATACAAAGTTAAATGGCTCGCCAGCCACGCGGTTGGTCGGACATAAATTCGTACCTTAATAGGACGGTTAATAATGAATTTATTCCGAAAAATTCCATTACATTTATCGTAATTAACTGTCATAATAATATATTCGTATTCCACGATGCTCGTAATAATTACTTTTTGTAGAACGGATCACTGAAATTTCATACCGAATTTGATAAATATGCAGTTAGATTTTTATACCTATAACCTATAAACACACAGCTAGAACGAAGGTTTAATGTCAAATAGTCATAGACTGAGATTAATATAATAAATCAATGTATGGACATATCCATACAAGATTTATTATATAAATCTAAGGACTCATAAAATTTTAATAGCAGTAAGTAGATACATAAATTTGTATTCAAGATTAGCAACAAAAGTATTCAATTCATTACGTCACATTGGTGTTATTTGGAATCGAGATGACCTGAATTCACCTGACTACACAGCTCGGATAATCTATTAATTGGAAAACTAAGCTTTAGAATGGTTTACTCGTCTTACTTCATAGCCATAATTTTAGAGTAAAGAGAATTATACATAGATAACTTTATAGCAGGCCTCTAGAAAATAATGTAATGTGGTAGAAGAAACCTAAACATTCTTTGTTGTATTTACAAAAAAAAATAACTTTCAATATTGTTTGGTCAGTTTAAAAAGTTTGACATCTTGACAAAATAAAAATATTTAATTTTAGGCCTTAGGACTTACAAAAATTTTAAATCGTTTTTTTTTGTCGCTGTCACAGAACATTTCAATGGTTTGGAGTCAACGGCAAAATAATTATTCAATGTAAATATGAAATGGAAGTTCGATTGCTCCAAAACTAGTTATACCAGTTTAAGTTTTGTGACTTTTTACGTCTACAGGAGAATAATGTTTAAGTTGCAAATAAAAAAAAATAATTATAAGATGCGTGATAATAGAACGTGCTTGTTTATTTTCGTTACAGTTGTTTATCTTTGGATCATATTTTAGGTATAACCCGCTGTTGTTACTAAGCGATTTTGTTTTGTAATTATAGATACGCCGTTGAAAAAAAATATAATGGAACTAATCTGTGTAAAATAAATATTATTGATAGTTAACAGGTGGTGTAAAACAATCTAGTAGTCTGCAAAGTTGTGCTTCATAAAATTATGAATCAAATTGATACTAAAAATTAAGAATCCTACAAGGACCAACCTCACTTACTAAATTATTTTCCCAACGTTATTATTCTTGGCAAAGTTCATATGAAAAAAACCCTTACTGGGCTGTTAATACAGATGATTTTCGTTTGAAATTTAAACAAGCAACAGTCGTGAACTGGGAAATAAAACAGTTTTGTATTACACCGTCATTTGTTCTACATTATTACGATCGCAGGGAATTCCAAGCCATTATATATAATAAGTAAGTATTACATGCAATATAAGCCGTGGCTGCTGTGAAGGATTTAGTTCTCCCGGCTGGTACAGACGGGACGATATGTTGGTACACGGTGATCATTCTACTTGCCTACGTGACATCTTTATAAGTCAAGAATAAGAATATATTTAAGATGGCGGTGCATTATCGCGAATAACCAAATAGTTATATGATAAGGCTTAGATAATATAATTTGTATTGTTGCGGCTATGGTAAAATATTCGCGACATTACTATTAGCTACATATTGTTTATTTTTAGTTGAGGGTAGGGCAAAGAATTAAATGGTAAATAGGTAAATTAGCATAAAATGCACATAATTGTACTAATTTATAATTATGTACGTTATCTGATCGCAAAAATAATCGTGGTAATTGGAAAACTTAATAAAATAAAAGAAATGATATGAATTTTCACCTGCAACATTTCAGACATTTATAACACTTGTACCCCAGTATAAATAAGGTTTTATATTAAAATAAATTCATAATTGAAGAGAATTAGAGGAAAAATCAAGCCACTAAGTCATTTCCAAGTTAAAATGTAATTGTTCCTTTTACGTGACCAAACAACCACAATATAATGTAAAATAGATATACATAAACTATTGAAGTTCTTGTCGCTCTGATGTAATCGGTCTATGATGAGAGTTAATGAGGACTAGGAAAATCAAACAAAGGTTAACTAGATTGTAAAACAGGCAAAAGATTTTTGTCGTTAGTTTACAATAAAGATTTATCAGCAAAAACATTAGATAAATACTATACTAAACAATGTAAAATTATACTTTTGAAACGATCTTTACAAATATAATTACCAGTTTAAAAAGGACCCTATTTTAAACTTTATCTAGAATTAATTGTAATGTTGCATTCATTATTAAAGTTCCATTTATATGCGATTTCAAATACGAACGTAAATTTGGTATGAAAGTACTAAATGAATGAAATTATCAGAATGAACATAATGTATGAAATTATCAGAATGAACATATATCTGTATTTGCGCACAAATCTTGTATATTAAACGGTTTTTTGAAATTATTGAAATTCTACATAAGTACAATAAACGTATAAACAACAAAATTATATTTAAGTCATTGTTTTTATTTATGCGATTTGAATTATTTGCTTGAATTTAATAATATAAATTATTAATTCGTAGTGCATATAAATAAATAATACATGAAGATTAGTACTCACGATATACGAATGTCTTCATTATGCGTCCTTGTTGTTTGCGAGATGAACACTAGACCAACACTGACCAGTTCTAACACCGTATGTAATATATAAATAGTGTTTCCATCCTTAACAACTATCGGACACAGTGGCGAAGATAAAACAGTATAACAATTTAAAATTTCGGAATATAGGAATATTTCAATATTTATGGTCTATTGAGTAAGAATACGTTGTTTTCTGTAAACGTTAAATAACAACTAGTTTTATGGATTTTAAAAAGACAGTTGATAATATATATTTATTATAATTTAAAACCAAATATTCATTGTTCTTATGAATTTCAGTTTTAGATGCGTGGAAGAACATTAGGTAACTTATATTTTTATACTTAGAGTAAATATGTCATTCTGTTTAGAAATATTTGATATAACGCGGGAAATCTAGTTCTTTATAAAAAAGGTGAAAATATGTTGTGTTATTATTGTTTAATGCGAAATAAATACGAAAAGTTACATATTGTTCGTGGAAAAAGCAACGAAGTTGATCTTAATTTTTAGATTTTGCAATTGCAAAAATTCTAAATATTATTTAAAAATGTCAACTCGTTAAGGTGATTGCAACTCGGTTCTTATACAGAAAAAGTTGTAAGATCCATGTTATATGAAGTCGGTTAATTTAATCAGTCCCTTTTTAAACGACCTTCCGTGTTCAAATTATTATATAAATAGCTAACCTAACAACATTTTATAGCGACCGAATCAATCAATCTTTTAAGTTTTAAATCGTTTGCTTGGCTGTTAATTACGTAATTATTTAAGACAGAAGGTTCCTTAAGTGGGAAGGAAATGAAATAATCGACTTGGTGTTACATGGATGCCATAACCTTATACTCGTACCGTAGAAGAACTGAATTGTAAGACTTGTTTTTATTACAGATTATTTTTGCCTTGTACTAAGTAAATTAGAATCCTTCGATAAACTTTGGACTCACAATAACGCCTTCGCCTCATTACACAATTTTTATGTGTATAAAAGTTGTGTAATGAGCATGCACGTTATAATAACGCTTTTATGTTACAAATAAATTATTATATTACTGTTATGTCGCTTAATATCACGCTTTTTTATAAGACCGTTCTTTTATAAGGCGTACGCGGGGATATTGATTCAACGCTTAGAGTTCATTTGACCACATTTAACAAGTGTGTAATGGAGTGTACCAACAGGATCTAATGTCTAACTTTTCAAGAATAAATGCTTGCTGCATTTATTAATGCAAGACTAAGTGCAGTTAGATGCACAGGAACTTTTGACATAATACATGAAAACGTTTATGGACTATTGCATTTCTATTTCACGATAGTGAAAACTGGGCTATGGGAGAGACTCCGGTCCTCCCTCCTATCTTCTCAACATCTTCTAATTGATTTAAATATGGTGGTAACTTGCCGCTTATTAAATGGGTTCCCCCATAAAAGTAGGCCGATATTAGTGCAACATTAGTGTCAATGGTTAAGGGTACAGAGGAGTGTTTGTGGTAGCGATCGAGACATATTACATTTCCACCTTACGAGTATCTGCTCTTACGTCTGTACTCTGACCGGCCAGCAAAAACCAGACATATGCGGGTGGCATATGCCTCCTTGTAGCATATCAAGATCCTCAATGTCGTAACTCTCCGACAATTATAACTATCTTGAGGGAGATTGACAGCGCTGATGGGCTAATTGGAGGCATTTATGAGGCTTTAAATGCCCACCAACGGGCGATGGGTTTATTACTTTCTTAGGTACAGTTATTATTGTATACAATCTACTAATAGAAGTCACCAGCATTTTTATATAATCATATATATATATATATATATATATATATATATATATATATATATATATATATATATATATATATATATATATATATATATATATTTGATATGTAACTTTGTGAAATATGAACGTAGAAAGATTTTTAGGGGCTTCGATATTAACGTCTATTTTGGCTAACTAAGAAAATTATGAACAGTACAATTGAATTTTTATTATTTTGTTATAGATTTTAAAAATATCTTACAGAAAATATTGAACAGATTAAAATTAATACAAATATTTTTTTTCTATTTACGATTTTTTATTTTCATTGCTTCTGTTTTATTTGATAAATTTGTCAATGTTGAGTATCGTCAAAACAAAGAAATGAGTTGGGATACTTATGTACTAAGTGAAGCAGACATTAAGTTGTTACGATTATACTTTATAAAAAAAATGAATTCGAAATAACATCATTGTTGAAAGAACATTAAAAACTTTCTTAATATTAAATATTTTTTTGCTTAATCACTTAATCGATAAAGCGAGTTTTATCGATTGTTTGTCCAAAAAGAAAAGATAAAGCGAACTTATCTGAACTGAATCCCAGCAACCATAAATCACACATAACACTTGATTTGTAATTAACAGTGATAACTTCCCTAATTATTTCCGATGTTTTTATTTTACTATGCGTCCATATATGCGTAAACATAGACTCCTAGTGATGTGCATATATATAATAAGTCAGTACACGCGATATCGATCGTAGGCACGTTAATATCTATTTGTTAGTGAACCATATTTTGTGGTGATTAAACTTTCCTCCCTAAACAGGAAGACCGCTCGTTCGTGTCATTGCGCATGTCATTAAATTCAAATTGAACAAATAAGAGTTTGACGTTTAACAACAATGTAAACGGTACAATAATAATTTATAAATTTGTTTTTAATTATCAAAATATTTTAATATCTTTTACTTTACTATTAGTAGGGTTGTTATTTGTAAGATAAAGTACTTTCTAAGTCAGATTGGCATATGGCTTATAATCAGACATCTCGCTATGTTTACTGTACATTTAAGGTGTACATCACATTTTTATGTTTAGAGTGTATTGCCTTGTTATAGGGTCAGAATCTTCCAATATAATCATATAATGTTGTACCTTGACACAATAAAATCTCTATTCGTCATGGATATTGTTAGCCCATGTAATATTTTTAACCTCCAATGATACATAACGTTCATGCGTTGTCGTTTGATATAATGATTTGTTTCCTTACTGATTTGTTATGCACTGCGTTGTATTTGGATTTTACCGGCGATTGTGTACGAACGTTTTAACGTTTCTACCTTTTCTTTTCCAATATTTTTTTTCCGTTACATTTTTTTAAAATAAGGATAGGTGTCCTTCATTTATAGTACAAGTAGGCATTTATGGTCTGCAAAGTATTTCTTTTCAGTAAATGTAGATAGATACATTAACCATTTGTACCAGTTTGTGGCTTGCCAATGTTGGGGGCCAAGTCAAGTCAAGAGATAGATGTTTTATGGAAAATAATATTTGGAGCATTATTTTTGATAAGCAAAGCAGGTAGTATATTAAAATACGCTGAGATCCAAGATGTATCTACTGTCGTAAATTTTTGTTGATTTGACAATTCAATTACTTTTAAAGATCGTTGGCACATTTCAGCGTATTTTTATTAATGTTGTAGGGTACAAACGAGGAAACGGATCACCTGACAGTAAGCAGTTAACGTCGCCCATAGACACCCAATCAGAGGAGTTGCCTTGTCTTTTAAATGGGAATACGCTTGCTTTTTGAAGGTTTGGATTTTGGGACTTGTTTTGTAATCAAATGATACCAGCTAAATGTGTTATTCGAATTTCAATATGTATGTTATTAATTCTATGCTCCTATAGCAGGGGAAAATATCGTGAGGCAAACAACATATATCTACGAATAACTTAAAGGTGTATCGTGATTTTTAATCATTGAAGCTGATACTCTCGCATTGTGACTGCGGCGGAGGCATTGCTATGAAACGACGCGACGGCGCCGGCGATGCGAGGCGCGATGGAGTTGGATCATAATAGGTGTACGATTATGTAAAACCAGCGTGGTCGTTTCAGGATCAGTCAACATAATTTAGGGAAGGTTTGAAGGAGCTAGAAGTAATAAAAATAATATTATTTAATAATTGTATTTGATTAAATATACTATATAAATATTAGCCTTATATTCCCTTCTGAAACTTTTAGTTACTTTAAAGAAGTAAATAATACAACACTAACCATGAGCAAATTATATAATATTGTAAACGATTTACTGTCTTGTTGTACGAAGGGTGTGTGTTAGTGATATAAAAGACTTGATCATATACAGAATACATAGTATTAGAAAACACAGTTTGAAGTTATAATAAATTAAGGTAAAATTAAAAGTAATGAATTTACATTTGTTTGCAAAGGATATCGTCAGCATAATTTTTTATATAAAAAATTTGTACAGTGGCACTAGCTGTGAGCTAAAATTTTACTGATTTCAGTAATAGATTGAAGTGATTTCTAGTAGTGTGCCATAAATAAAATAGTTATCGAAAACGATAGCAAACTTATGGTAAACAAATTTTTTGTGAAAGACTTGATTCACAGTTGACTTTTGGTTCCATATTCAACTGACAAAAGATTGCGATATAGTGTAAATAGTGTTGCTGCATCTGCTAATAGTTATGATTCAATCAAAGTGTGATTGAGGTGTTGCTAGTGATTCTGCGAGTTGTCGCTTCAGTTTGCGTCGTTTGCGACGTGCCTGTGATACGATTAGCGTCGTCTTAACGTGTCAACAATGATAAAAGGTAGTCTACGTGAGTACCTACTACAATACATGAAAAACAGTGGCATACAAAATCTTCATTGCGAAGGTAAAATTTAAAGGCTTACCTGTAGGTTTTTATTATATCTTTAATAAAGATATGATGCTTTCAAATATGTATTGCGCAGAATTTCACAGAGAACAAGTTGCCCATAAACGGGCACATGAGCGAAAATTATCTAAGTTGAAAGAACTGACTATAACTGAATTTGGTTGGATGTCATCATTATCAATTTTTATTGAAATTAGTACTTATCCACATTTTAGATGTGAATCAAGATATATAGTATGATTACATACGTAACACGATATTGTAACATGCAGCACAGCTATTTCAAGTAGGCTGCAAGTCATTTGTCGTGGTCGTTATGTCAATCACTGCCTTCTCCTTCTATTCTCTTTTTCTAACTACCTCTTTGGCGATGTCCACGCCAGCAGAGCATACTAAGCTGAGGCGAGTAACGTTCTTCTAGTTTCCTCGCTCATTTTTACAAGGCCGTTAGCCTAAAGAATCAAGATGGCCAGATGGATATTTCGAAGTTTCCAACTCAGCATAGAGGTATAATGGTGCCACAGATACTCAGTATATCACTCTTTACGACATCCCCAGGAAAAAAGAAGTAGTGACACATATTAAATCAGTCACTGAATACATCATGCTTCATCCTTAGTTGGTATGATCCAGTGGATGAGAAACCCAAAGCATGGTCTTTCTAATATATTGAGTTAATTCTCGTAACTTCCACTTTACTTACGCTTATTTCTCAGTCGAGGCGATGACTTGGCCTATTTTATGGTGTTTGCGTAGGCTTTTCTTTTTTTTCCTTTCTGACTCATGTTTTTTGGCATGATTTGGCATACTGTTGGGCCGACCTTTTTTTTATTACTGTTGGGCCGACCTATACTTGAAGCATATAAAGATAATAATAAAAGCACAAGAACGCTATATACGTTTACCACCGTCTTACCTAGTTATGTACCAAAACATCAGTGTTTGCATGGCTTAGGGGCATATTTTGGCTTACGGGTATAAACTGTCAGTGAAGTTACTGTGTTCCATGGCCTTATATCAAAATAACGATTTAGTCTATAGTTACAGATTTGCTGCCAATTTCACAGAAAGCACACGTAATGTAGGTGTATAGGTGAATATAACCACTTACCATCATGTGGGCAGTTTGATTGTGCAATACATTATAGCAATTGAAATTTATAAAATATTTTATTTAAAAATATCAAGAACTTCAAGAAAAGTTGAACAAGGTTCAAAAATAAAAATCGATCAGTATTAATAGATAAATGTACAGTCAGCAACACGTCAAGCTGTATCAAGGTCAACGTGTAAAATTTCACGTGTACGTCTGTACCTATGACTAGTATAAATGACGTTCATTTACGCTGACAATACTAAAAGGAAACTTTCTTTGTAAATGCCAAGTTAAAGCCCCATGACGTTAATCAGACTTTGCAAATATGATGGCCATAGCAATTCTCATCCACGTGCTTGGAATAATTTTTTTTATGTCCTTATGTCACATTTTTTTAAACTAAGTTCTAAAACGACTACGTTTCGTCTGTATGTATCTTTATTCATAAAATATCGCTTTAATTTTTAAAATCTTGTTAATGATTCAGAAGTACACTTTCGTGGTGGTTTAATTGTTACCGAATTGGATCTGATGGAATCTCAGGAAAATCAAAGGTACGTGTTACCACTACAAAGTTGAAAATCTAAAAAATTGCCTTTAGTTTTCGGAGTTAGGGATATCTTAATATAACTAAAAATGGTAAAAAGGAAGATTATAAATAAAGTTAATGTGTAAATAATTAAAATTAAATTAGAGTTCTATTTTTGCCTTGTTCATAATATCTGATTTAAATGACTAATCACATTAAAATGATAATAAAGTTACAACTTATATGAATGACAACCTATGATTTTGTAAAAATGAAATTTTTACATGATACAACAAATATAAAGTAAAAAATTCTAAATCAACTTTTGTCACATTAAAGTCATATTATGCTATTAGCACCTTTGTAGTTTTGTAAATTAATCCTTAACATGTATTCATGACAAATCAATTTTCATTTAACAATGAGATGAGATAATACAAGATTCTACAATTTTTTATCTTTCTTCATCAACTTGTCCAAACATAAACAAAACGACAGTCTTACGCTAGAATAATTATTATTTCAATTGAGTTAAATTAAATTATTATGTATTTATTATTGCTGTTACATTAGACTTTACCCTAGTAAAACAATTAATTTGAATAATATAAACTAACATCTTAAAGCATATCTCAGCCAACAACAAACAAATAATATGTACGCCACCACTCCACGTTTCCCCCGGAAAACAATCCTGTTGATAAACGTTCCAGAAAATTAACAATTAACTCTTGATTAAATTCAATGGGGTTGACGGTAACAGTAGTTTCATTGTCGCCGAACGTTGGCCAAGCAGTCTGTACACGCCAGCTATCAAGATCGAAGCGGCGCCGTCTATTTGCGAAATGGTCAAAGTTACCAAGTTTACCCGACCCAGCTAGATGAATGACGACACCGCGGCAATTAAGGAGATAATACAGCGGAACTTGCAATCTCAACAGCAGTTTAATACTTGATCACTTATTTATGTGCATAATGAATAGTCCTTGCACTGAAGGAGTTGCAATTGTGTCTAATTGGTGTGCGTTACAATCGGTATGCATCAGGTACTTAGAAAGCTATAAACCGCAGAAATCTAAATAATGAATGAGCACGTAGCGTCGATGGCACTGTGATTTCGGTCTGGTCTTCTAATCGAGATGTTGCCAGGGTGGAGTCGGTCATCTACAATGTGTTTTTAATTTTTGAATTGCATATGCATATTTTACGGTGAAGGAAATCTGAATACACTAATACCCTTAAGAATGTATTTCTTGTGAAGTCTACCAATACGTACTAGGCCATCGTGGTAAACTAAGGTCTAATCACCCTAGCACAATTAGTAAGGGCTAACCCATGGTGGGGATTAACATAAGCTCTGGACATAAGATCCATTAAACTTAAAGTAGTCCATTTATTTCTTTGATATAACTTCTGGAATATGCATGTATTTGATTGACTTTTGTACCACTCATATGTCATTAACACAAAAAAATGATAAGGTTTTAATAAAATAATAAAAGAAATGAAAAAACGTGTAAAAAAGAATTTATAATCGAAATGCCAACAAGTAAACCAGTGTTTTTACCACAAAGCACTATATTATGTTAGTGGTATTACAGAACCTGTAGAGAACGAAGCAATCATAATAAGCAACGCATATAAAATGCGGTCAATGTAATCGAAATATATATTGACCAAATTACATTGACCAATATCAAAAGAAACGCATGCTCATTTGTAACACAACTTATAACAATTACTATTGTGAAAATTTTTTGTAAGACAGTGGTTGTTGAACAGGCGGGCTCCCGTGAGGAACCACACCTCCGACCACACCTGCTGTTCTGAACCACTACACTACAGTCCAGTTACTCACTTAATTCATGGAATTACAAACGACAAAAGTATGCCGTTTGTTTACATATAACAATTTTCCTTACATAGTGGAGTAAATCATAAGGTTTTTCCACGCTATGTTTACTTAAGTTCTTGATAAACGATAATCTATTCCATTTAAATCGCAACTGTTTGTCCCAATATTCCTGTTTACGGAAAGTACATACGAAGCTCTTATCGTTGTGCGCCACGAAGTTTGTTACTATGCTATCTTATTGTTCGGCAGCTGGTTCCTTCGGGCTGTTTATGTACGTGTAAAAGTTGCTTTAGATTTACACTAGAGGGTAAAAGGTTTCCTTAATTGTGACCTTTTAGTGGAGATCTCGTTTATGTATATAAAAGGCATTTGGTATTCACTACATGCTTAAGAGTTAGTGTCCATAAAAATAATAAAATAAATTAAATATGCGGATTAACAATTAATATAAGGATTAAATTCGCGTTACCTATCGTTACGGATATGATTCCGTCAATTATAAAATTTAAGTAATATTGCGGTGTTACAATTACGTTCCTAATTCTAAGCATATATGTTGCTAATTACCGAAAACCGTTGTGTGGCTGTCTAATTGTGGGACGCTTTGCCTGTCAATATTCGAAAGGCGCGTTTACTGGTTTAGATAAATAAATAAATATTATTTGTGACCCATTTTCTATATTTTTTATAATAAATGTATTTTATTTTATAATTGTTTATGTATATATGTTATACATATGACTTATATTTTCTGTTTTCCGTCGACTTACTAAAGTCTATAACTTTCTTTCCAGTTGGCTATATGAGCGGTTAATGCCTTGTGGTTAAGTCCACCGTATGTAATTTGATAATACAACAAAGATTAAATAAATAAAATATTGTGTTAAAAATCAGGCTTTTTGCTGTATTTTGCACTTTTTGTATTATAATCAAGTTGTAAGCGTAATTGAAACGATATAACACGTGTAAAGTTGTAATATATTGTACGTTTATCGGAACTTATTGACTTTAAATGGGATCAGAGTGAAATAAAGCACTCACAAGATATCCTACACAAGCCTTGCGAGATCCCCTACAATCATTTCACGAGTGTATATTCATATGGAGAGCGATAAATATTCATTAAATGCACGTTGAGGGCTGAAATTGGGGTGAACATTTTATACCCGTTTTTGGCTTTAGCTGTCAATTTATTATAAGCATTTCCTTGATTTGTTGTTAAAGCAATTATTATATTTGTAGCAATAATTTTAAAAATTAAGAGTTGACTTGTTCATTGGTGGAACGTTTGTTATAATGTGGAGGGCTGTTGCACACCGAACCTGTTTAGTCTGAAAGTTAAGCCTTAGTTCCTCTGGATCATATATTTTGTCATAACTTTTACGTTCATATTTACTGCCTGCTTGCAGGCCCGATACTACTATTCATCGTAATGCTATAGACGCATTGCCTAGAGCATTCCTCGAGAAATGGACTGGGCAAAACCAGAATAGTTTTAGTTCGAACTAGTAACTGCTAGGATTCTTAAAAAGCTATAAATAATTAGGCAACTTGATACATAAAAATAATGACTACATATCTATAGCTGCTAGTAAATAAAATCTCAATAAAAATATGAATATAAAACAATTTTTAGCTACAAAGTTAATAACTAAATACATGCAATTGTTAATGAAATAACTGTGCCAAATGCCACATATGTTTCCATATACGTAACTATAGATTCGATAGTTTTAACACTTAATTGTTCAGTTGTCGATTAATAGTAAATGATTATTTAGTATAGCATGGCTGTTATTATTGTTTACAATCTGTATTTTGTTATTTACTACATAGATTTTTTATGAGTTATATTTATACTTTTACGTTGTTTGCAAAAGTACTTTCTTGCAATCTGTAACTTATTGGATAACAGTTATATTACTTTTCGGTAAGTCATGGGGGTATTTGTGCTTTCGATTTTCATTTCCTGATGAAAAGTTTCAGCAATATTTGTTGCAAATCCCCAAATCATGCTAAAGATTCGTATTTTACTTTTATTTACAAATTTGAGTTATACCTACCTACATAATATAACCATTTGGATAAGTATATATTTTTAAAAATTAAAAACATCTTTCTGGCTTGGGTTAAAAAATAAAACTTAACTATCTGACGATATATATAGATAGATAGGTTACTTCGGCGGTTTCTATATCTAAAGTTCCGGGTTTGATCGCCCGTGGAGGCAGGATCATTTGTAGTCTTAATCATGGCTAATACAGCCATGATTAAGACTACAAATGATCCTATTGATACATTAATATATATTTCTTTATATTATACATGTATAATATAATTATAATCTTGTCATGTGTTAACAGCTGTTCGTAGAATAAAAAGTATGTATCCGTTACTTTAGATAGCATAACATAAGCATTCCAGTGTTTGTTTTGGGCAAAGTTATTTGATGTGAGTGTAAGAAATATTTCATTTAATATATTTTCTTTAATATTCATAATTAATTAACACACACTACACACAATATTACTGTGGCATGGTGCTGGGGATTCTTTTGCTGGTACGTTGACGAGGTCGTGGAAGTGTCCGTAAGGGTTCGCATGGCCTTGTCAGGTAGCGATGCAGTTCTCCTTCAAGGATGATGCTCAGCGGTGCAGACCTCCATGAAGGTTTGATGTGCTCCAAAGCGTAAGTGAAGGGATTATGTGGTTTTTAGTCGGTATGCCGTAGATCGTTTAGACCGCGACGACCAGGAGACCTATTTTTGAATTACGAATGCGACTTCGAAATCACCAATGTGACTAATAATCACCGATTTACAATAATTATTATTTTTTAATATCACTGATGTGACTCCCTTAGTAACAGGTGTGATTTCATTACGAGTGCCCTCACCCACTCGTAATCAAGTCATACTTGTGGAAATGTTATCTGTGTTTTGTTGTATAAGGTAAGGTATATATATATATATATACCTTATATATACATATATATGAATGTAGCATATACATACATACATACACTCACGCCTTTTTCCTACGGGGGTAGGCAGAGATTACGTCCTTCCACTTGCTACGGTCCTTACATATCTCTTTCGCTTCATCTACTTTCATAACATTCCTCATACATGCTCGACGATTGCGGGTACTTCTGACCTGGCCTTTTTTGAGGACACTTTCGATTTGTTCGAAATATGTTCGCCTAGGTCTTCCTCGTCCCGTGTCTCCACTCACTCCAGCTTCATAAATCATTTTGGTCAGTCTACTTTCATCTATCCGTTCCACATGCCCAAACCACCCAAGCATCCCATTCTCTATTCTTGTCACGATATCCTCTTTCAAACCACATTTCTTTCTAATCACTTCATTATACAAACTGTCACTCAGTTTTACTCCTGCCATACTCCGCAAAGCTCTCATTTCTACTGCATTTATTCTGCTTTCATGTCGTTTCTCCCATACCCAACTTTCACTTCCGTACATTAATGTTGGGACCAGCACACCCTCATGCACTGCTAGTCGCGCTTTTTCTGAAATTTTCTGACACATATATATATATATATATTTGATATATACGATATAATTAGGTTGAAATAAGATGCTAAAGTTAGTAGTCGACCAAAAAATTAGCAATATAATCCAAGCCCGACCCATAATCATAAATTGTTTAATCCACTGTGTCGTCTGCTGGTGCCGGTTCCTTTTTTATAAGGGTAAAATACCGAGAGAATTCATGAAAAGACTCACTAGTAAAATTTACTGCAGAAAGCGGTTCAGCAGAAAGAAATGTATATAATTTTCGCGATGCACATTTGATGCCACAGCTCATAAAAAATAAAAGGTTTAAAAATATTCTGTGAGAAGAGAGAACGGTTTCGAATGGCTGTTAGTTACTTGCTTCGTGATTGAATACAAAATAGAAATTTGAAACCAACAAATTAGTATCGGTTACTCACAATCAAATATTTGATTTATTCGTAGGTATTTTATAAAACATTCTATTATGGTACTGTACAGTTGTGAACAAACTTTTGTCTATATTTCTAAATATAATATGTAATTAAATCCAATCTATGTAAATAATCACCTGACCTGTATTTGATTAGACCAATAGATTAAGTACAAGGTATCGAAGCCGAATTCGATTATACATATCAAATAGTATTTTATAACCAAGCAGTTGATCTATACGTAATTGAAATTTGTTTGTTTACAAAGTTTGGCTACTCTACGGTTAACACGACTAGTACCGTTAATATATTTTTTCCATGAACGCCTAAAATCAAACAATCTTTTCGTTTTCATATTATGTATTAATATAGAATATTAATTCTATATGTGTAACGAATTTGGTTGATTTTATTATATTCACCCATCACATCTTTATTGTAATATTGTTATGGGTGTGTTTACTTTAATCTGCAGCATTTGTTTGATCATTGTAAATATTTGTAGTTTTTGATTTTAATGTCTTTTTGGTTTGGTTTCGATTGAATCTAGCAAAATGATGCAATCAGTGTAAACTTTAGGCGAGTGGGAGATTCAGCAGGCAGCAGGGTGTATCCATACTAATATTATAAATGGGAAAGTGTGTCTGTCTGTTTGTCCCTCTTTCACGGCAAAACGGAGTGACGAATTAACGTGATTTTACGTGGAGATAGTTGATGAGATGGAGAGTAACATAGGCTACTTTTTATCTCGGAAAAATCGACAGATTCCAAGGGATGCGCATTAAATAAAGGTGGATAATATAGCGTCTAGCGCCATTCTATAGCGCGCTGTTTCCTCGTAGCGCATAGCGCGCGCTAGGTAGGTGGACGTTGCGATGCTATGACGCTATGAACGAAATTGATTGAATGACTATCGCGCGGTCGCGCCGGCCGCGCACGCGCTGCGCGCGACGACACTCCGCCTAACGATGTACGATATGCAATGTAATGTAACGTGCTACGAAATGTAGCGTCTTGCAAGAATTATCGCGCCTGCTGGATGCCCACGTGCTTTCTTATTTATAGCGCGCTATAACATAGCGTATTTAATAGCGCGCTAGAAATTAATAGTTTATAGTCTGTAGCGTGCTTTTGTTTTATAACCGTTTTGAACAACTCTAGCAATAAAGACTTCGCTCAAAAACTACTGCACAGATTTTCATGCGGTTTTCATCAATAGATAGAGTGATTTTTGAGCAAGGTTTTGCGGTATTTTTTATCTCGGAAAAACGGATAGTCCCACGGGAAGCGCGATGAAACTTTCGCGCCATAAACCGACTTCCACGCATATGTAGCCGTGGGCAAAAGCTATGACCCTTAACCCTCTATAGATCCAATCCCGAAATCCACACGGGCGAAGCTGCGGGCAGAAAGCTAGTATCTACTTAACCAACGACATGTCAATATTTTTTATAGTCGAAATGATCATGAGGTTTGGAAAACAACTATTTCAATTACCACCGGTGGATTCTATTGAAATTAAAGTCTGCAATAGTGGTTTTAGTAAATACTAGGCTACTGTAAATTTATTAGTGGGCTTAATCAGAAGAATATTGTAGTATGAACAAAGTACTTTGATATTTTACATCTATTTAGGTAAACTAATCAATATTTTGGTGAATAAAGTCATTTAGCGATTATATGTTATTTGTTACGTGTAAACCCGAAAATGACACTTTAGGTACAGGATATTGTAGTAAAATCATTGTACGAGTACATACACATATTGAAACGTGGCGTAGTGGGCATTAAACTAGAAATTGATATATGCCACATTTTTTTTTCCTCAGGAGAGGAGACTGAGAAACCATTATGGATACCAACGCAACAGGCAAGCAGGGATGCGTTGATTATGTCGGACTTCTGGTGAATCGAGACGGCTCGACCCAACAGACCTACCGACTAAAGTCAGCCTAAGCCTTTGGTCCTAATGACCCTACTGGCTTTTATTGACGGGGGCTGCACCTCAGGAGAGGTACGGTTAGCGCTACCCCATGGAGAGGGCATAAGCACTAGAAGAGGCACGGTTCACCAAAGTGGGACCGGCCTGTATTGACGGGGAACCTACGCGTGGCTAAGCAGAAGGCTGCCGAATAAGGGGAGACAAAAGAGGCGACGGCTCAGACGCCGCCGCTTGCAGGTCTTGAAGGTCCTGCGTTAGTTGATTGGGAGGGTCGCTAAGGACGTGATGCGGTCTGCGTATTTGGATTGGGGTTATTCGCTGAAGGCGGTGTGGAAGGGTGGTATATGCCACCATGATACTAATATTATATATGTGAAAGCTTGCGAAAACGGATGTTTGTTATTCATTCATGCAAAAACTACTGAACTAACATAAGATAATTTTTGCCGCGAAAATCTCTAATATGGCAAAATCGGATATAATAGGTTAATGAATTTAAATGTAAGTTGTTATAAAGATGGGTGGAAACCGGAGGAAAGTAATCAGATAGTTTTTAATGCGGGGAATCCGATATGCGATATGCGATTACGGGAAAATCCGATATATAGTCATATATGTTCTGATTGATATTGATGATTCACATCAGAGTACTGAATAGGACGAATAAAGATTTCCATCTCGAAACTGAACTAACAATACTAGAGTAGATGTTCATTGGTTACCTATCTGTGTACGGTTCCTATGCGAAATATTATTTGTGAAAAATATATAGGTCAATCTAAATCTAATAAACTGTTATGACCAAATACTATTTGAGAGAATTGGGTCACGTGAAATATTTTGGCGGTATTGTTATGTCCGATTTCCTCATCTAGAATTTGAAATGGTATTGAGTTTACATTACGAGTATTGTCTAGATAAATTATAATATGGTTTATTCCGTTCTGTTATTATGTATATCACGAATGTTTCAATAAAAGTAAACAAATTATTCAATAAATGTAAATAAAGTAAAATATCACAACAGTAACGGTTATCTCTAAGTAAGAAAATAATAAAATTTGATAGTAGAATAGATATTGAATATGTGTCATCAAGGGACAACATCGTTCAATTCTGTTTAAGTTATATAACGTTAGTATATGTAACGATTTATCACAAAGAATAATGTATACGCGATAAACGGCGGCAGCGATATATACATATATGTCAATATACGGACTTCAAATACTATTTATTTCTTCAAAAAGTCGATGTTTATTTAGTCGTTACCAGGCTGACTATAATCGGCTTGTACTGTATACAATAAACTGTACCGTTTCATTTATAATATTAATTGTTACATTTTTAATTTATCACACGATAAAGACTTTAGAACAATTTCGTCAAGTCTCAGATCTCAACAATTCCGCAGTTCATTTGTGATGTAGTTCGTGGCTAACTATCAGATACTCAACCCGGTTTCTAGTCACACGAAAACTCGAGATAAACTCCCAACTGATCCCTCGGGGGACAAATTACAAATTCTAAAGTGTTAATTTTGATTTCGCCAAGGATTTCCTATCCATTTGAATTCAAGTTTTCCTGGCTATGATTAAAACTATCAATCCTTACATTATCTAGAAACTTTTGCTAGTGAAGGGAATATATTGTAATTAACAATATTGCGGACCATTATAAGCGCTGACAACTATACTTTCGTACGATCAAAACTAAAAGTCACAATAAAGTCAAGCCAAAGAGAAAAAAGTATGGACTACCTTTCGCTGTAAATTTTCTTTATCAAAGATAGAATTATTACATTAGATTATAACTAATAAACAGCAAATTAATCTGCAATCATTATATAATTCTACGTTATACGATTAATTGATTATACTTCATTAAAAATATAGTGCCTGTATACCTTGTAATTAACAAAAATGTATCATTACATAGTATAAAACAAAGTCCCTTCCCGGTGTCTGTATGTATGTAGCTACGCAATGGACTTTAATGCGGTTTTCTTTAATAAATAGGTATATTCAAGAGGAAGGTTTATATGTATAAAACATGCACAATGTAGTAGTGAAACACTGACTATTTTTGAGATTTCTAATGTGATGTCGTAAATCAATTCACTATTTTGCGCTTGTATTGCAAACGCTGGCCAAACCCTACGAGATTGGTCAAAATGATGTACTATACATTATTGTACAACTTACAAAAGTCCACAAATTGTCCGCGATGGTATATGTCTAGATCTTAGGGATAACCTACCATAACCATTTTTTCATTGCACCCGTGCGAAGCCGGGGTGGGTCGCTAGTTAATTTATAAAACTGCAATATAATTGCAGTAAGCACAGAGAAAATGATAGCGGGTTTTAAAAATTTTCACTCCCGGCTTCAACCATGCGGAAAGATTTGAGTGTAATAAAAGCGAGAAACTTCCATTTTTATGTGCATCGGGCCTTTATTCTTTTTGAAGCTGCTGTTGCCACGTCCAAAAAGTGGTCAAAAAGAACAAATTTGTTTTCCGTAAAATCTTTACACAAGCAAAAATGCGCCATCACGTAAATTGTTGCAATTATATTAAACGAAGCTGAGAATGTACTTTTGACTGATATGTTTGTTGCTTCTATATTTTGAGAACATTGTGAGCAGTATAGTTTTACGAATGTACGAGTATAATTAGAAAATTACAAAATATATTTATTTATTCTTTTTTTTTACAACGAACAATCAGGTATCCTAATGACGGATTTAATGTCTAAGGATTTAATATCTACTAGAAGAGTAGATTTACTGTTTGGTTGAAATAATGTTTAGATTAACTTGCCCTTAACAGTGTCTAAGTAGTATTTGTTCAAACTCCAAATTGCTGTGAAAATTTTATAACTTTATAATTTTCATTAATAATTTTATAACTTTCGTTAGTAGTTTTATAACTTTCTTTGACAATGATATTGTTTTTTATAAAAAGATTTTATCCGAAAGATTTTTCTCGATCTAGCGAAGTGACAATAAAAGTTAAGTAGCTATCAGCTATATTGATGTAAGCATGAAACAACCCTCGTAAATTAGTAGACGTCTTCTGCCTTGTCTAAAAAGCTTATCGAAAGTAAGGCTTGAATTATTACCTCTACCTATTATATTGGCAAAACATTATAGACGTATATGTTGGTTTATTAATTATTACAATTTATTTGTTAACGAAAAAATTGTTAGCAATTTACTTGCTATATTAGAAGAGTACTCTCTGAAAACTAAAAAGAACAGATGGAAAGTGCTTAGTGAGCTTTGAAATTGGAAACGCGTTCCTCAGAGTCCGGAAATTGTTGGCTCGTCGGGTGTTATTGACGGGTCACGTGATACTCATTACCCTGTCACGTGAGCAATTGCTTCTTAACAGATGACTTGACGCGTGCGCATCAATCTGCTCGGTGTTAGGTGCGTGTCAGTGGATGACTTATATTTCTATTTTCGAAATTAATTTGACTGTAACATTAAAATCGGGCTTACAGATTCCATCTACGTTAAAAGTGAAATAGAAATGAGCCTAAAAATCATTTGATTTTCTCGGGCTTGAAACTTTGTTTGATAGTTACCATTGGGGTTGGAATTGTATTGAAATTGTCTTCTTAGTTTTACAATTATATAAAACTTAGTTTTAAAAGTAGGTCTTACGACAGAAAATAATACAACTGAATGCTTAGATTATTGAGACTGATTAAACTTTCGTCTAATTTTACTATTTGGCAACGTGGTCCACCGTGATAGTGTGGTCTTTGTAGGGAAGTTTTGCCGTTATCTTACGAAGTATTCCTGTTTATTGTAGATTTTGTTCAAAATTCTATTATTTTTGTATAAGATTATATACTACTATGTGGTCCACTTTTACCATCATCGTCATGACAGTTCATATCCGTTCCTTACCAAAGGGTACGAGTTTACCTTAACAAAGTTGTAATGATAATATAGTCATTGATACTGGCGCAATAGTTTTGAATTTCTTCAGGTGTAAGCGGGTTGTCTCACAATATTTTCCTGTTTCATAGGAGCGTCAGATAAATGTTTATATGAAAGTCGATATAATATAGAGATATTCGATATATCGTGAACTTCGTCGTGTCGTATCCTACTCTTAGTTACTATCGCTTAAAGCATTCCACCGAACAATTGGACGAACGATATTAATTTTGACATAAGAAAGCCTCAAATGACAACGATGAATTGAATTTGACAGACGAATATTCGCAAAATAAACGTCAAATTTACGATGATTACAACGACACGTCAAACCGTATCGTATTACTTTTCGCAAATTTGACGTAAATTTTGGGAATGTTCGTCTGTCGAATTCAATTCATCGTTGTCATTTGAGGCTTTCTTATGTTAAAATTAATATCGTTTTGGCAAAATCTTTTTTTGTTAAAAAACCATTGCCATTAATAAAATTACTTACTTACTTAATATCGTTCGTCCGATCGTTCGGTGGAATGCTTTAAATTAAACGATAGTAACTAAGAGGAGGATACGACACGACGAAGTCCACGATTTATCGAATATCGTTTTTAAGAGTACGCCCCCTGAACCGATATGAAGATCGAAACATCCGAGACCTATTTCTTTGACAGAATGCAATGGTGACTATATGATTCTATGTTATGACGTTTTCCTGACTAAATATGAAGCTATGGTAAATTTTATAGAATTAAAGTTAAAATTAGTGTTTTTAAGTATATGTAATTAAATTTAGTAGATTCCTAGTAGCGAATGTGTAAACACATCGAAATTCCAAATAAAATATTTCTCAGTTATTGATTGTTACAATCGTAGTAGACCTTTATATAACCAAAAAAAAAATATAACAAACTATGTCAGTAGACAGAATGGAAATGTCCAATAAAATAAAAATATAATACTCAGAGTAGCTTAAAAGGCAACACCTAGATAATAATCAAAGATACGATTTCTTTACTTGAATAGTACATCCAAGAATACGATTAACGGTATCATAGTAACTAAACATTACTAAACCCCTGTTAACAATAATCACAGATTAAGTGATAATCACATGGCCAACACTGACAGAATCGAAATTATCAACATTGACAAACTCAAACAGAAGTTTAGTGATCTCCAAAACTCAAAGTCAATATTGAAATTCCATCGGATTCTAATTAAATGGCCAGTTTCTGATCAAACTCGGCGCAAGTTTTATAATATTTCTGCACAGATTAATTAAGTTAAATCCGACACTTCTTAAAACCAATTAGTTGTAAAGCACAAGACATTTGGGATGGTTAAGTTATTGGTTACATTTTATTCATAAATCAGTTACGATATATACAGACTTTGTCATATATGTGTATTTTCAAGGTATCCGTGCATCTAAAGGGAAAAGGAAATAACAGAAGGTTATTATTGAGATTTCATTGGTTTTTAACAAATATATGAACACCGTGATGAATTCGCACATCGCGCATTACATAGTTTGTACGAAAACCGCGGTGCATGCGTCTGACATTTAAATGGTTTTTTGCTGTGTACTTCATTATTGTGATTTGTTGAAGTTTGCATCTAGACATTGGGATTTGTTACAAAACTAGCTGCTCGTTCACGACTTCTACTAAGTAAATATATTATATATTTTCCTATTAGTCATATACTATAGCGTTATATGGTTAAATTAATTCAATTGTTACGTGTTAATGAAACAGATCGTAGAACAGAAAGAGATAGTGTTGTGTTACCCAAATTATATGATCAAAGATATGGTTGATGGATAAGTATAATATTACCCTAGTCGACTGTTACGAAATACGGTAAGTTGTACGGGAAAGAGAGTGGTGACACCTGTATTCTAAAAACTGAAATTCTGCAGAATAGCGAAATATACTCAAAGGAGTCTCATGCCTGATTTAGATCAATCTGAAACTGTATTATCTGTAAAATCAATATTTATAGCCAGGAATTCATAGAAAATGCTGTGAATATACACATATATATATATATATATATATATATATATATATATATATATATATATATATATATATAGTATATATATATATATAGTATATATAAAACCGAAAAAGTCTACCACTTACCGACATGCCAGCCAACTTAATTAACGGAGTTTGAAATTTAATTAATCCTTTTGTTAACTAAATTGGATAAGAGGCTATGACAAAGTTTTTGGTGGACTGACCCTTTGGCGGTGGGGATTAGAGTCGTCTTTAGAAGTCGCGCACAGATTATTAAGTTGTAATACACTTTAAGATGATAAAGTTGATTCTCTATGAGTTTCTAACAAACTCGTGTAGATAGCGTTTTCTATATGAATTTGCTTATTTATATAAGCTTTTTTGGTTTATTTTTTTTCAGTATGAGTACAGAGTTTTTTCTTACAATGAAATTGTATTGTTTAATTTAAATAGTTTAAGTAAAGTATAATGTTTTTACTTAAATCAACTGTAAAAATATAAAAAAACAATATGAAAAAAAAATACTGAATAAACTTGTGAATATTTAAATATTTTAATGAAATGACCTTCGTTCACTTACTTTATATTATTGACATGAGTCGTTATAGATACTTAAATCATTTTTAATTAATGAGTACCACTAAAACATATATTTCTTAGAAGTAATATTTATTAGAACAAGACTGACAATAATCACAAACCCAAATTGACGTAAAATAAAGACCTTGTGAATATATTTGGACCCCTAGATAAAGTATCATTCGTGTTCGGTTTGTTATCCAGTGATTCCAATGTATTTCATTCTAATGTAATAACCTCGAATCTCATGAAAGCTACCTTAGCTACAGGCTCTGTATGTACTTACATATAAGCTCCATTGCGATTATATGGAGGTTATTTTCGTAAATTTTGTAACGGAATCGAACATTAAAAATATTATAGCAATGTGTGTAGAGTTTTACTTCGCATTTCGCGCGCCGGTCAATGTTTTAGCAGTAAATCGTCGCATACGTGAACTATTGCTCGTGGAGCTGTTGCAGGCAATTTGACTTGATTTATCCTTGGCTTCGGGACGTTAATAACACATAAATCTAATTCGGGCGGCAGATCTTACTGTTTATCTTGTGTTTTGTTGGTAATGAATCTATAGCTATCTTTAGTTTGGTTGTTTGATTAGAAAATTTTGAATTTCTCAATGGTATTTCATTTTTACTTCTAATTTATTGTCTTTGTTTTTTTTTACACTATGTCATATTGTGTTTATTTATGACTATGTGCGCAAATATTTCTATTGTTATTTCTAATAACATAAGTTACAATATGAGACACAGAACGCTTTTACGATGCTTGAACTTAAGATATTTTCGATTAACTCAACCATGTTTTGTTTTTTGTCCGTAGGTATTTTTATCAATATTTTTGTTTCATTACCTTCATAGCCATGCTGCGTTTATTTCACCTTATGTGGGTAGCGCGGGTCAGCGCAATGAGTTTTCTTCTTCCTATCATTTTACATACATTATCTCAAAAGTCATAATATTTATCCATATTTCGTTTACTTATATATTTACAAACATATATCTATAAAGTGTTTTATTACTATTACTAAAATAATTATAAATCTATCAGAATGCTCTCAAGTTTGCCAAGCGACGACTATAACAAACAAATATAGTGCTGGAGTAATATCACCGAGCTGTCAGTTGCATGCGGCGGAGAACCAAAACGGGCCAAATATTAGGTAACGAGGACCCGACATTAGGATTAAAGCAGTCTTGGTCACTTGCCAGTTTGCAAACTTCATTAATTTCAATAATAAGTTGCACTTCACTTACTTCTTCTAAATGAGCGCTGTCGTAATTCTGACTCTCTGCTTGCAAAGCGTTAAAGTTTTGTTCTCTTTGTAACTAGTCAATACTTTGCCAAAACTTTTTGTAATTAATGAGAAATTTTTACCTATTTAAACAATCGACAAAAAAAGTAAAATTATTGTGTATTGTCTGCAGGCCGTAGCAATGCTACCAATATTTATTCGTGTAATATATAATTTAATGTCATTAGCGTTGTCGCAATGTGAGATGAAGCCATGTTCGCGGTGTTAATTATTTAGACGTTTCTACTGAGTGCACTTTGATTCAATTACATGCTGTTGGTGAGGTACTAGTATATGCATCAGTTTAGTCTTCCGTCACTTGTTTCACTACGTAATTGCAAAGCAAATTCTGTTTCTTTAATTCAATATGGATAGGTAACTGCAGTCCTTTGACGCTTGAGTATGTCAGTAAGTGCATTGGATAAAATATTGGCAATGTATGAAGTGAGTCGTACATTTCCAATATTTTAGCTAGATTCTTATGGTGAAGGAAAACATCATTAGATAACCTACATTGAAATATAAAAGTGAAATTAAGCAATCTGCCCTGGTCTAGTGTGGTTGACAAAGGATTAATCGTCCTAATGTAGCAAGGGGAGGCTTCTGCCCTTCAGCAGGGACAGATATCAGTTATGCCTCCGTTATAATGTCGGAAAAGTGAATCATTATTTTTCGACCTGAAATGCAATCATCCCCTAATGTTACTACTTATTAAAGTTCCAGGAAAGTAGCGTAGGTCAAGTACTTGGGATACATTAATTGGAACCAACTTTGACAACCCTAATATGCTCAATATTAGGGATCGTAATTCAATAAATGTTATCCTATATATAACTGTCAATGAACTCCGCGTGTCATTATACAAAGATGCTAATGATGACCTGAAGGCTCCCCGATACCGCAGTGCATCTGTCATGTTTGATAAAGCAGGTGTGAATAACTTTTACTGCATACTAAAAAAAGCGGATCAGTCGAATTTATAACGAGTACTACAGCGGAGGAAACAGGGAGAATACCACCAGCACCCAGCCTGTTTAATATTCAGGCATTGGATCGAAAAAACATTGGATTTAAATTCCATAACAGTACATTACTAATATAGTTGTATAAGCTTATCTACAACTGATTTATATAAATAAATTGAGTAATATTAGCAAAGAGACAGCCAACATTTATGTGAGATCCTACGGGTGTAGATAGATGTGTTGGCAGCAGCGAGCAAGATGCCGCTGGCGTTTATAATTTGTACATCAACCCTTGCACTCTCCGGACATCTAAGGCAAAACAGAGGCGGACAGTAGGTAGTCTCCTGAATTATACCAGGAATGAAGGTAACCTTCGGTATAGCAAATTACCTTTAGCTCTCCACAAACTAGTCTGAGGGCTAATTATAATTTACGTTTAGACATCAATAAGTGCATGAAGCTACGAGTAAGTCAATAAAATTTGCCTATAAAATTTGTCCAAGTCAAATTCGTTGCACAACCGCCTTGAGAATGGTCTGTCAAATATAAAAAAAAATGTGTCTACTAAAAGTGTTGTCGCATAAAATGGCCGTCAAATGTTTAAAATACATTAAAACTATTTTATAAGTCCAGTTTTATTGTTACTAACTTTGAAAATTCTCTAAAATATTTGTGAATTGAAAGTGTATCTTATACTTTTGTATTCTAGTGTGTGGTGGTGTGAGTGGTGATTAAATTTCTTGCCTATCCATATATATACTCAGTATACATAATCTATAAGGTACAAAAATATATGTATGTAGAAAATTAAATATGGTTTTACTCAAATGAACATTGTCATAGTTAAATTTGAACTTTACTCATTTTATACATTTTCACGGGCTGTATTTTTAATTGGTAACTACGAACAAAAGCAGACGGGACCATGCCCTTTCATAAATTTGTATTTAAAATGCAAATGATAAAAGGAGAAGGCATTCCTAATTGAGTTGCCCTTTGCGTAAAACAATAGAATTTGCGAAGAAAAATGGTTGATTTTCAGCTTGGATAAAAATTTAAAATCCACCGCAGTTTTTACTTCCTCGATGCGATAACGAGGGGTCTTGTGTGACGTTTGTACCTATAGGCGGTTCTATTGTTGTATAATCTGTGCCGGACTGAATATGTCTGTCTGTACATCTGTCTTGGACAACATGTGTGGTGGAGCGGTACGAGCTTGATGACAATATCTGCATTATATTACCCATCAGTGAGTCATGACTTGTAGATCTCTTAGAATATTGCTTTAATTATTAGTTAAACCTGTTTAAGAAATAAATGATTCTCAAAGTTATGTTTTGCTGGCTGACTCCTAGAATTTGAATAGTTTAGGTTAGTTTTTTTTCTTATCTTATTTCAAGATGACTAAACTGTAGAAACATATTTTGGATAAGGTACTCAAACCATTAGTCAGACTTCAGCTTACTTTAATTTTCATCATCCCTTTACTTAGTAGTCTTGGTTACATGATTATAGACATTTCTTATTACATTGAATTGGGATAAGGGCAGGTTCAAGATGGTGAAGTATTTTAACCTGCTCTTGTCCCATACTTTAAGCTGCGGTCGTTTTCTTATAAACAAGATGAGTGCTTTTAGTATGACCTGTTACATTACAAATTTTGTGGTATCAAATTTAATTAATCGATAATATAAATCGGGACTAAATGGCTGGTATTGATACAATAAGACGATGCTCCTGACACTATTAATACAGTATTGCTTCAATTAGATGAATAATGCTCATTTACTTCATCATCCTAGTTCATATAAGTCTCCACCGGAGGGTGTTTTTTTTAAGTGTGTAAGTTGCCTCGTGATGTTTTCTTTCGTCGTAGGACAGCCAAATAAATGTAGAAAAGAAATTCAAAAAAGGAAAGACATATTGGTATATAGTAGACTCGACCTCGGGCCTCTTGATTTTAATCGGGTCACAGATAATTTCCGAGACCACAACGCCACCGACGCTCACTCATTTTAGGAAAAGTACAAAAAAAATGAAAATACTCATAACATATAAAATTACAGAGATGCTTAAAAATTGGAAACATATATTACCATTTAAAATTCATGAAATCATTCAAGTCAAATTGCAGTAGAAACAAATATGAAAACTTTATAAAACTTACCCAAGAAGGAAGTTGCTGTATATTTTCCTTTATGTATAAAGTGATTAAATGGAGTTATGGCCTACACTGGCCAGATCTTAAGGCTTTGTTTACAGTTTTCTATCTTTTCGTAGCAGTTTAAATCTCCTTAAATCTAATCTTGCAACCAAATCAGTGAAAGGTGACGTATTTTAAATACTTGTTACACTAACAGGTATTATTTTTCAAGTGTCACAAAATACACTTCACATTAATAAAATATCCATCTATGTCATATAAAATAATATTGGGATACATTCTAATCAACTTATAAATCTCATCTAATTGGCACAAAAATCTAATGTACGGTCAGCAAAGCGTGAAGCTTTTTTCCTATGAACATTACCATTATACCGGCATAAGAATTGTCTCAAGAACCGAAACGTAACATATGATGTGCTGTTAAGTGTACTATCGCAGATAGATAATTGTTCCGTTATGTAAAAATATTTATTTTATCTGAGAATAATTTTACTAAAAAAAATAATATTATAATATAATGTTAAACATGAAACGTATTTCTAGTAGGTAAACTTACTTTTATTAATTGATGTGTAGCTTAGATTAAGGTGCGTCTGTGGTACTGTGACCTTGCCACTGGTCTTTGAAACGGGAGGCACAGGGCCCATCCTGGCATATACCACTGTTTCATAAAATTTCATATGTACATTTATTTGGCTCTGCGGTGAAGCAAAACATCGTTAGGCTATCTGCATACACCTGCGATGAAATAAAAAGGTGTAAGTAAATTCGACGCTGGACCGTCCGCCCTGGACCAGTGTGGTTGATTAAATCCTAATCGCCTTAACATAGTTAGGGTTAGCGCGAGCCCATTGGTCGGAACGGGTATGAGCTGCGATAATGTTAATGAGCAGTACATTTATTAAGCACTTTTCATTAAAATTCAATTTTGAATGAATGGCTAATTCATGCATTGAATTCCAAATTCAATTTATCTTCCGTACGTAGTGTTAGATCCAATAAAGTTTTAATAATTATATTTCTGTCTAGATAATCCATTATTTGAGCTCTGGGTGGTTTCACATTTTTGTGAACACACACTATAATAGGTTAAGTAATGCTTGCTGCTTGCTTGGTAAAAAAGAACAAAACAACGTAATTACTATTTTAAAAAAATTACAAAATCACATTTATCGACTGCATAACATTTCCTTAGCAGATAACTGATATGTGCGTAAGTAACTGCCCGCCCGTGGCTTCGCCGACGCGACGTGAACTTATTACTCACTGATGCTCCACTACTCTTAATTGTATTGTGTTATTATAGTCTATAGCTTTTCTACATAATTGAACTAACAAAATCTTAAATATGAATTAAGGGTTATCCCTTAATTCAAAATATTATTACAAATAAATACAAAAGTCTGGGAGGATCTGACAATGTTATGATATATTTTTCTTTTCCTAAGTGTATTTTGTGGGAGATCAATATGTGTTCACTTTCTTATCTTCCCGTTTTATTGTAAAGTAAAAAATCATTGAAAAATAATATAATTATTAATTTCGAAAATATAATTAAAGTTGTTTACTGAAATGGTTATTAGAAAAGTTTTGCGATAACAAAGGAGAACTTTGATTTAGTCATAACATTTATTGTCTTATAGTTAAATTACTTCTTCAAGCTTAGTTAGAACTTCTCCCTTTAAAACTTAATCTTTGAGCAGTAAAGTTGTTTTGTATAATGCCTTTCCTTATGTTTGCAAGTTACGGGATAGATTAAAATGAAAAAGTCCAAGTTAAAGCATTAGATTGTTAAATAAATAAACAATATTTTTGCAGATGCGCTTTCTGCTAATGTTAACTGATCACGTGTAGGACGTAACTGCAGAGTACATACTCGTATCTGTTTGGTAACTGTTACTTATTTGCGCTTCGACGATGACCCTAGATCATCACAATCACATTAAATATGACCCAAGATTAGAAAGATCCAATTTGCTACGAATAACTATCCAGCTTGCATACATATTTCCATATTTACAATGGTAAAATTCATGGTCTTAACATGTAAAATAGTCATACATACTTAGTCCCTACCTATTTTTACATATTTTTCTCTCATTTTTTTACTTAGTATTGTCACAGAGTTGTAGTAAAATTCGCTAAATTGGGGAATTCTCTTACAATTTAACATAATTTATATATTACTACACAGAGTATGAGCAAACTAAACCAGTTATTGATATTGTAAGTAACTATTAAGTAAAAAAATGTTGTAATCTAAGTAATGGTACGTGGTATCCTGGGCACGGTTCGTGCTTCTTGTGAGGATTCTCACATTCTCTCTACTGATAGAAAACAACCCTCTGGTTTTTATTTGCTGTTTGTACGTTAGGGAGGCAACTTTATTATTATTCCTTGTGTTAAAAATATAAAAGTATATATGCCTCAAAGTACTCCTTGGAGAATTTCTTAAAAAGCAAATATAAAATTTAAATCTGTAGCCCGCACACAATGTGCGCGAATGTATGTGTTATAATAGTTTATATCCGTAATAATAGAGTCGTATAATGTATGTTCATACAGTCGCGGGCGGCGCTCTGGCGTCGCACTCGCGCTCATAAAATGTTGAATATGAAAATTTCCCCACTCCTCAAATAAAAAGCTAAGAGCTCATAAGCGATTACGTCAGAACCGTTGAAAAATGACTTTAGGAACTGGTCGCGCTAATACTTAAGATGAATTGTTTAAAATTGAAACGGTTACCCATTAATTCGACCGAATTGTTAACCTTTTTGTTCTTAAGTTTCAAATACATGGCCTTGTTTTTTATTTTGTTCCTTTCCATGTATGCCTTATTCGTTGTTTCAAAACGGATTAAGTATGCCACTTGTACCTTAATAAAAATATGAGTAGTGATTGTACAAGATGAAAATTAGCATTAATAAAAGTGACTAAGAATCGACACGTGGAGTTGGGCTTACAGCACAAATGGTGCTATATAAAAATGATTACAAGTATTTAGTTTTATTGCTTTAGAATTATCATTCGGTGTAATGCTAGTTTTATTTTTCAATTGGAAAGTGTATTGATGTATAAGGGGTTTTGAATTATACCTGAAGAGATCTAATGCATACATGTGCCCAGTGCCAATAAACAGACGAGGTTCTGATGATCCTTATCAATGTGCGCTGGACCAGCGTGGTGGGATAAGACCCAAAATTGTCTAGGCATTCCAAAGCTGTGCGTTCCGGTGGCACCCACTTGCCAGTCCAGGACATTTCTTCAAGGACCTACTACTATAAGTAGCCAAGTTTCAGATTCATATGTCACATGCTTGAATTTCGTCAAAAAACATTGTATATGCCATGTATATTTTCGAAAGTGTAATTACAGTGTGTTTACGGGGGCTCTCTTATTGTTAAGAAACTCAAGCCATTTCTTTCTACAGACATATTGCTATTAGATACATATAGCTTATAATGTGTTAAAATTGAGAATTATTTTGGGAACCTTCGATGAATCCTGTTGGGATCAGTTAAGCATCACCACACGTAGGTCCGCGACCGAGTAATGACGCTGTAGTTCTATCCGGGCAGAATCAATGCAACCCAAGCGTGGCGCTATATGCGCGGGTGTTTAATAGCAGGATTGAAACATTCAACATACATTGCAGATAGTCAAAATGTTATAAAAATGTGGGCGGTTAAAGGATATTACTTCTCTGTCACGTCAAGCCATAGGGTCACTAGGACCAACGGCTTAGGCTGAGTTTAGTCGGTAGGTCCGTCGGGTCGAGCCGCCTCGATTCGCTAGGAGGCCGCACTTGCCGTTGCGGTGGTATCCATGAGGATTCTCAGCCTCCGCCCCTGAGAAAAAATATGGACATTACAGATATATTTTTACACATGTTAATAAAGCTCTTGTTCTTGGTCCCCACAACCTACCAAATAAAACCTCAAAGAGCTCCTTGGAACGTCCATCACTACCGCCTATTTTTCATGAGAGTAAACACCTCCATGACGTCCGTGTCATTTAGCTCCCAGTCAAATGAGGATGCCAACTAGCAGCTACCTGTGCGATGAATTGCCAGAGCTTCTTAAATTTGGACATTGCTTGTGGCCGTCAGGTGGAAAAGGGGTGTTATTTCGCCCCTTTTGCCCCGTCCTTCTTCTGTAATTCAGACTGGACCAGATTATAGCCCGGTGGTCTCAGCTACAAGAATAAGGAGTATTACATTTAAGTATACGTTTATGAACTGATTTATCAACGCTAAATGATGTGTTGACTTTCATGGAAAAGAAAGCAAAAGAAGCATGTACAAATTATTAGTTTACTAGCTTTCTGCCCGCGGCTTCGCCCGCGTGGATTTCGGGATTGGGTGTATAGAGGGTTAAGGGTCATAGCTTTTGCCCACGGCTACATATACGCGGAAGTCGGTTTATGGTGCGAAGATTTTATCGCGCTTCCCGTGGGACTATCCGTTTTTCCGAGATAAAAAATGCCGCAGAACTCCTCAAGAATCACTCTATCTATTGATGAAAACCGCATAAAAATCTGTGCAGTAGTTTTTGAGCGAAGCCTTTATTGCGCATCCCGTGGGATCTGTCGATTTTTCCGGGATAAAAAGTAGCCTATGTTACTCGGGGAGAATGTAGCTTTCCAAAGGTGAAAGAATTTTTGAAATCGGTCCAGTAGTTTAAGCGTGAAGAGGTAACAAACAAACAAACAAATAAACAAACAAACAAACAAACACACTTTCGCATTTATAATATTAGTTGGGATTATTACGATAAATTATTACGAGTATATCATTCCATCCAACACAATGTGATGTGAAAGAGGTTTTTAAAATGTGAAGATGCCTAGCGTCCGAGAGAAAATAATGCTGCACTAGTCACCGTTATCTTGTCGACATTCAAAATGCTTCATGTCGTTTATGTTAATAAACAACTATTGTTATGTTTTGTTCTTGTTTGATATCGATTGTTTATAATCCTGTTACGAGTGCATTGGCACCCTACCCCATATATATGTTATATAATCAAACACAATTAATCAGAGACCCCCCAAGAAGTCCCGATGTCGCAACACTCCATGTAAATGTCACAATGAGGACCAGCACAGGTGTCTTTGAGCTCCAATCGCGGTGGCGAACAGACAGATCAATCGTTGATCACTAGTAATAAGCCTAGTTATAGTTTTTTATTGTAATTAATTAATAAAAAACTAAAATTAATAACTTGTAGTTTTTAAAAAACGCCTGTCGACGGCCCAAAATCGTAATTGGCGCAGTCGGTAGGATAGTCGAGTCAGGTCGCGTATTCCTACTTCGAGTCCGTCCTGATAGTCGTTTCGCCGACGTGTCGACTATCTTCAAACAAACGAATCTACGAGACCGTCGTAGGCGCCGCAATAGAAGAATAATAATAGAAGAATCGTCTTCATCGCAGCGACAACATCAAGAATCGATGAGTCAACTTCGCGCTATGCAGATTACCTTGCATATGTGAGTAATTAATTTTAAGACACAAATTTCTATTGGTTGCAAATCCTCGCACCATCCTCCCATATTCCTATTACTATCGAAGTAATTAGAATATTCACTTAAGTACTATCGAAGTAACTAAGTGCTAGTTAGATAGGATTTTAAAAAAATAGTAATTGCAATTTTAAAGGTAAATTTTATCATTCAAAATTTTTCACCCGCGTAGTAATCAGAGAGCCACGCGCAGACAGAGCGCTAGGTGGTTCATGTTTAATTCGAATAGAGACACTTTAATAGAACAAGAAGAAGACGAGATGGCCTTAAACTCAGAATCGAGTCAAGTCCCTCACCTCTTTAACGACAACACTGAAAAAATATGGAAAGCATTGAGAATAGTTCCGGAGTTTGATGGAAACCCTCATGTTTTAATTAGATTTTTAGATATTTGTGACCAATTAGTAATTAACTTTATGGACCCAGCCCATGGTAACGAACTTAATAATTCAGCCCTGTTAAATGGCATCTTAAATAAAATTACTGGCAATGCAGCTAAGACATTAGCCACCAATGGCATTCCTACGGACTGGCAAAGCATTCGGAATACACTGATTAATACCTTTTCAGATCACAGGGATGAGTCAGCTCTGTACACCGACCTCTCTATGTTAACACAAGGCACAGACACACCCCACATTTTTTTTGAGCGCGTGCAACACTTACTGACCACTATAATGGCATATGTCCAACTGCACGAATCTATTAAAACTACCGTAGAAGCCAAACGCACACTATACAAAAAACTAGCGTTACAGACGTACACCCGAGGCCTTAACGAACCCCTAGGATCGCGTATTAGATGTATGCGACCCGAATCGCCTGAAAAAGCGCTAGAATTTGCTCAAGAAGAGTTAAACGTACTTTACTTGCGGAACAAAAAATTTAATAGCAATCCCAGATACGTATCTTCACATCTAAACATGCCGCAACAAGTCGTAAAACCATTTCAGTTTCCCAACTTTAACCAAAACTCTATTCCACACGTTAATCGTTTTCAGCCTCCTATCAATAACGCCCCTTATAACTTTAGATTTCCAAATGCACCCCAATTCAATAATAGACCCCAAGGTCAAGGTTTATCTAGAACTCAACAAATGATGAGAGCTTTACCAAGAGATAATTTTTCTACAGGTTTTAGAATTGAACCCCGACCTCGCCAAATGAATCATCAACCTATGAGTGGCATATCGCACCCAGTGGCGCGAACTTTACCACCCACGTCGCAAAACAGAGCTCAACAGAATATACACGTGCACGAAACAACTGATCCATTGTACTCTTACCATAATTCCGACACTTATTATGACGAATATTCTTACCTTAATGACTACACCGATGACACAACCGACTTATATTCTTCCTTAAACTCCGATAACCCCAACAACTCCGAACAAGAACAGCAGGAAAATTTTTTCAACAAGCCTCTGAAGAATGTCCCAGAATAGAATTAAATCTACAAAATAAGCGACAGCTTCCTTACATTCAAATTGCAAACCCCCCTTTAAAACTATTAATAGATACAGGCGCTAATAAGTCCTTTATAAGTCCCGAAGCAGTAGACATTTTTTTTTCACGTTATCAAATATCGTACGACCCGTTTGTAGTCACAAATATTCACGCCACTACCCAAAATGATTACTCAATTACCATACCATGTTTTCCGGAGATAAATGATGAAAAACCTATTAAACTATTTATCTATAGATTTCACGAATATTTCGATGGATTAATTGGCTTAGATCTTTTACAACAATGGCAGTCGAAAATCGACTTAAACTCGCATATCTTACACACTCAGTTCGCCAGAAATGCTATTCAAATGTATGAGTCACGGCAGAGCTTTAACTTAATAGAAACAGTAGTTCCCTCAAAATCAAGTAAACTTATAAGCATCCCGACAAATATCTCTCAAGGTGACATTTTTATAAACCATCAATCAATATGTAATTGCTATATTACGGAATGCGTAACTACCGCGAATAATGGCAATGCATTTATAGAACTTTATAACCCCACAAATAACGATATAATATTTAATCTATCACAACCGATCACCGCTAACATCTTTAATGAGCAAACCTTATCAGTTAACGAGAACAATATGCAGCGATTCCGCGAAGTTTCGTCTCGCCTGCGTATGAATCATCTGAACGAAGAGGAACGCGCAAACTTAAGCTCTCTATGCAAAGAATACTCGGATATTTTTTACTTAGAAAACGAACCTTTAACTTTTACAAATAAAATTAAACATCGTATTAATACAACCGACGAAATTCCCGTTCATAGCAAAACATATAGGTATCCATATATCCATAGAAACGAGGTACAAAATCAAATAAAAAAAATGCTTGACCAAGGAATTATTAGACCATCTTCTTCAGCCTGGAGCGCACCTATATGGATAGTGCCCAAAAAATCTGATGCCTCTGGAAAAGTAAAGTGGAGATTAGTTGTCGACTTTAGAAAACTTAATGAAAAAACTTTAGATGACAAGTACCCCATCCCTAACATTTCCGACATACTTGATAAATTAGGAAAATGTCAATACTTTAGTACATTAGATTTAGCTAGCGGATTTTACCAAGTAGAAATGCACCCCGATGACATCCACAAAACCGGTTTTAGCGTTGCCGATGGAAATGGACACTTTGAATTCTTACGTATGCCAATGGGCTTAAAGAATAGTCCTTCTACATTTCAAAGGGTTATGGACAACATTTTACGAGGCTTGCAAAACGTAATATGCGTAGTATACCTAGATGACATTTTGGTATTCTCTACCTCACTACAAGAGCATATTGTTAATTTACGAAAAATCTTTGACAGACTTAGAGAATCAAACTTTAAGATACAAATGGACAAATCAGAATTCCTTAAACATGAGACCCCTTACTTAGGTCACATTATCACACCAAACGGAGTAAAGCCCAATCCAGATAAAATATCAGCCATTTTGAAGTATCCCCTACCAAAAACCGCAAAACAAATAAAAGGATTTTTAGGACTAGTTGGCTATTACCGACGTTTCATTCCCGATTTTTCACGCTTAACAAAACCTCTTACAAATTGCTTAAAAAAAGGACATAAGATCAATCTAACACAAGATTATATTAACTGCTTTGAACATTGCAAAACTTTACTCATTAATGACCCTATTCTTCAGTACCCAGACTTACAAATGACCAACATACGACTTGACGACTTATCGCAAGGACCCGGCCTATTGCCCTTTGAATTAGGAAAAACTAGAATCATTTCCCACAGTCACATTTTTCTCGAGGATATCGATCTTGGTAAGATAGAACAACAAATCGATACTGTAAAACTAGAACTGACTGACGTAGCTTCTAAAATCCCTAACAACACTTCCTTCTTTATAAAAACCAAATTACACATCTTTTTGACAAATTACAGAAAATTACTATTAGATTACAATCATTCGAACCTAGAAGAGCTAAACGTGGTCTGATAAATCCCTTAGGCACCTTTATAAAAAGTATAACCGGTAACCTAGATAATGACGATGCATTGAAATTAGAAAATGCTTTGACAATTCTACAGAAAAATGAAAAAGAATTATCTATTAATTTTAATAAGCACATTAGTTTATTCAAAGACATGACTTTCCAACAAACTCAAATATTAAGTAATTTAACTAAGAATCAAAATAAATTAGGAAAGGCAGTAACTTATCTAATTAATGTTACTTCCTCAGATAAAGGGTACATAGCCCAATATGCGCAGTTATCGCAACTATTTAGTATATTAAGCGAAAATATCCAGGATCTCTCCTTGGAAATATTTAGATTAGAAAATATATTAGCTTTTAGTCGCACAAATTCTATGCACAATTCAGTTTTGTCTATTGATCAATTATATAAAATTATTATAAAATTAAAGGCACTATATAGCCCTATTTCAATTTTAAATATCGATACAAGATATTACTATGATTTAATAAGCTTACATTCATATTATATAGATAAGAAGATAGTTATAGTACTTAAATTTCCTATCATGTCCTCAACGACCTATAACCTTTACATGTTATGTCCTGTGCCCAATAATAATTCCGAAATAATTATACCACCATATCCTTTTATTGCAATCAACTCCCAGGAATATGTGTATATGGAGGCTGAATGCCCGAAGATCGACACCTATTATATATGCAAGCAAGAAGTTAACCATCAGACCCGCAATCAACGTGACTGCATATCGCAGTTAATTTCTCATCAAGAACTACATGAATCATGTCACACAACATCTATAATTCTACATAAGGAAGCACTACTAGAACTTGACAGCCAGCATTATATCATTACATTCCCAAAGGCAACGAAAGTACATTTATTCTGCAAAGAAGAAGATCGACATCAGATTTTGCAAGGCAGTTACTTAGCAACAATCCCACGAGATTGCAATATCAAAGCACCTGCATTCTCAATCATCAACATCGATGGTAAAGTACGAGGAAAAATTATTGAAATTATGCAATTACCGAAAATTGAATCATCAAACTCTTTGAAACGATTGCCCAGTTACAAACTTACGACAATCGACTTAAGCAAATTGCACAATATCCAACATCAAGTACTTATGGAGCCCCATATACCTTATGAATCATCAGTTATGCGAATTATCTACCACACAACAATACCGATGTACGGAATTATAATAAGTGCAGCTGTACTGATAACCATTGGATGCATACTATACTATAAGAAGAAATCCGCGCGATATGATACCAAATCAGTTCAAGAGAATATCGAGATGTCTACGCAAGAGCGCAGAGCCGCAACATTTGCATTAGACATTGGCAAATAGTTGCTCATCTAGGCGGGGAGGTGTTACGAGTGCATTGGCACCCTACCCCATATATATGTTATATAATCAAACACAATTAGTCAGAGACCCCCCAAGAAGTCCCGATGTCGCAACACTCCATGTAAATGTCACAATGAGGACCAGCACAGGTGTCTTTGAGCTCCAATCGCGGTGGCGAACAGACAGATCAATCGTTGATCACTAGTAATAAGCCTAGTTATAGTTTATATTGTAATTAATTAATAAAAAACTAAAATTAATAACTTGTAGTTTTTAAAAAACGCCTGTCGACGGCCCAAAATCGTAATTATCCTTTTGCTTGTCGCTTAAACTTTTTGTAAAATGTCAACATTTTAAATATTGTATATGTCACTCCATTTAAACTTTAAAATTATTAAACTACCATTTTTAGAGATCCACTGCTGAGGCAAGAACTCATGCTTTTGATACAGAGTTCTATTTAACACTTATATAACATTGTAGGTATAATAAAGTATTTTCAGATTTGGTCATTCATCTACTCGTCAACTATTATTTCTAGTGTATTTAATAAACGCTGTGTTTTAATACTCACGTCTGAGAAGCTCTTCGGGGAGCAGTTAGTTCTGAATATTCAAATTCAGGACACCACACCAAATTATTAATGTTCTAAGCGGCGACTTTGAACTAAGTTACTCTACTGTCAACATGACCAGTAAATTAATGAGCGTTTCGTCAGTTCGCGGACTTGTTTGTTCCAATTGTTATGAGCTAAGCCGTGATAACTTCGTCACGTCTTAGGCCCAACCACAACAAAACGTGTCAACGGAACATCTTAACAGCTGCTCCTGAGTGTACACGCAAAGTTATTAAGGACTATGAAATTTCCGTAACTTAATAAACGCTGAAACGGTTCTGTTTTCGGTGTTGTCATGTTGTAGCGTTGAGGGATGTATTATTAGGTGTTTTGTATCAATGTGTTGTTCTGTTTTCCCACTTGTGGAAAGTTTTATTTTGAATTGTTTAATTGCTTCAATTTTCAATGAAAACTTTACACAGGTGGGGAAGGTAATACTTTTGTAAGAGCGACAATTTTTGTAATTCAAATTAAAACGTAGAAAGTACAGAAAGAGACAGGGTTGGTGAACAATAGTATCGACGTTGAGGATAAACAACCAAGAACACCATATGTATGCAGTGTGATCTAAAAAGATAGAAATAAAAATTTGGATGATAGTATAAAATCCCGGAGCGCTGCATACGAGTAGTTCATCGCACTATGACCGATAAGACCGAACCTTCATCATCGGTCCAATCTATAGTGTCTAAGAACTTGATGTCCTTTGGCGGCTCCTCCTCCTCCTCCTCTCCATAGTCGGACGGTCTTGGGTTTACAATTCCCGTTAGCTATTGTCTCCGGCAGGCTGAAGCATCGCAATAGTTTATAAATAAACAATTATCTATTTTTTAACTTGCAGACCCTACATAGTACGGTTCTGACATGATATTCGTGTCATAATTTATCCTATGTATCATAACTCTTGTGGCAAAATGACCTGTTAAGGTACCATCTAGACAGTTTTGGGGCCTGTTAGAGCTCCCGCAATCAAAACGATATAAGCGCCGGAAAATTCGTACCGCTTACACAAATCCTTCATATACACAAAAGACAGTGCAAGGGTTTTAGTGCATTTATATTGTTGCTAAATATCAAATAATATTTGCTAAGTAGTACTTAAATAACTTTATTGTATTATGGCTATTATAATGCCATCAATGTGACAGGATTAATATTGTGATAATTTTTGCTTGAAGCAGAGAAAACGATTTCCAAACAACTATGCTGTTAGATAATTACCGCTGGAAATGGTTTGTGTACTAATGTAGGCTATAGTGCTTGTAATGAGTACAATCTGCAGTCGCATTTCGGTATAATGACTGGACATTGCAGATGTTTATACAGCTGAATTACTTAAAAAAATTAAATTTGAAGTTTTTATATAATTCATGACTGGAAAAGTAATGGGATAATAATATTAAAAAGCCGTTCATTCGTGTAACGTTTTCCATGGACTCATAGTACGTGCTTTTGTTTGATTGTTCTCATTTAGAACATTTTGTACATTTTATACACTACCGCTCAAAAGTATTTCGTCACCTGCATTTTGTATAAGTTATAAACAATACATTAAAAAGAAAAACATTTATTAGGTTTCATTGTGTCGAGTCCAAAATTTAAAAAATGTATTATCGTTATGTCAAAAAAATGCAAATGAACAGTTAAAATATTTATGAAGTAGTTTCAGTTAATCACACTTTTACAAAATATATTTCACTAGGTGGCCAAATACTTTTGAGCGGTAGTGACCGTACTCATGTACGTAGTAAGCTTCTCTACTACTTCTCAACGATTAAACTTAATACTATTACTAGGTGTGCATTACTTTTCTTACATAAATTAATTATGAGCTAAAATGTGGGTATCTGTTTTTAAGAAGATGGTTTTTAATTAACGCAATTCCAATTAAAATAAATAAAATTACAATAAATAAGTTCCTTAATTCTACAATACCGATCACGATGTTTGTTAGGCTTGTTGACTTCGTGATTCTGGTCTTTAATTGCCATTTTTTGTTGTAATAATTTCCCTCTTGATCTGTAATTATGATGATAAAGCGTCTATTGTTGTCATTTTCTTTCAAGTCCCAATAACAGTAGATAGCATTGAACGTTAAAAATATGAAAGTATATATAGTTGGACATGTTGCTGACTGAATATTTATCAAGTTTCTTGCAGATTTAACGCGTGTATTTCCAATTGATACGAACCAGAAACTACATTAAGATATTATTCGTACATTCTCGTAATGAATAGTGTAAGACATCTAATGGTTGATTTACACAATTAGCACAATAGCTAGTCCGAACAATAATTAATTATATGCTGAGTAACAATGTTAGAGTACATCGAAATTATTACGACGTGCTATGGCAGTACTATCGCTGTCTCGCAGCCATTAATGGGTTCGCAAATCATCGATAGATTGTACCATTTGTCAGAGGTTAATGAAGTGAAACTACAAACTGCTGAGGGAAGAGAATTATTTGTACTTGCTTAGTACATAAATGTGAAAATATAAACACTTCATATTTAACCCATCTACAACCTTCGCTCGGTAATACGCTTTTTCTTCTACTGGAAAAATTGCCTATCATGACCATTTCGTGTTTGCTTATTTTCATTTCATCTCGCTCTAAGAGCATATTAACTACAAGTATAAATAATAAAATTAGGACTGGTTAAATTAGGAATAAAATACTGACTGGACGACTGGACTGGAATAAAATTACAAAAGGTTGTAAAATTAAACAACAAAAAAGAATTTAGTGACTGGGCTACTCCAGGCATATATAAAAGCAGGAGAACACTTTTTGAATTATATGCTTTAAAAACTACTTCTGTCGACCCTGCCTTTTTTAGATTATGTAAAAAAATACTCAAAGACTTTTAAAAATGTTTGTTTATGTGCTAAATCTTTATACATATCAAATAAAATAAATATGTCAAAGAACAAAGTTAAGACTACATGGACTATAATAAATCAGGAAACGGGAAAAAGTAGAAGCTCTGGGAACTCTTTCTCTTTAGAAATTAATAATAAGACTATCAAGTCGGACGATGCAGTTGCGAATGCATTTGTTGATTATTTTTCTCAAATTCCTGCTATAACTACCAGTAATCTTAACTCATCTCCTAGTTTAGCCGTCACCCTCCTGGAGTCAAGTTGAATAGGTGCAGTGAATCATTCAAATTTAGCCATATTGATGCTTCTTCAATTAAGAAAACATTCCGATTACTTAACAAGAAGAAAACTGAAGATCTCTGGGGTATATCAACTCACATAATTCAATCTGTCATCGATGAATTAGCCCCATTGTTAGCACAAATTTTTAATTCTTGTATTGATGAGGGTATCTTTCCTGATCTAATGAAATATAGTAAATTAATACCACTTTTCAAATCGGGTAACAAAAAAGATCCCTCAAATTTTAGACCTATATCCATATTACCTACTTTCAGCAAAATCTTCGAGAAAGTTATTTACAATCAACTAATAGGTCACTTGAGAACAAACAGATTCATGCATGAAAGCCAATTCGGCTTTACCAAAGGTAGATCCACTACCGATGCCGGAACTGCACTTATGAAACATATTTTTGACGCATGGGAGGGCAAGCGGGATGTAATTGGAGTGTTTTGCGACCTTTCCAAAGCGTTTGACTGTGTGAGTCATGAAACGCTTTTAAGTAAACTTAGACATTATGGTGTCTCGGATGGAGCTGTTAGCCTTTTAAAATCTTATTTATCAGACAGATTGCAGAAAGTCGTTATTAATAGATCAGAATCTGCTAGCTCGCCTATAACTATGGGGGTTCCCCAGGGATCAATATTGGGTCCTCTACTGTTTCTAATATATATAAATGACCTTCCTTACTACATTACAGAATCGTGTGAGACAGTATTGTTTGCAGATGATACTTCTTTACTATTCAAAGTTGATAGACAAAAGGAATGTTATGACGATGTAAATAGTGCTCTCTCGAGAGTTCTGTATTGGTTCACAACTAATAATTTGTCTTTAAATTCTAAGAAAACAAAATGTATCAAATTCTCTTTGCCCAATGTAAGGCAGGTTGATACTAGTTTAAATATGAATGGTGATGTCATTGACTTGGTAAATAATACTAAATTCTTAGGCATTACGTTAGATTCACGACTACAGTGGGATCCACATATTGAAACTTTGGCAATCAAACTTAGTTCAGCGGCGTACGCAGTAAAAAAGATTAGACTTTTAACTAATGTTGAAACGGCAAGAATTGTTTATTTCAGCTACTTTCATAGTGTTATGTCCTATGGACTGCTGCTATGGGGATCAGCGGCTAACATTGAAAGTATTTTCCTTTTACAAAAAAGAGCGATTCGTGCTATTTACTGTTTACGGGCTAGAGAATCCCTAAAAGAATTGTTCAAAGAAATTAATATTTTAACTTTAGCTAGTCAATATATATATGATAATTTAGTTTTTGTATATAGAAACTATGATAAATTCAATAAAAACAGTGATCTACATAATGTGAATACTAGAAACAAAAATAAACTTGCCGTTCCAATGTTTAGACTCCATAAAACTAGCTGTTCGTTCTTGGGGAAATGTATATCTATGTTTAACAAGCTTCCGCAAAGTGTCATTGATTTGCCTTTATATAAATTTAAAATCCATATCAAAAATACACTCATGAGTAAAGGTTATTATAAAGTAAGTGACTATCTAAATGATCACAGTATTTGGGAATAGGGACACTATTCATAGAGCCATGTTTGGTAACATTATTTATAATATGTTGTTTATTTTATATGTGTATGTAAACATACATACGACTGTAATCGTATTAGGTATGATTGTATCTTATACTATATTGTATTTTTATATTATATTATTATATTATTAACATTGAAAAGAGGAGATAAAAAATAGACCTTCAGAGTTTCTTGCCTGTTCTTCTCGAGAAGGCTCTCCCAATTTCCGAACAGGTGTCGAGTCAATATATTTTTTTTTCTTTTTTTTTTTCCTTATTCGTACGTACGGACAAGGTTTTTGTTTTTTTTTTTATTATTTAAGCTTTTTTTTTTTTTTTTTTGTTTTGTTTGTTGACGTCAATAAGTGCCTGTAAAGGTCTATGTTGAATAAATATTATTTTGATTTTGATTTTGATTGGTTCGCCGGCGGGGCGCGAGGAAGTCGCGACTGTTCTACGGCGACCCCGGATGGACCAACGCCCCTTCCGTGGCCTCGGGGGCGTCGTCGGTGGAGGAGACCGGGGGAGGCGGTAGCCCTCCCCCGAGGAAGGGTTCCCCTCTAGTAGGGGAGCGGAGGCTGGGGGTTCCCGGAAGGGGCTTGATGTTCCCGGGGGCTTCCCTACATGCCTGAGGAAGGCCATCCCTGAAGGTTTTTAGTGGTAGGCCTCCCCTTCTGGGGAGGAGAGCCCCACATAACCACCGGCTCGCCACAGCCGGGGTATGCAATTTAATTGCATTTTCTTCAGGGAAACAAAAAAAAAAAAAAAGGACTGGTTTCAAATTGGCGAGGAAATTGGCGGTTTTTTTTTTACTAAGATAGAATACTGTTGCTTACAGGCTGTGGTTATTCGACAGGCTTGTGTACAATTGTCTCCGCATATTGAGAGGTATACTCATCAATCAACCTAGTCGTTCATCTTGTCCTTAGTTGCGGCGATCTACGAACAAAGTTCTGAAGTTTTTTGCGAAATTACCCCGGATAGAGGTTCTCTACAGATGCAAAGCCCTATAAAAACAACTAAATATACATTGTTTATATAATATATATTTATATAGACGCAAAAATGTTTTTACAGGGTGTTCGTGACATCTTATTAGATATCACGAACGTAAGAGATTTTATCCCTGCGGGGACGGCTTTAGCGTCATCGGCCCTACCTTGCACGAGCTACCTTCTGTACTCACGAGGAATAAACCCTAATCAAATAGCTTCATTTTAGTTTTAAATCGCTTTCAAGCGTATATACTAGTACAGTATATTATAGTGCAGCGTTACAGTACTTATTTTTCTTGGGAAAGTCGCCATCACATTTAGCTATGACAGCCGCGTGACTAACCGTAAACGGGCAGGGTCTGTAAAGCTTGACATAACCTATACAGCCGAAAGTATAGGTATCCATGCGGAGTCTGAACCTTTCCCCCGTTGATGAAAAGTTCAGTTTACAACTAGCACACAGTAAACAAAAGATTTCTCTCCTTATCAATATAAACATCGTATTGCGTTTCTATTTAAAAATAATGAAAAAGGAGAAGAATTAAGCCCACAGTCAAGGCCTGTATCGTCCGGGCTTATCTTTTATCTGGAAAAAGAAGAAGATTGTTTTTTCTGGAATTAGTGCAATAAATAAAAACGACTACAAAGACTAAAGTTGTCAAGGTTTTCAAGACAGTGCATACGATCGAGATAATAATTAAATTCGAACAGTATACTTTTAAATCAGTATCTGAACGAAGAATGTTTTGAGTAATAAGAAACTAACTTATTTGGAAAAATTTATTTAATTAATAATTTTTAAGTTTTTGTATGTAAGGCAGCACTTCCGTCGACAAAAACTGTATCGTTTTCAGTCGTTTTTAATGTTAAGGAATAAAAAGAAGTCACGCGGTGCTAAATCAAGACTTTAAGAAGGGCCACACAAAATTTGATTGGTGTGGTAACCTGGGAGTCGGTTGTTTTAAGCACTGAACGCGTGGTGTAGTGGTGATAGTGGCGTTCGGTAGGTTGTTGATAATGGTGGTGATAACTTTTTTTTAGTCATTTTATAATATACCAATTATCGATGATTGTTTGCTTTACAACTTCAGCAAATACGTCAAACTATTTCTCATGCGAAAGTGCTGATGTATATTTTTGTGACCGATCCTATATACAATTGTATATATGTTGAATCGTTATGTATATAATTCGTCTATTTTCTTGAATTCTCGATTTACTCGTGTGTATTAACGTCACATTTGAAATCATAAAGAAGTTATCACATGAAAATATTACAATGCAAATCTATTATTCATTGACAGATTAATCAATTTAACTCTCAAAAAACTCTAGTTGAAGGGAAATTTTAACTCGACCGATGGTATTTATATTTAATTTTTAAATATGTAATTATAATTTGTTATTAATAAATACTATTTTCACAATACTTTCTGAGTGGCCTTATATTTTATACGTGAGCTATTGTACTGAAATATGTATTATAGCCGAAAGAGGAAAAAGGATTCATCTTGTTAGAAAACTATATCCATCAGTAAATTGAATCCAATGTTCCTTAGATGTTTGAACGGTTCCTCGCGAATGAACTTCCTGGATGTATTAAGAAGAAACGTAAAACTATCCGCATGGTTAACTTTTGTAGCTTCCTTTTGGCATGCTTAAAAATTCGATGTAGTTTTATTCCTTTCAAACTGATTATTCCAATCTTTTACGTATACGGTATACGCTTAGTATTTTGTTAGAGAAAGAAGTACCATATGAATACCACTGATACTGACATGTCTGATCTTTGATGTGTTATGAGCAAATTGGAGAATCTGAGTTGATTTATGTCTGCTGATTGATAGCAAAGCAAAGAAAGTTTTTGTCATCAAACAAGATAATTTTCTACCGAAATATAATATAATTGAATTGTAATGTCAAAGTTTAATTGACCTTTTTCAATATTTATATATTTTTTTACAGGAATTGTAATATACAAAATATTATGTCAACCTCTAGTTATATGATATCATGAGTATGTATGTATTGCTAAAACAATTAAAAGTACGATATACATATGTACCTGTTAATTCCTTTTCTCCTATAATAAATATTTTATTTCTATAATAATCTGGAATTCGCAATTTTACATTAACACTTAAGATTGTATCTATACCCAATTTATCAATTCTTTCATGACACAACAAATTAAAAAGCTAAAAGTACAGCTAATTTTGTAGTCGACAGCAAAATGGCCGTTGAAAGCTACATAGAAAATAGTTATTAAAAAGTACATTCACAAGGCTTTCGAGTTGCCTTTAAGGTAATTAGCGAGCACGAATATTATGACACGTTATAATTATAAAACTTTTATGGCGATGTCGCTGGTCAGGTTATGTATTGTAATAGCGTCAACCCCTTTTTAATCTGCACGCTAGCCACAAAAACTGTATTCGAGCGTAAATCTTGTTGCCACACAACTAAGCGAGTTTAACTAACGTTGCCATATTCTATTTTTTGTGCACATGTTCAATCAAATAGTTGTTCATTAGCTGGATTTGCTGCTGGGCCAATCAACAAACTAGTAGGATTAATGTTTCGTAGTGCTTGCAATGCTTTTGGAAATAAAATACAAATTTTCAGTTTTGATGAAACAGATTGTAAAATAATTTTGTTTCATATATTGCTGTAGTAAGGTAATAGCTGTTACTTGTTTTCCAAGTTTCAAGAAAAACAACACCTACAGGCAGTATTACACTTGACTTGGCAGTAGACATTGCTATTCTAGAATTACCTTGTTTTTCTAAAATTCAGTTTTTTAACCATGAAAATTGATTCGATCGGATTACCGTAAAGTTAAGCAGTAAAAAACAAAAAAAAAAAGGACTCTACTCACAAAATACTCGCTCCCTCCAAAAAAGTACATCAATATTGGTGTACAGTGACAATATTGATTAGGACGGCTAATCGTGTACAGCTGTGTCTAAGGCAGCGACTGAAATTGTTTTAAAAAAATTCTTTTTTCACAAACAAAAAAATATATATATATATAATATATATATATATATATATATAATATATATATATATATATATATATATATATATATATAAACAACGTACTGGGTCCTGTTATCGTTGTTTGTTAAATGTAAAATCAAATTGTTACCGCGTTTTCACTACGCCTTCCGAGGAACCCTAGGTCGACCTTACACTCTCAGTTCTTCTCTTCTCACAATAAATAGGAACAAAAATGTAAAGTCGCGGGTCACGTGTACGTCGGTCTGTTATTGTTACGTCAGTCCAGCCACCACGTCTAGCGAACGCGTGCGGGGACCCTTCCAGCATTTTCCGACTTCACCCTTGCCGGTGTACTTAGGCAAGGCAGAGGTGGGTGGCAAACAATCTCCTTCTGCACACTAGATACTGGCAGTTCTTGGTAACGTAACACTTTTTTAAAAATAAAATTGTAAACCTCAATAAAAGTTGACAAATCTATTCATGTATCGCCGGATTAATCATATTGTTTTTTTAAGAACTAGTAAGAGAGCACAATATTTTTTCATTGGTGCTCCCGACGACACGTCCAAGCACACACTGTCAGTGTGCTCGGTGTGGCAACAACAGCGCAGCGAACTAATCGCTGCGCTGGGAAACAGCGACCTCTCGCTGGCCGCGTGGCCATGCTCCGCGGCGAGGCGGAATGGGAAGCTGTCGCCTCCTTCTGTGAGAGTGTCATCTTGCAGAAGGAGGCCGCGGAGAGGGAGCGGGAGGAGGACGTCGAGGCCGCTCCCTTCCGCCCAGACCGATTGGTAGGCGAAGGCACCGCGCTTTCGTGTGCCCACGCAAGCGCGGTGTTGCATGTCTAGCGACCCTACCGTGAGGCTGCGTGCGCGTCCGGCTAAGCGCGCACGCCATGGTGAAGTCTGTCTGGGGGACTGTCCAGGGGTTTTCGGACAGTCCCTCCTTTGGCGGTGGCTTCACCAACTCTTGGTCGAGCCGGCCCCGGGACATATGGCTGTCGAATCGTGAGAGCGCACCCCGCCATGTGCCCCGTATGGTCCCAGAGAACTCGGGGTGGTTTTAGTGGGTAGGCCGGTCCTCTTGACCGGAGAACCCCACACACGGCCGCGTTTTGCCAGCGCGGTGTCATGGTGCAAAAGGCCGCATAACCCCCCCCTCAAAAAAAAAAAAGGTAATATTGATTGTAGATATTCATTAATTAATTGGTGGATTCAAAGTAATGTTATAGAATTATTTATAAATAATAAATGAAATATATTTGTTTCTAAAATAGACGCATAAGAACAAGGGCAAGTTATATTTTGTTGCTAAACCTTATTGATTTTTTGCCTAACCTCCTCTACAAGACAAGTAAGAATGCGTCACGATTACTCAGCTCGAAACTGTATAATGAAGTGCTGGAACTATCTTCTGTGTTTGACGAGGGACGGGCTGAACATCAGCTGCAGATCGGTTCCAACCCTTGTTCGCTTCCCTATATGAATATCGAATGTTTTTACGTAATTAAATGTTGTCATTAAACTACATCTTGCAGTAGTTCTGAGTAATATTTTAAAGTAACATTTTCGTTTTCGCTTCTTGTCACAATTGCTGAAGTCAAGCAAAGTTTATTTTTAGAGTGTCACCAATAATATAAATACATTTCAAATCAGGCGTTAAGTATTAGGTTTTTATGCGTGATTTTGTTCCAGTCACTTATATAAATTTTTCAGTAGACGATAAAGCAAGGCACAATACAAAGTGAGGAAACGTAGCTTTCTGCATACACGGGAAACTTTAATATTGACTCATATCTCTGTGTTAGGATTGACTATTATGACTGTATTCGGTCCATTTTATATATTATACAACTAAGTATATTAACAAACAAGCAGACTGCCTAACTGATGCTATCAGGCTACAGTCAACTAAAGTAAATGCGGATTCTGTGGGTTTATTAATGAATCGCTAGAATCAAGGTATTAATTGCAAATTGTGTCAAGACTTAAAATCACGGACCCAGTAATGCCATTGCGAGTCACATAGTTATATATTTTTTTATAATGGCTAGTTCTATATACTAAAAGTTCTAACTAACAGAAATCAACGAAGCAAGCATTGCAACTTTACGGATGATCTGACAAAAGATCTAATACTTCTAGTTACACATATAATTCCTAATCATACAAACACTTCATTATTTTCATCAAAAGATTTGATATTAATATCGGGCACTTAATACGCTATCCAAATAAATTATACCAGCTACTAACGGTTATTTCCGAAGAGAATACCAGGTATACAGATAAAATTACAAAGGTTCGATTTCAATTATCGTTGTGTTATGCGGCCTCTCGAAAGGGATTAATTAGGAAAACGTAATAATCACTTATCCCACATGATGAAATTATTGGCACGATACATCATACAAAAGATTTATTTAGATGCGTACCCGACGTTTTGTATTAGATGAACGAAATATTATATCAATCAATAACGTTGTTGGCGGCTGTCAAGGGCCAAACTTATGAATCATTCTGTGAATTTCCAAATATCAGTTTGGAAATATCTGGATGTGGTCAATGTTGATTTGGGTGAGCCCCTAACGATGATAGATCGTGTCAAACTTTGTTTCGATGTTTCGCGAAAACAAGCGAACCGGAATAAAGCATTTATTGCGCGAATCATAAGGAGCCGTTTTGTTATTCAGGACGATACGAGTTCGTGCCGTAACTTAGTGGCTTCTAACGAATCACCAAGATACGTTATGAAACTCGGAAACAAAACCATCTGCGAACGTTTTTTGGGACGTGACAATTCGTAATTGCTTTGAAATCCTTATTTTAAACGTACTGTTAGTACAAATATAGGTTTTATTTGTTTGCTACTTTATTCAGCAACTCAAAATGAATGATTGATGGGATGATGAATGGATGAATGATGGAATTCCTTCCATTTATAAGGTATCATTCCTTAAATTGGTTTTATTCCTAAAATATTGATTAATTTTCTAGACTATGGATTAACAAATTAAAAGTTAAAGAATATCGATGAATTATTCGTTTAGGATGGATCTTTATAGCAATCGGTCCTGCTCTGCCGGCATTTAGCGAATTCCTGCGATCTTCACAAGTTTGTTCGTTTACCTTAGGCTTGCGTTTTCCAGCATATGCATATAACGCGAGCACAATTTCAATCCAAAAGCCAGCAGTCTTTTCGGAACCACACGTGAACACTTACAACTGCCACTAACAATTTATTAGGAACGGACTCCTAATCATTTTGCATAATAACTACTAGTTCAAGAAGCGAAAAGATAATTGTTCCACTTCTATTGAAGCAATCATAGAGCTCCTCTGAATGTAACGAGTCCACTATGAAATGTGCATAGTATGTGGCGTCTTTAATATAAATATTCGTATGTTAGATATTTTAAACCTTTCTACTCGATTTCTTAACATATTCAAATCATTTAATATAGAGAGATAATAGAGGAATATTATGAATTTATGTACAAGTTTGTCAGGAATAAGGGCTAACGTTAATAATCTTCACTTAAATAAATCGGTTATTTAATGTAGTTATTGAAGAATGTAATGATATTGTTAAATTACAAAAGTCATTGAAACCCAAGTCAATGAAATATTTTTTTTATGACATGGCCAGGTAAAGGTGTATTAAAATCGTAGAAAGTTATTTGAACTTTATATAGGTATAGGTAGCTAGGTATAGCTATAGGTAAAGAAGTAGCTTTCAGTGACTTTGCATTCATAATTTAAAAATAATAAATAGGTAAGTCGAGGAGTACTATAAATTTCTATTCTCAATAAGTCAATAATAAAACAATTAATTGCAGACGTTGCAGTCGTTGATGCATTTGAGGACTTCTTCCAGGTACCTATAAAAATTACCAGTAGTTTCAACCGTCACACACGCCCTTCCATGGAAAGTGTTGAAGTGTTGAGTGCAGCGATAAGTTCAAATTCAATTATATCGAAACTGACATGTTGAAAACATTTGAATTGATCAGCAACATCAAAAAAGAATCTAAAGATATTTTGGGCTACTTCAACCTTAAGTTGCATTAGTTTTTAATAAATATTTTGATACTTTACTCTTTTTAAATCTAGTAAAGCTTTATATATTAATGATTTTGGGATCATCAAATGTCGATTCACTACAGATGCAGACGTTGTAGTCGCAAACCATTATTTGCAGGTGGTACTTTATTAGTTTTAAAGTAAGATTGACGTTTTAAACATACTAAATGTGTTAAAATATAATTGCCAAACGTAAGAAAAGTGGATATTATTGTTAAATTTCTTTTGATTACAGTAGGTTCATATTTACAATAGTATCTTCAGATTGAGTTCATATGCGGGAGAACCAAGTCTGTTTGCCAATAACAGACTTGGTTCAGCTGAATATGTTGTACATAAAGTAAGACAATCAACTATATTGAAATGATATGATTGGCTTGTATATTTACATCGTGTCATGTTTCATGGATTACTATTTTGAGTTAAAAAAAAGAAATTCGCGCGATCTGTAATATGAAGGCTAAGATATTACATATTATTTTATTTTGTATTTGAAGGTGGCAGACTTAATAACATTTGGCATTTTTTACCAGTCAAATATTGGACTTAATAGAAAGGTGCACCATCTCTGTTATATCCAAAATTATTATTTCCGAGTTAAGTTAAATAGATTTAAATTAAGAAGTAATTAAATATTAGATATAAAAAATACCAAAAAAATAAAATATATTAATTCAATTTAATATTTTTATATATACAGGCATTTAAGGTTTTACCTTCAACGATATGAGAAGTTCAGATTTAACTACTTCTATTGAATAAAAATTTACTGCCAGAGAGCTTTATGTACAGCTTATTCCACAGTCTAATTGCCTTGACTTGAAGAACTTAGACAAACACTTTGAGCTATGGAGTGGCATCGCAATGCGAATGTTTCTATAATAATGAGTAATGGCTCTAGATTTACCACTAAAACTGAAATTACTTAAGAGATAAAAGAACGCATTAGGGTCATTAAGGATATTAAAAAGGAAGCAGAGGTTTCTTAATTCTCTATACATCCGGATGGAGCACTTAAGCTATGATTGGCTGATAGACACGAGTACTCACGTAGCCAAAAAACAAAACGCTGCGGTTTTGTAAACGCTCCAGTTTATCAATAAGTAATTAATATACTAGTCAATTCATTTAATCAAAGTGATTAATATAGTAGTAAAAAGAAGGTCAGTAAATTTATAAAGATTAAATATTTTTTTTTCATACATATTTTTAGAGTCATTAACATTCAGGCTTCAAATAATTAGAGTTTGGTATATGTGGGAATGTAATTTTTTTACAATAAAAGTTCTACAAAGTACTTCTAATGTGCCTTTTATAAAATTTCAAGTACATGTTAAAACTATTAAGTAATGAAAAAGGGAAGTCTATAATTACATGAATAATAAAAGCTTTTGGGCTTAATTTTGTATAACTAAGTATAAGGAAGTAATATAACGAAATTGTGAAACGTTTAAGGAAAACTAACTTATCTAAGTTACGTTTAACCTTTTTGTTCGGACACCGTCATCTAATTGACGTTTTATATCTTTAATGTGTGCATACATATGATTATGTTACATTATGTTGCATTATATTGATTGTGTATTTCAATATTGAGAATAAATATTGATAAAAGACGAAAAGACTTTCCGAGCTTCGTGCTTATTCTTATCAAAAGGCTCTCCTGATTCTGAAGTATTAATTTAATTTTCCTTGTATTATTAACTCATTGTGTTTTTATTTTTAAATTTATTTGCTTATTAATAAGTGGACGTGCCGATGTAGAAAATGAAATCATTATAAAAACTGAACAACTGAAAAAGATAAACATACTCCCCAAACACCTCTAGTATTTTAAAATTTTATCACCAAAGAGAAAGATTTGAAAAAAGTTGAGTTTTCTCAGTGATTGTATAATTTCATTTCTTATTTGCATTGTTTTTGTTAATATTTAAATACTCAAATCTCGTAACATAATATAAGTGTAAGTGTTTTGTTAATATTTAAATACTCAAATCTCGTAAAATAATATAGTATAAATAAAAACGTTGTATAAAAAGTATCTAAGTTTTATCAACCGATGCGAGACCCAACTGGTAACACTGTGTGAGAATAAAAATTCTATATACGTTCCAGTGTCCAGTTTGTTTTCCACCGGATTACGTTCTCCTAATTCGATTACACATCGATTTTGTGTTGTTCCTTAACGCAGTTAGAGTGCGCGCACACTTATCACTACAAACGTAGAATTCCAGTCACGTCTACCCAACGAATGCTGATGCAGCGAACAGGTAAATATACACCGGATGTACTAACTATACGTGGTTGCTGCAGATACAATCTTTGTTCTACTAACACAGCGTTAAGTGAAAACAAATGAACAATTTCCACACACGAATCTAATGTTTAAATACGTTGAAATACAGTAATTTCTAAATATTCGACATGAAAGATTATATGATATGTATAATTAGTATTGTTAGCGACAGCGATGTGAGTCCCGTACTTAGAGACGCCATAAAATTATTATGTCGTCATTAAAATAAGACTATCTCTCCCTCTACTTCATAGTATAAGACAACCTGTGACGTCTTTAAGTGCGGCGGTTAGTGGGCATATTAAAAATACCTAATAGTGTTGTGATGTCTTCAATAAAACATGATTTTGTTTAGTTTACAGATTATATAATTATCATATACCACAAGTGTTGTCATTATTTTGTAGTTATTATCAGTTTCTTCAAAATAATCAAAATTAAAGAAACAATTATTAATACATACATACATACATACATACACTCACGCCTTTTTCCCACGGGGGTAGGCAGAGATTACGTCCTTCCACTTGCTACGGTCCTTACATATCTCTTTATCATTAATGATGTGTATAATAAGTTTTATTTGTTTTAAATTTAGATTCTTATTCTTTGTAATATATTATAATAAAATGCAATGCAAAAATATGTGTGTTAAAGTTAATATGCCAAAAAAAAGACATAATTGGCAAGGCTTCGAGCTTTACGAAAGCATAAATTACCTTTGCCATGAAAGTCTACGCTATGAAGACATTGCTGAAAGCTCGGGTGAATGCACTGAAATTACCATCCACTGGGCATTGTGCCAAGGTACTGAAATTTCTTGTTTTGGACTTAACACGCTGGTTTAATTAATTCACATTGTTTTACGGGTATATGTTGCAAGTGTAATTGTGACGAAATAAATAACGGACGGAATTTCCCCTTTTATTTTACGAGTTTTTTGAATAACAAGAAAATACGAGGTAATTTCTAAATTATCTAAATATTTATCTTAACGTTTTCATTTTTTTTGTGTTAAGTTTCAGTCTTACTGTATTAATAGTACATATTTATTACTTTAGTCTTATTTTTATTACATATTACAGCAACTATTAAGTTATAAAAAGTTTAACCCATAAAACGAATAATAATACGCAAAACAAATTTGATTAATCGCAGTAACTCTATATGATAAAAAAAAAGTGTTTCATTACGAATTGCTTTTCAGTTCCAATTGTCGCATGTTATCGTACAGCATTGCTAAATAGTAGCTTTTCATACAATTTGGTCTATTTCTTTTTCTTGTCTATATTTGCAAATAGGCATTATGTATAATTGTAAAAACACTAAGCTTAAGTTTCTTTACCAGTAACTACAATTACATTTGCGAATGTTTACGTTGGTGATCAATAATTTATTAAATGAGTCATTTAGTATGTATTATTGTATACGCAGTGTGTTCAATAAGAAATAGTTTGATCTATTTATTGATACTGTAATTTAATTAACAAGTATACGGACTTTGTTCTTTGCTTTGACAAAGTGCGATTCGGTAGACAAGTTTCAACTTGATTGATACTGTGAAAAAATTATTTAGCGCTTTCAAATAATCCAAGTATAGATTTAAAAATTATCATATTACTATTATTAGTGGAAATAACAATTAAATACCATTTAAATACTGCTTGTATCCCATTCAAGGCGGCTCCATCTTTCTATAGAGCTTAACAACTTTTCGTAAAGCGCTTAGAAGCGATTTAAAAGCTGAAGATGTGTGATGAGATGAGACCTATGGCCGTTCTCTATAACTGTGTTAATGAGAATCTCTGTGGTCGTGGTGAGGTGGGGTAGAGACGATTCTGGCAGAGTCGATTCGTGCCAAAGAAGTTTGTTTCGAGCTAAGAAATATATTATATAAAAGTAAATTAGGAAATGACATTCAGTGATTTCTTATAATTAGAATTTCGAACATTAACAAAATTTAAATCTAGTCAGTAGCTTCTTCTAGTTCTTGACGTGCACATGCATAGCCACAGGCTAAGCTACAAAATACTGCAGGAGTCTTGGACCGACTGTTACTCGTATGAAAAATAAAAATCATATAAATTTTGAAGTCAGGTCAACATATATTGAATACATATAAAATTTCTCTAATGGTTGTTGACTTTGCAAATAAAATAATGATTCGTCAATAAGAGACAAATAACGTTACAATATATTTCGTGATATTTCACAGATTTAGTTGAAATTTAGTTTAACAATTGGGCATTATGGAAAATCTTATTACTACTAAAGTAAGTAATAAGTATAACTGAATGTTGTTGTTTTATTTCTGTTTATGTCAGATGTGATATCAAACTCAAAATCAAAATCAAAATCTATTTGAATACAGTTAGAAAGAGATGATGTTATTGAACCCACGTAGGGTCATCCCTGTCTAATTGTATTCAAGTAGAGCTTATATTTAAGTCTTATTCTGTTATAAACAATGTCCATAATAACGTGTTCGCAGGGATATAGACCCAACGCGTCAATTACGCGTATATATAGCGAATTTAACGAATTTGTAGTACAATAGGTCTAATCATAGCACAACGACAAACTAAATTACTGAGATTACGTAGAATAATTGGGATTAGAGATTTAGACTGAACTAAGGCAAGATACTCCGATCATCTGCTTCTCAATGAAATTATAAATTAATATAATATATATAAATTAATAAGAATAATATTGCTTGATATAGATGTATGGTCATTAGTCAGGTCATTAATAGCTATAAAATCAATATAACGGCTATACAGTTCATAGATAAATAAATGCAAATAATTTTTGGTTCCTATCAATTTTGTACTCCAGAAACGCTAAAAAAAGAAGAAACACACAGGAGTGTATCGAAATCCGTGTGAGGGAGTCTTTTAGCATATATGAGAGATATTTACTAGGACGAGATTTTGCGAAATTCATCTCCCAAGCGGACAAAGAGTAATGAAAAAGTTTATATGGAAATGGGTATATTAAAACATTCGTTAGTTTTTTTGTGGGACTTAAGTTAAATTATAGAAAATTTGTATATTTTTAGTATTTCATTAGGTTTTCGGCCATGTTTATGATAATATAGGAAGCTAATTAACAGTCCTATTGTCGTGGACAGCAAGGAAAAGGCCGATTTGGAAGGAATGGAATATATTTATAAAAGATTTACAAGAGAATTATAAAAAAGTGAAGTAACAGCGAAAAGTGACAGGAATAGAGCCAAGATTAAAACTATAGACAAACAAACTTTAGTATTATATTACAAAGTTCTGTCCTCAACATAGCCCTCCTCGTAAACGGAAGGTTTACACTATAATTAACCTAAGGACAGATCTTAGCTTATTTACCAACTAGATCTTAACATAGCTCAAACTAAAACAAAATTCTTCATAAAAAAAAGTAAAAAACCTATCTATGTACACTACCTACACAAACAGCTTTATTAGTTTGCGTGTAGGACGTTTTAAACATCCACCAGCCGTCAAAACGTCTGCTACTCTCACCACGCCATCACGACCCGGATATACTCTAACGATTCTTCCTTTTGGCCAAACACCACGAGGCGAATTTGAATCACACACGACCACCACGTCTCCCACTTTAAGGTTGCATGCTGTAGTGGCACCTTCCCTTCGCGGATTCAAAAGTGGAAGGTACTCTCGTAACCATCGACGCCAGAAATGGTCTGCCAATCTCAAAGCCTTTTTCCAATTTGATCGTCTAAAAAGGTCAGTGTCATCGAGACTATCGCGGTCCAGGAAGCGGTGACGACTGCCCAATCAAAAAATGGTTCGGGGTCAAAGCTGGAGCATCGTCAGAATCCACCGACACGATCTTTAATAAAATTTTATTCACAATGCGATCTTTTTTGTTAGTTGAAAATGAGGTCGAATAACTAATAGTGTCCATAGAAACATTTTTGTTTAATGTTTGTTCTATATTGTCAATAGTAGCATCTGGCAAGTTGACATTATTTACTAGTTTTGACGGAAATATTGGAAAATGTTGAGTTTGCAAATTATTCGAAGTTAATTCTTCTGAATGCAATAACGTGTGATGTAGACCTACATCACATTTACTACACTTAACTTTGCATGCTCGCCAATTATGTTTACGCTTACGTAAACATTTACTACAAACTTTAGCCTGACGAACCCACGACCAACGATTTTCGACGGATAATTCTGTGAACTTTTTACACGCTTTTATACTGTGGCCAGCAGAACAATATAAACAGCTAGTTTCAGTAGTTACATCGGTAGCGTTATTATGAATACGATATGGTGTAACCTGTGCTGCCTTGAGTTTGTCAGGCAGAGGAGCGTTGCTTATACCTGACGATGGAAAGCGCGGCATATACCGAGCCTGCTTGCTAGCTTCGTTATGTAAAAATTTGCAATTAACTCCAGTGACGGCTTTCCAGGAACGATATGTGTATCAGCATAATCACACCATTTATTCTGTAAATTAAAATTGAGCTTAGACAAAATGTTGTTTGTTAATTCCGGAGAATAAAAGTACTCCGGCCTGTCTAACAATTTAATTACACTTAAACACGTTTGAACTCTAGCCGATAACTTAAAAATATCAGAAAAATCTCTACCCATTTTAGGGAATGATCGCAGGGCTGAGATTTCCTGTAAAATTATATCTCCAGTACGAGCAAAATATAGTTCTAAATTACTAATGATGATATCTGGATCATCAGCTGTGAGAAGCAACGTTTTCACAGCATCGCGCGCCGCGCCACGGACAGCGTGACGTAGCCGAGCAACATTTTGCTTGGGAGTGTATGACAACTTTGTGTCATCAAAGCTTTTTTTGAATAATAACCACTCAGATATATTACCACTGAATTCAATTAAATCTGTATTTACTGCCCTGCAATTTTGTGCTAGAGAGATAACAGCGTTTGTTAACCGACACAACTCATTGAGCTGACCAGAACCATGATGAGATATCGCACTGGACGGTACCACATTACGTGATGGCATGCCATGTAGCGCAGATTCCAAAACGTCCTCCGAATTTTTCGGGACAGATGTGACGAATGGTTCTTGCGTAGCATAGTGTGCACTTTCATGTAATAAACTTTTTGATACCTGATCAACAACGCGAGGCAATAAGGCCTCGCCTGAAGTCTCGTCCCGTACCGCATGGGTGTCAGCTACCCACTGTTCGGTTCGCCTTACAGAAGTAACTGAAGAGTGACTCTGCTTCTCTTCAGCTTCAACGGCAGCACTCTCCGCTTCAAACTCTGCTCGTGCAGCAGCCTCCTCTGCTAGCATGGTCTGCTTCATTAGATCAGCCAGTTTGCGTTGAAGTTTGGCCTCTGCTGCCCTTTGCCGTGCAATTAAATTAGCACGTGAAACAGATGATGTCGTGGAAATACAACTGCCCGGAGCTGATTTCGACTCCATTCCTCCGCCCTCAACTTTTTGGGACTCGACCAATTCCTTAGCTGCCTGAGCTCGAGTGAGCATTATACACAAAATTTTGATTTTAAAAGCTAGTTCTTAAGAAATTCAACGATCGAAGGACCAGGATGTCGTGGACAGCAAGGAAAAGGCCGATTTGGAAGGAATGGAATATATTTATAAAAGATTTACAAGAGAAGTTATAAAAAGTGAAGTAACAAGCGAAAAGTGACAGGAATAGAGCCAAGATTAAAACTATAGACAAACAAACTTTAGTATTATATTACAAAGTTCTGTCCTCAACACCTATTAATTAGCTATCCTATTATAGTCCTATTGATAACAACAATAAGAAAATAACGATTTTATTTTGTGGGTAACCATTATGGTGAAACTGAAATTTGATGTAGAATTCACCCATTTCATTCATAAACGATTATGATACTTTTGTAGAATAAAAAATTCATTCAAATATAAGATCCATATGGATCATAAACATTTTATATTAATGTTATTTTAAATTATAAGGGGACATAAAGATTGACAAGGTATTACGAAGTTTCACGAAAAGCTATTACGAAAGACATAAGAGCTGACATAATTCAACTGTAAAGTTTGATACGGCACTTACTGTAATAATTGAATTTGGTTGTTTACTTTCAGGTGACGTTACTAATGATATTGATAGTATGATTAGAAAAACTCAAGTATTATATTGTTTATATGATTAAGACGCCGAGAGAAATAAGACTAACTTAATTTAAATAGGGTGATTAAGCCTTAGTCGGTTGACTGGCGACGCTGGTATGATGCAGATTGGTCGAAAAGGTTGCTTCACTGTATTTTTCTTCACCGTAGGCGGTTTGGAAAAGTGCAGGTATCTATGAAACTGGAATAATGAAAAACACATACATATATCGCAGGGTCGAACACCGGATCTCTCGACTAAAAGACTAATCTCGAAGCACCACCGATGGGGAGAGAAGAAGTACATAGATAAGTTGGTAATTCGTTTTGTTTTTCATTTATGTGTCAAAGCTGTTATTGCGAATCAGGTCACCATTTTTGTGGCTTGCACTTCGCCAAACTGACATTAAATGCATTAATAATTACCAACAACGCTCTTTGTCCCCTTCCATTAGGACGTCACACTGCCATTATGTCGGGATGAATGGCCCGCCATTCACCCGCTAATGCGATGTTTGCTTTTTTAAAAATATGAGCATAAAAATGGACGGGTCACCTAGGGTCAATACTTGATGCACAGATTAATGCGATATATGAATTATGATGCAGATATTAAGGATGGTCTTTTACAAAATTTTCCTTTCAGGTAAGATCAATCATTATGTTATCACTATTAATTAATTGGCTTCACTAAGTATTAAAAGGATCTTCGTCACCGGAAATAAGTGAAATATTATCAATATTGATTCATCATACATATTATTCTGAATTCATATACCTATATTTTATTTAAGTCCGTGATATAAAATAAATTGATTAAATGTGACATTTCTAACAGTAATAAAAATTCCTACTTCATAATGTTTATTTAACTTGCATAAAGAAGAGGTTATAAAGATTACCAGAGTATGCTCTACTAGTTCTATACTGCCAGAGTATTAGAAAGACAAGAATTATGGAACAGCTTAAATTAACAACTGTTTCAAGTGAATCTATAGTTTGTAAAGAAAACAAATTCTGTTAATACTATAGTTTTTTTTATAGTTTATTATCAATTACATAAAATAGTATTAAAAATATATGTATATATTGATATAGATATCACTTAAGCCACTAAAGCTTGAATGTGATTCCCTTATGACAATTCTGTTCTCAATTTAGGTAAGTAGTGAACACTCATTATTATATTATTAAAATATTACAGCAAGTAAACATAATATACACAAATGTTAACTACTTAAATATTCATACGATACAATAACGTTACAATCTCAACTCAGACAGATTATACTTTTTTATTTGAATTTTTATGTTTTTGTCACTAATAATATTGCGGATGGAGGTAGGCAAAGAATTGATAAGCCGAGGAACAAGGAATGCATTCGTTAGTTCGCCATAGCAATTCCTTGCCTTTTTGTAACATGTTTGTTTTGGCCATTCTCCGCGTATATACAGAATGTTTCACTTCAAACTGAATATTTTTATCAAAAAAAATTTCTTGTAATACGTTGTATTTTGCTTTATCATGTATAGGAAGTGTTTGGCAATATCTAAATATTTATGATTTACTTAACTGTTTTTTATATTTGTATGGAATTATTAATTTTAAAATTCTGAGCTGTGAATTGTAGACAGAATCCAAGTACGTTTTGTAAGTTCTTCCATATTAAGTACTAACTATATTTACGTTATTTTTCGTGTCTTACAACACTGTATCTCACCTGAATAAAATATATCACTAGGGAAAATTATAAGTCTATTTCAGTTAGAAAATGTTGCATTACATATTTACTTCCAAAAAAAGAAATCATCAAACTGGTGAACTTCACGAAGAAGTTTATTTTAAATAAAGATTCCAAAAAAGAAAACATTTAATACACTTTTTTATAAGAAAGATTTTAATAGTAACAACTATTATAGTGTAGAACTCAACAAGGCGCATAGAGATAGCATGCCCGTTCTAATTTCGTAGACAGATTGCAATGTGACGTTGTCCTCGGGGATTTTGGATATCCCAATGCTATTACTTTTCAGCAGCTGTGACAGAGCAATCTAGATGGCGAAATCCTCACAAGGATTGTGTTAAATGAGATTAGAATAATCCTGACAATTATGTCAATATTTATTTACCTTTATAATCTTTCTAAAAATGAATGGTAACTTCATTGCTTAAAATATTAAACATTAATATTAATTAAACTTAATTAAAAAAAATATTAGACATGACAGACAGAGAAAGAAGAGGAAAATTACATTAAAAAAAATGAAGAGACATATCCAATCTCTCTCACTCACTCGTCCAATACATAGTAACATCAATAGACTCATCCTTCATCAATTGTACCAACAAAAATACACGTATGAATGGTGCTTAAGATAAACTGCATAAAATGCAAATTGCATATAAGCAAAAAAAATATAAACAGTAATATTTATTTCCAACTGCAGAGAATGTGTTCAGATCCATCGTTTAAAAGAAAAAAATGTGAAGCTCCACTTTACGTCCTCTGGCAGGGGATTACGTAGTCTAATAAATCCGTAGCTAAATAAATTGACTCGCTAGCAGTTTTATTAATTTGTGCTTGCGAACTTTGTTTCACTATTATAATATTTTACAATGTCATCTTTGTCTCTGTTGGCGGATATCCATTGTCAAATATACGTGATGCAGCTCAGAGTTTATTCCTCATTTAACCTTTTTATGATCACTATTTATTAGGCGACTACGAATGTTAGTAGAAGGAGAATTGTTTCGCTCCGTTTGAAGGCGATTGCCTCTCAACAGCCGACCAAAATAAATTTAGTGTTGTTTGTTCGGTGGAGTCGATTGAGTGCCGTCATAGCCTCTCGTACCGCTTCGTGTTTAGGGGTCACCAAATAATGCAGTATCATCACTTTAATGTATCTGACGGTAAGACTCTGCACACAGTATTAGAGTGTATGGCCTGGCGAATCCAATGCCATGCGTTGTGTGTGGCAGTAACGGAGAACTCTCACTAATAAACGTGATATCTAAGATGGTCAATAGAATGGAATACTACTTTTGTTATAATGTTATCTTCAATGGTGCTGCTTCACTCAGACGAAGATGGTTGAGGAGTGGAAAGAGAGTATTGACGGTCCGAATGCGATACCGCTAAGGTGTAGCCTAAGTCTAGCCTTAGAGTGCTAAGGTGGTTCCTTTAATAAAGAAACATAGGTAAATAACTAATAAAATATCTGACCATTAACTGTATGTTTACCAAATTTCCAGTCCGTGGCAGTAGTAATGGTAATTGAGACTGCAATACCATCGACCTGGAGCAAAAAAGGCAGGTTCCAGCTTAATTAAATCGTCACAATATAATAGTTTGCATGGAATGAATGAGTTAGATCTAATTGTTGCCTGCAGTATTTCCAATTGGATGCAATATCCAAAGCTTTAATTAAAGAGCATATTCCTATTAAAAAAGCCGGCAACGCATTTGTAACTACTGTGGTGTTGCGAGTGTCTATGCGCGGCCGTAATCGCTGACTATCAGGTGATCCATTGACCCCATTATAACATAAATAAATTTAAGGAGGTATATTTGGATCGTAGTAAATGGAAAACTTTCATGGGAACGAGATATGAGTATATACATATATGTATAGACAATGCGAATAGACATGCGAAATATATTGAATATAGTATTGAGAAAACATTTAATACAGTGTATCCACACTGTTATTGAAATTTGTATCTGCTCTAGATATCAAATTATTCTATGGATATTAAATTGAAACTTAACGACTGTAGTTTTGGATTTATTCTTCGTTTGACCTACTGAGTTTTGTCCAACATAAAACAAAATCGCATTTGTCTCTAACGTAATGTATCGCCCGTCACAAAACTAACATTTTTATTTCCTCTTCATCCTATTTTATATTCCTTTTACTACACATTTATTAATTGCAAAACTAATAGAATGAGTTCCTAATTCGTGCCTTTCCTTAGCAGTTCCTAAACAATCTCCCTAGATATAGATATATATTACTCTTTTGTTTTAATGATGTGGAATGATGTTACGAAACATATCTATCGATAGCTAGTCAACAGGTGTATGCTACTAAAATTGAAGTACAGAATACTAAACTACCTCGACACCCATCTCATCTTTGATGGAGGCGATCCAGAATCTGGATAATACAATATCTCCAGACTACATACCTATATGCATTCTTTAATCTTCATAAGTAGGTCTTTCTGTGTAAAACATGGTTGAACTCACACAAATGGAAGCTGAAATTACACGCAGAAATAGCCAAGACCAACAAGTTTTCCGATTCGAATAAGCACCCGAATAAGAGTTGGCTGGTTTGTAACGACTCCCGTAATGTATTTCGGGCTTACCGAACTAAAAGTACACTTGTATGAGCTCAATTTCGACAACCGCAGCCCTTAAACGGGTAAAACTGAAAGAGGATGCCACTGAAAAACTTTGTGTTGTTAAGAAACAGAAATGTTCGAACATTTTTGATTTTAATAACGTTTAAATTATAGGATAACATCAACATTACTCTTTCAGTCTAAATTCAATCAGTCTAAATTTATTGACGAAATCAATGTTTCGCGAAATTTGATACTTTTACATATATGGATATTTAGGATTTGGGCCATTTTGGTAATTTGTATATACAACACAACTTAAGAATAGTTTCAAATTTAACAATTAAGACTTCTTCAGATGAAAAAAACTTCATAAAAATGAAATAAAAATATTTTTGTGAATAATTGTAGATTAAATTATTTATTATATCAATGACAAACGTAACAATCGCTGCATTCTATGTTACCTACCGCGTAATGGTGTAATTCATTAAAATTCAATGTTATATTAAAATAAATTTGAAAGATTTTTTTTTGTTTTTATATTAATGTATGAGTTACTTTCATAATTTGGATAGATTTCGTAAATTATTGTAATAACGATAATATGTCTCGAGAGTGACGCGTTCAATTGAGATAGCGCGATCATAACGGATAGGATTATTGTTTACAATAAGCCTGATATTAACATGATTGACTGGTTCTAATGCCGATTAGTGCTCGAAAAACAACGACCTTCATGACGAGAGTCTAGTCAAATTTGAAAGGGATAAAGTCATAATAAACTTTGACTTGACTGTACTTTCGTTATGAAAATACACTGTATTCGCGGTTAATAACTAAGTGTCTACAGTGTCTTATTTGGAAATCTTTACTATTTTTTTGAAAATTAATTAAGATTTGTCCAAATTTACAAAAATATTAATACGAAATAGGCAGCAAAAATAACATTTAATAAACGAAAGAGCTTTTTCGACAAATGTTATAATTATTTCATTAGGTATGTAACATATTGTTTAAAAATGGTTCTGTTAGGTTAGGTTAACTTAAGTTCAATATTGTTCGTTCTAACATTACGCATAGAAAGTAATTCCAGAGGTAGATTATTCATAAGGCGAGGAATTAACATATAAGTAAAAATCATTAATTTAACACTGAAATACGACGGAGAACATTGTAAACAATGTTCATTACGAACTGCTGGTTCACGCAGAATAGTAAAATGACCGGAAAATGAGACAGTCAATCTTCGGACGGGCAGAAGTTGCTATGTCCACGGATAATTTAGAAGGTACATAATTGTTGGTTTAATGGTTCATTCCGTCGCTTGCAACAGCAGTTGAATACAAACGTGCCTAAAATGTACTCGCCTTATCCAAGCTCACGAGCGAATGTGTTCCGCGTCCATTCCTGGCATACTTTAGAATATGATTCGGCTTGGTAACGGGAGGTGCAGGGAACAAATGGCCTCATGAGTGTTGTAATTGGGACTTTATTGGCATGGCTGTGGTTTGTGTAAGCACACCCTCACTAAATTCGAAAGAGATATATTTTATTGTCCACACAATATTGTTATGAATTCATAAAATGTTGTAATTGTCAAATATTTAAATTTAGTTAGTAATAAAGCAGTTAAATCGCTGCAGTTTTCATACAACTATAAAAATGTTATATTATTACTTTTTATTTGTATTTTAAACTAGTAGGAAAATTATGTAATTATGTAAATGTATGTATGTTGTTAGTTTGAGATTAATCACCGTTGCTTTTTCTATATTTAGGCTATTGTCTGGAACGGGAGTAGTACCGATTTAAAGATTACTTACCTAACGATTTGATAGCTTATGAGAGTCAGCAGTAATAATTATTTTTGTGATTCATTAACAGGTGAATAACAGTCAGTATATATTTTGGGAATCGGCAAAACTCTTGAATATGATAAAAGCCGAGATTCTCAGCTCCTTTACTCCTCGATGCAGTAGGTAAATTATCCAACAGAATCCTTAAATACTTTGAATATAACGGAACTGTTTAAGGTTGGTCTTGTTGCTATTTACCAAAAAAAATGCTCTTTGTTGAGAATATATTTTAATATATTCCGTCCGGTAAAGTGTTTCTAAGTAACATCGTACCACCCTAGACGTGCAGCTATTTATTAGTTGATAATATGTTTAAACAGAAATATCCAATTCTGAAAATGAGCTCAAATTATTCTCAATTCTTAAAAGTAATGATAACATGGGTCATAACCTGTTAATAAAACTCATGTTGTCATGGGCTACTAAAGAGATTCTAATCTTTTTAATAGCGAAACACTGATTTACTTATTGTTATAAATTAAAACTCGATTGTGTCCAAAATTATTACTGCATATACCACTGAACAAAAGATAGGGCCAAGATTAGATTCTTTTCTAAGCATTATATTAGTTTCAACTTAAAAAAAGAAAAAGTACAGTGGTAAGTAAAGTGGCGATGTCTTATTCGGTAGTTTTAAAATAAAGTGTTATCGGAAAATGAATTTAGCTTTTCTTTGAATTTTTAAGTAGTAAGCGAAAATTCAAACTTAACATGAATCATGTTATCAATTAAACCATTAAATCAATTTTCAAAACAAAATGTAAAAATAAAATTTTAATTTTACTCGAATCCCAAATAACTGCAAACGTATTATACAAAGCATAGAAAAAGTCCCCCTGCTTTATATTATTCAATTACTTTGAGATTATTGCTAAAGATTGATCGTTTAAAATATTAAAAATGCAATAAGCGTAGCGCCTTGGCAAGGATCTGTAAATATGCAAAGTGTTCGAGCGAAACTAATTTGTTTTTCTTGGGATAAAATTAAAAAGTATGACAAGAGATACAAATTGCTTCGCCCTCAATTTGCGTCCGGACTGTACCGTTTGTTTTTTATAAACACTCATTTATTAGGGAAACCACGAGATATTACGTTTTATGAAATTTTACGATTTCACCGCGATTAAGCTGATGACCCGTGCTCGGCGAATGTAATAATGAGGTACGCAATACAGACTTCTTTCCATTGTTATTCCTTGTGGTGGAATGTTATATTTTTGGCTTAAGTTTATTGCCGAGTTTCTCATAATAGCGAATTTTAAGTAAGGTAGGTTAAATTGTTCTATAAGGCAGAATGAGAAAAGTATGCCGTAAACATTTATGTGTCTCCATTTACTATATTGTTTCAAATTATTATAATGTTTGTATCATGAGAAACATTGTGCATACACATCTACAGATCCGCTTTTAAATTATAAAGAGGCAGTTAGTTTGTGTTATGCTATGAAAATTGAATATAAAATTTGATAAATATTAGTATTTAATATATTTAATGTTTTTACTATATGTAATATTATTAATTGTAAATATAGTCATTTCATCATCACCAAAGGCAGAAAGCATATACCTACAACTTTTATAGAAGCTCTACGAGTTAATGTTGACTATATTTTTATAGTTTAAAACTTATTTCTCTATCGTTTTTATCAATATAACTTAAGGAATGCTTTAAGTGAAAGGAATGCATAGAAAAATGCGTATAAGGCGTTGGTTGGTTATTTATTCGTCCCCTAACACACTGCTTCGCCATAAATCTGTGCTGTCTTGAATATAGTTTGCATTATTATGCAAAGTCAAGTGGTGAGACTGCTGTGTGTGAATAAGGAAGACTTTCAAAGCGTCACGTTTTAACGCTGCCCCCATGGAATATTGAGTAAATTACATAGCTTTTTTTTACAACTGACCAAGTTTCAAACCGCGTGACATAAAAAAAACTTGCTATTGCAAGATTCAAAGTAAAATTAAAAAGATAACTGAATATACGCAAAAAGCCTACAGTGCACTCCGAATCCAATACAATAATGCATTCAGGGTGTTGCTGGGGCTGCCACGTTTTTGTAGTGCTTCACTAATGTTTGCAGAATACCGCATTGATTGTTTTTTACGCCACAATGCGTAAGAGGTGCGCGTCCTTAATACGCAGAGTGCGTGGTAGTACCAACAGCATCCTGGATATGATCGCAAGAAGATTGGATTGTGTTATATTGAATCGCTGCAGCGCAATCTCACATGGATTGGCGAAGCGATAATGTATCGTTGTATATAGTATATTTATGTTGTGTGTTAATTTAATTGATTAATTACTAACATAGAATAAGCAAAAATTGTTACTAACACTAATGGATGAAAATCTGCAATAAAGATATTTATTTATTATTGTTAAATCTATTATAAAAATAAACAACATTTCGTTTATTTTTACTAGTGTTTACTTAATTGAAATGATGTTATGTTGTTAATAGCAAATAAAAACAATTTTGTTCTAATAAAGTAAATGGTGAAGAATGCAGTTGCAATATTCGATTGGGACAGTGCGAGTTGAAGATGCGGGTTCCCGGGAATCACTCGGATCGAATAATTTATTTACCTTTTATCTATACATCATTTAGCACTTTTAGTTAAAAAAAGAAGTCAGAAATACAAAAATTATACTTACATATTGCAGTATTGCGACTATATGTAGTGAATCTTGAACATCCTTAAACCTTGAAAGTCCATCATTGAATGGAAATAAACGATTTTGTGATAGTGTAAAAAAGTGTGCAAAGAAGAATGTTTCTATCCAGAATCAAGCTTCATTTCCAAATTTAGATATGAAGCTTGATTCTGGAAATAAATCTCGTACAGGTGCGTTCATTCAATTTAATAAGTCCTTTATAATAATAATATTCTTGTGCATTAGTTGTCGTATTATTTTTTGTGCATTAGTTGTCGTATGATATAACGTCTTATGTATTATTTAAAATTTGCACATATTCAATTGCCAATGTTCAGTATTGAATACATCAGGCACACAGTATTTCCATTTGGATTTTACCTTTTTTTTTATACCACGATGGTGGCCTACGGTCCGCCTGATGGTAAGCGGTCACCGTAGCCTATGGATACTTGCAACACCAGGGGTGTCACTCGCGCGTTGCCGACCCTTCAAAAACCTATTTACTCCCCTTTTGAAGAACCCCATACTGTAGCCCTCCGGGAAAACCTCGGCAGAAAACCTTATACATACAGCATCTTTATTTTCTGGGATCTCATTTGTTTATGATTACTTTCCTATTTTTGTAACATTGGATATGAATAAGAACGCCAAATATATTTGAGGCCAGCGAAATTATATTTAAGAAGTATCTAAGTTAAATGATTTTGAATGCTTGTCTGAAACTTAAAAACGTAATAAGTTCTGAGTTAATTGATTTGAAAGTGAAAGTAAAAACGTTCGAATGACACCCCCAGTCAGCTGTTAACACCAAAGAAATGCTACTTAGCTGTAGCCGCAATGGCTCAATAAATTGCTGCGTAGTATTCCTTGTAGAAGTGTCAATAGATTGCTGCGTAGTCGTAGTAGTATTTTGGCTTGTCGATACTTTATTTTGTTTGAAGGGGGGAAAAATAGCTTCGTTAGCTTTAATATTTACATTACAAAAAATAAACAAATTACAAAATATTATTTCGTGACGTTTGTAACACCCGATATAAAAAAATATAACTAGGTATGCAGATATTTTTAGTTATCATATTTCAAAGTGGAACCCGTTTCATGATGTTGCTAGTACATTTACCGAATACATTATATTTGTTAATAATAAATCTATATATCAATTATTTACATGTTTTTGGTCTGCGGTAGTAGACAGTTATTGTCAAGCTGTTTTGCCGTTGGAGTAATTAGACTGCACCTCACCCATGCCAATGCCCAGTAGACAGTCGTATTTACAGATTGCGAGGCATTCTAATTGAACAATGTCGCTCTACTCTTTTTTATTTTCGTAAACAAATACATAGATCTGACGACAGTTATTTATTGAATATATTATGTTGACTTTGATACCGCTTCTATTCTCTATGCAATATAAGCTGTTTTCATGGTTCAACGGTTTATCTTGATGTGCTGCTAACTGTACATGTCTTGTTAGATCCGCAATAATAGGAAATAAATGTACAGTTACTGTACTGTAATATTCTTATACATTCGTTATAAGCGAAAGTTGGAATTACTATCGCATCAGAAACAATATGCAATATTATAGAACAAATATTCGGTTATCCCATGTTTTTTTGGAGACCAGAAAACCTATGACCATATCAAATTTTCAAAACTATCTGAATTTCTATTTACAATAAAACCTGTCAGCGGTGGCCATAGATATAAATGAGGGCAACCGAACTGTAATATTCGGTCGTATAACTAATAACACTATCTAACACTTAAAACCGGAACATATAGTATTTTGACCATATTTATTTCAGCTTTTCGATAGAAGTAGGTAGGGTACCCGAGAAGATAACCCCGGTTAACTCTTCTATAGTCAGAATAATATAAAGGTTGAGAGTATTTAATTCAAGAAATTTCGCTGGGGTGGCTGTAGGAGTAGTTCTTAGTGCAGGTTACTTTCGATTTGGTGGACGGCTCAGACCTACTAAAGTATACCTTACGTAGGTATATATAATGCTTTAATAAAGACTTGAGAAGAATATTTCGACATAGAGGGTAAAACTTTGTTAATACAACGAACAAGTGTTCGACGAACGAAAATGGCTTTATTACATTCGCAACTTGTACAGATCTCTGCTGCAATCGGTGAAAGTCACAAAAATTGTTGCACGGACTCGTCTCGCTGAAAACCTGAAAAGTTGTAAAGGCGGTAAAAACTCGTTACGCCAAATCGGCCACTAAAACTCCTGAAGCGAAAATTCTATCCAAGTTCAATTTACTTTTATTGTTCTTACTCTTCCTATTCGCAAAGCAAAAAGTTTTTTTTCTGAAGCTTTACAGGCCATCTAGGCATTTTTTATATTTGTTCAAACAAACACAACGTCAAATTTTACGTTTGAGTCTCCATGTTTTATTGTATCAAAGGAAATGGGAGAATCTCGTCGAGGACGTAATGTAAATAATAATTATTTGAAATTTCTCTTTTCAAAGAGTTTCTTTCTAAATCTTTTTAAGTGTCAATTGCTGTCGTGTCATGTTGGGTTGGGGTGTTATTGTTTGTTCATCATGTTCTTAATTTGTTTGTAGACTTTGAATTTAGAGAATTACTAGTGGACCCGACAGATTTCGTCCTTGTAAAGTGGAAAGATTTGTAAAGTGGCAGTTTTTTGTTTCTACTTGAAATGACATAGGATGACATTAAATTTGTTTGACATTACTAACGTCATTTTTTTGTCTTCGATTGTTTTGCCAAAGGTTCAACTGGCTTTCAAGTATAATAATACAAATTGTTTGTATATGGGAGTATAGAAAGATGATTTTTCACTTTTTCAAAATTTATTTTAAATTTTCTCTACATGCAAACCTTCACTGGCCTTCTACGAATAATTCAAGACCAAAATTAGCCAAATCGTAAAGCATTGTTGAGTTCTAACATTACAAAGAAGTGGCATTGCTTTATATATACACTTCTCATCAAAAAATCGAAACACTTCCGTTTTCATTGTTTCTGTCCGAATTTAACACAAAAAAGAATTCATACGATGAAAAAAAAAAACATAAATGTATAGCTGGCAGTTTGGCCATTACAGTAATAAGCGAAAATTCAAAATTAGAATTTCATTTGTTTATCTTATAAACGAAATGAATCACTGTTTTGAGACAAATGTGTGTTTAGGGTTGGAGTACATTTAGCGTTTAAAAACTAAAAAATTGGCGCCTATCCTTAAACTTTTTGGATTTTATTTCAATACTGTGACTTTGGGACGTCTGAAAAAAGGTTATTTTTCTAAAACGTATGGATACTTCGCCCACAGAAGCCGCCCAAGTGGTGGCATTGCTGGATTCTGGCCTTAGTCAGCGTGTTGTGGCTGCAAGACTGCATCTAAGCCTGTCATCTGTTCATAGAGTCTATAAACGTTATCGGGAGACTGGTTTGTTCACGCGCCGTTCAGGATCTGGCAGGAATCGGGTCACTTCTGAGCGAGATGATCGATTTATTGTAACAACTTCTTTGAGAAATCGACGCCTTAACGCTTTTCAACTGCAGCAGCGGCTTCGTGTTGTACAAAGGGTGGCTGTAAGTGACTCTACAATTAGAAGAAGGTTGAAGGATCGTGGACTGGTACCGCATAAGCCAGCAAATGGGCGAAATTAACTGCAGACCATCGAAGAGCGCGCCTAACTTTGCACGTGAGCACCTAAATTGGTCATACCTACAGTGGAGCAAAGTTCTCTTTCTGATGAGTGTAAAATTATGCTGTATGGTAACGACGGAAGGAACAAGGTCTACAGAAGAGACGGAGAACACTATGCAGAATGCTGCATTGAAGAAAAGGTCAGCTATGGTGGCGGTTCGTGGACGGTTTGGGGAGGAATCAGCGCCTACGGTAAGACAGAGCTTGCTTTTGTGTCTGGGCCACGTCTGCCTGCACTAAACTGTCACCGGTACGTCGAAGAGTGTCTCGAGCCTCATGTGATGCCCTATGCACATTTTATTGGCAACGGCTTCATATTCATGCACGACAATGCTAGGGCTCACACCGCGGGCGTCGTACGAGATTATCTTAACGAAGTCGATATCTCTATTATGGAATGGCCAGCAAGAAGCCGGACATGAATCCCATTGAACATCTGTGGGATGATTAAAGAGACGAATTGAGCAAGAGATCCTGCCCCAGAAACACTTAGCCAGCTGCAAGATGCAATCAAGAGGAATGGGACAATATACCACAGCATGTGATCGTGACTCTCATCCGATCGATGAAGAAACCGTATGGAAGCAGTAATTAGAGCTCGGGGAGGGAATACAAGTTATTAAATAAACGTTTTTTAGCTTTTTTTTTCATTTACGTGTGTTGTTTTATCCATTTCCTTTATACTCCATACGGAATAAAAATGACTCATTTAACAAAATACGAAACCTATGAAAAATTCATTTAAATTTTAGACATTAACATTAAGATTTGATAAGCTCATATTACTCACTATTAAACGACATTTAACATTTATTCCTAAATGTACACATTTTTCTGATAATCCTTACAAAACGTAAACTTGCAAGGTGTTTCGATTTTTTTGATGAGAAGTGTATATAGATTTCAATGTCAATTAACAACATTTAACTGTACAATATAGGAGACGGTAGTTATAAAGAATGGGAAAAGATATATGATGGAAAATATAGCATAGACTTTACTACATAAATAACAATCTCGAGCTTGATGTAAGGAAAAACTGATCATTTATTGTAAGACTATTTTCTTTGACAACTCAATAAAATATTAAGAAAAAAGTCCTGACGTAAACTACAATGAACACCATAGAGTTTTTAACAGTAGTAGGTAATAAAACGCTTTGATAATTTTTACGTGTTATAAAATTAAAACCGATTGTTAAGAAATCACTAGATAAAAAAGGCAACTGCAGCGTTGAAAGTCACAGTAACAATAAATTAAATGCTGAAACTCAAAAAATAACGGTGGTTAATTTTAATGTACTCGTAGAACTTATCTTAGAATTTTGACTGGGCATTTGTTACAATTCTAGCTATAAATAATGTTAAATATTTTTTTTTAAAAATCCGTTCCTAACGTATCCGTTTCTAACGTATAAAAATTCCCGGTATTTCACATAGCTTGAATCTTGTCAATCGTTAAATTGGAATATGAAGTGCTGGTCCATCCTATCCCGTAGGGCCCTTAAGGCTAAGGCTTAGTCTGAGTTTAATCTCAACTCAACTCGGTCAACTCGGTCGACCCGCCTCGATCGGTTTGGAGTCCGACATAGTCACTTGGTAGCTATTCATGAGAATTCTTAGCCTCAACTCTCCAGTAGGAAACATAAAATAAAGTGTTGGTATTAATAAATAGATTAGTACATTGTTTGGCACAAAGTGCACCCGCTTTGCCTTTAGTTATATTTATTATAGATACTTCAGTTGCTTCGTTAAGCAGCCGCATTATCGTATATTGTACCTATTATATCTATTATAGACTTTATCAGTGGAAGGCCATTAAATATCGGGACGTCCGCTTGCTCTTAAAACTTCAAAGGCTGTTAATACTGTTACAGCCAGTAATTAAAAAACTCTCTTATTGGAAAATATCTTATTACAAAAAATGAAGATTTCCGCTTGTGGGAGGCCTATTGTCAGTAAATGTTCCACAAAAACATGGAACATTTATGAAAAAACAACAGTCTATTAGTCAACTAATTCTATTTTTTTATACTTTCAATATTGTAGCGTTTCAGCAAATTATTGTTTGCTTAGATTATGTAAAACAAATTTTTGTTTAAAGTATAGTCTTCTAAACAAGACAAAAATTAAATGATGCAAAAAATTAAGTGCGTGTGTATAATATATCCGATGTTTGATTCCATAAATATACGAAAAAAACCTTTAACCAGTTTATAAATTATTATTCTTAATTTTCACATATTCACTGCCACCATGATAGTAATTGTTACTTTAAAATTTGATGTTAAGGTTACATAATTTTTTTTACTGTCATAATGGTAATAGTCAACCTAGATTTATTTTACTGTTACCCCACAATACCCTCTTCAGTTTGAATAAATGTTTTAAAATGTAAAGAACGATCGGCAGCGCAGTAAAAGTTTTCCATTGAAATTCGTTTCAATGTTAGTTTTCGTACCGTAGTAACATCAAGATAAACAGCTTATGGAGACAGTGCCCCGGCCGTCGTTGTCGTTAGTGCCGACTTGCTGCGGATTACAACACTGCGCTATTTTAAAGGTTCGTTTGTAGTCTACGATTATTTGCTTGTAGCTATGGCATTCATCGTAGCACTTGTAGTCATAGTAGTAAGAACGTGCTACGATTTACTGTAAGAGCACTACTTCTTTATCAAGATCACTTACCATTATTTGCGACAGCTATTATGCAAATATTTAATACGTGTACTAGTTGTATTTATATGTGGTAAAGTCGTCTAAAATGGTATTAAAAATTCCTTAGTAGCCATATTTCTATATTACTAAAATATTTAAATTGATAGATTGCTTTACATCGTGTTCAACAATTTACACACATGAGCAGCAGTGTCTGACAAAACGAAAACAAAATGACATCACACTGAAATGTCTTTATGATGACGATGAACCAAAGACCACGTTACTCGCATAATGACTAATTTAGATAGTCAACGGACAATAACACATAACGTATACATTAACTATGTAATTTCAATGATAATAAATTGTTGTGAAATATTTACTGACTATCGATATAGAAAATTAAGATTACAATGTTTCGACTCATTAATCCGCGTAATTATCATGCGTTGGCGGTTCACATAATACGTTTCCACTTTTCATTGCCCTCGCATTTGAGTAAAATATTGCCCGCTTTGCGCACAAATCTCTCCTCCTATCTAATCAATCAAGCCTTCACACTGTATAAATAACGTTGAAATTGGACTATTTTGTTTGCGCTCTACGCGAATTTTATTAGTATGAACATTGATAGAAATATTTGTGTTTAGGTTATAAACAATTTTAAATAGAACAAAGTGAAATTTTAAATTGTGTATTTATGCCCACTTTTAAAATTGAATTGATATGTTATATGATTACGTTTTTATTTTATATAAACATATATATATATATATATATATATATGTTTATTTACAATACTATATACGTTTTCCGTATTTATTAATAATGAGAGAAAAAACTTTTATGAAATTAAACTGGGTAAAATAATAGTTTTTGTCGGAGAAAGTAGTTATCACAGAGTTATAGCCACTAATGTACAAAATTCTGGAACTGTATGTAATATACATACATATACAACTCTGGAACAAATGTTACAGCACGTACTTTTTGAGTTTTCTTTTAAATTTAAAATAAATTATTATTAGATTCAAAACCAAAACATTACGCAAAACTAAATATTTACTATAGCGCTGAAATTTAAAACGTTTGAAATATGTGCCGAAAGAACGGCAATTACATATAAAATAATTTTATTTCACACATAACTTTCAGTTTTCTCCGGGATTCTGCTATTTTATTTTATATAGGCATTTAAGTACATTGTTTGGTGGCTAAGACTGACAATGACGAAATTGATATTAAAATTCTTGATAAGATGAGACTATTTAGATAGTAATTTTTCATAGCAGTCTGGTAAATTTTGTAATTTGACAGAGGTAATATTAAAATTAGTTACATTCCGTCCTTGATCAAACCTTTTTTTAGTTATAATGGTTGGCGTTAAATGATGACTCTTATTATTCCCGTCTAAAGCTCTGCTAAATCGTTTATGGAATCCTACTAAAACATGGTAATGGATGCTAAGCGCTCATTCAAATAATTTTCAACGTTTTCGTTAAAAGAAAGGTTCAGGACTCTTTTGAAAGTGCATTGTAACAAAGATAATAAAGGTTATAAAGGTACAAAGTTATAAAGGTTATAACTTCAAATAACGTAATTATCTAATTTTGTTGAAAAATATGTGAATAATGTTTTATGAGGTGTACTGTATTTCTTATATCAAAATTTTAATGAAGATATTCTTGATAATTCTGAATCAAATATATTTTTGAATGCAATTTAACTTTTTAAGCTTAGTGTAAAAAAAATATGAATTTGTCTTTCCAAAATAATATATCGTTATTAATAAATAAATAGGTAAAACCACTAAAAATACGACTCTAATAATAACAAATAAGTCAAATTCACAACATATACCTAAATTATTATGGTTTTGTATATTTCTATTGTATTATCATTATGCTGTCACCGTTCAGAATTAAATATTCAATAACACATTAGTAAAATAAACAATGCTATGAAATTTAATGCTTTCACCTCACGATATGAAAAGGTAATTTATAATTTTAATCTCACCGTCAAGAGGATCCCAAACAGCGGGTGATTTATTAATACAATATTAAAAATGTTATTTGCATAAAACGTTTCTGGTACGCGAAATATAATTTTACCGTTCTTGTATTTGAGGAAGTTGGGTAATCTAGGCTATATTTGAGCCGCAAATAGATCTTAAATCGTAGAGTATTATATCTCGATGGCCCTGAAATTGCCTGAGGCTAAACAAGCCCTGACATAATGAATTCTGAGCACACCCACTTGGCTGTTTACGGCAGCCGAATCTTCAACATACCTGCCTTCCCTAATGTTTTATTCGCTTTAATCTTCAGATGACTTCTAAATATTCACAGTGGAATGATAATAAATTAGCAGGCAGGCAGAGCAGTAAATCTGAAGGGAAATTAGCCGGGGAGGTCTAGAGATGTCTCGATACGAGCGTGTGGGACGCTCGCACAACCTGTCACTCGTCCTTAAGGAAATTGGCTTTACAGAATATTAGCTTCGATTTACTTAGGTTGAACGCGCAGTAAATTAGAGAAGGGTGCGCTGGAGCTTATGTTTCTTAGTTTCATCTTTTGTCTAAAGTTGGAATAGTAAAATCAAATTAAGATAAAACAGAGTTGACGTGATCAATTATTTTGATAAAAACGAAAAATATAAAAGATATTTCATTAGTCAGTTTCGTTTAGTCAATTCATATTTAGTTTCGCGTAATGTTTCTAATTTACAATAGTATTTTAAGGATGGAACAAATAAAAAAGAACAGTTTTTTACATAAGGACGTAAGAAACTGTTTTATTATACACAACTTTTGTAATATAGCATTTGTGGTAGTTCCTTGATATTCCATCACATTTTGAGTACAGTAGCGCCGCAGATTTTAATTATTTCAATCTATATATATAAAAATGAATTGCTGTTCGTTAGTCTCGCTAAAACTCGAGAACGGCTGGGCCGATTGAGCTGATTTTGGTTTTTAAAATGTTTGTCGTAGTCCAGGGTAGGTCTAAACGGTGAGCAAATAAGGAAAAATTGCGAGTAAGATAGAGTAAGACGACAATTTCATTTTCCCATATAAAAGTTGATCACTTACTTTCTGTCAAACATTTGACGGTATTTGTACTCTCAGTTCCACTCGAATTGAAGAACGCATTAAAACAAGACTTTTGAATCGACAACATAATATCAACTTTGCTTATAACATCGAGTATTTAAATTTCAAAATATAAAAATAATTAATGTGTTGACATATTTGATGGGTGCCAACCTATTGTCTATGGTAAAATGTCACTTGAAATGTAAACGCCTCTTTGCTGTGCACCTATACTATAATTCTTTAATATTCCTAAAAATCTAAAAGCAACAAATTTCAATAAAATTAAAAAAGTATTGTGTCGTGTGTTTGTGACTTACTAAATATGCCTCCAATAATAAGGCGGTACGAAGTTCACCGGGTCAGCTATCTTATATATAAAAATGAATAAAAAAGAAAAAAGTGACGTGACGTTAGTTCTGTCAAACAAATTTAATGTCATCATATGTCATTTCAAGTAGGAACAAAAAACTGCCAGTTTACAAATCTTTTTGACAGGACGAAGTCTGTCGGGTCCGCTAGTTAAGAATACAAATGTCACGAGTAAGGCTAATTTTCGATCTAACATTTTCTATTTTGTAAGTTCTAACTTATTAAAAGTTACGTTTAATTCTTTTGCAATTATGCTCATAAGGTTTATATAGCTTTCTTGGTTATTATACAATTATGGATAATTTTAGTTTAAAAATGCTTTCTAATATAACCCAACAATAATTATGTATAACATAGGAAAATAATATGTAATTTATTAATTTCCATTTAGTTTAATAATAAAAGAGTGATGACTCTAGATATATTTAGATGGTGACATGGACGAAAACGTGAAAACTTTTCAAAAAACAATTAGATAGATAAGGATATACATTTAAATGCCCTTGTAAAAAATTTGCACAGGTGCTTCATTCAATAGAATGACTGCAACTTAAATCTCATCCGTTCAATAGAACGAATGCAGGATTTATTTATCACAACTTAATATACTTGTATAAAAACTTTAAGTATTTATATTAAATGGCGCAATTTGTTTTCATTTCCCTTCTATACAAATTATAGGTTAATGTATTTTCATATTTAAGTTTATCTGTTTAAATTGCTATATGAAATAGTGTGGGTTTTGCAACATAGATGGGCGGAGCGGCCTACGCAATTCCATCTAGCGGCAACACTGCCGTTGACTGAGCACAACCGCAGCCCCATAATTGGGAACATTGCGCTCGGTTATTGCCTGATGTTATGGAACACATCTCCGCATAATCTGTTTCATATTTTATACCGACATTTCTTAAACCAGATTACTCACTTCATTTGTTTATTACCATTTAATATTAGTGTTAGTTAATTCACACAAATAGGAGACACGTAAAAGTTATTTGTTTATCTTTGTACCCTCCTTGAACGTCAATCAAATGTTTTCAAAACTATTTTCTTTTTTCACTCATTCACTGTTTATTTAGATTAATTTTGGAATGCATTTCACCTTCAATGTGAGACGGTATTTCCAGTAAAATTGCATTATCTTTTCCTAATTTAAGTATTTCTATACTCTTACTATATCACATATACTCTGTATCACACTTTACATAGATTTACATATTATTGTTATTATTAAAAATATACGTTTATTAATTTATATGTACACGCTATATCCACGTTTACTCAGTATTTCTCCTATCATAGGTGGGTAGGAAAAGGTGTGACTTATTTACCTTTACTATTTTGTCTTTTCCTGCATTATAATGTTCATGTACAAGAGACCATTAACAGTCCATTGTACTTAATAAACGTATAAATCCTCCAACAACGTCTACTGGCAAAATAAGTTTTAGAACCGATTTTACTATAATATGGTTATATGTCAACAGGACCCCGTAGAGTTTTTGCTTTATGTAAAATTAATGTCACAATATGTGTTCATTTACTTACCATAAATATCGTATACCTAGACTTACGAGCCCGTTCCGTATTAAACACCAGCGCGTACCATTTATCAATTTATAAAATAAACAATGAAAATAAGCTTCAGGCCACAAAAAAACCTTTTTTATGAGAAAATGCATAGCTTTTTAGAACACACTCCAACAGTGTTACTGATTTTTCTTTTCATATATGTACTTAAAGTAATTGATAAAAATACTCTTATCAAAAGAGGTTATTATAACGTTAAAGATTTTATTTTATGTAAAATAATAATAATTCTTGGATTTTTGTAATAAGTTTAATGACCCATAAGTAAACAATATAATACAAACTGTTGTTTCTTAGTGAAAATGTGACTTGGTTTGATCTTGTCAGGATTGAGTCAATTGAGTTCAGATTATTTATCTAAGGCCAGCTTCCAATTCACGACTGTAAAAATACAGGCAGATAAAAATTACCGTTGCTGGTTTTTTGCTTGTTCATTTCAATACAAGATCACCCGCCGTAGATTTGTGTCGAACCACTGATCATCCTTCGAGAACTCGGTCAGCTACGGTTGAGTTTGGTCCTCCTACGTTTGGTAGGACCAATCCATATGCTGCTGCGGTGATATACAGCCGTGGAGTAAGGTGGTTAAGTTGCTACCTAAACTTCCCTTGAGGATTCAGCGCCGGGCTGAGTTATTTGTAAAATTGTAAGATGTGGCAATTAGCGCGTCTTCTAGTACCCGATATTACACTCATTGCAAAGCTGAACATAGCTATCTGCGATTTCAACATAGGTTCGTCCAAAAAAAAAATCTAGTACAAGCGGAGCTAGTAAAAAAATGGTGTATATGTGGTAATAGGTGGGTATGATAATAGAGCTGACCAATTACACTGAGACCTATTAAAAATTGATAAACTCTGGTAGTAGGCCAGCTATCTGTTACCTTGGGATCAAACAAAAATCGAAGATGTGATATTAATGTTATTAATAAATATTGCCTGTGCGGTGGCGGATTAAGAATAAATATATCACCGCTCTATTTCTTCTCGTGGATATCGTAAGAGAGCCCAAGAGCCCACCCCTAATACTCGTAAACCCTTAATGTCTGTATTAAAGGTTTACGAGTCATTAATATTGACGAAGTGTGGGCATTTATTATATCTCTGACTAATCTTTGTAAATTTCATTACAAAACAAAACAATTATGTGTAAATATCGAAATAAAATATAAAAAAAAAACATAATGAATCCCAATAAATCACTGAATTTATGATAAATTGTTGTGTACTTTAATATCACTAATTACTAGAATTTATTAAATTTTCGCAAAAAATATGCCACCGTTCCTAAGTAAAACGTATGGAATGTAAACACATACTGCTATGCAGCTGTTCGTGGCAAGTATTAATGTGTTTAAGGCTATAATGTAGATTTATATCCGCTTTGCGCTGTTTGGCTACATGTCAAAGTGACCATTAATCTATCACAGAAGTGGCAGTCTATATTCAGCCAACAGAAGTTTGCGGTGAAATTAGTTGCACTGTACCAAAACAATCAACGGTTTTTAGTAGAGTAAAATGTTAAAAAATTAAACGATTAAAATTTGTAAATCAGCACTTTCTATCTACAATTTGTCTAAAAAAATAAATTGAATTAGAACAGGGCAACACAAGAAAGTTTATTTTATGTACTGATCTATATTTCATGTAAATATATTTGATGTATTGAATTAATTAATGATTATTATTTAATTTACACTTCCCTTGGTGCCCGCGATTCGTTCGTTACACATTTACACAGGATTAATATTTCGAGTAACTTATATTTTCACACAATATCTTAAAAAATTGTAGCCTATGTGTTATTCTAATGGTATAGGCTATATACACTCATGGCCAAATTAAGAAAAAATAAATAATTTTAAAGATTAGAACAATTCTATACTTAATGTTTTATTCATTTTTTCATAATGCTTACGAGTAAGAAAGCTGTAACGTGGGCTCATCCGAGAGTATTCCATACGTGCTCTGTAGGATTTAAGTCGAGTGAGCGCGCTGGCCACTCCATAGTATTGACACACAGCACAACCACAGCCGTATATGTATGTATGTATATGTGTGTGTAAAATATTAATTGTTTCAGAGATTATTATAAGAGTCATGGCATTACTGCATTTCATGCCATGACAAGATCAAAACAATGACAACCAACGTCGATTAGCTTTACCAATCGTACGTTACGCGCATACGCCAATACGATACACTCCATCTAAATGCGAATAGTATAGTAGTTTGTCGCAGAATATATTCTGCACATACTCATATTATATATATGTATTATATGTAAGTATATATGTGTGTGTGTGTATGTATATTTATATATTACTAGCTTTTGCCCGCGACTTCGTTCGCGTGGACTTCAGGTTCCTAAAACCTGAAAAATTGTAGCCTTTGTGTTATTCTGATGTATAAGCTATATTGTGGTAAAGTTTCATTCAAATCCATTTAGTAGTTTTTACGTAAAAGAGTAACAAACATCCATACATCCATACTTACAAACTTTCGCCTTTATAATAGTAGTAGGATATCTATTTTAATATATTATATCTATTTTAATAATGTATATAAATATGACGCTCTTATCATTTATATTTTAAAACAGTTGTATATAAATATTGTTTAATCCTGTGACTTCGCAATTTTTTTAAATATCACATAGTCATCTAGAGTTCGCTGGAAGAAATCTCTCTGTGAGATAACTCCGCCTTTGGACCAATTAACCTGGTAGTTTTTTTTTTGTAATTTTATTTTATTGTGTGCAATATGAGTTTATATATACTAAAGCTAATTCTGTTCCTTGTAGAATATTATTTTTAACTAAGAACAAGCCAGCTAAAAACCTGAACTCAAAACAAAACTGGAATGAATAAAAGAGCCAGTCCTTTAGCGCATTAAAGGACCAATTAACGGAGGCCACAAACGTACAGTGTACACAAACCCTTTGTCTCAAGATAACAATCGACTACAATAGCTTTTTCAAAGTAATTTTATGGAACTCAAGTGTCCTTTTATCAATTTTCATTCTTCTTAAAGGGTTGTCGGAATTAATGCCGACTTTCAATTAAATCAATTGACTGAGTAATACTGTGCTGTAAGTCGCTATACGGAGGGATAAGTATTTTATTGGGTATCCTATTAGGAACGCAGCCAATCAAAAGCCTCTTTAACATTAGCAGGCTATTGTAAAATATCCTCTTAGTATGGTTGATTAATTTAATGAAATTGTGGTATCAAGAGTTACTTGATACTCATGAAGGATGATACTACAGTATGTCTTCGCTGTTTAAGGTATTCCTTTGGTAGGTTTACGTCGTCCTTGAATTGAAATTGACGTGAATAATGACACAACATCGTTCTTTTCAAATATACATTTGGTTTGAAGAACCCCAACTACGGAAACATATTAAAATATTAATAATAATATTTTTAACTGTCCCGTATAAATCCAAAATACGGATTCTCATTTGTTATAACTATTTTCTTTTTTATAACCGCAAAATAAGCATAGTTTATAAAATTAAGATAGGCTTGGGGGGCTAACCATATAATGAAGACAGCAAGAAGGCACTGGATGTAAGCAAAGCAGGAATAATTGGCATGAAGATAATTAGAGGAAGCCTGTATTCAGCAGGGGATGTTTCTCGACTGAAATTATAGTGATGATGATGACTAAGTTGTGATTAACTAGCTGAGCTTTTTGCTACTTTTCTTACGGACGTATTTAAATCCAATGAATGGGACACTATGCACACGGACAAACAAATAGACGAAGTTTTGAACAGTGATCAATAGATGTCTCTACTCAACTCTGGGGATCAGCAAGTCACTCAAATGTAGAAATCCTCCAGCGCTACTAAAACAAAGTACTGAAGATCTTCAGCAATGATCTTCGCCCCATGGTTCATAAGGAACACGGAGGTGCATGATTATCTAGACATCCCGACGGTCAAGGAGGAAATAGAGCGGTCCACTGAATCTTATAAGTGGAGGCTGGAATATCACAGCAATCCCTTGGATATGAAACTTATGGATACAAATGACTGCCTTTATAGGTCAAAAAGAACGCGATTAGCTTCAATATGAGTGAAGGGACGTAAATAGGAGACGGCACTGGATGTGCACTCTCAAATCTGAGTAAATAAAAGTCACATCAATCTGATTAAAGCCGTAAGGGCTGATTGCAGATAGTAAAAAAAAAAAACCAGCTATACCTTCAGTAAACTTATGGCAATGAATATATTCTCATATTATCAATTATTTTCGAAAATTGCACAAAATAAAGAGCATTTAAAATTGCTTGAAAAACCGAGTCTATGAAGTCAATTTGCATCGAACCGATTGTGATATCTGATCAGTATGGAATGGGGGCAGCTTCAGTGATTATGTTTCATTCGATAACAAGCAGCCTCTTGGCCCACAGTCAATGTAACGTGAGTGCTGGGAACTTAATTCAATTTGATCCAATCGTTAGAGTATAATAAACAGATTGTAAATTTGTGAAGATTTGTAGTGTATAAATAGATTTTTCTAATAACCGATTTTGTATATATGTAATAGACGGTCATTCATAGTTTCAGTGTTGGATTTTTAATCAGATCATTGAGACCAGAATTTATTTCCGTCATACACCAATATACGTATGTATTTTTAATTAGTTATCAAGTTCATGTATTTTTTGACGTTCGTGCATGTAAACGTTTTCTTTCACTGAATCACGAGAAAACCTGTAACTCGCAAATATGTATACGTTATATAACTATAATATGGCTTACTCGTAGTTATCAGATGAGACTTATTCTAAAAATCTATTTCAATAGATAATAAATAAAAGAAATATTCAAATCTTACTGAAGGCAAGAAAGTTACCGAATAGATACTTAAAAGAATATATTCCCCGGTTAAGTATAAAAATAAAAGCATGTTAGAGGCCATGTTTTTCACGAAATGGTATCTCTGTGAACCGGAGTGGCCTGCAGCCGTATATTTCCCATGTTGCCCCACTGGCCGTCGGCGATAAAAGGTTTAAACCTATGTAGTTATTTGGACATTTACTTAATCTGTATGGCAGTAGAATTCATCTTTGTAATGTTACAAACATAGTACCGGTTCGTTTTTTCACGTTTATTTTGTCTGTAGGTTTTGTTTTCTATTGAGTTAGAATATTTATAAAATCGGTTATTATTTATATTAGTATATTTATCTATCTTGGCCATAATACGATGACGTAAGCAGTGCCCACCAAGGATTGTATACTGGTATTACATTCTTATATTTACGAAAGTCGTTATTTTGCTATACAAGTATGAACATATAAAATAGAAGTATTTGATGTATTAAGGCACTAAACGGAAGAAATAAAATTCAGAAATAAAATTTTTCTCAATTTCAAAACAAAAATGTTGCACATAAACTAAAAGTGGAAAATAACGTCGCCAGCAAAGAGCATAAATCAAAACGTAATCTTTTAAGCCTTAAGTCACTGAGCTTGGAACTATAAAAGCCAATGGCTTTGTTTGAGCTTTCATAAAGTAGCCCATGGCTTTATCCAAAAGAATATCTCCGTCTCCTTCGTGTGAGTTATATACATTACACCCGCATTGCGTGGTATTGGCCTACATTGAGGTGTATTATTTACAATCACCCTGTTGGCCTTGCATTTTAGCAGATTGCACCATGCATAGTTTGAGTTAGATTCATTCCTGTAAGGTTTTACTTCGAATCTATTACACCTATCTTGGTTATTTTACTAGCCTAGTTATTTTTGTTTGTGTATCGAGTGGTTAGATTTTTTCTATTTCCTACAACTCACTGAATAAATAGCGTCGTTCGCATTGCGATATCAATTATTTCCTAATTGTTGAATATTGATACCGTTGATTAATGAAATTAGAACATCGTTAATCTAAGTGATTAACGTTTCTGTCGTAATATTTATTAATATGTGAAGGAGTTGTAATGTTAAGTAATTTAGATTTAATATGAATTGCATAAATTATTAGAAGTTCATGATATATATAAAGTCATGATATATATTATTTATTTTCCATATTTTCACGGTGTCATGTCGCATGGTGTTATACTGTAAAAAAATGCTGTGGATATTCAGAATATTTTTTGTTACAAAAAATGTTATTTGAGCAATTCAAAATCTTAAGAAAAGAATTTTTTTCAGAGAAAAATATAAAACAATATTTAACAATATAATTACATAGATGAACGTACTTACTTTAAGTGTAGTTTTATTGTAGCTATACGAGAAGTTCGAGATATGTTCATGAAATATACTGTGTAGTTCCAATGTCTTTGCATCGTATGTGGCGCATATTTTAGAGAAAACAAAATATCATTTTGTATCACAAAGGAAACTCACTTTTCTTAGAGCCGCATATAATATGTTTCGCCACCCTATAACTTCAACTTCCTGCAAGGGCTAACTAATTTTTTTTATGGAAGGAAGAACTAATACCTCGAATATATGATTTAAAACAATTGAAGCATTCCATGTGTTTGTATAATTGGGACAGCTAGGTTTCAGTTTAAACATTGCTTAAAAAAGTAATTTTAGTTGATTATCTGTCATGAGACTTAGTGTGTTGTAGAAAGTTCTATTAAAAAAAAACTAAGCAAATATTAAGTCCCGAGACTTCAGTACTGATACTGCAGGTCATAAATATTATCAGAGCTTTGAGTTCAGATGTATTTTGTTTTATGGTATTATTGTATAGAAAAGCAATCAATCAATCATCTGTTATATTCTTCCTCTATAATAGACAAATTCCCAGGGAAACAATACAGGGTTTCCTGTATAAGGAGTGTAGTGTTTTAAAAGCTGGGAACAGCAATGATTGAGCAGATTCAAAAGTTATTATTCCTGTTATTGCCAACTCCTATATTAAAGGGTATCATGGCTGTGAGGTCCATATAAGAAAACTAATACTAACAAACTATAATGAGTGAAAATAGTGTGAATACTTCATGTCATTTCATATGCAGTCCAAGAAAGTATAAAAGCATCAACCTGCAACCTTGATTCTCTGTGCTCTGTTCAGAAATAAAGGTCTATTTCTGGTGGCTTTGGAAAGTTTTCTTGAGTCAATCCTAGTCAGCATTTATATTGTGCATTCTGGTCTCATGTTGTTCGATATCTGCCTTGTTCATTTACAATGAGGATTTATGTCGGCTTGCATAGAGTCTGCTTACTTTGGCATGCCTTTTTCGCTGTCCAAGCGCGTCATATAATTTGACAAAAAGAAGAAATTTTTACCATCCTAGCGGTCCGTGACCGTCCGAAAAAAGACTGCTGTGAACATAAATTATTTACAAGAAAAGTCAGGATTGCGTATACGGCGTGGACAGCTGTAGCAACCTAAACAAAGGCGACTGCACTGAAGGACAGCGAACGAAAGGTAAGTCGCATAGGCTTCATTGTGTATTGTCAAGGCTGATAATATTAAGTACTGGAAGCGTCGTTGCAGCAAATCTGACTCCTAAACTTACAGTCCACATAATTAATCGCAATTTATACCGTGTGGCCCGGTTACTTTCGCCACACATGTCCATCATATATTTACGCCTCTTTCTCATGGGGGTAGGCTGAGATCAAAGTTTTCTACTTGCTATGATCCAAACATATTTTCTTATTTTCCTCAGCTTTCATTAATACTTTCATGTATACTTGATCTTTCTTCAGTACATCACCTATTTGGTTTAGGTATGTTCGTCTAGGTCGTCCCCTACCAACTGGCCCATTCATATTTGCCTTATAAATTTCTTTCGTCAGTCGTCTTTCGTTCATCATTTCACGTGTCTAAATCATCTAAGCATTGCGATCTAATGTAAAAAGTCACTGTAAGAATTTCTAAAACATATAAAACCATCGAGATACTATATAACTCATTTATAACTTCTTCACTAAAAAGGGACATAACTGGTTTCATTATTTTGGTAAAAATGCGAAAATGTAGCCCTAAGAACAAATGGGATATACTTAAATTCATACATAATATTTTCAAAATACATCTCCAATATTTCTTATCTGAGCCTACAAGGATTAAGAAATTTGAAGCTTTCGTAACAATTGTCCACATTTATTTATTTCTAGTAAAATTATTTGTAGATAGTTCTCATATCTTCAACTGCGATAAAACATTATTATAATTTGTTATTTTATGCCAACAGGCACAAAAGTAGTAAAAGATTAACGTCCAAGTTTGCCGTACATGCTTCTGGTTGTAAGGTTTCATTGTAATAAGCTCCAATGTGTGAACAAACATTGCTACCCCTCTTATATTGGTAATGTTGTTGTTATAGTATCTTTATAGTGAAGATCACTTAAGAGTCTTGACACAACAGTCGGTGTTGACCAATATTTTATGTTGTTTTCTGACATCATAGTATCCATAAGTAATAGTAGTGCACCTACAGTAATGCCTAGTTGCTGCTGAAGTTCTTCTATTTTCTTTTCTTCTTGTTTGAAAAGGTTCAAAAGTATTCCAATTCCGTATTAATTTTTGGTGCAAGGCAGTTGGTACTACTTTTTGTGAGTTAGTTATTAATCTTTTTATGATTTCTGGATGAACTTCATTGCCATAATTATTACCTTTAGGGGAACTTCTCCTAATGCCGCTAAAATCATGAAGTCTTTTTATTTTAGCTACTGCAGACATAAGTACTAGTTGTTATTGATTATAGGCTATGTAAACAATAATATATATTCCTGTTAAGGATGTATCAATAGCTACGGAGATGGGGTCAGTCTTTATGGGCGGCGTTTTTTCTTGATTTTTCTATTATTTTTTATAAAACCACTTGTCCTCTGTCCCTGAATACATCAATTGGATATTAAAAACCTTAATTAAAAATTTCACTTTACATTACTTTAAAGCAATAAACAATGCAAACCGTCATACAAATTAGTGCGTGCTTGCGAAAAAAGTGAATGTTTGACAGAAGCGGAGGTGCTAGCGCCGTGCCGGGGATGTGTTTTGTTTTGACTAAATTAAGCGATATACGACGTAAAGACAGTGGAAACAAATATAGAAAAAATTCATGTAGATATGTCGAAGTAAGCATAAGTATACATATATTATGACAATTTTGTATACAATGTCGCATGTCTGTTACGAATTCATTTACAGTAAATTTTAAGAACAGTTATAGTATATATAACAGTTTTTTTTATTTTGAATAAATTGACCTTTGACACTGGACAGTTGACATTTGACAGTGAAATTGACATTCTTTCGTCGACAGTTTGAGTGCATCACAAAAAGGCGCTACTAGCCAATATAGGACATGGTTATACTATTCCGTTTACACTGAAGAGTGTGTATAGTTGTTTATATTTAATAATGTCAATTTTTGAGTACAAAGTATTTCGAATAAATATTTTAGTTAACTTTGTCTGGAGGAAAAACTGCGAAAATATACCAGGTTAGTTTGCTGGGGTACTTCTGTCTTAACTATTTCTGTTACTTGCGTTGTCGTGTTCATCTTTGAAGAGAAATACGAGTATGTTAGTGAATTTAGCGTTACATTAAATATTATCTAACTAGTTGACAAGGTTAATTGTGTTTCTTGAAGGTTGCCGATTTGCTTTAGCGAATCGCAATCGTTTAATATAGGTGACAATAACCAGTAAGAGTCTGGTGAGTTCTTCTTTGTCAATATAATGCTAGAGAAAATGTTATGTCAGATAACTTATCTTTAATGTTAGTACAAATGGTGATATTTTATGTATATAATAAACTTTTTCATATCAATCAGTGAAATAATTCCTTAATATGCATGTGTCTTTCATAAAAAAATATTATCACAATAACTTTCAATGTTACTAGAATATCGATGAATTTAAAACGGCGGCCACCCAACATTCACATTGTATGTAGAAAATGTGAAACAAAACATTTCAGCTAGTTTATATTTTGCATACTGCTCGGCAGTCGGCACTCATCCCCTCTTTGATCTGTGAGCTGGCTTTTCTAATGGATAATCCATCAATTAGTGAATGCATTCAAATTGGATTGACTCGCGTTATTACTAAAATGTGTATTCTATTTTTTGATCTAATTTTCAATAGAGGTATGAGTAATATTACTGCCAGAGAATTTATCTTTATTGTATGTTTTTAATCTGTATGTTCTTAGTTTGATTTTATCACATTTTTACTTTGATCTATGTATATATATTTTTTATCTGTTCTGTAAATGGTAGCAAAACATAGTATCTAATCTTGGCCCTAACAGTCGTAACACCTATTCAGATATTTTATGTTGCCAAAGACTGTTCCTTCTGGCATGGCAATGAATTATATATAAACATTACATAGTCATAAAACAAAACATTAATAAGCTTTAGGTTCATTTAATAATTTGAAAATGTAATAAAATATTATATTCTTAAGGTTTCATCATTAACATTCGTTTCATCGTTAAGGGTGGCAGAATAACATTCTAAGCGACGTCGGAAATTTATCTAAAGATTACCAAATCCCGCGATAATTATGCTTGAACGACATACCATTGTTTATTGGTCCTACAATTCAATATCGCAGTCAATTTTCCTTAGCTTTCCGTAATAAATTTGTAAGGCTTTCCGAATATTCAATTCAGACCATATAATTTGCTTAAGTACATTTTTACATTTTTGATAAGTGTTGGGGAGGATATTTGCTGACCGGCTTTTAATTTAGTTACGCCGTCGGTTTTTGGGGATTTGTTAATTTGATTGAGGTTCGAGGTTTTATTTACATTCAAATTAATTATCTTTGTTCACGTAGATATTTTTATTAAATTTGCTGAGATTGGTTTGTTTCCTGAACAAATTGTGGTTTTGATAATAATTTATTGTCATTCTTTGTCAGTATTAGAAGACTGGGGTAAAACAATATTTTTGGTGATCCTGGATCAGTGTTGGGCTTAGGGTTGGCAAGGTGGTTGTGCTTCTGCAGCATCCTTCGAACTGGTCCTCCCAATTTCGGTAGAGTCGAACTTTATGTGCTATATTTTGAATCGCAAAGAGTGGTTAGACACGCCAGGTTATCAGAGCTTGCTGCACGTTTCGTTTAGGGGCGATCTTAGTACTTTTTGGATCGTTACTGTGAGGTGTTGATATTATGTTCTCGTGGATGTGCATTAGCATTTGGCTCTGACAAAGACCTGGAGGGAGCGACTCGTTCCAGAAAAAGTGCGGCAGATTCTTAAATATAGCGCAGAGGGAATTCTTGCGTAGGTGGAAGGAGGTGCTTGCCTTCCTAGTTACGGACCACTGGACGAAGGACACGGTTTGTCCGGTGTTGCAGGCGCTGGATTGGCAGCCTCTTCTACCCCATAGATGTTCATTGGGATAAAACACCACAGTGTCCACAGATGGGTGGGTATGACCAAAAGATAAGCACGGAGTAAAAGGTACACAATGCTGGGGGCAGCTCAAGCGCAAACGGTTGGAAGAAACATGACCGCTCTAGGTGTGGCCTCCTCGCTAATGTTCCGACCCATAGCTTACAGAGCCATTCCGGGATGGTTTAGATAAATTGGGTTTCCTAGCCCCTGGATCACTTCAATCAAAGACAAGACGGACGTCTCATTGGTTTACTAAGTATATCCCACACTATCTGGGTAGGGTCCTACACAAGTCTGTCGACTAGACATCGGCAGGTATGGTGCGTTCCACCTCATTAACAACAAAAACTAAAGGATACGAACGGCTACAGTATCCATTTAGAAACTTAGGTGGATTGGCAGGAGTATACATTGGTTTGCTATTAATCTCTTACAAAAAATACGTATGCGTTAAATCAAATAACAATAAACGAAGCACTAGCAGAAAAAGGTATATACGCATTTTATCGTTTCTGTAAAATATCGTCTATAAGAAAATGAAACCTATTGGTTTAATTTTTTTATACATTGAGTCCTCTCAAATCTTTGCATAATAAGCATTGGACAAACATCTAATCTACATTGTACAAACGGAGTTTACCAACCGTGCAACTGCAAAAGTTAATGATGCATATTTCGTACACGTTTACCGCTGTATCGACGCCACCGACCAGTCCTTTATGCGTTCTAAATAAAATCGCTATATCCGAGTTTAGTGTATACTAGCTAACAACCAATACCGGCTAATAAAATACACTTACAAAGTCGACTGCTGTTGTGTGAGCGACGATAGGGCTGATAGAAAAACTGATCGCTGCAGGACTAAAGTTTAAATAATTCATTTTAAGTAATGTTGAAGTTAACATTTATTCAAGTAACTCTTACTTGAATATTTAAATGAAACGATAAATAAATATTTAGGGTTTCACTGGAACAGCCTTGCAGTGGACGTGCAGTTCAGATCAAACATATTACATGTATGTTAAAAAGAAACTAAAATACAAAGATACAATCAATAAGACAAATATATAAAATAGTATCTTAAAAGTAAAAAAATGACTTAATATGTCTTTTTTTATTACTGTGAGCTTTTGACATTTAGTAACAGTATAATATAAATTCAATTCTGTACATGAAATATATTTCCAAAATGACTATCAGGGGTGATTAGGGATCGATACTGATGCTAAAAATGGAATCAGTAAATTTTTTTTCTGTCTTTTTGTATTATCATTATAGAAAAATACTAGATGGATTTTAAAGACACTTAGTATTATTTTTCATACTCCTGAGCTGGTTAAAGTATACTTTCCATCACGTTCCAATCAATAGGAGCAGAGCAGCGAAAGGAAATGTTGGGAAAACGGGAGATGTTAATCCATTTTAACCTTATTGGTTAAAGCTACATAGAAATCATGTATGACGGAAATGTTTTAATTAAAATTATATAATAAATATACTACGACAGCATATGTCTATCTTTTATGGGTGACTCACAATAACACGTGTAACTCCCGATAGCTTGGCAGTTCGAAGCTTTCTGCTTATATGTGTTTACTCTTACGTTTATAACACTCTCAGTTATTAAAAATGCAACTAACGACCTAAAACTACGACTCCACCCGGACGAAGTCAAATATAATGACGTCTGTTGACAATACGCACTGAATTAATTAATTTCCCCACTGTCATTAGGGGCGAACCTATTGCCACAATTATGACAACTAGGTAGAAATTTGTTAGCCGTTTGCTGTGTTAGGCACAATATTATGAGAGAACACGGTTTTAACTTAGTCCCCCTTGGTGGACATATTCTCCCCATAAATTCCCATAGACCGGAGCCATTTGGGTGTACCGTGCCTTCCTTCGCCCATATGTCCTCTTCGGAAGGTAGCGCTGACCGTACCCTCTCCTGAGGGTGCGGCTAACCTCTCTCCATTCAAGCCATAGGGCCCTTATGGTCAAGGCTTAGGGTGAGTTTAGTTGGTAGGTCACGCGATCGGATCGCTCCGGTCGTGTGGAGTCCAACATAACCTCCGTGACACTTGCCGTTGCGCGGGTATCCTGGGTACGTTTCGTGCTCCTTGTGAGGATTCTCAGCCTTCCTCTCCTGAGGAAAAAAAGCGACATATTGGTATTAATAAATTGGCAATAAACTTAATAATTATTATTGTTATATATTTAATGTAAAATTTTAAACTAAAAATAATCGACTTAGAATAATATTTGTTAAGTGAGAATTGAACATAAATGAACCGTATTTATTTGATATTGTAGTCAGTAAGATGGGTGCCAGTTTAATGAAATGCATGATTGATTTCAATTTTTGCATGAAATGAAAAGTAAACAGTAATCTGTATCTGTAAACAACATCTGAAAATAGGAGTAGTTAATACGGATGACCATAATTGGATAAATAATAATTATAACTCCAGTTATTAGCTGATTATAAATATTATTTACCACACCAAAATTGATGGAGTAAAACAACAGATACTTAGAATCATTGATTACGTTTTTTGCAACTAACAACCCTGCGTGTGCTACGTAGGGCGCTTGCATGTAAGCTCGCTCGTAAAAGCGCTCGGACAGATCCTGTTATAAAGAACGTTTTCAATTGCAAATGGTCGCAGGACACACAGAAATGCCGAATTTATGACTTCGAACGGCAAACGAACGCGTTATTCGGACTCCAATGAACGAAAAAACTGGGATAAAGGAATTGAGCCATCCATTTTTCATAGTTTTATTTATGTAAGTCCATTCGCAAGGGTTACGATTCAATAAAATGTTATGGATCGATTTGTGAGTGTCGTATTTTTAAAGTTGTATTTGATGATCCATTGGTTACAATATAACGGGGATCTTTGACGGATGCGGTTTAATAGTTATGAACATATTTTATAATTAATAGAATAATAATTTTATTATTAGTCTCATAAATGTTATCGTGTTTTGTTAACTGGCTTAATATTAATTGCATTGTTCTTATCAGGTAACCTACATAACATAAAAAACATGTAATATTGGTAATTTTACCAGTGCAAAAAGTACCTTTCGGCGATTTTCTAATTACAGCAGCCATAAATATGTACAAGCATTTTGTGCACGACGGCAAACTTCTATTGCTGAGATTGTGAAGGATCCCAAACGGTGCGGCCCGGAGGTTGTTCCAGGAGGAATTGCCACGCCAGTATGTTCTGTTCAGTCGGCCAGCAGGGTTGTTTTCAGGAGCTTTCTGTGGTTGGTCCGGCAGTCGTCCGCTTCAGTATGTGTTTCCCGTCGTAATTCCGTGCCGGGTCGGGGACTATCTTCGTCTCTAATATTACTAGGGACGGAAACTGATCAGGGCTGTTTCCCTTTCCAGTGGTCTCTCATCGCCAGCCGTGACAACGGCTGGGGCTTTGGGTTAGCGGGCATGTTGATTTCCGCCTAAGCTTCAATGTGCTCTACTATCTTTGATAGGAGCGTTGATTGTCGCTCTACTGTCAACGATAGGAGCTAAATATTGTTTTTTCTTCTTCTTTCTTTCTCTTTTTTTGTCTTGTTTAGTTTCCCGGCTACTCAATTGGTATTGTGTTATCATCTTCCTCTGCTGATGAAGGTAAGAGGAGGCTTTTAAGGGAAGGGGGAGTCTCTCAATTTATTCCCGAATTTCTCCCTACCTAAAAATCCCAATTATGAGACCCCCTTGGCGAGGATATACCGTATAGAAAGTACCTGTCGAGCCCTTTTTGCCCTTTTTTATCCCTTTGTTTACATAATAAATACCTATTTACTATACATTGTCTTATTTTCATCCCTTTCATTTGTAGGTAATCTACAGGAGCTCATTTTTTCCTCTATATTGCAGTTCACTATGTCACTATATCTATTATAGCTCTCGAGATATGCTCGATAATACGTCTTCCAGGGTGAATTTATATCCCTATTTTCGGCTTAATTTAGCCCCCACAAATTACCTACAGGACTTAAGTCTTCACTCTCTAGAGCATATGTTTGGAGAGTATGTAAAGTACTATATCTGAACCGGTGGCCAATGAGAATGCGCAGTAACATACATATACAGACACTTTTATATGTGTGCGATAGGACATTTATCCAACATTTTCATACAAATCGCAATTTCGCGGTGGATACCTTTTTACAATTCTATAATTTATTATGCCCTAGCTATTAATTATATCATTCATTTAATACATTATTATATAGTATGCTCAAATTCAATAATAGTTTTCATATATCTAACATGTTTTCCCTAATAAATTCATATATTCTTTATTGCTTACGCTACTATGTCTGTCTAAGGGTTGTTAGTCAACATATATATTAATCTTACCTACTATATGTATTCTTATCACTGTGGGAACCTATCCTATATACTTTATTCAATTCCTAAGCTAATACTTATGCATATCTCTTAACTATTCTTAATACTATTCTGCCGTTTATTACATTTTATTATACTATCTTAATTCTATTGTTTATTATATTTCTTCCCCCATAATCTTATATATTTATTTTTATGTTATTCTATCCCGAACACATTTTATATATTTTTTTATAAATAAATCTAACATTTAAATACGCTTTAGTGACCCCATGTTACCGAATAATAATTTTTGCACACCAATATAAATTACTGAGAACTAATTAACATATTCGAAGAAGCCGGGCTAGAATTCCCAATAGATCTACAAAACTGCTCAGCATCGCTCAAGAGCCAAGTCCATGGAATTTAAAGCGTTAGATTTTCGCTAGGCACGTCATTAATCTCCGCTAATGGCGACGCGACGTATCTCTAATGGACAGCGACAAAAATACGGCCAGTAATTAATGGACCCACCTCTGAAAAACGAAAACACGTCGGAAACCTTTGGCACATTAATGAATAGTCCGAAACTTGTGGTTTTATTCAATAAAGCTGCATCTTACAGGTTTCGGGGTAAGTGATCTTGTGTTTCCATGTTTTCGTGGAACAAACATCGTGATACATTTCGTTGTAAATCAGGTTTCCTTGCTCATTACGTTAACGAGTTATAATTATATTTTGCTTGATGTATTACGTATATCTATTTTAAAACAAATATATATTTAACTTTCGAACTTCCTTATTACCTATAGAGGTAATAAGGAAGTTATAAGGAAAGTATAAAGTTCATTGTTCAAAAATGTTCAGTATTGTGATTTTATTTATTTAAATAATTTTAACACAGGATTGCTTACCCAGGGAATCTGATTACGCCAAAAATCTGTGTGACGCTTGTTGCCCGCTAGCGGATATTAGTTCCAACGTGGTGACTGGACTGACGCGACAATAACAGACCGACCTATACGCGACCCGCGCCTTTACATTTTGTATCATTTTACAAATTGTGCCCGTGAGGATATTGAAGAAAAGAGAAGAACTGAGTGGAACTGAGTGGTGAATTACTATGGTCGACCTAGGGTTCTCTGAAGGCGTAGTGATAACGCGGTAACAATTTGATTTGACATTTAACAAACATCGATAACAGGGCCCAGCATGTTGTTTAAATATACAATTTTTCCCTAACAGAATCATTTAAATGGGTGGGCTTAAAAGTTGACGTACTTCGAGCTTAAAATAGAATTCTTGCCGAAGGTGTATAATCTGCTTTTTACGCCCACGGCCGTTGTATGTTACGAAATATTCGCACCCGTTTACTATACAGCCTGCTGACTTAGTTGATACAATGATTGCGATCTATCTTTGGTGTCTGATTTATCTTAGCTATTACTGTTAATATCTATTTTATGCATTCAAATCACTTTTAGTCCCCAAAGGAAAAAAGCTAGTTTGGTCCCTGCTTATGAGGAATGAACTAATAGATGTAATAAAACTTATCTTGATTCCAAAAGTATTTTAAGCATTGTATTATTCTATGGTAATACAATAGTGTGTATACTGGTATAGAGGGACTAAACAGAGCTAACATCTGTATGTTCTGGATTAAGCTATAATTCGCTGTTACCCTCCACTGTAACGGCATGAAGTAAAGTTCAAATACCACAAGTCTGTTGAAATGTCCTCGAAATATCCGGTAATTATATTAACATTAATTGCTTATTAACACAGAACAATAAATTGGTCTGTTAATTAATCATGCTCGCCAGATGGGCATAATGGGACATGAATGTCAGGACATCGTGAGTGCATGAAATCGATTCGTCGATTGTTTATCTAGTGGGCTACAATTAATTTTATTAAAATAATTACATTTGTTGTTGTTCAGTTCAAATTTTTGACATCTTGAGAAAATTTTTGACAAATATTTGTATCATTTAGTAGATGATAAACCACCTCCGTGTGTAAAGAGATATAAGTACCAAATAATTTGTCTTAACAGTTTGCTCAGAAAATTGATGTTTAAATCCGAACTGTTGAGCTCAACGTAAATTAAAAGAGTTAAACAAACTTATTCGGAAATTTGGACGCAGGAACAGTTTCACAGTTCAATCTTATAATAATAACTACACCATCATTCTGGGTGTAGTTATTTGTGGTAGTAGCATACAAGTAGCGATACAATTCAGGTATAGGTATGCTTCGTAGATAAGAACTAACATTCCCTTAGGAGTGTGCAGAGATTATCAAAGTTAAAAAAATATACTCCTAATATTTTGCGTTAAGAATGTAAATGAACCGAGTGCACCTGTCATTAAATTGATAATTCTTCGGGATTGTACATTTGTATTTAAAGCAGCTTTTGTATGAATATAGGAGTCGTTCTTAAAATATTATATTACTCCCTTATTATATAATCTACTTAACACGCTTCTATTTCTGTTTCACAAAAGGTCTGTGAATTGATTGAAGTTAACAGTATTTTACCTTTTTTCTTTATTAGTTCTAAAAATTTGATGCAACTTCATTCAGTTTGCTGTGCTTACAAACAATTCGAAAGACATTTTTACAGACTTTCGAGTAAAATTCATTGAAGGAAATCTTTGTGAAGTGAACTCTAATAACACAAATAGCAATTATAATTAAATTGATATGTGAATAGCAAATAAAACATTAAAAACTTCACACACTTAATACAAAAGGTATATAACAATATAATAACATAAAAAAAAACACATATATTTTTTCTAGAAATTTTCGGGCATTCAATTACGTTCTGCGGACCTATAATATTAAAAGAAACATGAATCTCATGTCGGTTATGGCAAATGTTCACTCGAGTAAAACTGATTCAATGTATTTTTAGTGAATGATTTTTCTGTCATATGGCAGTTATTCGTTCTCCGACCCCGCACTCCTGATGATATATATTTCAATTTGTAAGCATGATCTTACGCTTTCAAACAACGAAATGGATAGTCAATTTTGGGAAGTGGTTTTTTGTATTTATTTACTTGAATGGTACATTTCAGAAAAAGAAGCCTTTGAACTATCTAGAATTTGATAATATTCATTAGAGCTTTTGGGTGTATCTGATAAATTTTAATGAAACGTTATATACATATATATCAAATCAAGTCTATATCAAATTTTATAATTATATCTTACATTATTTTACGAAATAATGTTTTTGTAGGAATAGAAAAGAGATTGTAGTTTTTATTAGACGATTGAGTCGCATTCTGAACGTAATAGGCAATGTTCTGCAAGGAAGTGACAAAATCATCACTAACTGATATAGTAGGTAACAATTACATAATTACACGAGATAAAACGGAGTTGTCGCGTCATACAGAAATAAGCGGATCAAATCTAATAATGCTTAATTAAACTTTGTTACTCAAAGAATCCGGCCACATTTCGCAACGAAATTACCGTTTGACTTATTTCATCACATTGTGAGATGGTCTCCTTTGTTGTAAAATATGCTTTTCGTGAATCTTATTAAAATTTTAATTAATGCGTACTATAAATTGTTCCCAATTGTTTTGTAAGCGTTGGGAGTGTAACGTTTTTGGCAACAATTTAAGCTTTTATTCGGCGATGTCATTTTTATGTATTTTGTTGCTCTCAAAGGTTTTTATCACGAATGTGGAATGATTTATTAAGCGGGGATAAATTTTTTTGAAAACTGACGTTGGCTTTACCATATTTTACGTTTCATTTGACATATGTAACGTACAGACGCAAACCTGAAAATTAACAAGTTAAATTACACTGAAGCGAAATTCGATTTGAAAAATGTATGATGAATGTACTCGTATTGATGTTTCATATACTATTTTGCTTCGATTTATGTATTTAGGTTTTATATAAGAATGTGTAATGATAGATTTATGTAATTGTTATCGTGTTTTTATTTAGACAATTTTTTTACAGGTCTCCCATAAATGGATTTGCAATCGTTTCATAACACAAGAGACGGGAAACTACTACGAACATGACACTGACGTATGTCCATGTTAAACATTTTGTTTTTAAAATAAAAATATAGTAAATATTTTTAGTTCATGATTCCGACTAGCTTTCTACCACCGTTTTACCCAAGTTTGTCATTATAATAATAATATCAATAGCTTTTTGTTTTTATTAATTTCAGGTATGACTGCACATTGTACATTTCCAAAAATTCCACAAATATGCGTTGTGAAAGGAGATGTAATGACAAAAAAGAGAAGGGAATGCAATAAGGCAAACATGAATGGGTCAGTTGGTTGGGGAAACCTAGATAAATAAATATACTTGGATAAAATAAGTGATATAATAAGAAAAGTCAGGTCAGGAGTACCCATAACCGACGAGCGTGCATAAAAAAATTAATGAAAGTCGAGGAAACTACGGAAGTATGTATGGATCGTAGCGAGTGGAAAACTGTGATCTCTGCCCATCCCTATGGGGAAATGGCGTCAGTATACATATACTGTACATATCGTACTCTACATACATATGTATGTGGGTAACACTATGAGTGAGTATGGCATATCGATAAACGCTTGTCGATAAACGATAAAAAAGTTTTATTATTATAGCTTAAATCACGCGTTATAAGACACAGTCCTTTATAAGGCGTACGCGGGGATACAGATCCAACGCGTAGAGGCCATTTAAGCGAAATTTAATGAAAGTGTGTATCAACTGGGTCTAATCTTTACCTGCATCATGAAAAATGCAGCTAAAGACTACACCCAATTAGATGCATAGAAACTATTGTCATTTGTAGTCAAAAAGTTTGTGGACTATTGCATTTCGATTTTGGTGGTAATGAGAACCGGACTACGGAAGAGACTCCGGTCACCTGCCTTCTCAAAGCCTCCTAATTGAATTTTATTATTATTATTATAAACATTATGAATAAACGTATCGACTTATCGATTTTTGATATTGTGAAAAGTACTATATGTAAATGTTTTAATATAACAAAAATATTTGACAATCGATTGGTGAGATAAAGAGAAACCATAATATGCATTCATATAAGAATGACAAATTCTAGTTTCAAATCTAATATTTTGTTTAGTTTTGATTGTAACTGTATTTATGGCCTGTATCTATAAAGTACGTATACGTTCGAGATTTCTTACAAATATACATTCATTCATAAAAAAAAACTATACAAATAGTACTACATACATAACTAAACATTATTTTTGACACAAACTTCAACTGGACCCCCCTATATTGAAAATTTTGTTAATAAATAAAAAGAATGGAGAAACCTTGTGCTACAGATTCTTTATAGGATACAGCTTATGTTATTGTTATGAGCGTTCGTATAAGATAATTGTTCGGGAAATAAGCGCATTGCGTTGGAAGCTTACTGCTTACGCAGGTAATTTGGTCTAATGAAGTGGGATCGTTACCTAAAAATAAATTACCTAGTACGAATGTATATTCGTAATAGGTAATTAAATTCGAATTCGCCGTAGGGCGAGAGGATGTGGATATTGTCTAAAATTTTAAATAGGTATAAGACTTTTAGCGAAGAACTGTTTGATACTGGTGATAGGAAATAAAGTTCTTATTCTTCCCTTATGTATGATAAGTGATGATCTATTCATAGAATGAAAAATTAGATTTGTAATTTATCTGTATATCTTACCAGTGATTTATCTCAATGTCATCACGCCATCGTTCAAATTCAATGATTTCAGGACTTAATAGAATCGATAATAGTTACAATAAATTTCATTTACAATTAAATAAAAAACATATCTGCTTCCTGTCCTCCCTGGGTATATATGAGAAAGAACAAAACAATATAAGTTTAAAGCAATCCATTACACCGAGCCGTATTGTCGAGTATTAGTAGTAAAAAAATACACCTTTCGTTTGAACAAAGTTCGCATTGAAACTCACGACAGTTTCTAGTTTGTTAAAAAATGAAGTAACAAATGAGAATGAGCACCCTGCTGCGGAGTTTTATGAATAAAAAATTACGAACTTGCTTCATATGTTTCTCGTACCTACGAGTATTTGTTTGTATTGTTTTTGTTTTGTACAAAGTAAACATGTACAGTGTTCAAAGCTCGATATTTTGCCTGTGACTATGTGCAGTTTGCTTCTGTATCAAATGTTTGTTATTTCGTGTTTGATTAGTCACAATGTTCCATATTTAGTACGATATCAAGCGGACCTATATATATTAATATAGTTATATAAAAATTAAAAATTTGGAATCGTTAAAATATTGTGAAATATCCCGTGCAGTACTTATTAAAAACTTAACTCCTTGTGAAAATCTTTGTAGTAGTTTCTTTTACCTTGTCTGCATGGTTTAATTTTAGCTTTACGCAAAGTTTAAAATAATGAGCAATTTGTGCATGCATACTAGTTATCAATTCTCGCGGTATCTCAAACTTTAAAGAATCTTATAAGGCTTTTTAAACTATTCTCATTAAATAAACGAAGACTTTAAGATAAGTGAAACCACAAATTTCTTAAAGTTTAAAGGATTTACCAAAGTTATTTGCTAACAAAGTTTTCGTCAACAACTTCTACCAGATTTCAATTTAATAAAGTTAATGTTTTCATGGTAATCTTCTATACCATAACATTTTCAATTTTAGCCGACTTATAATTCGATATAATAGTTGTTACAACCAAGTGTATAGTATAAACATTTTTTATTGTTCTATATTGACAAACGCAGACTGTTTATACCTGACTGTAAGTCGTTACAGTCACCTATAGTAAAAGTAGTTCCCTTTTTTTTCTCTTTTCTTTTTTTTTCTTTTGTTCGGGGGGAAATGTTCCTTATACACCGTAACACCGCGCTGGCAAGGCGCGGCCGTGTGTGGGGCTCTCCGGTCTGAGGGACCGGCCTTTTTTTTTTTTTTTTTTTCCCCCTGAGGAAAATGCATTAAATTGCATACCCCGGCTGTGGCGGGCCGGCGGTTATGTGGGGCTCTCCTCCCCAGAAGGGGGAGGCCTACCCACTAAAAACCTCAGGGATGGCCTTCCTCAGGCATGTAGGGAGCCCCCGGGAACATCAAGCCACTTCCGGGAACCCCCAGCCTTCGCTCCCCCGCCGATACAGGGGAGCCCTCCTCGGGGTAGGCTCACTACCTCCCCCGATCTCCTCCACCGACGACGCCCCCCGGCCACGGAAGGGGCGTGGTCCATCCCGGGTCGCCGTAGCGGTCGCGACTTCCTCGCGCCCGCCGGCGACCCGCGGCGGCGCCGCAGCTGTGCTACCGAGCCCGGCGCCGCCTCCTTCGAGCGGGATCGGCCACGACCCCGCTCGGCAGCCTCCTTCTGGAGCATCACTGCTTCACAGAAGGAGGCCACAGCCCTCCAACCTCCCTCGTCCGCCAGCATTGTGAGGGACCGGCCTACCCACTAAAACCCCCCGGTGTCCTCTGAGCCCATACCGGGGCGCGTGGCGGGTTGCGCTTTCGCGATTCTACCGCCACAGTAAAAGTAGCTCCTGTGATATGTATCAAATCATCGTAGCAAATCTGCACCGCCATAAAAACGACAGACTATGCTGTTAACTTGTGACAACAGATATAACTATATTATTTTGTCATAAGTTGACAACATAACCCAGTCATTTCACTGCCTGTCTTACCTTTCAACCGGCAATGCAATATGAATACTGCTATTTGGCAACAGAAAAAAGCCAAGGTGTTCAAGCAAGATAAAGGGCCTCCCTCACTTACCCTTATCAATTATTGATAATTATGTTTGATGTCTTTTTTCCTTTGCATTGGTGTCACAGCTTTAGAGGCTACCAGCGCTATACCTAAGTTTGTCGCCATAATAACAGTATTAACCATTCCTCAACAGTTGAACAATCCTGGTGAAGCTCTTTCCCATCTTTGACCTTATTGTCACTTATAATCGGATGGGATAAAGGCCAAGAGCAATCTTGCCAAATATTAAAATAAAAATGTATAGTTATTTATAACACTTTCAATATACTTTTTTAGTACTGATAACACTGTAATGGATATTGTTAGGAAGCCGTATGTATGTTTTTTCGCTTTGTTTTATATCGGAAGCGAAATATTGCGTAATCAACATGACCCAGGGTAATTATGTGTCACAGGGGACGTCGAACATTGAAGTTTGCGTAATCGGGAATGTAAATGCAGATCGGATTCCAATTTGTTTATACAGCGGCGGGCCGGAGAGGCTTTTAACGAAGGGACGTTGGCGTGTGTTTTGTTACATGACGACGATAGATTGGCAGCGAATGGCCCCTGGCTGGCTTATGAGTACTCGATGGATTTTGTTTCATTTGCACCCTAAAATGTGTACAAGCACTGTTCACGCAGCACGTTGCACGAAGTGTTGCAAAGAAATGATTCAAAGGTTGGTTGGTTGGTTTTGGGATTATTTTGTGTAAGCTTTTTTGTTTTACGATGTTATTATGTGAAACAAAATAATGAATGACTATAATCGATCGACAGGATCTAAAATGAGCACTAGCTATAATGTACTTGCAATGATTTAAAATAAATTTAAAAACAATAAATAGTAAGACAGATGATGTAATATAATTGCTGTCGACACATACTACTAATGTCGTTGCAGTATACTGTCGATATAGCGTACTATCGATTTGTTGTGTTGTGCAGCTTCTTTGAGGTTTATAAGTGATTAAGTAATCTTTATTTTTTCTATAAAAATATAACTGACTTAAGCAATAAACAAATATATTTTTTATACTTCAAAGTAAGAAAATATTTAATTCAAAGTAAGAAGTCTTAAAAACTGTCAACAAAGTTATTTGTACTGAAATTTCCATTATATATATAAACAGTTGTATGCAGTCAATACCACATTATTGTTCAAATATAAATGTTTATAAATAATTCAATTAGTTAATACTATCAATAATTTTGTTGATTGCTCTTTATGTCTCCTTGCTCTGGAATAATCTAAATATTATTTATTGCTTTATGTTTGAACATATTGGCCTATTTTTTTCGCATATTTTAAAAATCGGTTTCACTTTAAAACTAAACTTATTTAATTGTAATAAAACTCATACTAATAAATCGTAATTAACAAATCAATATGAGAATATATTGTAACTGATACCGAAAATTGCTGGGGTCCGAATTAGTTTAAATCCTACCCGATATTGGATATCGGATAGTTGATCAGCGTCACATCGTGAACCAATCAAACAGGATCAACGGGACACGGGACGCGACGTGCGGAGACTTTGCGGTTGAGTGGTAGAGCTGGTCGCTGGAAGAGACTGTAATAGATTTAAATCTTATATATTTATTTGTTTCATAAAAAGGAATCATTCTTCCTAAAATAAATTTCATTTTTATAAATTATAATTTTAAAAACTTCACCGTACCTCAGGTTACAACGGATATAGAAGATGATTCGTTGTTCTGGCTTCACTCTTTATCTAAGGTTAATTAAGTAACAGATAACTCATATGAAATATCAATAGAATATATTTCAACTTTCAGAAATAGCGCAATATTAAAATTTTCTATTTATTATTAAATATATTTGCATTACTTGGAAAAATTACCAAGCATAGATTGTGGCTGAATGTGCAGTGACCCGTTGCCCTTTCTTGAAGTATCTTAAAAAGTAAACGTTTCAGACAATAGTCAAATTTCATAAATTCTCATATTAAATATTTTATATATTTCTATATTGATTCACGATATCTACTGAAAAATAGAATTACCAAACTATCGGATACATTTTGATGATTGAATGAATTGTCTGTTGCAAAGTAAAACGAGGGGATAACTCACTTTGACTAACTAACGTTAAGTTAATAAGGAAAAAACTATATAGGTAAACATCATTATTCAATCCCAGAGGGCAATTTCAACATTATTTTCTGTCATACCCGATAAATTTAGGGACAGTTTTCACAAATCAAAATCATCCAAATCAATGAACTAGGATAGTTTAAGTTTATATTTGAAATCAGACTATGATTGGTCTGATGTATTCTTTTAGATAAAAAAAAAACAAGACCTCAGACTTGGGTTCTTATCGTCGCTCAGATATGCTCTAAAACTGAAGTTCCCAATTTTTTTTTGTGTCGTAGACCCTTTGCTATGTTTTTTGTTTTTAGGTAGACCCTGTACTTATCTGATATTGAATACCTCCTACAACTTTAAAAACATATATAATATTTTTTTTTCTAATAAGGTACTTTTGTAAATAATGTCTTTATATTAGAAGATAGTATAATATTAGTATATTAGGTACTATCAGTGTATATTGAGATACATTATCGTTGACCTCCATTTTCATATGACGGACTCCCAATTTTTTTTCGCTGACGTAGACCCCTTGCAGGTTGTCATAGCCCCCAGGGTCGATATTGACCACATGGGAATCACTGCTCTAAAACAATCATGGCATTTTAAAATGGTGAACTAGCAATATTTTATTAATATATAATCTAGAAAAAATATATATATGTATATAAAAACATTTTGTATTACAGTGAATGATTATTGAATAGACAATATCTTAAACTTAGTTACTTTATGCTATTATTGTTAACATAGTCGTATCCAGTTTTTCTAGCAGCGCTGGATATTTTGACGATAGCGATATCTGTGAGATTACGCCTATGTACCCATATCCATAAAATGCCGTATCGTGACGTCATACAAGCACTTTAGAAAATAACTTACTGGTTTGGGGTTGATACCTACCGATTGCTATGATCACTGATTTTATTATTACACGATAACAGTGAACTTTTAACGTTGATTTTGCTGGTAAAATATTAATAATTCACGTATCTCTTCTAATCACTTTGTGGATTTGCAAGAATTTAATGGAATTTTTAACGCGCTTTTCAAGTAGGTAATATACAAAGGTTTCCCATATTACGTCTAATATTATGTCTATATAAAATATGTAGAACAATCTGATGCCCGTCTGCGCAGGATGATTATTTTGAGTAGCTTATATTAGCGTAGCGTATATCATTATAAATTATAACTTATGTGTTATTTTGATGTATAAGTTATATTCAAAAGTTTCATTAAAATCGATTCAGTAGTTGTTAATTGAAAGAGTAACAAACATCGATCCATACAAGCTATGGCGTTTATATAGATATGGCGTTTGTTGGTTGGGAATTATCGTTATGTGAGTCATCATCATCATCATCATTTCAGCCAATAGACGCCCACTGTTGGACATAGGCCTCCCCCAAGTATCTCCACGCAGATCGGTCCTGCGCTGCAAGCGTCCAGCGCCTTCCCGCGATCTTCATCAAATCGTCGGTCCACCTTGTGGGAGGCCTACCAACGTTGCGGTGTCCAGCATATGCCTGCCACTCCAGGACCTTTCCGCCCCAACGGCATGTGAGTAAAAATAAAAAAATTCTGACATCAGGCAAATTGTAAACAAAGATTTTTTTTATTTAAAAATTTAATTATAATGTACCTATCAAAAATAATAAAGCATAATGTGATAATGTGTAGCAATCTCATTTCCGTCGTCAGAATGCAACTATTTTAAGGTCGCTGTATGTGGCATAAAAACTATACTGCTTAATTTGAAAGGCCACCGCATGATATGAATTTCGTGAATAGTTTGTAATATTTTCGAATAAATGTTTTAACTAAACCACATTGAATTAAACTTTTTCAATATGTTACTAACTTAGGAAGAAATACTGAGATGATACTGCTCTTAGTGCTTGTGATAGACCCCCAGAGACCCAAGAGCTAGTGTCATTCATAACATGAAATAGTCTTAATACGAAACATAAATGTGTTACTAAAGATAACATTATGACAAATTTAATATACCCAAATCAAACTTATCCAAATGAGGAAAAGTTTTCGAAAAAAATGAGCATCGTTATTTTCTCTAACATATTCTTTTCAATTTGTTTTAAGAATTGTTAGCGGGAATTCGACTGAACTGGATGTATTTCATGGAGTTCCCGAGGTAAAGTTCCAACGAACGCAACTTTTTTGTCTCCCGAGAGCACTGCCGCATTTATCAGATTCTAATTTTCTGAGACAAACTCAATTTATTATGTTAGTATGAGAAGTTGTGCAATTATCAATGTACGTTTTTGTATTCTGAATTGTATTGTTATAAATTTTAAATAGTTATTTTTTGGTTTGTTTATTTAGAAATGTCAATAGAAATGCAGAAATACATAATGAATTTCTACATACAAATCACATCTAACACATATCCGTAGATTTTTTTTTTACTTTTTGATTAATACGTAGATTGACTTAAATTATTAGTAATAAGACGTTTCATCAACATCATTTCAACTGACAGACGCTCAATGCTGGACATAGGCATCTTCCTCAAGAATCTTTACTCTCTACCGCCTTCTTGCGAACTACACCAAATTGCATGTCCACCTATGAAAAACTTACCCAACGTTGCTTTTTTTTTCCCACGGGGGATGGTAGTGAATCCTCATAGGCGGCGCGCCACCACAGTGGTCGCTATGACAACCCCCTGGTGCTTGGACGACCTCGCACCGGATACCACCCGCAACCGGTCTACGGCGGGTGGTTATGTTGGACTCAGCAGTTGGACTAGCAGAAGGCCAGCCTACCAACTAAACACTACCTACAGCCTTTGGTCGGGCGGAAGGACCCTATCGGCTTGAACTAACGCTCCCGCCCTCCAGAACGGGGGCGGTGCATAACCCAACGTTGCGTTTATATGCTTGCACTTGAGAACCTCTCCACTTCAACGAATGGCGGACCCGCGGTCAATATGCCTTATCCACTCTTATTTAAGATTGTTTCAATTCTCCCTGTAAAATGTGCTGATGGAGATAATGGTCGATCTTAAACGAATTTTAATGGCCTTTATTTTATTTAAACTATCATCCTATATTTAGGCTTCCTTTCAAAAGTAATAATACAGAAAACGTATTAACCTTATAGTTTCAATTGAACTCACGAATATAAACAATTAACTGGTCAAATGTTTTTTGTTATATTATGTTGCTTTAAGTTGGCATCGATACAATATAACGTTTTCATTGCAAGCACACTCATGCTACATTTAGTAGTTATAACTACCAAATGTTAAACTAAATGTACTAAAAACACCAGGCTTGCATAACAATTGTATCGAACTTTTATCGTTACTAAAAGACGCAATGCTTAAATACGCTAAGATAATCCATATATAGATTATTGGATTCGGTAAAAGTAATAAATACTACTGTTTTACCAACTACTAGTTTTGGACTCAGTGTTATTCCATGGAAGTAGTAGTATATTCCATAGAATTTGCAATAAACTTGCAAGGTGACACAATTAGTTCACAGGTACCATTTGATTTAAACGTTAGAGTACACACTAGTAACTGTACGAGTTGTTGCAAACTTTTATTTTGTAGTTTCTACGATACTTAATCTTTTCGTACTTTGTAAGGTTTTAGTTCAGGATCATCTTAGTTCGCATGGATATTTTTGTAATATAATAGTCACGTTCCACATCTAAGTAATACTAATACTCTAACTCTAAGATTGTGTACCAGATAACGTAACTACTGTCGACGACCTCCATAGTCGAGTGGATAATACACCGGTTTCAAGGTGTCGCCATCTCTGAGGTCCCGGGTTCGAATCCCGGTGAGGGCAGATGTTTGTGTGATGAATGCGAGCATTTGTACCTTAGTCATGGTTGTTGATATATATTTCAATAAAAATTATTTATATATGTATAATATATGTATGTCTATCCGTTACCCTAGATCCCATAGCACAAGCCTTATAGAGCTTAGTTTGGGCTAGGCTAATTGGCGTAAGTGTAACAAATATTTATTTATTTATTTATTTATTTACTGTAAAACTTTAATATTATCCTTGATCTAGCTAACTGTATTTAAACCTCGATTATATATTTTTTACATGAATGTTATCAAGGTTTTTATATTTTACAACACGATTCCATAAAATGCTTCGATAAGTAAAAAAGACTGATCAAGATAAATGACGCACGAAACAACAAGCTCCAATAATCAAAACACAAAAATTCAGAAACATAAAAACTCAAACAACGTGTCTTATCAAAATCGTTTTGCGACAATGATCCAGCCCAGCTGAGAGCACAAAAGTCATTTGAATAACCAGATTCACGTCATTATCATAAAACACTTTTACAGATAAATAAGAAAACTCGCTCGTATTGTGACAATAAACGTGTGGCTCACGCAAAAATGTGACAATATTTAAATTTTAAATTACCCGAGCGCGCGATCGCTGTAAAACATTGCCGTGATACGGCACACAGCTTTAGAAGAAAGGACTGAAATAAAATGCAGTCGATCCTAGAATAAGTGGAACACATCTTTTTCTCCCCGGGGATCTATCGACAGATCGACAGGGGACTTGGCAGGAGATTCGCGTTCAGTCAACTTTATTGGCGGAATTTCAATGCTTTCGTCTACGATGTAATGTTCGGCAATTTATGCCGCGAGACGGAGCCAGTAGGGTGCGATGCCCAAACGTTTATACGAGGTAATTTGCTCTTTCCTGACGTGGTGTCTTATAAGACAAGATAGCACAGTTCGCTGCCTTTTAAGCGGGTTATTAACAAGCAATAATCCTTTCTCGTTTGTCTGTAGAGTATTCAACCTCGTATTAATTGTATAGTGAATACAATTTACAATTACTAAAATTGTAGTTTAATAAAACGGCTTACATGTCTATCATCATCATTACTATTGTCTAGCTCACTTAGGTGCCCACCTAGGGGAGGCGAGAGGCTTACCGTAAACTTTGTTAGGGCGATTAGGTCTTCGTCAATCACGCTGGCCCAGTGCGGTTTAGTTGACTAAATACACCTTTGAATTTCTTCGCAGGTGTTTGTACAATACTTCACGATGTTTTCTTTCACCAAGGAGCGTCCGGTAAATGTACATATGAAATTCAATAAAACGAAAACCATATTGGTACATGGCAGGATCGACCCCGGCTCCCTCGAACCATTTAATTCATAGACTAGTGCCGAGACCACAGCGCCACCAAAGCTTAGGAACCTTATGATATAGGTCAGGTACACGTATATGATATAGGTGAAAAGATATATAATTGATATAAAAACATGGGGTTATAGGCTTCCTTTATGGATAACTTATTCAAATGGATCAGCATTTGTTGGTATTTTATTATATTAACGAAATATACTTTACACTACAAACATTTGATAAATTCACTTCTCGTCTGTCTGTCTGCTTAAGCTTAATAACAACTTCTATATATTTTGATGCAGCTATTATTTCTATTATCTATATCGTTTCTTTTTATGTGGATTGGGACATCTAAGAGCATTGGTGTTTGATATAATTTTAAATCTCAATTTACAGATTATCTACAATCGGAAAATTTATTGAACAAAAAAAATTAAACCCAATTATTATGTAAATAAAATTCATAACTTTATTAAGCAAATAAGTTTTTTTAGGCAGTGCCATACATATTATAAGGTTCCCAGAATTCAATGATGTATATTATACTCGTTATGTTATTGTTTGCGCAGAACTGACTTTGCCGCCTGAGCTATAGGTGTCTTATTACTACAATTCCTTTTCTATTCCAGGCCGTCACATTGGAAGTAAACAAGTCATTTTGTTCTGTCAGCGGCAAACGGGAAAAATCTTGGCTTAAGGTTTTCGATCTTTAACTGGGGCCCAAGTAAGTGGGGTCAATTTATAAATGAGTAGGGAATATCAGTCACCCGAGACGTGGTTGCGGCCTCACGGCCTCTTGATATATTGGCCGAGTTTTACCTCCTTGACGTTTTTTTGAAAACCCCCATTCCAGTAATGGATAGTCGAGGATTCAAAGTAATTCGATGGAGGCCCAGAAAGTTGCGCCAATGATTGGTCTTTAATGGTTTTCAATTTAACTTTTCAGATGCGTTCAGGAAGTTTCAAAACTTAATTTTAAGTATATGAGTCGCTGCGCGTGTATTGGATTGCTTGGGTTCGATTGTAATATCAGCTATCTATGTGATTGCCGCTATTTGTATTCTTGTTGTTGTTTTCAGTTTCCAAATTATGGAATTTGGAAACTAAATTAACAATTGCAATCGAAAAGATTTGATATTATTTTGTTTCTACTTAAGCATTGAACTTTTTATAAAATTGTATTTGCATATTCGTTAGTATTTATTTTGCTACTATTGATACTTACTACTATACTTACTTTACTACTATAGATAACATTACTACAAATACCATAGTTGTAATAATATTATGATTATTGATTACGGTTGCTGATCGATTACAATATTACAAGATAACTACCTTGAATCCAATTTCGGAATAATTTTTTGTTTTTCAGGTTGGTTACATTTAACAAATACTATACAGGCAGTCCTCGTACTTACGGCATGTTAGGTTCTCGAAATATGCGACGTAAATCGAGACATATTTTTTCATATGTTTACATGTAAAACTCAAGGGTTATGTTCCACACGGACTCGAAATAATAAAAAAAACTGCATTTGTAACAAAGGACGTACTTTATTATTAAAAGTAAGTTCTTAAAAAAATTATATATTATGCACTTATGAAATTGCTAGTTATTTTTGGTATTTGTGTGTTATTAATTTTAATAATAATTATAAAACTTATACATATGTAATGATAAATAATAAATTAAACTTTTGGCTTAAAGAAACTATCAATTCTAGATTGCTTGGCTTCTTTCTTCTTGCTATCATACAGATCTTGGTAACAGTGATAGGCTGCACAATTTGTGCACCTTGCGACAAGTGAATTCTCCGATATGCCGGAAATCGAAACAAATGACGTATGCTTGAGGAATAGTGTCAAAACATTGTTCGACGTAACTTGAAACGACGTAAATCGAAACGACGTAAGTCGAGGACCGCCTGTATTACAAAATAAAAGTTATTCAGTTTTATTTGCATTAAAATAATTGTCTTTTTCTGTTATTGTTATATTTTTATATTTTTCGTTCTTTCTATTTTTCAATCAAGCATATACTTTGACGCGTCTATGATATTTAAGAGCAGTAGAAAATACTTCTCTATCTTGATATGTCAATGACATGATGAAGAAAAAAAATCTATGACAAAGAAAATAAGCATCACATTTGATCCTACAGTGGATTTTTTTTATTATTTACATTAATTTAAAAAACATGAAATTCAAGTCGGTAATCGCACTGCTACACACAAAACGAACTAATACCATATTAGAATCCATCTCCTAAATATCAATAATGTAATATATGTACATTTCGCTTGAGCATTTGCGTTTTTTAAGCATTTGAATACCGATAGCAAGTTGTCGCAATTTGTGCAGCTAGGTTACGGTAAGTGTACGGCTAAAAAAGATAATTCTACCCGCATGTGCACGAGCCCGTCGCAAGATCGATGACCTCACCGCAGTAATTGTGACTCCTTGTAGATTAAGAACATAAACACTCCAGGGCTAAGTATGCGCCCCTTATCGACGCTGTAAAGAGCGCAGTGCCGCCGCCGCCGGGTCACGCGAACTCACGATTAAAGCGTTTGAAATGTAAAGCCACGTTTTATAATTGTTTAAAGTTCATCGAGTTTCAATTTAAAATATTTGTAATAATAATATTTGTAATAATAATATAAATCCCTAGACAAACAATTTATGAGTAAAAATCGTGTAAAAGTCTAAGACCAATAAAACAATTTGAATACCAGTAAAGTTGTAAAGAAATATAATATATAGATAATAATATTATCGTCAACTTAAACGAAAGCCTTGTTAAATCTAATATATATAAATCTTCAACTTGAGAGATAGGATAGTTTAAATCTCAAATTATCATCATCATCATCATCATCATCATCAATTTTAAAAATTCTTTCACCAATAGAAAGCCACATTATTGCGGAGTGTCATCATCATCATCATCATCATCATCATCATCATCATCATCATCAGCGGACGGCGCGCGATGGCTTCGGGTTTAATTCAGTTCGCTTTCGTGCTCGCTTCGGGGATTATTAATATTATGCCCAACGAAGTGGGCGCGGGTCAGCTAGTATATCCATATTTTATTTCTATGTCAAATTATGTGGCGCGTTTTTATATGCACAATTTTATACAAGTCTCACGTCAACTTGTATTTGGAAATGATAAGGGATAATTGGTAAGTATTGCTTTCAAGGTATCCACCAGCAGGTTTTGTTACTATACTAACATATACCAGCGAGGAGTTTGATTGAGGTAAATGGAACTAATTTCTGATCCCGAGGGAGTTGTTGAGCAGATATTACATTACCGACGACGTCTAAATTAATGGATGTCATAACAGATACAATTTTGCCACTATTTTCTTAACAGATAAGATTTTTATTTGAAGATATGTATTTATTTTGAAGTGTACACAGCAAGATATTTATTTAATTACACTATGTAGTAAGGACTGGGTGATCTGTTTACATTTTACTACTCCTGTATAAAAATATAAAACATGAAAATTAATTATCAATATTTAATGCAAAGCTCAAAATTTTCTTCTTATAAACTGTCTTTACTCAATTAAGGATTTTTTGAAATTTTTATGATGAACAATAAGTAAATACTTAATCTTGCCATAAACATTGTTACACAAATAATTGACAATAACATTTATTACTTGAATGTGTGTTTCATTAATACATTAGTAGAAAAACATTATTAATATATTAAGTGTTTTCGAAATGATTACGCTGACTGCAATACAGTCTTTTAATTTTCGGTACTTATTAATAGACACAGTAAATTTCCATGGGTGATCTTTAATGCGTATATTGCTTTATGGACTGCTTTAGGGATTCCACTACCATGGCATATTTATGACATATTTAAATATCGTGATTAGATGACGACCAGTTATCAGCTCTCATGAAGTTCGGAACGTTGCGTTGCTTTAAAATCAACTTCGAGTGAATTGAGGTGAATGGCCTTTACGTACGCCTTATAAAGGACCGAGTATATAGATTCGTGTTAATCGGATATAAAAATGTTTTTAGCATACCGTATGCTTAGTTTTTAGGTTGTAAGTACTATTCCAAGCAAAAGTAAGTAATTAACTTCCATTATCACAATACAATATAGATTCCATCTTATAAACAGTTAAGCAATGACATGTAGCTGCTACTAATAAAGAGCAGACGAGTTTGACAGTTTTCAAACTATCTTTTTACTAAAATAAAGACCGACAAAGCAAAACTCAGTGGACACCAACTTTTAACTGGAGTATCTACAGTTTGTCAACTACGCAACTAGGTGGAGAAATAAAAACTCTCGCAAAGTTCATAACTAACGTAGTAACTAAATAAGTGATTCGACACAAAACTTGCGATACATTAAGCAGCTTCATTTAGGCCATTACCGTTACGGCGTTGCGCACTTTTATCGACACATAAAACATTCCGTTTGGCAAACACAATTGTACAAGTTGAGTTTCTTGAAGGTCGTTACGGCAAGGAAATTACTGAATAAATTCGATTGGCTCCACCCGGCCGCTGCTGATCGTTGCTTCGCGTGACTTTGGTGACGTAGTTCATTGCGTATTTTAAATATTGTTGAATTTTTCTTCGCGTAGCAGGAAGTACTAGTAGCAACGAATCAGCGAAAGAGACTGTTGGATGAGCAGCCGAAAGACAACTAAGTCAATACGCATAACTTTACCACCCTTAAGTGTGTGTGTTGTTTGCATGTCACATAACAACAAGGTGTATTTTTATTTATAATACCAAGTGACAGATAACTTTAGCATCAATGTGTGAGATTAGACATGAACATTAATAATGAGTTTAATTTGATTTTATTTAATATCATTGGCATGAGTAACTAATTAACATCTTATACTTACTATAATAATCAGCGAGTATCAATTTCTAACAGTTGTTTCATTAGTCAGTTTGATTAATAACTGTGATAATACCAGTCAATAAAAAATGAAATTAATTTTAAAAAATAAATCAAAATCTACACTATACTAACTTCGTTTTAAGATACACTCTTATATCAATAATGCGTGTAAAATATTCACGGGTGAACTGGCCCAGTGGGTCTACTGTTTAATACATTATTGGCGTGAGTTTTGCTCTCAAACGACACTCGTGGGGGCATTTTTAAATCAACATATACTACAAATAAATAACGTTGACATACGTCAATTCGAGAGTAACATCACAAAATCGTTGCCAGTAAATCAAAATTAAAAACTTTATTCAACAAAGCATTTATTGATGTCAACACAAATTTAAAATTAAGAAATCACAATCCTTACTAATATTATAAATCGGAAAGTGAGTTTGTTTGTTTGTTTGTTCCGCTTTTACGCCGTAACTACTGAACCGATTGCTTAGAAATTTTGCAGACGTAAAGATAAAAGTCCGGATTAAGTAATAGGGTACTTTTTATCCTGAAAAAATCGACAGATCCCACGGGATGCGCAATAAAGGCTTCGCTCAAAAACTGCACAGATTTTCATGCGGTTTTCATCAATAGACAGAGTGAATATAGCAAGGTTTTGCGTATTTTTTATCTTGGAAAAATTGATAGTCCACGGGAAGCGCGATAAAACCTTCGCGCCATAAACCGACTTCCGCGCATATGTAGCCGTGGGCAAAAGCTATGGCCCTTAACCGAAGGCGAAGCCACGGGCAGAAAGCTAGTATGTTATAAATGATTCCTCCTCCACTGTCCAGTCCGTTCACCGTGGCAGTGCTTCGCAGGGTGAGCTGCAAGGGGAATGCCGAGAATAATTTTAGGGTGTACTGCGCGGAATCTTCGCTGGCGCCAGTAGTGATACTCAGGGGTCAGATTCCACCCGATGTGATGCAAGTAACGGCCAAAACAATTATGGCAGCACCTATACCGGGTAGATAGGAGAGCGATTCGTGATGCCTGTCAGAAGCATCACGAAGACAGGAATGGCTTCAATGCATCTAGACAGGGTGTTCGAAACGGAGGTCGAGCTCATTTGCTACGTGAGCTCCTCGAATCACAGGCGAAACACCTTCTCCGCCTCTTTCACCGCAGGGGCCCTCTCTCGCCTACTGCCCACCTTGTACCCGCCCATTTGCTCTTACCTGTATTCCAATATCTAATCAACTCGATTTTTTAAAATTTAATTTTAAGTTATTTTTTTTAAGATTTCATCATGCCCTAATAATTTTTGATTATCGTAGGATATTTTTTACTTTTAGTCTTCCGCTACGTGACAGGTTAATAAGATCTTAATGTCTCCCGGTTTTATAGCTTTGTTTTGACGTTAAAAAGTGGCAGTAACCAAAACGAGCGGAACATCATCAGTCCTTAACTAACCTCGGACCTCCCTATCGACACCTGGTAGTCATCATCATCAAGTTGATATGATTGATAGTGATAGAAATTTATATAAACTACTAATTACTTTTTCTACATGATATATTTTGAATTTCTGGTAGTAATCTTAATCCATCTTTTACTCTCCACTCTTATCCTTTAAAATATGACATTAATAAAACTAGTTCAAAATAACTTCCATAACTTTGAAATTTTAATCATAGTGATTTACTATTTTTATGACAATACTCGTACCTAACTGGGGCTATCAAAACGTTTTTGAAGAATTTATTAGACGAAACTAATCCAACCAATAAACTATAATAATGGCCCATCAAGCACAAAAGCAAGGTAGATATTCTATATACATCTAATAATATACTTACATCCCAGAAACGAAGAGCTTATTATTCCTTTTGTACGTACGTTAAGAAGTTCATTCATAGTAAGTTAAGCCTCTAACATTTACTTGAACTCAGATAACTCGCTGTCACTGTTGTGTTTTCTCATTTTAAAGATTCGTAGAAGAAAATCTTAAAACTGTGTAGTTATTATTTGTTGCGGGCTTATTTGTCTTTCTTTTACAGGCAATTTGCTCTTGAGTCTGATCACTCTTAAATCGAGATTAATTACACATATTAATGTTATAGACATAAACGAAGAGCAGTAATTACCTTTATCTGAAACCCGATTATTCATTTATTAGATAACTCTTATCTGTATAACATGGTGTGTTTGAGACGGTTTAATGAATTTCCTTACAAAAGCAGTCAAAATAGCACATAACGAGTCTTATACACATCGCTGTAATTGTAAAATGAAAATAATTATCGAAATATTGAAACTAAAAGAAAATAGTTTGCTGTGAGGTGTTAAATTTGGTAAATTATTTGAAGACTATTCTTTGTCTTTAAATAATATACCAAATTTACCACCTCACAGCAAGCTATTTTTTTTTTCACTTTCAATATTTTGATACTTATTTTATTTATACATACGAGTAGAATTAATTAAATAAAAACTAAAACCAAATATTACAAATTTAAGAACTACGAATTTTACGCTTGTATCACTTACATAAGCTATATGATGTGAATGAAATAGATATTTCTAATTTAAAGTAACAATTTCAAGAAAGTATTACCACCGAAACTAAAAAAAAAACATAATAACTTATGAATATATCTTGATATTGAGCAATAAATATATTCTTTTATTGAAATTTATACTTAATATTTTTTATCACCCTTTGATCTATTTTCCAATTATATCGCCATGAAATACGCCAGCGGGAATTTGATGGGGACTTTTTAAATGTAAAACGGGAGCCGATGAGACGGTGATGAAGCGATACATTTAGTTATTCGCCGGTAATTATGTTGAAGAACGTAGACCGTTTGCCGGGAAATGAAACGAAAACACTCCCCACAGCAGTTTTGCTGGTTATCCGGACGTGAAAAATTTGTTGGACACCGCAGAGTAGGAGGGTGATACGAATGTTATTTCTACTATTTATAAAAGATTATATTGAAACTTGACACTTTGTATAATTTATAACAGATATAATGTAACTGTGATAAAAATTAATTACGTTTTTATATTTCGAACAACAAAAAATAAATTTTTATTTATATCGAAATATGAAATTTAACTTCAATTTAACTTCAACAGTTATTCTTTGTAATCGATAATCTTTATTTTTGTTGGATCAATTTATTACAGTTAGAAAGAAGTAAAAATGATTTAGATAAATATACGACTTTTATTTTACATGACGCACAACAGAATCAAACATAATATATTTTAGTATTATAAAAACAAACTTCCACAATGGAGGTAAGTATAAACGTGCAGTAAGGTTTTATCATCAACAATTTTTATACCACGAAGGTGGCAAAATGACATAGGACCTGCCTGATGGTAATCAGAAACTATAACCTATCAACGCCTGCAACGCCAGAGTCAACTGCGTCCCGCCCCTTCAAAAACCAATTTATTTCTTTCCTAAAGAATTCCATATCGTACTTCCGGGGGAAAACGGGCAGGGAGTTTATTCCACAATCGGAGCTTGCAAGTGGAAATTTCGATGAAACCGCACTTTGCGTCACCACATTGGCTCCAGTGTGTGATGATGAACACCATGGCGATGGCGAGCAGTGCGAACATAGAATATGACCGATGGCATCATGTCAAAAAATTCTGCGGAGCATAAACTGTTGTACAAGCGGTGTGTGTTCTACACATAAATAAGTAAAATCTCTCAGACTAAATCGCTCTATATCGCTTGTGAACTTGAGATGGTCAACTATACGCTTAGCTCGTCTTTAGACTAAGTCAAAAGTTATGGAAGTGTTCCCACACACATTTTACAGCATATGAAGCCTGACATGCAATTTGACTAGTAGCAACCTTTGCCCTGGAGTGAAGTATTACTTGGCTTTGTTAGCACGCCTATGTCGCTGGAAATGTTGACAGCGAGGATTCTACTACTCTATGAGACGGTCGAGGGTTCCAGAATTTTCGGGATATGGTAAATAAAACTTTCCACAACTGTGTGATATAATTGAGATATTGTTATAGCATAACGATAGCTTCATTGGTATTTACTTATCAATTAGATGTAGTGCAGTTATTTCATTTATGTGTAATTTTTTCAAAAGAATGAGTTGCATTATTTTTAATAGTAACCTCAGGTGTTGCCGCTTTGCCGCTTTCCATTGTGCTGAATAAATAATTTATTCGTCAGGTGTAAATCTGAAAATTATGCTAGTCACCCCCAACATTTCTTCTTAATCTTCTTTCAATGTTAAAATGGGCACTTAGAAATTGCGCCGAACGAAATTAAGTTAACTGTTATTATGGTGCTTTGGAAACATAATGATTATTTATTATTTAGATGCGAATACGGAATCGTAGCGGCAGTGCTTAATTAAAACGGCCATAATTACTTACTGATGCAATAACATTCTATTATAATTTCGCTATTAAATCGTTTCGTGTATTTGAAAGTTAAATCAAATATAATAATTTAGGTATTTCGCTTTTATATGCCATATATCGGAAGTTTTCACGGCTATGACAGCATTGATTCCCGGTAAACGTTGTATTATGAAGGTATAGAATTTGAATAATGTTCGTAAATTATTTGTATGATATAAATTTTTAATAAAACTAAGTCTGTTTTAAAATTAAATGAATAACATTAAGTGGATACTTTTACAAACCTTGATAAAGAATAATACATTTTGCAAATTTGTATTAAATTTCATTTTCTAAATGAACGAAAAATAAATATGGTTTAATTAAAGCGGTCTTACATTTCAATAGATAATTCGGGATAGGCAGAACTGTTGCCGAGGTGAATCAGTGTTTTATTGTAGAACACGAAATGGCACGGCTCAAATCAAAAGAGATGAGAGGTGCGAACGAAGCTTTTTTGTTCACGGATTCAAAAGCGTCAGGCTCTCAATTAGTTTCATTTTCATTTGTTCAACTTGGTTCGCCTACTGTTTATTTTCTTCTAAGTTAACAGTACTTTTTTTAAAATTAATTCATTTCTATTTTTAAATTTCGTCAAACTTAACGCACATTTATAACATTTAGTTAATTTAGAGGAAAACTTTTGATATTGCCCAACACATATTACTATATGTATATACTTATTTAGTATAAAAAATATTTTTTTAGTTAATTGAAAATAAAATATGATCAGTTCATATATTGGTTAGTATTAAAATATCTATTACTGTATACACTACATTCATTGTTCTCTTCCATCGGAAAAGCGTAGGAGGGTGGCGTTGTGAATTAAAAGAATACCATTGGAATTGGAGCCTCACCCTCAACTTTATGTAGAGAGGGTTCATTTAAAAACTTCGTTATAACTTCATGGGTGAGTACCTTCGTACCGTCATGTTTGTTGTTCGCGCGCTCTATGCGCAAGCTGGATTTCAAATATAGCTTAATCCATTGAAAAGTGCATCTGTTGTTTCATCAAGTTGTGAAAGTTTTAATAATGTTGGAACATTATGAAGCTATTTTATTAATTACTTTTTCTGAATCATATTCGTAATAAGTCTAAAGTTCCAATTTGTAGCATAATGTTAAAAATATTAGCTTTGCGTGCGGGTTCTGTTCGGTTGATTTTTAGCGTATATGCTTATTTCAGTCAGATCTGGGGGCACGGCAGTGCCCCCGCCAAGTCGAGCGCGAAGCAAACACTGCCATACCATCCTTTACTGGAACCATTTCGCCGCATTTTCAGGCCCCTATTTGAGAACCTCTGGATAAGACCAGAACGCAGACATTTTCGTCATCAAGTAAGCTATAATCACATACTTAAAATCCAAAAGGTAAAGTCACACAACATTAACTATAATAATAACGAAATCGCAATAAGGAACCTTAGACATGGCACTACTTTGTTATATTTCATTACTTTTTAGAGATAAACTAGCAGCTCCATCGAGACTTGGCTAGATTTTTACAGAATGTTTTTGGTGGGATTTCATATACTCGAACTTAGATCGATCAGAACCGCTGCTATTTTAACAACCACATTAACAAGATTAATTATGATAGGTTTTACGGTAATCAGTTCTACCAATTTCAAAATATTTGTTGTTAAATATGTCTGAAATATGAAAGGAAAAACAAAAGCTGACGGTTAAATATCAATGAATATTAAAAAAAATAATATTTAGTTGCTAATGCGGTGACGAATTTAGGATTGTCTGTGCAATGACAAGCTTAGAATCATCTGTGCGGTGATGAATTTAGAATTGTCTATGTGATAATAAATTTAGAATTGACTGTGCGGTCATGCATTTGGAGTACGGGTGTCATGAATCCCTTTCATTCTGTGGATGTAAAAGCCTGTTAAGCAATTGTTATATTATATTTTTTTAATAATATATTACAAAATAGAATTTTTATTTTAATAAAATTTTAATAAAATTCTGTAACTCCGAAGAAGAAACCCACAGTTCTATTTTAGTAAAACGCTCTAACGTTTTGCTAAAATAGTATTTTTAAATGATAAATCTTGGTTATAGATAAATAAAAGGCGACGGCATTTCATTGCACCTTATAATTCTGTACGTAAAAAATATAACAACTCAAATGTCACCATGACAACCAAAAAACCATCGAAATCCAAAAGTCCCATAAAAGTATAAAAAACAAACAATAGAAATGAGGTCCGTTTCATGACAGTATTGATCGCTTGAGAGAAGACTTCAAAAGGTCGAATTAGTTTATTGTGTTCTTTGCTGCCTGCGATTATCATACAGTTCAGATTTTACGAACCTGTGAATCTATACGATTAGCATGCTCCACTGAGACCTGTGCGAAGTCAAACATGCAGCGGCACCTTAACTTGTAGATGTATTTATTTGTATGTTACAAGGGGATAAAGTTAATAATGTTCCTAAAGACTTTATTCTCACATAATCATCAATTATGTAAGTCAGTAAATAAATACATCAGAACAGACATTCACTTGGCTGTTGAAAATACTTCATCTACACTACACAATATGGAAATTTTATTTGGTGTAGGCAAAAACTATGATAATAGCGACAACTTAGTGGATATTGATGCACTTAATTTTTTAGTAATGTAAAAGACCTAGGGCTTTATTTGGATTCAGCGCTTAGCTGGCAGCCTCAAGTTACCAGCATTTGTCAACGGGTCACTGGCATTTTACGGTCACTATATCGCTTAAAGAACTTTCTCCTGCTGACATTAAGAAAGTGCTTGTACAGACCTTAATTTTTCCTGTCATTGATTATGGTGATGTGTGCTACCTTGACCTTAATGCAGATCTACTCAATAAACTTGACCGACTTCTAAACAATTGCATTCGGTTCGTCAACAATTTGCGAAAATATGACCATATCTCCGAGCATAGAATACGGTGGAACTGGATGCCTATTCGGCAGCGTAGAAATGTTAGAACATTGAATACTCTCTATTCCATTCTCAATGGTCCCAACACACCCAGCTATTTGAGTCCCTATTTTCAACACTTATGTGCTTCTCATGATAGGTCTCTCCGATCATCATCCAATTTGCTTCTGAAATGTCCGTCTCACCATTCCGAAACAATTCACGCCTCCTTTGTAGTTCAATCCATTCTGCTATGGAATGCTTTGCCTCTTGAAATTAAAAAGTCTACCAGCAGATTGAGTTTCAAAAATAAATTGCGGAAATATATTTATCAGAAGAGTTTATTATGATGTGGCATATTTCTTGGTATTATCATTAAATTTTATCTATTTATGATATCGTCATATGTATTAGTATATTATTATTAATTACATCTATGTATTAGGATTTAAAATAATTACTTTTATTATTATTATATATATATATATATATATATATATATATGTTTTTCATTTGTGTCATGGGTACATCTACCACTTTTCTTTCTACACCACCTAAAGGTTGACTGTTAGAAAATGCCATAGGCATTAAGTCCGCCTTTGTACACATTGTACATAAAGTGTTAATAAATAAATAAATAATAGGTTTTTTTCAATCCCCTGATTCTACTAAAGTCTACTCATTAGCTTCACTTTTTAATATAACGCCAACTGGCTATAATTCGTTTTGATTTCGACAAGTTACGGGATATGATCTCCGTGATTTTCCCATAATTTCCCGCATTCTATCCGGATAACTAGAAATTTTCTCATTTATTTCCATTACCCTAGTTACTCTTCAATTTTCGTCCCAAATCTTGGAAAGTGTATAAGCAATAATACACTTTTTAGATCAAAATTAAATCATTTGAATTAGGGTTTAAAACCTTTCAGAGCACAGAGTTGCAATCAAGTCAATTCTTTGATCATCGATTAATGTAAAGCCTTCAAGTAGACTATGACATACTCGTACTCATAGCTGTACTTCGCTCGATCAACTTTTCACCTTTCTGGTCACCGGCAGTGCATGATATATAACAGTTTTACATCTAGTTGGTGTCAGATCACTGCTAGTATACCACTAGGTGGCGTACTGCTCTACTTTGATTAATTTCAGTTCCGTTTGCTGATGATATGCAAATTAATAGGAATAGCGATTCGAATTACATGCGCAATACTATTGTACTCATGAAATAATATCTCCAAACAATAATAACATTGTTTGAATTATAACTTAATCCAAAGAAATATCAAGCAAGTCACCAGTAGTATTCGCTTGTATAAAATTTAGTCTCGGAGAGCTTCCAATAATATTATTTCACGATGATATCATACCTTTCTCTGAAAACGGTGGGAAATTAGGGTTAACTATTGACAGTAACTCATGTATTAATAATTGGTTAATCAACGAATGCACTACGCTTATGATTCTCTCAGAAAAATCCATTTTTTTCTACTATTTGAAACTAAGGTAATGCTTCATCCTTCATTGCAATCTAGATTCTCGGCTATGCCGATGTTTCTATCTTGATGCAACTGAGCAATTTCTTAATAAATTAGAAAGGCTGCAGAATTTGCTTATCCGGTTTGTTTTTATTTTGCGTAAATACGACCATATTTGAAAAACTGTAACAAATTTAAATACTATCAATACAGCAACATCGTAACATGCATATTCTCAACCTCACTAATAAAAACCTGAATTCTCTTCAGTTTCCTGTAAAGTCCTGATTCCGCTTTGCTGCCCTTAGTTCGCTTCTTTAGTGTGCATGAGTAACCACGGCTATTCATGATGCTCCTGCTTCCAATAAAGGTAATTTCATAGGTCGTTCACTGTCTCAGGAGCTAAGCTCTGGTATGGATTGCCGGCTTCTGTTCGGGAGAGACCATCAGTTGAATCTTTTATTATTAAATCACACTATCTTTTGTATTAAGAATTTTATAACAGGACACATTTATGATAATCATCATTTACAATATGTATACAACACATCATTTATAATATGTTTAACTAGTTGTGCCAGCGACTTCATCCGCGTGGAATGGTTATTTTGAGCATCATATTTATTTTTGCAAACAACCACCTCAGCTGTTACCCGATCTTGACAACGCGACATATCCAAATTTGATCACCATAAAAACGATTCTAGTGAGTTAACATTAAAAGATAGACATATACTGTCGCGGACATTTTTTTAGATCATTTTAAGAGGAATAATTCTTTCATACATATTTTTTTGGTAGAACCGTTTTCGCAGCGCACGCAACGGAAGCCCTCAAATATGAATAATTTTCACCATTTTTTCCACATTTTCCATTATTTCTTCGCTCCTATTAGTCGGAGCGTGGATGTTATGTAGCTTAAAGCCCTCCTCGATTGGGCTATTCAATAAAAAAATATTTTTTTAATTCGAACCAGGAGTTCCAGAGATGAGCGCGTTCAAACAAACAAACTCTTCAGCTTTATAATATTAGTATAGATTATTGTGAGTTTAACCATAAAAGATAGACATACGCTGTTGCGGGATGTTTTTTTAGACAATTTTATGGAGAATATTTCCGTCATACATGATTTTTATGTGACTTTAACCATTAAGGTTACACGACGACGAAAGCTAAAAAAATGGAGTTACTTCTCCCGTTTTCCCAATATTTCCCTTCACTACTCTGCTCCTATTGATTGTAGCGTAATGGGGAGTATTCTATAACCTGTCCAGGAGTATGAAGAATAATTATACCAAGTTTCGTTAAAATCCGTCCAGTAGTTTTTGTTTCTATAAAGAACATACAGACAGACAGACAAAAAATTTACTGATTGCATTTTTGGCATCTGTATCGGTCCCTAATCACCCCCTGATAGTTATTTTGAAAATATATTTCATGCACAGAATTGACCCCTCTACCGATTTATTATAAGTATAGATTACGAATATGATGTAATATATTAGTACACATAAAATATAAGAACGGTGTAACACATCTTAATTCGACCAACTACTTTGATATTATTTGGAGCGTGTTTTAATTCATGTAGAGGTAAGTTATCTTTTAGTGTTTACGGAGTGTGAAAAGGTCGGTGTTATAATTGAATAGCCCTTTCGAAAAGACAAAGTTTCAAGGGCAATAATAATATTTGGGTTTTATATTACGATTCCAAGCCACCATTTATATTACCACACTATATTGTCGAGGTTGTAATACTATTCAGGAGCTACGATAACAGACATGTGAAAGCTTTTACAGAGTTTGAGGATATTGAAAACTATGTTTGTTTGCAAGAGAATGTATGTATGTACTGATGCTGCTACTCATTTATTTCTCCGCAGGAATAATTGTATGTAATATTTTCTTTATGTTTATAGACCATTGCATCGTAGTTTTGTTGGAAATTAATATTATGGATTTACATAAAACAGAGGTTAAAAAAGAAAATAATTTAATACATAAGTAAATTAGAAAAGTGATGAGTGGGATATAAATAATAATATAATAAAACGTGTAATGTCTGGTAATTAGATTTTATTAAATTACTTTGTTAATTACTTATATATAGATCACAGCTAAGACGTTAAGCTTGATTTGTGTGATTTAAAGTAATGTACCAAGATTAGTTTATATGCCCTGTAGAATATTTCATAAATATTAGATTTTATAAATAATTGAGGGCAGATATTGTCCGCTTGGTTTGGTTTGTGGTAGAGCTCCTGAGCCCACTTGGTATCGGTCACTGCCGTACCTAAATTTGTTGCTATATATCATTATTAATAATATTGTTGTATTCCAACAACTTTGTTAAAGGTAATCTTCCTGATTTCTCAGTGTTGAAGAGTCCAGGTGAAGCTTACTTACGTGCTCTGCCTTATCATCACTTATAAACAGATGCAACGAAGTCCATAAGTTTTTCTGACTTAATTGTAAGAAATATATAAATATAAGTGTATAAGATATATATGATACATAAAAATTGTGAAATAGCTTGAATCGAAAAATGTTTTGAAACATACTAAATGTGTTCCAAATACAAAATAATTAGAGTTAAACAATGAATATATTTTATGTTTTACCGTTCAACATTAAACCTTTTAAAAATGTAGTTATGTTTTACTTTTAAAAATGTACCAAATTTCCAGTAAGACTACATCAGGTTAGAACTTCAAAAGCTTGGCTCTAAACCAATATTTCAGACTTAATAAGCGTTAAGAAATGATCCTTGTCTGAACCTGCCCTGAGCTGAACATGGCCTGTTTTAAACGGGACACCGACATTAAGTTTCTTACAAAATCTCTGGAGCTTTGCAATATTACTTAATGTTGTTTAACAGCACACACACACACACACAAACACTTATAGTTTTCCTTTACTAACATAATCGTAATTAAGTAATCGACAAAATAAAAACAAGCTTTTGCCAACCTCATATTGAATTACTATATAGAGGAGCGGCGCTTTTCCGTGATAAAAATTATCCTATATCATTCACCGGGTAAGCCGTAATGTAATAATAAAATAAATACTAATAAATAGGATTAGTAGTAGCAAAATTACCCACAAAAATCTAAACTCACTAACTTTACCTATTTATTGAGTCCACTTGATCTATCTGTAATAATATTACAATACTACTATCACAACTATTTGCTTTTTATATCTACCTATTTCTCAAATCATACTCAGCCTGTATAGCCGGTAATAGCCGTAAGCTCATAATCCCACACACGTGATAAATATTGGCAAAGTATAGGTAATTTTACGCAATTAGAGCCACACTATCGCAGCCGGCATCGGGGCGGTTGATGAATTAATTGCTACTTCGAGCCGTCATTATATTCTTAGTATCCAACTAAGCTGGAGATTAATTACTTCTGTTGCTTTAGTTATACGAAAGCGAATGAAAATAACGCATTAATATTGTATGTTACCAAGGTATAAGTATGTACAATAAAAATAAAAGGTCTCATTGTCAGACCTTGTCGAATGTCGCGTCTGGCTGTGCTTATAGGCATGTTTGTCTCTACACTTATGCATGGGAGTGAATGCTGGCTTTGGCAAAAAAAAGGATAAAAGCAAGATTAATGCAGTAAAAATGAGAAGTTTGAGGAGAATTGCTGGAGTGATAAAGGATAATATTTATAAGGCAGAGTGGAAAACTGTATATCTACCTACCCCCACAGGAACGAGGCATGAGTATATGTATGTAGTACTTATTTATAAACTGTGATTGAATTTCTGCTATTTATTTTTTTTATAATTCTTTTTATTTTTATGTAATGTGGTTTAAATATTATTTATTTTAAACAATAACATGTAACTAACTACAGATAGACTCCGGTATCGTTTACATATAATTTATATCGGCACTGTTTTTCAAATATTTTTCGCTTTTCATATGTACGTTCTGATATTAAAATAAAATATCGTGAGAAAACTTGCAAACTTGCTAACCTGCGGGGAAATTCATAGTAAAGTTAAATCGACTTTTTCGTAATAACGGTGGTCCAATGCTTATATTCGCCAAAATATAGTTAGGGTAGGCTCGGGCCACTCAGTGTGGACAGGTTTGAGCTGTGATGATATTTGTTTGCCAGTAACATTTTCAGAAACCCATTATTAAAATTAGATTGACGCACATTTAGACGTTTATAATTTTGTTACAATCGCCATAACAATCGACATAATATTCTCGCAGTTCCACGAGTTATAATTGGCCCATTGTGACAAAAGCAATATTTGCCAAAACTTCCCATTTATAGGAGTCTCAAGTAAAATACGGAATACAAAATTTGTTATTATTCATATGAAGATAAAGGGAATTCGATATGCGCGAAACGTCTGAAGGGTCCCACTCATCTTTATTTGTTTTAGATTACTTTGGGTTTGGTAAAGTTACTGAGTGCCCGCGAACACACCAATAGATTTATGAGGGTTCGAAACTTTTATAACTCTGGGAATAATCTATGTAAAGGTAAGCTGATGCATTTTTTACTGAAAATCTAAACAGCTATTTTATTTTACTTACTAGCTTTTAACTTGAGTATTTTTAGCGTATGGTATAGCTTAAAATAGGACCATAATGGTCTGTGATCTCACGAAGCGATCTTTTCATGGAGGAATGTTTTCGTTTTTTAAATTGTATATGTACATTTATCTGAGGTTCTTATAGTAAAGGAAAATATTATACCTACTCAAGAAATTCCAAACTATATGTAGTCCATTAATCCGTACTAGTCATTTTCAATCCAGCCGGATCCGTTTGGGTTTCCTATAAAACATATGCGTATATAAAATGAACTTTATTTCCAATCCAATGTTAAAATTAGACATCGAGCAAACAATTAAAATTTAGTGGTGTATATAGGTAACAAATATTACAAGAATTTCAGACTAAATTTCACTTTCACAGATAGATCAATTATTTTAGTAACTTTATAAAATCTAATCTAATCTAACCTCATGTAATTTACTGAGATGAGATTACAATAATTATATTATTAAAGTTTTTGAAAATTCTAACAAACAAGGCGTATATTTATGTTATGACTTATGACAAATACCAACATGATTTGATGAATCTGTCTAATGAATGATACAATAATCGCAATAATGAGTTTTATTATAACTAATTCTTTTACTTTAATGAACTTACAATAAATGATTATTTGATGTACAATTTTATGTAATAATTGTTGAAGAAAATCAATCTTTGATTTTGAAAAAAGAATCGTAAAAAACAAATAGTGTTAATTATGTCATTTGTTAGTTTTCTTTTGGTCCCCTGAGGAAAATGCATTAAGTTGCATACCCCGCTGTGGCGAGCCGGCGGTTATGTAGGGCTCTCCTCCCCAGAAGGGGGAGGCCTATCCACTAAAAACCTAAGGATGGCCTTCCTCAGGCATGTAGGGAGCCCCGGGAACGCAAGCTACTTCCGGGAACCAGCCTCCGCTCCCCCGTCGATACAGTGGAGCCCTCCTCAGGGGAGGTTACACTACCTCCCCGGTCTCCTTCACCGACGACGCCCCCGGCCATGGAAGGGGTGTTGGTCCCGGGTCGCCGAATCGCGGGCGCGAATTCCTCGCGTCCGCCGGCGACCCGCGGCGGCGCCGCAGCTGTGCTACCGAGCCCGGCGCCACCTTCTTCGAGCGGTATTGGCCATCTCCCGACCCCGCTCGGCGGCCTCCTTCTGGAGCATCACTGCTTCACAGAACGAGGCCACAGCCCTCCAACCTCCCTCGTCCGCCAGCATTGCCGCAATCAATGCCAGCGGAGACAGATCTTGCCCGATCTCTGCGACCAAGACTCGGCGCTCGGAAGCCCACGCGGGGCACTCCGCCAGCGGCAATGTGTCGATCCCTCCCGACCTATTCGACACAGATACTCACCGAAGCAGCCGTGCCCGGTGAGCATCTGAGTCAATCGGTGGGTGACCTCTTCCTTCCCGTGGAGCCAAGCTTCGAGGTGCGAGGTGAGTACGGCACCGACGGCCCGCTGGCGCACGCAGATCCGTAATTCGAGCTGCGCACGCCAGGCCGCCACAATCCGTCGGAACCCGTGCATGAAGTGCCTAAGCGGGAGTGGCACCCACTCCCGCTTAGGCACTTCGTGCACGAGACGCCGCGACGCATACGTCGCCGCGTACATGTCGGCCAGGATGTCGAATGGGGGGGAGCGTCCCAGAACCGTCGCCGCCTCGTACGAGATGGTACTGTAGCCTCGTACGATCCGTATGGCCATTATCCGCTGCAGGCTCCATAGCAGAGCTCTGCAGCGGGGGGACCTCGCGCAGTCTCGCGACCACACGGGGGCTCCATACATGGCCATGGATCGCACGACCGAGGATGGATCGTACAAGCGGCGAACTCCATTCCTGTGTCATTTGTTAGCCTATTTCTAATAGAGCTGCAAATATAACCTGCAGCTGAAAAGGTCGTTTTAACTTCTTCACTTGTTGGTTTTAATACCAGTAAATAATCATAAATAGCAGACAAGTATTCTCCTCTACTTTTAATTGTAGTCCTTACTTTTTTTAGTATTTTATCAAAATCTTTCACATTTTTTTGTAATATCGATTCTTTCTTTAGTGTTGGTGAATCTATGTCCCTTTTTACTATTTCTTCCATGTTTTCTTTAGTATTATCATCTTGAATAATAACTCTTTCTGATATTTCTCATTTTTAATCGTAAAATTGTTTTCTTTGGCATAGTAAATTATTTCGGTTTAAAATTTCACGATATTTCTTTGGATTTTGTAAGTATATTAATCTTTAGTGCGGCATTTTTTAATCCTTGTACGTACAAGGATTAAAAAATGCCGCTCTAAAGATTAAATACTGAATTATACGAAGCACTACGTAGTGCTTCATATAATTCAGTACTTAACGCTGTGTCATGATTACTCATGACACATCAAAAATTAAAAAACTGGTTGTTGGATCCGGTATATTGGCACTGGATCCGGTAAATGTTTAATGATGCCGGCTCCGCCGCATTTGTGGATCCGTTTTCCGGATTGCAATCAATAATCGCACTGGGTGCACGTGGTAAACTAAACTTAATCGCTCTAACATAGGGTAGGTTTGAGGCCCTAAATGACGCTAAACTGATATTTCGATCCAGGGTCTGTCTCAGTCCACCCATACAATCCCGCCTCCTACTTTTCAGCTATGGTATAGCAAATGTTTCCAATCATTTATGATAAAGTAATTTAAATACACCACCATCTAATCTTTACCTAAGACACTATATTTATATCAACTATTATGTAACTTATTACAATTTGTAATAAAATAAATTAAGAATTGTTAGAATTTGACATGTTTTGTAAGTCAATAGAACAGAATGATAGCATACGATTTTCTACTGTGTTATCTGTTGATAAAGTACAATTTAACTTAGCAAAACTGGTTCAGTCCATTACTTTTTATTCATTTCATCTGCATTGAGACTTTTAATATCATCTAACTTTTTAATATCATTAAAAGGTTTGCTTATTTTATGCGAAGTAGAATTTATCACTGAGCTGGAAGCAATTATTCCTAATGATTTGTATGCATTCAGTCAAAGTGAATCGGGAGTTGAGTAGTGAAGAGATACTAGTGAGATACTTTATTTGCTTAAATTAGAATTTGTAGGATATGAGCAAGAAAATAGGAAAAATTTATAATGGATTTTGAAATGACAAATCTACAGAATGTATTTTTTAAGTGTATACAGTTGATTATTCCGCAACTATATGATGTGTATAAAAATAGCTTTAAAGCTGTCTTGAAAGCTTAATAACTTAAAAATAAAATTGCTGTTGTCCGAATTTTAAACATTCATTGTATAAGAATAATGGTAAATCTTGTACATCTTATAGATTTTTTATATTTCATAAATTTACTGATATTTAAGAAAACTTTAAAAATATGTATTTACTTCTAATTGGGTAAGTAATTTTTGTCGTACGTGGTGTTATCTTTGTTGTACGATATATAATAACTGAATACAACATATTGCCATATTTTTAAAATATAATTGAAACCGGTTATAATAATTATGAATGAAAGTGAAAACGAAATAAGTTTAATTTTATTTTACTTTTGTTTATCTGTGGATAATGTCATTGGTTGCAGTACTGGCATGCATAGATTAAGTAAATTAAATTATACTTTATATATTGTAACTGTTTGTTATTCCTAAATAAATAAATAATCTTTTCAGCTAATTTGAATTGTTATAAGCTTCGACATGAAAACTTTATGGTGTATATAACACCTAATTTGAAATTATAAGTTGACTATTCAATGTATATACATATATGAATATCATCATTATGAAATTACTTCTTAAGCCATCACAACATATGATTAAGGCAATAACAATTAACCCTTAAAACAAGGAAAATAAAAACCTTTTTATGTATTAATAATCTTACATTAAATATATAAACAAATATTTAGATATTTCTCGTTTTATTTATAACATTTTATCAATGTAGTTCGTAATCCGCAACTACGGGTGGCGCAAAAAGAACGCATGAATTTCAAACCAGTATAATTTGCTTTATTTTGATTACACAAAAAAAAAAACTTACATCAATGCAATGTTTAGGCTATCCAGTTTACGACTTTGTTCATTGGAATACCGATGTGCACTGTTTGTAGTGAACTGATCACTTTTTGAAGATTACTTCAGACAGATGGCGTCCTTCCGCGTCGATACACATCAAAAGTCTTTCTTCAAAGTTTTCCATTACTTTTGACAATGTCTCGTTGGAAATAGTCGTGATTTCTTCCCGTATTGCGGCTTTCAGTTCTCCTAGCGTACGGGGTTTGTTGCAATAAACTTTACTTTTTAGGTAGCCCCATAGGTAAAAGTCGCACACCGAGAGATCTGGGGAGCGTGCAGGCCAGTGGATATCGCCGAACGACGAAACGTCGACGAAACATCCTTCGTGCAACTGCCATGGAATTATTAGCCGTGTGGGCTGTAGCGCCGTCTTGTTGGAACCACAGTTTTGTTTTGTTGACCCCTAAGGTTGCAAGTTGTGGCTGCAAAAAATTGCGTAGCATTGCAACATATCGTTCAGAGTTCACGGTTACAGTAACACCACCTTCCTCAAAAAAGTAAAGCTACTAAAACTGGACGCCCTAACTTACAAAACAACCAGCTCCCGCCCCTCCACTCCGCTCCCCTCACTCCCACTACTCGACTCAAATCTATGCGTTCTTTTTGCGCCACCTGCGTCGTTATAATTACTAACGACAGAGATATATTCACTATTGTACTGACAAGACATGTATGGTTTAGTCACAACCTGCACAATGTAACTATATAGTTGAGAAGAATACCTGCAGTGGCACTACAATGCTCCTGATGACACAGTAGCGTAAGGCTTTATTGGAGTGCTCGGCCTGGAATGAGTCGAGAATATAATGTACTCGTACGTACTTATGCAGCTGCTTTATGGAAGCGAGACGTGGAAGGTCACTAAAGACATCTCGCATAAGCTGCAGGTGGTAGTCAACCGTTGTCTTCGTCGTATTCTCGGTATTTACTGGCCCGAGAAAATCACCAACTTTGACCTGTGGGAACGCTGCGGTGAAACTCCAATCGATCATCAAATTAAACGTCGCAAATGGAAGTGGATCGGCCACACGCTCCGAAGGGACTCCGAACACATACCAAGGCAAGCCCTAGACTGGAATCCCCAAGGAAAGCGTAAGCGAGGCCGCCCTAGACAGACCTGGCGACGGACGATCATCGCAGAGGCGAAGAAAATCGGGAAGACCTGGAGCGAAGTCAAGCGCGAAGCTCAAGACCGACCGGGCTGGCGACGCACTGTGGACGCCCTCTGCCCCATCTAGGGGACATAGGACCTTAACCAACGTACTTATACACCCCAAAATCTGGAATACATTTTTTTATAGTATCATAATTGTAAGGTTTCATATTACTTGTGTTAGTTACATCAAAACTATGACAGTGGCTCACCAACAATATTCATAGCAATAAAGAGATATCTCTTATTTCACTGAGAAAAAGGGCGACTGTGGTAAAGCGGCGTAATGTGATAGCGGGGGCCGATGGCGTATTTCATTTGAATATTTCATAGGCCTGCGGCGGGAGTGCGCCGTGTGTGCATTAGGCAGCTATAACGTTTCTTTTTGAAATAGATCGCTTTATCGGCAAAAACAACCTAATGACATCAGCGAACGGAAGTGTACGGTTTCAGCTTTTGAAGTTGCTTTTATGAATATATTTTTATAGTTGAGGTCTTGGAATGTGCCAAAAACAAGGCTGGAATAGACATTTATAATGTGTGGGATTATGTGTGCACATCCATTTGAAATACATCTATTTGAATACTCTGCTACACGGCTGGAAGTAAATATTGCTACTAATGCAGAATAGGGCTGAGTAGTGGTAGTGTGCTAGTTACATGTACTAATTAGTTATTTAATACCAATATTAAATGTGACATGTTTTAAAGGCTCATACAGATCGAAAAATGTCGTTCCAAATAGATTATTTTGCCTCTGCTTACAGATGGATATGCACTTATAAATTTAATGATTCACAATAGTTCATAAATAAAAGTTTGCAGTGTGAGGTCACGATGGAAGATCCGGTAGACCATCAAAAGATTTGATTTAGGTTCAAATTATATACTTATTGGTGAGTGGTAGTGGTAGACTTGATCGGTATCATATTCACACATTTTTGGTAAAACTTTGAGCTCATTTTGTATTAGAAAAAATAAAATTGCGTATCTTTCTTGTAAACTTGAGTATTTCCAATATTCAGAGTGCCTACATTTTTGCTAAAGGCATTGCTCTCACTCTGTATAATCTGTTTTATATTTTTACATGCGAGTAAGATTTCGTCAGGAATGTCTCGGAACGTTCAATTATTTTCCGGGGACAGATTCTTCCTAAGATTCCATGGACCACTTTCCGCATTCCAGGGAAGTATTCCAGATTTGTACGTATGGTATAATGAAATTATATGTGCAGTCGCGTATTTCATATCATGTTTGCTTCAATTCATTTTGGTACGTAAGAAAACTAGCTACTCCGAGAATTTTACAAAATTATTTTGAAATACGAGTTTAAAGTTTAGATTTAACAAAAGGGGTTTATTTTCATTACATAATTACTATTTTCGAATGGAGACTAAATAATGGCTAGGTGTTGAAATTTATTAAAAAAGGGAAGAGTGATAAGGTTTCCTATAAGCTGGCCTTCTATATTTAAGCTGTTATATTTCACAACTCGGTTCACGTTCATACTTACTTACGTTCTAAGAAACCCTAAAAAGTCGATTAGCTCCCCTAAAACTGGCAATTTCCTTGCTTGGAAAAAATACTAAATCCTTCGGCGGTGTAGTTTATTTTGCTTAAGCCACGTACACGCAAAATTACGCACAAGCATGAATTTTTCTGGGACTTTTAAATCTTTTTACGCAAAGAAGCTATTTGAATTCCTGAGACGCTGTTCTCCATCACATGTATCTCTGAAGTCGTTTCTTGCTTACATTTCCTGAATAAAAATAAAGCTTTTTCCTGATTTTAGTGTGATATTCTCCTTTTCCTTTATAAGTAGGTACCTAATGTATTTGTAATTTTAAGAGTTTGTTAATAATTTATGTACCAAAACATTTTATTTAAAACTGTATAGTGCCTGTTTGTGATGATTTTTTTTACTTGAAAAGATTTCTCGTTCTATTTATTAAAATCTCTCTTTTTTAAAAAAAAAATTTTATTAGATAGAACTCAAACTGTATTAGTTTTTGTAATGATAGCATTATAGCCATTACTTGTGATATGTTCCTGATCTAAACTTTAAGTATTATCTTTTAGTAAGATCTAGACTACTAAATAGAAGTTCATTGAAGCTGATAAAAAACCATTTGTTCATAAATATATTTTGGATATTGAATGAATATAAAGTAAATCACGTTAAATTTAACATTACATTACATAATAATTGTAAATTATTAACAGGTCGCACTAAGACTTTATTTTAAATTAGTTTGTTCGGGTCTTATTCAATGTTGAGTCTACCGGGTGCGTGCTACCGTGGGTGCTACCGTGAGGCCGTTCTCCTTTCTAAGAGGTTATAATAAGTAAGATAAGTTTGATTGAACTCTTGTCTCTCTAGTATTAAGTATTATAAGTACGTGAAGAGTATGGTAAGTTTTAAGGGTAGTTTATTGTAGGTCTACTACATAACCATCCAGTGCTTCCCTTATTTTGCATAGAATACATAAAGCATTCCTATTGTAAAAAAGTGTGTATATCATTTTTCACGTCGCGTGCTTCACGACCTTTTACTTCACCATAGGAACGTCATATGAGAGTCCAAAATCGAAAGACACGAGATATTATTACTTCTACACTTCTTCTCAAGTTAGGGGTTGTAATCAGTTGTATAAGGTTATCTTAACATCGATTAATTTTTATAGACTTTTCCACTCATATTATTGTTTTAGTTGTTTTAGTTTTAGCTAGTTTTAGTTAATTATAATGTATTGATGGTACCTACCTACGGAACAGTTATTACAAGTGTCACCTTGAAACAGAACAGAAACAACATTGGGGACACGTATCTACTTCTATAATAAATAGAAATAATGTCTTTGTTCGACAATTTGAGTTTTGTCGATTATATAAATCAAGATAGTCCTTGAAATGAGACATGTTTCATAGTTACTTATCATAATTTATTAAACTCAATAGCATTGCAACAGCAAAACAGTGTGCGGTATCATAGACTCATTTCTTGGATGAGTGATATTGTTTGGCGATGAAATTACTACACTATGCGATTTAGAGATGGTAAAAATTGTCGAGCTGGTTGGAGTAGCCGAAAAACATTTCACTCCCAAGTGATCAATGTTTGCCAACAGGCCGAAGCTTTGTTAATTGATTAACAAAGCTTCGCCCAGTTGGCGATCACATGGGCGGACTATCTATGAAGAATATGTGCTGTATAGAGAGGAATGACGGACTATTACGATTTAGAAGCAGCACTGAATAGCTTGTTACAAGATCGCTTCATATTGAATTTGGAAGTGGATGTAGTGCGAAATTAATTAAGAAAGTTGCGTGATGCCTTGGGAAATCAACAAAGGCAATAAACAAAGTGTGTAAGACAGGCAAGATTGATACTTCGATTAAAGAGACAATATTTGGTGTTATTCAAAGTAAGCTGGTTCCAGGAGTAGAGGCGTTGAGCAGTCAAGAGTATTTAAGTATCTTGTATATGGATTGACAAATCAAAGTTGAGTACAGTGTTGTGATAAAAATTATAAATGTTAATTAAGTGGAAAAGTAAAAAAATACATTTAAGAAATGTATGCAAAGTGCGTAATTCTTCAAAATCAACATCTGATAGTGGCAGTGACGACGATAATAAAGAATATCATCTTCTTAAAATAAATTGTATATACATCACAAAGCGATCCTTATTATAACTTATTAGTATTTGTAGAAAATATAAAATTTGATATGGAATTACATTCTGGGTCAGGTACAAGTGTTATTTCAGACAAATTATACAATGAATTTTATTTATAACATGAGCTTAACCAAATGTAATTTAACTGTGTCTTTATATAATGGACATAAATAGTGCGTCCATAGAGTATGGAACGCTTCCACAGTTGTATCTACCTTAGAAGATGTACTTATTTGTTTACATCAATTTTTTTTTATTGCTAAAGTTGACAAACAAGCAGGCTGCCCACCTGATGGTAAGTGGTAACAGTCGCCTATAGTACATGTGGTTCCCACGAGATTCGCAGCAAATCTGCAAACCTCATAAGAACCACAGTGTACGTTGCCAACTTGTGACATAAGATGTAAAGTCACAGTACCCAGTAATTTCACTGCCTATCTTACCCTTCACGCCGGAACACAGCAAAGCGAACCCTGCTGTTTGGCGGCGGAAATAGGTAAGACGGAGGTACCCATGCAGACGACCCTGGTACAGAGTCTACCTCCTAAATTGCCGCCTTCGATGGATAAAAATCCAGCGAACATATCCAGAAATAATATAATCCAGATATCTAAAATGTAATTCTCTGACTCGAAATATTCTGCTACGAAACCGCGAACGATTAACAGATCAAACACTGTGAGTTGAACTAGATTCTTTGTACTGAGTGAAGGAAACCTGACCAATCTCAACTGGATTGAATTCCAAAGGAAAAAAACGTGGTCGTTTCTAGCGTACATCGCTGTTAAAAGAGGCCACTTATGTCTGTTATTAAGAATTTTTTATTTCAAATCTTTAGTTACATGTCTGGATACCGTTGCTGATTTATTCACTTATACATTTAATCATTCGTGTTTTAAGTATTATTCTTTTTCATAGGTAAGTTAAGGGGTGCTATCAAGGGCGAAGCTGTAAATGAATACTGATACAGGATAAGTGTGCCTCTGTTTCTATTCCTCTGTGCTCCTCTTCTATTCCTCCAAGGTGTCGAATATTTGATAACTCTGAATAATATGGATACACTATTATTTTTGTGGATATATCTAAATGCTTAACTTAGTTACAGAAAATGAATTTTTGAAAATCTTCAAGGAATTCAACTCAACAATGTTGAAAGTCTTTCTATTTTCAGAGATTTTCTGTTCGTATTTATCGTTTGAGGTCAGAGTCAGAATTATTTTATGTAAGCAATTTATACTTTTTCTCGACTTGACATCTATCACAATCCTCTTCACTTTGACATTAGTACGTGACTTGAACCAGTTACTTAACTCACCGAGATACGCATGTGTCCCACATGTACATCTTTGAAGAGTAATGGATGCTTTACATACAAATAGCCAGGGTAAAGAAATCACTGTAAATGCACGTACCATAACAAATCTATACAGAATTTATAAAATCAAATAATTATATATATTTATGAAAATTTTGTAGTTTACTTATTACTTTAGTTTATTTAAATTTAGTAGTTATTTGTAATTTACATTATTATTATAAAAGCATGTGATCTCTCAAACTATATTATTGAAAACGAGGATTTTATAAGAAATTTGACAATCGCTGTCGGATCGATTATTGAATAGACTTTGTGTACACTTTAAATTACTATTAGAAAACCAATCATCAAATACATAATTGAAATTTTGTTGATATACCAAAACACGTTGTTTGAAATATTGTTGTATAATGAGGACTGAAAACTCATAATGTAATGACAAAGCCAGTTTTATTGAATTCTTATCGAAATAAGATAATGACATTTTACAGAATAGATATCTGCATTAAAATTCATGTTTACTATAACGAGAGGGGTATTGACGTAATAACCCCGCAAAGAATCTGTTACAATAGGATTATTTCCATTGTGTCTCGATTAGCTGGGCAAATTTCTTTCATTAAAGTCACCACGTATAATCCGTTCCAGATGAGTGGATCAACCAAGTGCTTTACTAATATTCATTTTCGGTGCGTGATTTCTCAATATAATCTTATATTCTGTGGTAAGAGTCAATACTAGGGCTACTTGCTAGAATACCTCCTTATTTCACATAGTAGCAATGTTTGTATTGTAGTAGTGTTGTAGTGTTAAATAAATTAGGTGATTCTTATGGAGGTTTTCTGTAATGTGATTTTCTGTGACGACTGTAGCTACTTACTTTCAGGTGGGCAGCCTTCTTGTTTTTAAAATTACTTATAAACATAAACATTAGATAATAGCCCGTCGGGAAGATCCAAGTCATTTCATTCATTCAAGGTTGTCAAATAATATTTTTATATTACTAGTATGCTTATAACAGAAAGAGTCAAACCATTCAAAATTATTGTGTTTAATTCACTTTAATAAATCTTTCGCTGTTTTATGAGCGACACTTTTTAGATTATATTCTTACCTTACTGGTACTACGTATATCAATTTAGTATTTTAAATAAACTTGCATTTTAATGGAGCTGATGATGTTTTTTAAGAAAGCTTAAAATAGGGTTTTATTTGTTAGAAATATTTAACAAGCTAAACATTCGTTTAATGGCAAGATATGAGATATACGGATATATAATTATTTGTATACTCATGTATTGGAGATTTCAATTTAAACAATGATATTTTAGTACCATTGTTTGACTATAAAATATAAGTTTTTGATTGTGTGTGCGTCGTAATTAATAAATTGACAATTTGTTAATATTTAATTCCAAAAATGTATTTTTTTTTCTTCTAGAAATGGAATCGGAACACATACCGTGTTGACGCCTAATACTTTACTGACCGGATCGAAAGTCTACTTGTTGATTCATTCTACACTATGCTTAACCAAAGAAGAATCATCTTTCAATAAGTGTATTTATTTCCTAAGTTAAGACAAGAAGCAAAGTTAAAAAAATTGGGAGTTGGTTAATATTAAAATAATCTTAAGCTGACTGATAATACAGCTTCATTTTTAACCAAAACATTAGGATTTTATCCACTCGAGCTGATCTTGAACTACCAACCTTCAAAGGCTTCATCCAATGCTATGAATGCCCAAGCAGAAAAAAAATAAATTTGGTATACATATGGTAAGAAAAAAACCAATTCGATTATTCGAAGTTTGATTTAAATAAGAACTTACACTGAATAAGAATAAGGTAAAATCTCAAATTTTGCAATATTGATAACTAGTTTCTTGATATAAGTACTAAGTTTGATCAAAATAACAAAAAAGAAATGGTAATGATGTTCTATATTTCTCAGGTAATAAAGAGCTCCTAATTACTTCATAACCTTGTAAACAAAAGCTTGTTGATTTTTCTACTATATGCATTAAACATTTGCCGTTTTTTCTGTACGTTAAAACTTAGTTACAAAGTCACGAAGCCGCCTCCTTGACGAAGTATTCTCAAAAATAACGACAAAACTTAGTGTTTACTGTAAATAGTAAGTCTATATCCAACCCTTGCTAAGTTGTCTCCTCCACAAGATGGAGATGTGCTACAGGCGGAGTACCCTCTCGACTGCGTGAGGAGTGTCACCTGTACAACACACTTATATGTATGTAATAAGTTTACTTAATAATTGCTATGAATAATTAAAAAGGTGATGCAAATTTGTGCTTTCGATTTGACACAAACGTGGCCTTTTTTTATTCTTTGTATCCCAACATTGCTAGAGAATTGTATGCTGTACGTATACAAGTATGAGTGTAAACAAGCAGGCTGCTCACATTATAGGATGCAATGACACTTCGGCGATTGTGGAAAAATGGGTATTTATAATCTATACAATTACTGTAAAATTCGATAGACATCACCAACTCTCATAAAATTCTCACGAAATTCTAGGTACTTTAAGTAACAAACGATAAGATGTTAAATCAATCACATAGTCGACAAATAAATAATGTTTTCACCTTTGTGATAAACATATTTTTAGGGTTTCGTAAGGTTTGGCAAGGAACCAAAAATAGCAGCTTTATATGCTCACTTGGCTGTCTCCTGCTCATATACTCATTTATGCCGCATATTTTATCATTAAATTCGGCATGAATTAATGCACAAATAAAGGAAAAAATCTTAAAACTGGATATCTGTAGATACATCACAAAAAATGAAGTTATGCGATTATGAATTCCTTAGTGTGCAAGACCGACTCGCATTTGGCCGGAATTTTTAAAGTAATAATAGGCGAACTTTTGATCACACCGTAGTACGGAGGAAAGATGAGGCCTACGATAGGGTTAAATTGCTAAGGAGATTCCGTTTCACCCTCGTTTTAAAAATTGTCGAGTTAAATGAACCTACAAATATCGACTAACTACGAATAGGAACATTTAACGTAAGTCGACTAATTAATGTTGAAAAAGCACGATTATTGTTTATTTTTGTAAATTTTTATAGTATCATATCTAAATAGAAAAATATTGAATGCAACAGAACACATTAACAAGTTAGTCACAAATTTATGAATTTATCTTGATAAGAATTTTGATATTAATCAATTAAATGCGAGAAATAAAATTAAACATGGTATTCCAACGTTCAAACTTTAACAACCCAAAGGTTCGTATATTGGTATAGTTTTGTACAACAAAGTTCAATTCCCAACCTTTTCATAAATTTTAAAATAGATACAAAAATACTGTACAAAGTCACTGATTGATTAAATTATAAATATATGTGCCTAATTCTTATGACTAAAGTTAGCAACTGCTAATATATATAAAGAGAACAGACACATGTTAATATGATGAAAGGTTGCATTTAAACTCTAATCGACTTCAAATTTATATATTTGAGGTTTAATATGTATGTGGCCATACATTAATAGGATTGTATTATACTATATTTGAGTGTTTGATTATTCTCCTATTTTTATCTCAGGTCTTCGTCAGGCTTCTTATCGATCTGACCTTTATACCTGCTATTTTCATTTACTAGTATGTACTTTAAAAGAGCAAAGATACGTCGTGTAGGTTACAAAGTATTTCCTTTGTGCACTAGCTATTTTCCTGCTATCAAGTAGAGTAGACTCGAAGCGAGTAACAGAATAAAACTATCCATTTCTAATAATATATTATTTTGTGTGTTCACGTGGTGTTTGTATTATTATTATTATTGTAATAAAGAAATCATCAATACACACATACAATGATGAAACGCTTAATATAGTCAAAATCAATCATAGTCAAAAGTCTATTTCAAATCGTTAATATATAAATGTTACTTTGCTTCATTTCTATTTGCCGTTTTTCATACTCATATTCTCTTTATTTTGGGTCATATTACATTAGTATGTAAAAACCCTTTTCAAACCTTCTTCGGCTATGCATCCCTCCAGACCGCATCGTTAATTTTTTCCATTAGTCACCATTAACCCTTCCACTCCACATGCAGTATTTTTTTGGGATATACGTCCAACGTATACGTATAATGAGAATATTGTAATGTATTTTTATTTATTTTATGAAATAATTGGATTTTTACAAATAAATCACTAAGAGTTTGAGTACAAGATCTTTATTCCACAGGGAATTCAAACAGAATTCAATTCACTAATGTTTACTTTGCAACCATACTTATACAAATAAATCACTAGAAATAGAAGTACAAAATCTTCATTTCACTTGGAATTTAAACAAAATTCAATTCACTAATGTTTACTATGCAACAATATTTATACAAATAAATCACTAGAAATAGAAGTACAAAATCTTCATTTCACATGGAGTTTAAACAAAATTCAATTAACAAATGTTTACTATGCAACAATATTTTATACCAATAAATCACTAGAATATGAGTACAAAATCTTTATTTCAAATGGAGTTAAACAAAATTCAATTAACAAATGTTTACTATGCAACAATATTTTATACCAATAAATCACTAGAAGTATGAGTACAAAATCTTTATTTCAAATGGAGTTTAAACAAAATTCAATTAACAAATGTTTACTATGCAACAATATTTTATACCAATAAATCACTAGAAGTATGAGTACAAAATCTTTATTTCAAATGGAGTTTAAACAAAATTCAATTCACTAATGTTTACTAGGCAACAATATTACTGTCAATTCTATCAATTCATATACATAGAATGACTTAAAAATATAAAAGAACTTAAATTAATATAGATACAGGCAGGGTTTATAGGTCCGTTTGATCGATATTGGTTTTAAGTTGAAATTTATAATGTAAAAGATTAAAAGACGGTATTCCGAGGATAAAAAGAAATCAGTATTCCGGTAGTCCTTCAGGAGTCCTTCAGGAACTGGTCCAGGCAACTGGTAACCGTGGTTAGATGGCCGTGTTTGGTTAGTTTACTCTCTGTCCTTGGCTTACCAAGTCGCCGTCTTCAATTAGGATTTAAGGTAGATCAGCGGTCTATTTAAGGCAGCTGGGTCACTTGAAAGTCCCTGGGTGACGAGGAGTTAATGTTCAGCCCAAATATAGTTCCCTGAAGATGACATGAATCATTTCAAATAACAACTCTCTTGGCATTTACTTTACTATTTATTAACTTTCAAAAGCGAAGAGTGTGATGTAGAAAATGAAAACAAACATGAAGATACAATTGATTCTAGAATATTACAAGATTTGATCTGGTTAAAATATTAATTTGTTTTATTTAAATCCCCATGTATGTAACGGTTATGAGAGGTAGTTAATGGATTTAATTGCATAAATATTGGTTTCCCACCAGGCATACTATGATGATTAATCAATATTTTATTGTAAAAGACCAAATTTGTTATATCAATTTACCACAGTTATTTTCTCTACCCACACTCAACGGATATTCAGGAAATGTTCTAGAACGATATTTTAGGTATATATGAATCTCAGTTAAAAACTCTAAATATATAATAAAAGAAAGAATTATGAAAATAGGTACCTTTCTTTCGGGATGATTGTCTTTTTTGTTCAAATTTATTCGGTGAAAGCAGATCTATTTCGTCAGTCTATATATAGACTCCTTCTCTTTTGTAGTAGAGCTCGGTCTCAACAGCCGAATACAGTATTTTCAATTATTTAAATTAGAACAGTGAATAGCTTAAAAGTTGTTACTTATTGATCGCAGCTATTGATCCAAAACAAATATCGCTAATCACTGCCACAGACTAGTGTGTATCTTTTTTTTTTATTAAGTTTTTAATTTTTAGTTAGGCAAAGGACACAATCTATGCTAGCCCGAGCAATCTAGCCTGACTATGTTAATCTGTAGAAGGATTAATATTTCTTTATTAGTCCTCACAGCTAGGTCTAGTTTACAGACTCAATTGCCACAGACAAACATTTGCCTGAGGAATAATAAAAATAAGGTTAAACGACTACACTTATGATGATCAATTGCGATTTAACTTTTCATTGACATAACACTATTCTTTTAAACTACTAATTGTGACATTATAATATTTTAATATTTTTTTAGGGGGAGTGTGTGGATTACTGATTAAAATACTATCTTTGTAGACGACGCTTGGCTAGACTTGGTTGCTTAATTTCGCCATAGATAATGGTGTTAGGATCATGATTAGCGGTCCACTCTATGGAACTGTCCATGTCATCTATTAAAATTGTCAATGTCAAAGTACAATTCGACGTAAACATAACCAATGCGAGATTACAATTGTAAAAGTGATTTAATCAATATGAATTAAAAAAATGTCTTTAATAGTACTTAAAATCAGTGAGAAAAAACAGTGTACAATTATACAAGTTAAAATGCAAATCTAGTATTTTTTATCAGTGGCTATTTTAAATGGGAATATTCATATGGGATCCAAATAAAATATTTACTTACTCAGTTTTCAATCTCTATATATTCACTTTTTATTTTACAAATCATCTTGCCATCAGTTCAATTGTAAACATCACTAGATAAAAAAAAACTCATTATAAAATAATTATAAATGCCCCAAACATTACTTCAACATTTTTTACTATCTATTTTTACAACTTCCAACTTCAAAAACCATCTCTTTGATTCCCTATTTAAATTATGACTATCAAAACCATAGATCACAAAATTTCCATATACTAATATCCCCTCTAAATTTTGTCTTTATATCTTTATACATAATCAAATAAAACCCAAAACAATTATTACCACAGTAGAACACAATAACACACAAAACTGAAACATTATTCTAACTACACACTATTTAAATAACAATCCTTTTTTCACATCTTACTCAAAATATAAACTAAAATAAAACTTTTGAATGAAAACTCGAAACAATTAAAACTAAACAAAATAACTACCTACCTAACTACGAAGAGTTCACAGTTTAATCACCGATCACTCACAATACACTTTCTTAAGCGCAAAAACTTAGTTCTGTCCAATCCTTTAGTCAATATATCTGCAATGTTGTTGTTTGTTTGACAATAAAATATTTCAATTGAATTTTGTTCTATTTTTTCTTTAATAAAATGAAATTTCACATCAATGTGTTTGCTTCTCCTGTTTAATATTCCATTTTTAATAAGCACTATAGCTGATTGGTTATCTACAAATAATTCTGTTTTTGGAACTGTACCAGTAATCTCTTTTAATAGACTCTGTACGTAAAGCAGATCCTTAATGCATTCAGCAGCTGAGATGTATTCTGCCTCTGTACTGGACAATGCAGTGACGGATTGCTTTCGCGAACACCAATGAATCGGTCCACCACCATACATAATAACAAAGCCAGTCGTGCTTTTCCTACAGTCAGGATCACCTGCGAAATCTGCATCACAATATGCTCTCAAAACTTTGTCATTACTCCGAGAATACTGAATACCTGAACTTACTGAACATTTTAAATACCGAAAAATATTTTTAATATTATTAAAATCATTAATATTGGGACATTCCTGATGTCTACTACAGTACCCAACATGAAAAGAAACATCTAACCTTGTTTTATTTACCAAGAACAATAATGAGCCAATCAACTGTCTATAACGATGTACATCATTACTATTACCTTTCCCCTCTTGATGTACATCAACCAAAATATCTGGATATACACATTCTTTTATATTATTATATCCTAATTTTTCTAACATTTGTTCAATATATGACTTTTGGTATATTTTTATGTAATTATCTTGAACCAAAACATCAAATCCAATAAATTTTCCTATTTTATCAAATTTTCTCATTTCAAACTCTTTTTCTAAATTTAAAATTATTGAATTTAACTCTGATTCATTATTTCCTATCAATAATCCATCATCCACATATATAGCTAAATAAATATCTTTACCTTTACACTTAAACAAACATGGATCTAACTTTAATTGTTCAAAGCCTAACTTTTTAAGAAAATCTGTTAATTTTATGTTCCACATTAAAGGTGCCTGTTTCAATCCATATAAACTCTTTACTAATTTGCATATTTTATTCTTTTCTGCTTTATAACCCATCGGAATTTCCATATAGACATCCTCTTTCAGATCACCATACAAAAATGCTGTTTTCACATCAAACTGCTTAATTTTATATCCTTTTTGCCCAGCAATCGACAATAAAATTCTCACACTAGTAATGTTAACAACAGGACTATATGTTTCTTTATAATCAATATTATATTTCTGAAGAAAACCCCTAGCTACTAATCTCGCTTTATACCTACCACCAGGTTTTATAGTAAAAATCCATTTACTAGAGATAACTTTTCTACCTTTAGCTTCAGCCCGATCTACTAACACCCATGTTTTATTTTTCTCTAACGAATCTTTCTCCTCTTTAATGGCTTGTTTCCATTTCTCTTTTTCATCACTTTCTAAGACCTCATTATAAGTTAAAAATGACATATCTAAATCATAGTCCTCAAACTTTTGCGGTAAACGTCTATTCCTCTCAGGCATAACTCTCCTTTGTAAATTCTCCTCAAACTCATTCATAACATTTTCATCATTTCTACCATCACCTATAATCTCACTGATTTCATTACTATTTCTAGCAACACTATCATCTCTACAACCAGTTTCATTTCCAACCAACAATTCTTCACAACAATCCATAAAAATATCATCACCTTCATCATTGACCCTTTCTTCATCAACTACCCTATCTTCATCACAAACACCATCTATATCAAAATTATTCTCTTCATCACCAATCATATCTTCATCAACAACTATATCTGTATCTTCCTCTAAAGTGTTCCCCTTTTCTCTCATTTCACTGCTTCTATCTATATTTCTGTTACCAAAATGAACATGTCCCCTCTCAAATTCAACATTTTCTGTAGTTGATTCTCTCCTGACACAATCTTCCCTTTCCTGCTCTAACCTGTCAAAATCTTTAAATAAATCCATCAAATCATTTCTTTTTGTTTGTTTCCTACACTGTTTTAAAAATATTTCAATCTTATTTCTATCATCAATAAACTTCACATCTCTCGAATAATGAATCTTGCAACTAACCGGATCCCATATTTTATAACCATTATTTGTGTATCCAACCAAGAGTCCTTTGTTACATCTAGAGTCTAATTTTCCAATTTTATAGTTCCTTTTAAAATAAGCCAAAGATCCAAATATATTCAAATGTTTTAAATTTGGAACCCTACCATACCATAATTCTGCTGGAGTTTTATCATTAATTGTATTAAATGACCTATTTAATAAGTATGCTGATACCATCACAGCTTCACCCCATAATTCTTTAGGCAAGACATTGTCAAATAAAAGTGCTCTAGTTCGTTCCATAATAGAACGATTCAAGCGCTCCGCTTTGCCATTTTGTTGTGGGCTATAAGGTATTGAATAGTCTATGAAAATTCCTTTATCCAAACAATATTTTTTAAACATATTACTAGAATATTCGCCTCCATTATCGCATCGAAAATTTTTAACTTTCTTTCCAAAATGATTTTCTGCCAAAGTTATATAATTTTTAATTTTAGAGAATGCCTCATCTTTTGTTCTTAGTAAATAAACCCTGGTAAAATGTGTAAAATCATCCAAAAACGTAATAAAATATTTATAGCCATCCCAAGTTTCTATGCCAACTGGACCACAAATGTCACTATGAATAATTTCAAGAGGATTTTTGGCTCTATATCTAATTGTATTAAAAGGTTTCCTACATAATTTAGATTGGATGCAGATTTCACAGTTATCCACCTCTTTTTTGATTTCTGTATTGATTCCAGATACTATATTTTTTGTTTTAAGTATTGAATCATGACCAAGAGCTCTATGCCAAAATGTTGCATTTTTAACAAAATGTACGGAATTTTCGACTGACCTTGTAATTGGTAGATTGTACCTTTCAACCCGAAGTCTTACGGAAAACAATCCATCACCGTCACGGGTAGCAGTAAGAAGGCATCCTCCACTCAATGCATCAAACACTTTACATGTCTTTCTGAAAAAGTTAATTTCACAATTATTCTCAACTAATTTCGGTATAGAGATCAAATTCTTTTTTAAGTGTGGTACAAAATAAACATTTTTTAGTGTAATATTTTCGGATTTGCAATAAATATCTCCAATTGTGTCAATGGCATGCACATTACCATCAGCTGTCATAATTTTATAATTACATTTTTCAAAATTTTTAAATAAATGTGAACAATTTATAGTGTGACATGTAGCTCCAGAATCCAGAATAAATTCAATTTGTTCTTCATTTTCAAAATGTTTAAAATTGCTTACCGAATTATTTCCTCTAATCAAACAGAATTTACTATAATGAGTGTTACTTTTGCAAAATTTGCAGTTAAAGTTTCCTTTACACTCCGTGTGTTTATGTCCAAAGTTAATACACTTGAAGCATTGTATATTTTTCCCAAAATTAATTTTCCTATTCTGACAAAATTTTGCGATGTGACCACTTTTCCCGCAGCTATAGCATTTCTTTATAGTTACGAAAGCATTTTCATTATTCGTCAGCGTCATTTCATCTGTCACTTTGACAATTTCTTTTGTTTTATCTTCCGTGAATTTTGATTTTATTTTATTTTCTAAGGTGATTCTATTTATTAAATTTGAGACTGTCTTTTCCTCTTTACTTGTTGATTCCCACGCAGTTCTTAAGTTTGAATAATTTTCTGGTAAACTGCATAAAATTTTTGATAAAAGCTGATTGTCTTGAATTTCATATCCAAGAGATCTAATTCTCGTCACTATGCTTTCTAATTTGCTAACATCTTGCATAATATCTGAATTTAAAAATTTGTAGTTATAAAAGTCTTCTAATAATTGACATGTTTGTGTGTCTTCATTGCCCAAAAAAATTTTGTCAAATTTGTCAAACATTTTTTTGCCGTGTTGCAATTTATAATGTGGTTTACATATTTATCTCCGACAGAGCATATAATTATATATTTCGCCTTCGCATCTTTTTGTTCAAAATCTTTTCCTTTTTCGTCTGTTGCCAAAACTGAATTTAGATTTTTAGCCGATAATAATAATTTTATTTTCTTTTTCCACATATTATAATCTTCCTCATTATTTAATTTTGATGTGTTCATATCATTATTTGAAAATTCGTCAGACATTTTGAGACTCTATGTTGAAAACTGAACTCTGTACTTTATATACTCATAATTAACCTCGGATACACATATTACTCTATTTAAAATCAAACATCTAAATGCTGTGATAGGCCCATGACCTTTAAATGGGAATATTTTATTTGGATCCCATATGAATATTCCCATTTAAAGCTATAGCATATTATTAAAAGTGTGCGCCTAATTTGCTTTAATTTCTCCCTTGCACTCAAACCACTGTACTGTACTCTTAATTGCACAAGCTTTCTATGAGCGTACGGGATTTACAATTTCAGTTAACTCAGATAGTTTCTTCGAAAGTAAACCGATTTTTTAATGTCGAACTAAATAATTCACATTTAGAGAGTATAAGTTAAAAATAAAATATCCTGTGCAAAAGTAAAGGTCTACCATTGAATTCCACCGTAATTTTATAACCAAAAGTGATAATGACGCAGGTCATGACAATAATTTACATAGATGCAATGGGATAAGTAGGAATTGGTTAAATTTAGTTATCGACTCAGGTACAAATATGGTTGTGTTAGTCGTGCTCGATAGCTCTTCAGTCGAGCACATACTTAAGAGGCAATTACAAGCATTAGTACATTAATGGCTATTATAATCAATTACGATCAATACCTTTGTTAGTAGATCTGATATCTAAATTAATTAAGCAGTAAATTGTATTTGATTTCTTTATGTTTTGTGATTTGTTTGATGAATTTAAAATTATAACAATATTAATAATACTCCGCGGCACGCTTACCCAATCTTCGATATGTTCTTTGTTGAAACCTTTACCGAATCAGCTACCCAGTACAGTTCAACTATATATCTTCACCTTTTACTCTTTAAAAGATTAATTATACATATTAATTTTAGTAACTACATATCAACATCTAATTTATAAATCGTTATCGATTTTCTGAAAATTGGTTGGAAAAAGCATGCTTATACAATTGTGTTTGTTCACATTAACAATAACAGTTAAAAATACAACAATATTAGATCTTTACCTGTGAAATTCTACTGGTACCTTTTAGTACTGGTACATTTTAATTTATAAAAGAGAAACGTATAACTATAAATGAAAAAATACTATATACACACCCAAAATGCATGTTTAGCTTATGTTGATAGTTCTTAAGTTGCTCTTAATTAATGCAGATTTTGTAGCATAAAATCTACAAACATTAATTTCTATACATACAAATTAGAGAATAGAACATAAATAAACACACGAGTCTTAGTCATATAAAAATACTTAAATAAATATTGGAAATAAAAATATAACTCTGATCACTCTATGATTAGATCTAGTAAATATCTTTTTTATATTTAAATTGAGATGTAGATTACTAATTCTGAATTCGGCTTGATGCTTAAAACAAACAAGCTTAAATGTATGTTTCTTCATATAGAGCGCCGATCTAACACCCGGTCGATTCAGACGGTGATAGCATAGCAGTTATTTGTAGAAATAGTCAAAGCGCTTACATCCACTTATATCCAACCATCAAAAACGATAAACAAGATGTAGCTCGTGCTTATCTTTAATATTTAATAGGCTAACATATTTGAGATTTGGAATAATGAAAAAGAGTACCTGCATTTAGTACTCTGCAAAACACGCCGAATTGTTGCAGATAAATATGACCCTTATACAGCGAAGCAATAGATAACTATTGCTATTGCTATAAAACAATACTTTAGAAACAATAAAACATTCATTCCGTATAAATAATTCGCGACAGACATTAGAAAATACATAATTACGTGTAAGATAAAACTTACATTCTGTAGAAACAACTTCGACTTAGATCTTACATTTCGGTGAAACTTCATCGTTCATGTTCATGATGAATGTTCATGATCTTCAACGTTCACGATTAAGCCCAGATTTCTTCATTTTTTTGAGTTCTATTACTCTAGTATTATTTACTTCTGTTTTAAGTAGATTCTGTGTTATTTTAATAATTTGATATTTGGATTAAATTATCATACATTGGAACTCACTGGATTTATGATTTAAATAGTTATTGTTTTAATCGAATTACGAGTTGTTACTTACATGTGGGTATCAATGATGAGTTTAATATATTTATTTAAATGCTCTCGTTTAGATTATTATTCTCGTATATAGGCTTATTGCAAAGTTTTTATATGATTTCCAAATCCTATGCTATTGAGCACCCACAAAAATTTAAGAAGTTTATTTATATATTATATTTACCACACATTGTTACAGCTTTCTTTAGAAAAGGACCTAAATAATCACTGTTAAACTAATTGAATAAACAGTGTTCAGGCTTAATTTATATGATTTAATTGTTGCTTGTAATAACAACAAAAAATATGTGTATTACTGTATTGGTCCAATTGGGTAGTTTACAGTTTTATATTCTATAGAACGTTCACTATTATCTGAGAAATATTGTAGAAGCAACAGTATACCTGCACTTATTACTTTCAAAGATATGGCGACATGTTTGTGGCGCTGTCGCTGATACAAACGTGATTTTGTAATTTGATAAAATCGCCTTATTTGTGTGTGTTAACAAAATTGACTATAAGTTTGTTATTGGTGCGTTTATATATATGCTTCCTATATTTATTAATGAATATAACTTCAATGTAAAAAAGCTTTAAATGCATTTAAACATAATGCAAAAATAGGTAATTAGATAATGGGACCCATGGGGGCGCCCGTACCGAATGGTACTGGGCAAGCTCCGACCGTGGGTCCCTCCGCTGACGGAGACCCTGGACCCTCTCGTCGTGGGAAGAGCGGTGGATACGCTCTTCCCGAGGGTCCGGGACAGTCCCCCCGCCACCCCGTCGCTCGGCCTTTGGTCGGACGACCTCCGGGTGACGGAGAGCGAGCTCGCCGGGGCCGTTTCGCGGCTCTCTGCGCGCAGCACTGCCCGGGACCAGATGGGGTCCCGGGAAAGGTGCTAGCGCTGGCGCTCAGGGCGTTGGGGAGCACTGTGAGGCAGCTCTTCACGAGCTGTCTCCGTGAGGGCGTGTTCCCCGTCGACTGGAAGTCGGCCAGGCTGGTGCTCCTCAGGAAGGAGGGAAGGACGGCGACGTTCCGTCTTCGTTCCGTCCGATCTGCTTGCTGAACGAGGCGGGGAAACTCTTCGAAAGGGTTATCTCCGCTCGTATCAGCGAGCACCTGTCGCGCGCGGGTCCCGACCTATCGGACTGCCAATTTGGATTCCGGCGGGGACGATCAACGCTGGACGCCGTCCAGCGTGTTCGTTCCCTGTCGGAGTCCGCAGTCCGATCGGGGGGGGTGGCGTTGGCGGTGTCGTTAGACATCGTCAACGCCTTCGGCACCCTCCCCTGGCAGGCCATTAGGGAGGCGCTCGTATACCACGAGCTCCCTCCCTACCTGCGGGCCGTGGTCGGGGACTATCTGCGCGATAGGACGATCAGCGTGATGGGACGGGACGGGATGGAAACGTTGAGGAGGGTCGAATGCGGCGTTCCGCAGGGGTCGGTGTTGGGACCCCTGCTATGGAACCTCGCATACGACGCGGTCCTTCGCACCAGCCTTCCTGACGGCGTGAGTGTCGTCTGCTACGCTGACGACACTCTCGTCGTTACGACTGGGGCCGACTTCGGGCCGGTGCTTACGCTTGCCGAGCTTGGGGTGGCATGTGTCGTGCGGGCGATCCGCCGGCTGGGTTTAGAAATAGCGCCTCACAAAACCGAGGCGCTATGGTTCCACGGCTTCCGAGGCGCGGGGAACCACCCAGCTGCCGGATCCGGGTGGGTGACGCGGTGGTCCCGGTGGGGCCGTACATCAAGTACCTGGGCCTCACCTTGGACCGCCGCTGGAGCTTCGAGGAGCATTTCGTGCGGTTGGTCCCCCGAGCCAAAAGGGTGGCGGGCGCATTGCATCGCCTGCTGCCCAATCTCGGTGGACCGAGGGATGGAGTTCGCCGCCTGTACGAGGGCGTCGTGCGATCCGTGGCCATGTATGGGGCTCCCGTGTGGTCGCAAGACTGCGCGAGGTCCCCCCGCTGCAGAGCTCTGCTACGGAGCCTGCAGCGGATAATGGCCATACGGATCGTGCGAGGCTACCGTACAATCTCGTACGAGGCGGCGACGGTTCTGGGACGCTCCCCCCATTCGACATCCTGGCCGACATGTACGCGGCGACGTATGCGTCGCGGCGTGTCGGCCGGGGGAGCGATGGGGAGAGCGCCCTGGAACCCGCGCACGAAGTGCCTAAGCGGGAGTGGCACCGACGGATTGTGGCGGCCTGGCGTGCGCAGCTCGAATTACGGATCTGCGCGCGCCAGCGGGCCGTCGGTGCCGTACTCCCGCACCTCGAAGCTTGGCTCCACGGGAAGGAGGAGATCACCTACCGATTGACTCAGATACTCACCGGCACGGCTGCTTCGGTGAGTATCTGTGTCGAATAGGACGGGAGGATCGACACATTGTCACCACTGCGCATCCGACCTCGACTCGGCCCAGCATACGCTGGCGGAGTGCCCCGCGTGGGCCTCCGAGCGCCGAGTCTTGGTCGCAGAGATCGGGCGAGATCTGTCTCCGCCAGCATTGATTGCGGCAATGCTGGCGGACGAGGGAGGTTGGAGGGCTGTGGCCTCCTTCTGTGAGGCAGTGATGCTCCAGAAGGAGGCCGCCGAGCGGGGTCGGGAGATGGCCGATCCCGCTCGAAGAAGGCGGCGCCGGGCTCGGTAGCACAGCTGCGGCGCCGCCGCGGGTCGCCGGCGGGCGCGAGGAAGTCGCGACCGCTACGGCGACCCGGGATGGACCACGCCCCTTCCGTGGCCGGGGGGCGTCGTCGGTGGAGGAGATCGGGGGAGGTAGTGAGCCTACCCCGAGGAGGGCTCCCCTGTATCGGCGGGGGAGCGAAGGCTGGGGGTTCCCGGAAGTGGCTTGATGTTCCCGGGGGCTCCCTACATGCCTGAGGAAGGCCATCCCTGAGGTTTTTAGTGGGTAGGCCTCCCCCTTCTGGGGAGGAGAGCCCCACATAACCCCGGCTCGCCACAGCCGGGGTATGCAATTTAATGCATTTTCCTCAGGGAAAAAAAAAAAAAAAAAAAAAAAGGTAATTAGATAATGAACATATACTTATTCAGTTGTAGTCATAGCCTATTGTCGACACAATACAGGAAGAAAAAAAAAACTTTTCTAATTTTCTTATTGCTGCTTTTCTAGAAAATATCTCTCGCGGTCCCAAAAATGAAAAACTTCTTTTTTAATAGATTATTTATATCATATAAAAGTTTATACAATTAGTAAATAAGATTGTATTTATATAAGGTACGAGTACGTTACAAGACACCATTATAGATATGAAACAAGAATTTGTAATTACTAAACACACATATTGTTGCTGCTCGCAGTATTGATTGTGCACTTTAATAAGCCTCCATTGTTCAATGAGGTTGTTTTGAGTGAACTTCGATTTGCTACCTATATACAAATCGACATTAGTTGCATCTGGTATAATGGTCAATTACTGCACTATAAAAGAGGTTCCATATTGACTCGGAATCGGAGGAATCGGGTATATAATAATATACAGGCAAAAATAGTCAAATACATTAAAAGTTTTATATCTAGTATGAATGTTTTAATTTATGTCAAAGCTTTTCAGATTTATTATCTAGTCTTCTAGAGGACAATCATACCTGAATTCGCAAGATCGTATCTGAGATTGCTTATAAAAGGTTACTACGCACGGAGGTGCTCATATACAATCTGAACGACATGAATAATAAGGAGGTAAAATGGGACCCCGAAGAGATCGGAATTACGCGACAAATGTGCCAACTGCTAAGCGTTTTATGGCCGAAATGACGCCCAGAATCGAATTTGGATCACGTCCTCAAGCGAAGACAGTTTGACGTGTTACTGTGGAGTTGCATAAATTTGCAAGATTAAGCAGGCTTCGACCGACCTAGGTGTGGTCTGTGTCTATTTACATAAATGTATTTCCCTTTCTGAGGGCGCTCTTGAGATGACGTCGAGGTAGAATGCAATTACGAATGACAGATAAAACTATTTTTATGAAGAGTCTCAGTACATATAATTGTTCAAAATTTGTTGAAACTTGTTTTTATTGAAGCAATAAAGTTGATATCAAAAACTTTAACCTTAAAAATCTAATATATGTATTGAGTATTATAATGGAATAAGAGTACGTATTGTTTGTATTTTAATCCGTATTATTGATACAAATGTATCGATTCCACTCTTACACGGACTCTACCTAACATTTTGATTAAAATAGCAGTGATTTTATTTAGGGATTTTTAGGCAGAGATATAATTAAACACATACACATTACCAATTCTCACCGTGAATCCTCTAAAATGCTCCAAGATCTTCGTAAACAATTATGGGTTTACTATATTTTTATGCAAATCTTTCCAACTTTTAGTTTTATGGATTTCACAGCAATTACATTTTGCATATTACGAGTATTTTGCGCAGTGTGGGACGGCCACTTACCAGATGGATGGTGAAAATCGCTGGGTCTCGTTGGATATAAGTGGCAATGGACCGGTCGCGCTGGATATCGACTGGAGAGGTCTATGTCTAGCCTATGTTCAGCAGTGGACGGCGATAGGCTGAGATGATGATGATGATGATATTATTAGATTCAGATTCAAATTTTCCGTTTAATGAATTTGTTATTTTGATATTAAAACAAAACAAAAAAAGTACTACCAAAAAATCCTTGTCCATATGAATTATCAGTGTCCTATTAAATTATAAAATATCAAAATTTCAGTTAAGGACGTCCAATAATGGACACAGGCCTCTCCTAAGGATCCCCACAAAAATTGGTCCTGTGCTATTATCATTCGGCGCCTTTCTGCGATTTGCATAAAATCGTCGGTCCCGTTGTAGGAGACCTACCGACGTTGCAGCTTTCAACATATAAACATCTGAGCCTAACCCTACCTAATATGTTGTGAGGTTACTTTAAGCTTAAGCCCCATCTGGTTTTTATGTACTCTTCACCCGTCATAGCCCACGCAAAATTATCAATCCTCCACAAAATTCAAATAACCCAAAATAAATTGTTACTGAAAGCCACCGGCGCCCTTTACTATGTTAGATGACATAACCTCCACAGAGACGTAAGCCTGGCTACCATCCAACAATACCTCAAATCATGCTCAAACGCTTCTTCAAAGCCGATTTTGAGCGCCTCAACCCATTAATTCGAGGGGCGGCAAACTATTTGCCCTCACTTTTAACCTTCCTGGAAGCGGCAACTGCACCGTCGTCCAGCACGGGTAGTAAGTACCTTCTGTACACCTATTTGATTCGGCCGACCCCCTGTGGGAACCGGATTGCACTAGAAAGTGTATGCACCACTAAGAGCTGCGCCGCCACAGACCCCTCCCTAAGAGGGCAACCGCTATCAGTTAAAGCTTAGTTGGCAGGCTGGCTTTTTGCTAGAGTCCAAAATAACACCCGCCGTAGACCGGTTGCGGGCGGTATCCGGTGTAAGATCGGCCAAGCACCAAGGGTACAAACTAGTTAAGATGACTATATAAGTAGCGCACCCCTTATGAGAATTCACTGCCCCCTCCTGCGAGAACTAAAAACTTAGCCGAAATGCAGTTTTCAATTAGATCAAGAAAATTGAAGGCATAAGAAAATAATCAGTACTTATCATGTCACAAATGTAATAATTTATTTTCATTAATTATTGTTAAATATATAATGATTTTGATATATTTAAATCTTAATGTGTCATAAAATTAAATATTACAGCTTAGGTTATAAATGGTTATTAAAAATTAAATATTTTTACCTGTACTGATGTGTCAAGAATTGTAGAACTAGCGTATATGTTCTGCAATTTTTATGCGAAAGCTCCCATTTACTGGATAATGGCCACCTTGCTTCTATACACACAACATAACCACACTAATAATTAACAGTTACAGCTCACAAGCTAAATCCAACCGTTATTTCAAGCTGTAAAGGTTGTTTTTAGTGCTTGCAACTGGATTCGCGTATTAAGTGTACATTCAATTGTGAAATAAATATTTTTGAGCATTTATTTTTCATTCTCTTACACAAAAACTTCTTTGTCTGTCGCCAGTCGCATAGATACTAATAAATTGAGGTACCGTGGATAGTGTGTTACTTTGGATTGTTTTCAGAATAACAGTAATAATTATTTGAATTACATTAGATTTGAATTCAAAAGAATTTGTAGATCCGAACTGGTCTAATAAGATTAAAGTACCAAATAAGAGATATAACTATCAATAGTTCTTTTTGCAAGTGTTATATAAGGATAGTCAAAAGGGCGAGTGATGTGTGTTTTTTTAACGTACCTTTATAAAGTTAAATTCAAAATCAAATTCTTTATTTGCTACTAGCTGACCCGTGCCCACTTCGTTGGGCATAATATTAATAATCCCCGAAGCGAGCACGAACGCAAACCGAATTAAACCCGAATCCATCGCGCGCCGTCCGCTGCTTTGGCCTTCACACTTATGACGATGAGTTTACTTGTTTTAATAGATTCACAATTTTTCGGAATATATGATAATAAATATGACCTAATGATTTGAATTATTTTATTAATATAAAAAATTAAATTGTCTATGCTAATGTTAAAAAATATACTTTTTGTAATTTAAATATAAAAGTTAGACATATGCTGTCGTTGACTTTTTTGTAGGCATTTTCAAGCTCCACATTTTTTCTCTAGAACTCAAAAATATATCTTTCATAGTTAAGGCAGCGTTCGCAAGAAACGCTTTCATTCGACCGGTTTTTCTCCGATTCACTTTGCAAAACGGGCTACCACATAAAAACCTTTTTATTTTTCGGTTTTTTTATATAACCTATGACACTCAGCAATAACCTGGCTTTCTATTGGTGAAAGAATTTTTAAAATCGGTTCAGTAGATCCCGAGATTACCCCTTACAATTTAACAAATATACAAATATACAAACACACAAACTTTACTTCTTTATAATATTAGTATAGATACATAGGGTTAAATGTAATGATCGTCGGTGGCGCTGTGGTCTCGGCACTGGTTCGTACGCCGCATAGAATCGGGAGGCCCGCGATCTAATCCCCACCGTGTACCAATGTGTTTTTCGTTCCGAATTTCATATGTACATTTATCCGACGCTCCTACGGTGAAGAAAACATCCTGAGGAAACCTGCGTTCATCTGCGAAGCGATTCAAAGGTGTACGTAGTCAACCAACCCGCACTAGGCCAGCGTAGCTAACGTAGTTAGGGTAGGCTCGAGCCCCTCGGTGAGGACGATATGAGCTGTGATGATGATGAGGGTTAAATGTCACACTTTTGTGGGTGTTATTTGAGCTTGCTGTGTACTTTGCTATTAATTTTTAGCATCCAAATATTTTACCTAATCATACTAATAGTTAATCATTTACATACAGAAATATATCAATGGAAATCAGTTATCAAGAGAAATATTGGCAAAGGCATTCAATTGGAATGTTTAAAATCATATTTTAATTAATATTCACTTACCATTGATGATAATAGCAATTAACATGTATTGATTGGCACTAATAAAGTTATGTTAGAAAATGTAGTATATCAAGAGTAATTTTTAAGACAACGATAAAAAAATATTCCACAAAGACCTAGCCTCCTTGAGAAGAGCAGCCAGGAAATATGAAAAGTCATATTTTTAATCTCCTCTTTTAAAATATCAACATTATAATACTAGCTATTTACACGATTTAAAAATTTAATTATCTGTTGAAGATATTTGAGCAGTTTCCCAAAACCAGACATACAAACTGTAATTATTAATGTTAATATATCTACTTATCAAATCCAAAGAGTTTCAGACGCGTAATCAAAGACTTTATAATACATTTTTTTCTTAGGTGCATCATCCTTTTAGGCTTGAATATTTCAAGCGAAGCTCCTAAACATTACTTTGGATTTTATTGAAGAAACGTATTCAAAGATCTCTAAATGAATTATTTAGTTTTTGAAGCTTGGTATTTGGTAAAGTCAACATATGCTTTTATCTAGCATTAACAGAATGTTTGTTACAAAATAAATGTCTATATTTACGAAGATATACACTGTTTTATACAGGATTACTGGTAAGTCGACCCACATCCGTCGTGTGGTGATAGTTTTGATCAAAACAAACAATTTTTAGCCCATATTGCCTTATCCAAAAGTTACCCGTTTTCAAGATATTTGATATTTTAGGTTTTTTTACTAAAGGTCACTGATGCTTAGGTTATGGCTAATTTTTTTTATTTCCAGCCTTAAGGCTAAAATTTTTTATTGATTTTATATTGAAGACATTCAGAATAAACTATTAATAAAATAAAACTATTGAAGTTTTACAAGACAACAACGGTTGGTACGACCCCAAAACTAAAATTTACATTGTTTTTTTCCTAAAACCTCTAACTTCAGCTCTATCTCTCTTAAAAAAAAATTCATCACCTCACGACGGATATGGGTCGACTTACCAGTAATCCTGTATATATATGTGTGTATATGTATGTGTCTCTTTTCTCTTCTCTTGAGGTCGTAAATTTCTCGAAAACAAATTTCTTTTACGCCTTTTACAATGGCAAATGCAAATATAATCAAAACTATACTGTTAAGCAAAAATGTATATAAAATATGCACTAAAATGTTACAATACATTAAAGTACTTAATAAAACAATAATAATCTCAAAGTTTCATTCACATTTTTAGGCCTTATAATTTTTGCATTAGAATAATTAATTTAATTACACACTTAGAAGGAATGTTTCAGTATAGTTTTGTTTTCAATATAATAAAGAAATTTAAAATATTTTTTTTGCGATTTAGTTGTAATATGATACGTGATGAAAAATAAATTTAATATTATATGAACGTGTATTTAATGCATACTGTATTTTCTGACATACGTATGAGTTTCAGTTTTTTAGGCGCGAAAAATAGTATAAAATTATTGTTTTGCTCGGGGATAAAACAGTATCTTAAATCTCTTGCTGCAATCCGAAATCCAGTCTAAATCCTTTGCTGTGCTCGGGACTTAACCATAGTCCTTCGTTATACTCGTTATTCCAGTCTGCATCCCTGATAAAACATATACTGATAATATACTGATACATATACTGATGGCGAAAAATCGTAGATTTCCACTTGCTATTTAAACATCTCTAGTTTTATCAAGTTTGATTAATGCCTTTATACACGCACGTTACGTCAAGGGTACCTTTGATTTGAATTTTCTTCAGGATATCGCTTATTTCACCAAGAGTAAGATATCGCTTTATTTTTTCGTTTGGAATATACTATCAAATTCCTCTTTTTGTACTCAGAATAAAACACATACAAAATAAAATTATCTTAGAAATTTGATTTTTTTGGATTTATTGCTAAAGTTATCCTTCTAAATTCATAAAAAATTCCATGACACTAATCTTAAAAATCGCATTAATTGAGTGAATTTTAAGTGGTACTATTTATTCACCGTATTCTCTTAACATATACTTAGATAGATGTAATAAACATAGTAAGTACTAAAAACAATATTGTTAACAAACAAGATTGTGTATTATAACACTACACTGTGGCGCTATGAAACATTTCATTTCCTAAATTATGTCAGGGAGGCTGCACTATCTGCGAGCGACATGGCTTTTGATACGTGATCGGAATATCAGACAATTATGACAGCTTTAAGGAATGACGACGCCGGATTGTCCATTGGTACAAGCAAAAGAATATAGCGTTGTGAAATTGCATCACACAAGATAATAATACTTTCTGTTATGCATAATATTACTCGTTTTAGAGCTCTTTATTTTAAATGACATAAATTTCAGCCGAGCTGTAACGTATAAGAACTCCGAGATCTACGACCTGTTTCGTCTAACATAAATTCATAAGCATTTTCCTAGAAATAACATAAGACGAGTAGAATTATTAAATTTACGAAGCTGTAGTTATTAACATAATTTAGTGTTAGATAAGTTTCTTCAAAACAATGTTGCACTAACGAACAAACTAAACTAAACTACAAGATCGATACTCTAAACTCAACTACAAAAACATACGATATACTGAGATAGGCAGTTGTAAATTCGATATTATGTAATCATTGTGAATAAATTATACATATATTTACAATAATTATTATTTTCAAAATTAATGATGTTTTCGTTTTGTCTTAAATAAACATGTCAAAAAAACTTCTTCTTTCTTTTCATTGACAAGGAGTTGCATATCTAATTATACGAAAATAATTGTATAAATATTTTGTAACGTTAGAATAGTTATTCACAGGTGTATACACAATATATTCGACCTTTATAAATGCACAAAGAAACAAAATTTTGATGTACAACTGCAGGATCTTTAGAACCGGGAAAATAAAGTGCTCTACTACACTTTATTTTGCTGTTCACTTCAGGTGGAGCGAAATTATTTGGAGTGGGTCTCTAAAGACTGAAAAATGTTGTGAGCACTATTTCTATGCAAATTTTGATGATCCGAACATAAATGAACATATTTTCCACGGACATGCAAATTTTTTATAGCATCATCCTTAAAAAGAGTAGAGCTACTGCAGAAAGCGTACATTTTCTATCAACAATTACATCTTAGTAAAAAGTTTAATCAGGAATGTCGATTTTTCCGTTAAAACAAGTAGCAAGTACATACAACAACAGATAAAGACAACCTTTTGTAAAAGCGTGTTGATGCATTTATCTTTTACGATAATTCTTTATTTTTTTTTTGTTATTATGTTTGTGCACATTTGTGTATCTCTTTAATTTTATAAATGGAAAGTTTGAGCACTGACCAAAAGCACCTAGTATGTAAAAAAAAATTACCCTGGGAAAATATTTCTTCCCTTAGGAGAAATCAGATACAACTTAAGCAAAGCCGCGGACAGAAAACTAGTGAAAAATAAAATATATCAAAATCAAAATTTGTTTAATATAATATAAGCTACGAGAACAAAAACTTAGTACGTGCATACAAAGAAGGAAAAAACTTAACTCTACATCTGTTCGGAAAATAAGAGAACCTTTAAGAGAAGTACAGGGAAGAAACTATGAAGATCTATCTTCTCTTCCGTAACCTTTCCTTACAATATTATTGTAATACCTAAATTACGACAATCATACATATAAAAAATAACACTGTATTATAAATAAATTATCTTATTACCAAACATGTCTTAATGAATAGGTACTATCCCTAGTTCTAAGAGTAGTATCTTTTAAATAACCACTTACTTTATTACTCTTACTTAATTTGCTTTTACTTATGGATATCTTTTGATGTGGTATTTAAATTTTATACATTCAATTTAATAACACTTTGTGGAAGCTTCCTTATTATAAATTATACATTTCTCCAAGAACGAGTAGCTAGTTTTATGGAGCCTTAAGACAATTTAAATCACAATTATTATTGAATTTGTTATATATTTTGTAAATAACAACTAATTTGTTATCGATGTATGTATATACAAGCTAAAGTTAAAATATTAATTCCTTTGAATAAAACTCTTAGCGAGTCTCTACCCTAAACGTTTCATATCATTGTTTTAGGAAAAGATCTAATAATACTTAGCTGAAATTACTTACATTCATTTTCATGAATAAGCTTACAAGTATCCTTATTTTTATGTTGCTAAGATTATATATATATATATATATATATATATATATATAATATATATATATATATATATATATATATATATATATATATTGTATTTTCATCACTTATACCAAAATGCAAAGTAGCAAATTGTATTCCGCCCGACGCAGCTACAATTGGTGACAGCTGCATTAGCGCCCGGCACGATTTATCGGTTACATTCATCTCGTGTTTGTTTGCTTAACGCAAGCAAACATGTCATCAGTTATCACGAACAATTACGTACCGTCAGCATTAGGATCAGTTAACGTTTTACAAAATTATAGGAATATCCATGAATTCATAATTATGTTAAATGGATATACTCGTATTACAGATTGTAAATCTTACGTAAATTTATTATTTGTATGTTATGAAAAATATTGTATATACAGAAGGATATATATTGAAGGATATATATTGTATATACAGAAGATTATATATTGTATATAGAAAATATAGAAGATTGGGCTAGTATTAAATATATAAATTCAAAAATATATAATATAACGAAATATAAAGATTAATTGCTAACTAAGAATAGTCAACAATCCAAAAATTATTCTTGAGTTACTACATGTCAAGATCACATAACCACATTATTACTAAGGTGTTGCCTCTTTTTAATATAATGTTAATGTGTTCTAAAATAGAACAGGAAGTGTATAGAAAACACGTACAGTCTGTTTGCTTTATCGACAGTAAATATAATATAAGCATTAGTATTTCTGCGGAACACTAGTGGAAACGTAGTCTTTAGTATTTATATTATACTTCTATAATTTTAGATACATTAACCACTTTTCTATTAAATAATTACCTTTATTTAACAAACAAGATGATGGCAAGGCTACAAGCGTAGAAATTAGTGTGTAACGTGCCTTCCGAAACTAGGAAGAACTTAAATGCTTTACAATTTTGGTCCATCCATCTTCAAACTGAACAAACTTCCTCTCGTTTTTGACTCATACACGGCGCTTGCCACGTTACTTGATACTATAGTTAATAATTGCAAAGCTTCTAATGTCGCTTCTATAGTGTGATCTACAGAAATCGTTACCGTTTAAAACAGTGTAATCAAATTTTTAAAACTGGAACATGAAATTAAAACGGTTTTTCTTCACTTTTTTTACGGTGATTATACCATAAATATATACATATATTTTGGTTTACAATTGTTGAACACGGTGATCATTAAATTTCTATCGAGAGAAATTTTATTGAACGTATTTCTGTATTCAAGAATGTTTAGTTTAATTGATTGATTGATTGAAGAATTTAATAATGATAATGAATTTAACTATTACCGTGTATATTTTGTATTTGTAAAGATATAGTAAAACGACATGGATTCAATATCAGAATAGTAACACTTTAAATTTACCAATGGACAACGGGAAATATTGGTAAATAGAAAGAGGTGTAACAAAACATGGAAAAAAAATATTATTGCCGAGCTAATAGGGTGGATGTTGCCATGTCCAGCCAAATATATTATTGGGATATATTTCTTTAGTTGGTCCTTACGGCATCTACGGAAAGAAAGGGAGTGATAGCACTTGTATACAAAATATATATGAAATAATATAACATAAGAAGATAATATAAAATTGTTGTACTTAAAGCTGTTGGCAACAATGTGGTAAATGCAGTCGCGTATTTAAAGGACTGCTTTACCGACGGCAGGCAAGTAGTGCGTGTGGTTGGTAATGTTATCTATCACGAAGGAAGCAAATTGCTGGCACAAGTGATGATTTTAGGAGGTATTCTTGATTTAGTCAAGCTAAATAATATATGGTATACCATATATTATTTACGGTGCAAAAGTGTAACAATACAATTTCATCATAGTTTCAGTTGTTTTCATTTATTTTTTTCTACATAATCTATTCATATAGTAATACATAAAAGTTCAGACATGTTTAAATACCATGTCTTTAATATGGGCACATGACTACAATTGAAAAAATTTGGTCACTAAATAGTTGAAAACAACCGTCTGTTTGGTCATTTTTATCAATTTATAATTCTTATACACCTTTAGTCGTGATTAAAACATAATTAGTAAATGAATGAGATTCTAAAATGAACTTAATTAAACGCTCTCAGAGAACGATACAATTAACAAAGTAAGTCCTTTTATTTTAGAAAATACGCGAACAATTTCTGTGTCTTTTCTTTAAGTAGACTAAAAGGAGCTTTGTTGCTGCACTTCATAGTCTTAAGTCTTCGTGTAAAGCACCTTTGAACTAAGATTTAACCAGTTTCAATAGTACCTATAGGCTTTGATTGCTTAAAATTGAAAAACGATTTATTGACCTTCAAGAGTTATTGTAAGTTTTGGAAATTTGGAATGGAAAAGAAATTTTTTTTTAATCAGCACATAGTATCTACATATTATTAAACACAGTCACTTGCCGTTTTTGTATCTGTATGTTCAGGATAACTAATTAACAAATTTTGATGTAATTTATTGTTATTAAGGTATATTATTGATGATTTAGAAGTATATTGGTTTTTATGTATATATGGAATAAAAGTTTGTTTTTAAACTTAAACTTAAAGCTCGTATTGTTAAACTTAGTTGCTTAGTGACGGACAGTAATGTTGATTTTTGGAAAATTTGAGAGGAATGCTACTAGGAAGTTTATCTCAAAAATTAATACATTCTTGTTACATTGTACATGCAAATGAATAAATAAAATATTTGATACAATATTATTATCGCTGGTTCTGTGGTTATGGTTCATTAACGACGAAACATCAATGTACTACTAACGAACTGTTAGTTAAATGCAAATATTAGAGTATTTGCGTTTAATTTATGAGGTTTCTGTGATTTCGATTCTCGGTTAATTTACGATTCAATTTATTTCGCCATGTGCAATTGCGCCTGTGCAACTAACTAGGCGGGTGCTGTCTCGTTTGCTATTACAATTTACTTATTTACTTTATATAATAAATCTGTAGATAGGTGAATTCTGTACATGAAATATATTTCCAAAATAACTATCAGTGGGTGATTAAGGATCGATACTTATGCTAAAAATGCAATCAGAAAATTTTTTGTCTGTCTGTCTACCTGTATAACCGTTACAGAAACAAAAACTACTCGATGGATTTTAACGAAATTTGGTACAATTATTTTTCATATTCCTGAGCTGGTTATACTTTTCATCCCGCTACAATCAATAGGAACAGAGTAGTGAAGGGAAATGTTAGGAAAACGGGAGAAGTTACTCCATTTTTTAAGCTTCAACACGTGTGACTCCCGATAGCTTAGCAGTTCGAAGCTTTCTGATTATATTTGTCTACTCTTACGTTTATAACACTCTCGGTCATCCCTAATTAAAAATATTAACATTATTATATATTATTGTTCCGTATTGCGATATTTTTCAATAGTATCGTAGATTGAAATATTATATTTCTCCACTAAAATACGAAAGTAAATCTGTCTGTTACACCAAAGCCCTGAACCGTCAGGAAGGACATATGCTACTTTTTTATATTATATAAATATATAAAAAACATATGAAATTGTATGTGTTATTTGAAAAATAATTAAAAAGGCTATCTATTATGATTCCACGCGGACGAAGTCGAAGGCACAGCTAGTAGTAAATATTAATAATGGATTGATTCAGATTTTTGATTGGTGACATTTGGATTGCCCTAATATAATGCATATGCATTATTAAGGTTGTTCACGCTACGTCCTACCTAGGCCGTAAGGCTGCAACCGTATTAAAATAAGAAAAATATTTAATTTAATGACACATTACTCGTATTGCTTAGAGTTGTATTTTTTATTATATATCTCTGAGCAGGGAACAATAAAACAGCGCTCAAATTATACTCGTAACTCCATCAAGCTACAATCGTTACCACAGAGAAGATTAAGATTCATTAAGAAGATTCCGTTGCCACACACTAGTGCAGTGATGGTACTAGATCTGCATTAAGCTAGTTTTACTTTGAGTTCTTTTTGACAGGGCTCGACTTCATGCTATTGCATGTATTGCTTCGGTTACAAAATAGCTTTTGCTATATGGGTCGGAAAAAATTATATCCGCCTCCTGACAAGTTACAAGTTTTTGTGCAGTAATCATCATTACTTTTGATCAGTGGTTCCACTATGAGCCCAAACTATTTAGATGGCATCAGCAAGGTTCCATATATGCATATGAAATCTTACTGATGCGACTGTATCCCCAACACTCCATATCATTCGCAAGAATGGACAAGTTTTGATGTAGACAGTGCTTATAGTGAAACGTAGTAAACTTTGCCTGTGAAATGTTATCAGATAAATTTGAAACTATTAATCAAGTTGAGTCTATATTTTTTATTTTTATGAAGGTATAAGAAATTAGAAATATTATTGTGGAGACATACAGTATTTTATTTTATATTACAAGGGACTATTCAAATGTCGTTTTTCTCTAATCTACCTTCTGTTGTGGCAATTAAAAGAAATATAGGACAGCCTTTATTTTAACCAGAACTATCAGTGGACACTATAGTTTTTCGTATATCTTACCAATTTCTCTAGTCTATAAGAGGGCAATCTTCCGAATTTTAAGAATTAAGTAAATGATATGTTTATTTATACCGAAACAAATTATAGTCTAAAGAAATAGAAGATAAATACATATAAATATAATCATATAGAATAAGCATGGCGACAAATTCAATTAAGGGAGTTCGCAAATTATTAAGAAGTTTGAGTTACAAACAAATATGGGACTTTGAGTGTACAAATGTTTCAGAAAATGGAATCTTCAATACCAATTCAATGTTTGTGTAAAACGTAGAAATTAAATTAATTAAAATTTAAAATATACATATCAGTATCTAAAGGGTATCGAATTACACACAATCCCAAGCCAACCTCAAATATTGGCAGTGCACTCTAACAATAAAAGCAAGGCTCTGGAACTCCCCATCAACCCTTACTACCAGCATACCCAGCGTGTTAGCTGACGGTCCAAAACTATGTATAACGATTTCTAACCAGAGCGGTAAAGGTAAGTGTACAACATATAAATTTACCGAAGTACACAAATTCACCTGTCGGACCACAGCGTAAATATCACCAAAGATATAAGCAAAAAAAAAAATTTGAGTAAACATACACAACAAGTCTGAATATTCATTTGATCAACTCAGTTAATTGGTCGAAAATAATAGATTAGTTTTATATGAGCTAAAGATCACAACAAAATCATTACAACAGTAAAACAACTTATCCGAGGTTGGGCGGGTTCACGTAGAGATTTCAAACATCGAGAAATTGTTACCTATCGATATTAAGGATTTATTCAAAACTGCACAAAAACAATCATAATAGTATACTCTCTTTTTTTTTATTATATATGTCTACTCCACAGACTCGTAGTCCGTGCCTTTTTTAAACTGTCCTCGTTTGGATCTACTACGTACTGTACGTACAGCGTCATATTATCTTATAATACTATTCCGTGACTTAACATTAACGTGAGTTGCGCAGCACTTACTTATCTAACAATAGTACTTTCTTATCTAATAACTATCCTAATATATACCTACATACAACCATTTAGCAATACACTTAATTTCAATACTTTATACAATAAAATTAATTAATCTAATAATAATAAGCTATCCTAACATACATTAATAATTAAATTAACCCTGCAATGGTGTCGATTCTAGCGTGATTCTCTAAACCCAAAAACCAATCCGACCACAGTCCCCCCCTGTCATTTTGTATAGAGTATGACAAGGATAGACCGCCGCCAAACTCAGCTCTAGGTTCGGAGAATGATTTTGTACAGGTTTCGAGATGATCGCACATTGTTGCACCTAGATGGCCCCGCAAATTTGCTCTCTGATCGCCATTTTTTTATTATAGTCCGCTACCTCTTGATCCGTCGCCATGCCGGGAATAACAATGAGGCGTCTAATGGCATCATCTTCCTTGAGGTCCTGATAGAAGTAGGTGCAGGACACAGTATGTCGGGATATGGCCACGACTGCATGGGAGACACTGTCGTGAACCGGGTTTTTTCTTTCAGCTCCTCTTAGCACAACTACGTGTTCGTACGTCAGCCCCTGCGCATCATGTATCGTAAGCAATCTTGACTTTTCGCCGGTGCCATAACCTTCCCTGCTGAACTTTTCCTTCTCGTCTTGAGTGAAAGTCAGAAAGAGAGTGCTAGGGTTGCACCTTCGTAGTCTCGATTCCGATGACATTCTGCATTTCAGAGACCTCAGTATTTGCCGAGACGTATATATACCTTCATAGATATTTTTAAGGGCGAACGCCACGTCCATCGGGCAGCGGTGTGTGCAGAGAAGCTTCTCGGTTATAGACGTTATGGCGGCTGGACTTCCATAACGCAGTTCGAACATGGCGTCTCTCGATAAAAGGGATCTGGTTAGTATCGCCCATGAGGACGAGTTCTTGAGCCTTGGTCAGCCTGGCTATCATTATTATGGCTCTAAAGTGGACCAAGAGTGCTAGTATACTCTCTTATACAGTGTATTTGTTGGTTTTGCCGATTACAAAATCATCAACATAGTTGCAACTATGTATCCTGCTATATAGAAATAAATTGACAAACAAACCTAGTTACAGCCATCTATATTATAAGTTGTTTGTGTGCGATTAGATTAGAGATCTAACAAACGTGTAATCCCCCACCAGAATCACGTTGTACATTGAGAACTTATAACATAAGATGTAATCTAGTAACACCCAGTAATTTCACAGCCGGCCTTACCCTTCAAACCGGCATAGAGCAACTAGAACATTACTGTTTGAGGCACAATTAGGTAAGCCAAAAGTACCCAAATGACCCGTTTATACAGAGTTTTTTTCAAGAAAGCGTAATTTATGATGCAATCTTTGCCCTGTGACCATGAGTAACATTGCTTATGTTAAGCGATCGATAATCGAGTCGAATCCGTAGCCAACTTCGCAGTAATTAACTTACTGTTAGGACAAAATTAGAAAATATGCTTGACTCTTCCACACAAATTGTTTAACGTTAGCAAGTTTACCATTATCGTCATCATTATTCATCATCGTACGTCCGATCGACGAGGTACTAAACCTGGGTAGATAGAACTATAAAGTGAATACTACTGTATTCTAGTGAATGCTTCTGAAGTGAGGCAGAAAAACAAAAATCTGCAATGTTTTAAAATGTTAAATTTCATTACATGTAATAGCATGTAATCAAATTTTTTTAGTGGGAAATATCTGTATCTTTTTATCAATATAAAGCCATTAACAGGATTGAATTACGGCCATTACTGTCGATACAAATTTATAGCTCATGAAATACGTTTATGTGAATTCGTTGCTTTGAACGTCGATATAAAAGATGTCGTCAACTAAATCGTATGCATGCTAAATCGTACGTGCGTAATTGAAATGTAGACTCAAACTCTACGTTTCGAGTTATAAATCGAGATATAAAATGGATAGATTTGAAATTTCATTCACCATTCAAAGTGAATTCACGTGTATAAATAAGTAAATAGTAATCGAAATTAAACTAAGTAGATATTTCTGATATGTATATTATATTTTATAATATAATCAGTAAACATTAGAGTACTTGATACAGTTCTTATGTCGCTCGTAATAATGATTGTTTTCGTACTGTAAATGTAAAACCTGAAGTGATGCCCATTGAACATACAAAATTTTAATAACAAAATATACACAAGTACATGGCTTTGATAAAGTCAAATCAAGGTATGACATCAAATTTTTTGATAGGAAGGTCAGCGAAAAGAAAACTTTCCGCATTATTTTTAATATTGCAAATAAAATGATTAAGCTTAATAGTTCGAAAGATTTTCATTAGGTAACTATAACGTGAATACAATACAATTTTTTTTTCTAAACGACATTTTCACTATTTCCGTATCTATATAAGAATGTTTGATATAAGCTTAACACATTGTGCATATCAGAGTAGGGCTGCAGCATTCCGTGGATCGTTCAGATTTGCTGCCTTTTGGTACAATGGTACTCTCCGTATTCTCGGCAACAACCTTCCAACTGTAATAAACTGTAAATAAATCTTTAAACAAAGGTTAGTTTTTGCTTAAGTTTTAATTGTCGACATTTATATGAGCATAATTTATGCTTTTAACGTAAAAATGATGATGGTAGAAAAGAAAAAGGATTTATCTTCTAGATATTTATAATAAGCTTGGTGTAAAAAACCTTTTGTGAAAATACACCTTCCCTATTGTGCTATTGTCCTTTGACTGTTCTCGACTTGTACAGACTGATGAGTGTGCAAGTACTCGCACGTCATCAACAAACGTCATCCAGCCGCAAAATGTAGTCGAGAATTATATACATAACTTTTAATTTATATCATAAGTGATTTTATATTCAATTGCTATGCTTTCCGTGTGAGTTGATTTTATTTTTGTTATTATTATTTTAACGCTCTGTAAGTCTTGATTCCGCAAAGAGGTTTTGGCTTGTGCACTAATTAGGGCCTGTCGTAAAAACAGTGCTCCTGTAGAGATTTTTTGTGGAAGCATATGCTAAGATAGAACCCTTTTTGACACACATGGATTATACTAAACTACGATTTTTAATTCGAGTCAGTAAAATGACAAGTGCAACTGTCACTGATACAAAAAAGGGTGACCCACTACAACCCACTATAATAGTGATGTTCGGCAATCAATAGATTTAGACATTTAGTCATGCTTTATTTTATTAGGTATCAAAGCGTTTTTTTATTGTAAATATGTAATACATACCATATTAAATAATATGATTTGTGACACATGACACTGGAAATGTCATTTTACTGACTCGAATTAAAAATCGAACTTTATTATTATTTTCTCTTTTTTTATTTTTTTATTATTTAATGTCGAATTAAGTATTTTACAGTTTGTAGCGTATAAGTAACTTAATATTCTCGTGTTTGTCAATTTATGCTGTCAAAACCAGTTGAATCAATTCAATTAAAGTTTTGTGTAAATAGTCATAATAATAGGCTTGTTGCCTAAATTTCAGTAGTTAGATACTAATATACCTTGATGCCTATTCTATACAAAATAATTATTATTTTTGAAAAAAAAAATGCTTTTTATAAGAATAATTTTGCATTTAATTAAATATTTGACATTAGTCATCAAAAACGCTCATGACTGTCATGGCGTCTTGAATGACGTCACGCCGTGCAAAACACAGCTGTTTTAGTATCGGAATATTCGGTATTGTGAAGTTATTTTAATAAAAAATGGATTCATCGTATTACAAGTACTGCATAGTGCCCCAGTGTACAAGCACAAGTATAAAAACACAAAAAAAAATATTTATATACGTGCCAAACAATCAGCAGATACGTAAAAAGTGGCTGACACTCGCGAGACACAAGACACTTGGGAATGACATTTTGACTTTGACGTTTCGCACGGCGTGACGTAACACTTTTTAATTGGTGTTTGCTGTCACGTGACTTATGGCTTATTTTGTGCAATTTTATTTTATAAAAATATAAATAATCAATAGTTATTATTTTATAAAACTTTGTTTTTTCATAATTAAATGATCATCTTAATAGTTATGCAACCTAATGCATCAGATTTGTTCATAGTGGATACAAGCCTATTGTACGCGAACGTGATGTCAAATCAATAAGTCAATTTGATTGTATTAGTCTGTTGCGTTTTACTGGGAAACGTTTCCTTTAGCTATAACATTCTTTGTATTTTGTATGGTAACCATAGAAATTATGTGTGAAACAAAATTATCAAAAACAAATATACAAACAAGATTTCTAAGAATATTCGTATAGCCGTCTCAATATATTTCCTTTGTCTGTTGAAATAATAAAAAGTGCGCTTAACCTACAAATGGTTAAAACATTTCTGTTTATTTAATGTTTAATAATTGATGTATTGCGTGACTAAATAAAGTTTAGGTTAGAATTAAATCCAATTGTTAGGTGCTTAAGGACTTTAGATATTACTGATTCAGATGTCTATCGTAGAAAAGTAACACGCGAGATTTAAGAATATCTGAAAGTAAATAGGGTATTTATATGTTAACTTTAAACTATTGGGAGATATGTGAAACCTCTTTGCAAACTAGTTAAATACAAACTGAAAAATAAATATAATCTCAGAGGTATAAAAATGTCAGTATAACATGATAGTTATTTTTTCGAAATAATGCTTGGTAAATTTATATGCTTAAGTCAATACAAATATTCTCTCTATTCCATGGCTCCGTGCTATCATATTACAATCTAGCTTGCAGAAGTTTAAGGCTGACAGGAATTGCTCATGGACACTTGTGACTGGGCTATAGGTGGTGATGGCTTCAAAGACAGATAAGAGGGGCTAGTAGAAAAGATTTTTGATGAATCTAAATGTTGATGATGTTTTCGCTGGCACAAAGAATATTCTTTAACGAAATTAAAATAAAGATGCTTCCAAATAAATTAAAAAATAAAAATATTATTCTATATGCGAGCTTCTAACACAAGCTCATACGTCCGTATCTAATATGGATATATACAGTTTGCATCTGCCCACGAGAGATAAATCGACTAACTTTTCGGGGAACGCTAATTGTTAACCCAGACAGCTTCGTTAGCCGATGAGTTTGACTTCATAACAAAGTTTTATCAGAATAATTACTTGGGGAACACACTACTTATCAAATTGTCTGGAGAAATAATTTGATATCCGACTGGAATGCGGGAGCTGGTTGTTTAATATTTAATTTTAATAGATGCACACTTTGATTTTCGTCTGTGCGGAACGGGGGAAGAAACTTAATTTTTGTACTATTAATAATTTTTATACATTTACATTATTAGATATTACAGCATGTTTATTAACGTTTGTTTCTTTGTTCTTGATTTGTTCTTGATAATCTAATCAATGATATATAAACTCTTAGAATTCCACGAATTCAGTGTGCGGTTGATGGGTCTATAGTAATCGTCGATACTGTGTGAATGACGTCGTCTACATAACACACTAGTTATGTTAGATACATTTTGATATTGCTTATAGATGCCTTATTTTCTGTTCTCCCGACCCTTTTACAGTAATTAACCGTAAAGTTGTAGCCTTGAAAGCTTAAGGGTTATCGAAGAGCAATTGAGAAACTTTTAACTATTTCAAGCTCCGTTAGTGTTGTGCCTACACAATGCAGTATTGAAATAGTTTTGCTTAACACATAAATGCTTTGAAAGTTTGAATTCTTCGCTCAAGTTTTATGATAATTCCGTTTTAATTAGTGTTTGACAGCTTTATTCTAATGTTCAGTATCAAAGGATTGATTTAAGCTCGAAAATTAAGGAAATTTAATTTCAAGAACTCTAATTAGCTTTGTGACTGCAAAACTTTGTCTTTTCTTTTGTGCGTCTTAATAATAGTTTTCGCCTTTCTAACGTTATTTTCTATTTTAAATCACACCGTACATAAAACTTTTGAAAGTGTCCAAAACTCCTTAGTCAATCAATTTTATGGTCAATTTACAAGTTAGGTCACCCGTAATGAGTTTTTTTTTATTTTTATTATCATATATTGATAAACAAGCATACTGAGATGAAGCTTGTGTATGCCCTTGGTACACTTGGTACTTGGTACATAAGACTTGGTAAATATTTCAAATTATGTTAGTTTAGAGAATTATCTCCGATCGATATTCCACGATTAGAGTAAATAATAGACGCACAATAAAATTAAAAAGCTTACTTTTCTGCAAGCTCACGTAGATTTATGTGAGTAGCCGTCAAGTTTCAATCAACTTTGATGGCTCTATGAGCGCCGATCCCTTAGGGAGGATTGGATAAAAAAATCAATCAAGTTTGAGGAAGCTAATGACATCGATAACGCCGCCTCATCGAATTAACGCCGATTGCTATGTTCCGAATTCGGGATTGTGTCCCGCTCCTTAATAGCGTTAGCATTATTTTGTTGCTTATAACTCTAAAGTACCTTCGCCTTAAGAATGAATAATTATAAACAAATGCTTAGAAACGTGTTAGCTAGGTACGTGTAATTCAACAGAAAGTTGTTAGCAAATATTTTTAATTTCATAGTAAATATATAAATATAAATTGAAATGGTTCAAAAGAAAAATGTTTGTTAATCAAAGACTAGCTATGCATTTCACATATGTAAGGTAAGATTAGAGTAATTATAGTCTTAGTATCGTGTTATAAAATCAAACTCAAATCACTGATTGAGCCCACACTCTCTAATACAGGCTTTACTTTGTTTAATAACAAAAATATAAAGTACATAATTTTTCAATCATTAATATTTAAATTATTATATATTTACACAATCGAATATAAAAAATCATGAAAGGTATACAAATCAATACAGTTGTTTATACCGTTTAATTTGATAAGGAATTCTATAAAACTTGAACACGTTACAATTTTATGCAACACGAGAAATGCAAGAGTCTATGTATCGCGCGTCAAGTCTGCAGGCGCTAAGTCTTAAGGCAAAACTCTTATTACTTCCAGAGAGCGCACATATCTAGAAGTGAAACTAAAGTTTGTATAATATTAGAAGAAAGTTTGAAAGATATATAAACATATAGTAAGAGCATATTTTTAAAATTTCATTTGACATAATAGTACGTCATGTTAAGTTATGGTTGCTATCTTTCATATTGGCTAACGAAGACAGAAAATCATTGGAGCTTAAAACCGAATATAATAAAAGGAAAAAAAAAAATATTTTTTATAAATAATTTTACTAAACAATTTTCAAAATTCATACAAATCTATCAACTATACATATTTATGATTTTAGATATAAAGAATTTGTTTTAATAAAAAAGTTTTCCATTAGTAGGAAAGAACCTAAGTGTAACAAAAGAAGTATAACCGTCTGTACCATGGATCGTCGGGGAAGAGGCATGAAGTATAGAGAGAAGCAACATCATGTCATGGCAACTGACGACTTAATAATTAAAAACCTGTATTACAAATTAAACCTCGCCCTGACGCTGCCCGGATATTCCCTAAACTAGGGCACATCCGGTGAAACCCGGGCGGATGGCAATCTTACGATAAGGTCAAAGTAATGTACGTCAAGATGGTTGCTAGCAAAAGCCTATATTTTTAACATAGAACTAACGGTGTATAACTACAGCAGTTGCTTTTATCATTACTTGCTGTATGTTAGAGTAAGATGGAAAAAGAAAGAAGAATAAAGTAAATTTTTGTATTCCGTGTATCTATGCGAAAATTTCTCCTACAAAAACTATTAAGATATGCCGAAATTTGACAACTGAAACTCTATTAACTGGAGGGAGCCTTCGCCGAAACCTTCGGTTTACTTATTTCTACATAGGCTTTGAAATTATTGGACACTGTGATTTTATATTTTATGACACGTACACAATGGTTTTTTCGGATTACAGATTTGATGCCAATCTCACAGGAACCTAGAAAGAAAGGAAAGAAACTAGAAAGTAATTACATACTACAAAAAAAGAACGATTCCCATTATATAAATTAAAACAAAGAGAAACTCTCACATAGTTATTTAAAGAAATTAGTATATTGACCTTAGTAAGATACACATTTAAGAAAATTTAATTCATGTTTCATAAGAACTATAATATTTTTGATAAAAATTTCGGAATCATAAATTAAACACAGGATATAAGAGTAAGCTTGCCATTTCAACACACAGATACTATAGGCTTTATAAGGCTCTACAACTATAGGCTCTTTTATGGGGAAATGCATAGTTTTTTACAACAAAGTCCTACAAAGTGATATTGATTTGCCCTTTCACAAATTTAAATCAAATGTCAAAAATAGTCTTATAAAAAATTTATTATACTGTAGAAGATTATTTAAATTAAAATAATGCTAAATTTAATTTAAATTACTTATTAGCTAACACAATAAAACTAGTATTTGTAGATGTAATGTGAACTTGTTTTAACTTGTAAGGGTATTTCGGTTCAGGCTTATAATCTAGTGTCAGCTTCTAATTAACGCCTCTGTTAAAATACAAGGAGTTATACATAATAACATAACATAGTCCTCGATGGTTTTCTTGCTAGTTCTTTCCAGTACAAGGTCTCCCGCCGTAGACTTGTGAGCCAATGGCGTAGCGCCTTTGACGTGCAGGTGATTGTAAAATCCTGTTTAAATAATAAATTTATGATTTTAATATATAACTAGAGAATATTAACCATGTAATGAACGAGTTCTTGAGCTTTATGTCCACGGCTGCAGTAGCGAGTCGTCGGTGTCGCTGGCACGTGTCGCCAGCTGCATGTTTATTGCAAAATAATTCTGGCATAATTCGTCTAGCACATGGTGAGCCATTCAGCTTTACCTTTGTCTCAGAGGTATGACGGTATTAGTGTTTATATTTAGTAATGACCCAGAATTATTCCAAACACAGCTTGGCAATTTCGTGAGTGATAAAATGAAGTTAAATTTGTATTTATCTTAAACGGGTCGGTATATTTTTTTAAATTTTGTCCATGTAGAAAAATAAATTCGATCATTGCATAAAATTTATTATGTACCCACATAATGAATGAGAGAGAGACCAAAACTCTGAACAAATGAAAATATACTGAATGAAAATAGGCTTGCGCTTCCAGTTTACAGGCTTTCGTAACGTTTTTCTTAATTATTTATGAACGAAAAAAAAAACTTTACTAAGTTACGTAAAGTATTTTTTTTCTGTTACACGCACCTCCACAGAACTTAACTAAAATTGTAATATAAAGTCAAAGAAAATTATTTTCCGACAGCTATAGATAGTAAAGTATAAAATACTGAAATTATGAATTGGCGTTATTTTCAAGATTGGTTATTTATAATTTAAGTAACGAAAATCTCTGGACAAAGGAAAGAAAAAGCAATTTCATAGTAAATACCTAATATAATTTGAATGTGATAGGTATATGAAACCTACAAATGTTTTCGTCTGTATAATATGAGTAATTTGATTTCAAATTATGTTTTCTTCGTTAGATACAAAAAGAGAGATTACCGCTTCAAGCCACTGAAACACTCTGATTCATTATGCAAACAGCACCGGAAATTGTAAAGATATAAAAATTAACGTCTGCGAAATATTACGCGTCCTTTCGCCAGGGCAATCACGGCTATGTCAATTTGGTGGTACTTCAAAAGAGCCACGAGGATTTTCTGAACGTAACGACGTTGATTCATCTCGAGCAAGAGCCGACGAAAAACTTATCGACAACGAAAAGGAATTTGTATCTGCACCTATTAATTCATGTCGGGAACTCTAGCCGCAATTCGCTTGATTTCTCTAACAAGTTGCACGAACGTTTCATGACACGGCACCTTTTAATCTCGACCGACGTTTTTATGCGATGTTTATGTCAAAATAATTTAAGGTACCGTAGTTTATGTATTTATGGAGTCATTGTCAACGCCATGAATATGAAGCGATACTGAATGGGAATTAAAAAATAAATGCACTTCGAAGATCTTGAATATGGTTAAGCTGAGTTTGTAGCTTAGATCATGGTTTGTTTAATAACTTAGACTTAAAACTTTTGATTATTAAGTGAAGGGGTGCCAATATGGGCTTTATTTTAAGATTATGAGATAAAAACGAGGATGAATGTCATAAACACTACACTACTAATACTTTTATGTCAGTAATTTGATAGTTGGTGTTAATTATATTATACGTCTTTAAAATAACTAGAACTAACATACAAAGCTCTCTTTGCCTAAAGGTGTGGCCAAAAATTGACAGAAGAATAAAATGTGCATGTATTTGGTAATGCAAAAGTTCTATAGAACTGAATGGAAATGAATTTCATTGATTGAATATTTTTAGATTTATCTATCTTTACGTATCTTCAAGAGCTTTCAATATGTTTTGGTATATCACAATTTTGAACTAACCGATATGGGGGGTATAATAATATAGCACCAAAATGTGATAGGAAATTATGATGTGCTTTTTATTTGCAATTCAATTGCCTATAAAGATACAAATGCAAATTTGTTTAAGCAAGTCATAATATCTGATTTAAAATTAAGAATTTGAAATGTAGAATTTTAAATAAGAAAAATATTTTTTTCTTGCGGTAGCAATACAATAAAGACATAGAACAGCTTTGTTAAGGTAGGTAAAGGATAGCAAAACGTAAACTATCAAACAAATGTCAAACAATACATTTTTGAAGGATGGAAACTGAGAAGTCCCTGATTTAATATTTACATAAATAAAAATATGAAAATAATAAATAGATAAATAAACTATTCTGAGTAAAGTGTAATAATTATTTCCTTAAAAAAATTGATTTTAAAATGTCCTATAATTAAATATGGGAGCGGCAGGTAGGAAGCTACATTATCCTCCCCAAAGAGAAAATTTACACCAATGTAAACCTTAATAAAATACAAATTAGAAAAGAGAAAAAAATAACATGCCATCCTAGTGAGAATATACAGATTACATTGACAATATTAAAAAAATATATTTACCACGATCCATTATCCTTAAAATACGTTAGTTCAAGCTGAAAACTGTTGCAAATTTGATTCAAATTCAATTCATTTGGTTAACATCATTCACAAAAAATAATATCTACCTTGTTCAAATTTATCAGATAGAACAACACACTGCTCCTGGTAAATAGTAGGAAAATTCGGTATTTCCCTCACGTAAGACACGTTCGTTCCAGACAAAGATATCTCGTTGTATGTCTGCACTATGAATTTATTTCAAAAAACTATGTGGATCCCGGATCGTTGGATTTGCGTGGGTCTTGTCGGTTAGTGTAATTAGTGCGCTGTGGCGAAGTCACTACTTGAATAATAAATCCAGAAGACGACGTTCAGATATTAAAGAAAGATTTCATTTTGCTTGCCATATCTATAAGCGCTTACGTAGCCTCTAATATTCACAAGATGTACATTCATCGTGTACTTTAAATGAGATCAACGGTAAAAATAATATTGTTTTCAATTAACACGATTCCGAATGGGTTTTCTTTATGCACTAAATCAAATCAGGAACAAATGAAAAATCGTTTCGAATGATTTAAACGTGTTCATTATACGCAAATCACAACGGTTTCAATCTGAGGATGGTTTGAAAGACATAGTAAAACATGTTTGCAGATACATTATGTTGAATCCGAAGAGGTATTTTTTGTTTTGTTTTATAAAGATTAATATCTATCGTGTATTCGCTGGTCTTGTAGTCGAGATGTCCAGTAAAATGCATCCGTCTCTGATGGTCCAGTAAAATGAATCCTTCAAAAATATGGTCCTTTTAAAGCTCAATGCGAAGTGATCGCAGCCTACACATTTGCACTCAAAAACGTACAAATACCTGAGATCGTATATGATGGCGTTTATTTGCCGAACGATAATTTTATATTTATATTATATCTACTAATAAATATAAAAATAGTATATATGTTTTTAAGTGTCTATTTTGAAATTTTACTGCATTGTCCTGTATTCGTTTGTATTTGATGTTACACTGATGACTCGTCACACTGACTCACCAATTAAACCTGATTTGATCACAATAGTTTTAAGAATTTGTTGTTATATAGTTTTAAAATAATAAAGACTGTAAGTGTAAATATTTTGTTTATTTGCAATAAAGTATTTATCTATATATCTAAAGGTAGGATAAAAACTATTTGATATCGTATTTTTTACATTTACATCGTACTGTTAACAATAAAACCACAGAAGAACATAGAACGTATCATCATCTCTACCTAATGTAGTTTAAATTAACAACAAAAAAAGAGAGCTTCTTTTCCATTTATTATCCAGGGCTCTGTAAAATAATAATGAAGTCAATAATTTTGTAAGTAAGTGGTTCAAAGCAGCTTATCATCTAACAAGGAATCTGTAACGTATTATTAAACGGAATTTTAATTGCTTCGTATTAAATTACATATTTTATTAATTATTCAAGGGAGGCTTCTTTATTAAACGTTCAGAGAATATGAAATAGCCGTATCGAGGAACCATTAGTTTATTTTGTAACTGTTCGTTAGGGGAAGAGAAAATTCTTATTATATTGTGTTAATTAAACCACACGTAGGGACGATCAGACTAGTATTTCAGGCACGTAATTAGGAACGTTGGTTAAAGTCGTGTAGGGTGTTATTCGGACACAGAATTTGAAATGTGTTTTAAATATTACAGTATTTATTAACATTGGCTATTCTTTTGGTTAGTATTGGTTTATAACACAACAAGATAGCTACAAATCCGCATGGAATATGAGGATAAATTACTTCTAATAAAAAGAAAAAAGCAACACAGTCAATAAGATGTTTTATTAAATATTCTACTCCTAAAATTCTTTATCGCCGCATTCGACGACTTACATAAAATTATTGACTCAAGAAAATTCAGTTTCATAATACAAATAGCTTAATCGCTAAGATTTATATGCTTCAGTCTGATTTCCGTTTACAATACTTGCTTAACTTTAAATTTTAATCGTGAACTTATTTATAAAATCTCAATTTTTAGTCCAGGATAAGTATAGTCATTTCATGAAATATTTTTTCTACTACGAGCAGGATTACTTTTGAACCATATTCTTACGTAAAAATCAATATCCACGCAATTTCGATATCCAACAGAAGCGACACGTTGAAAGTAGAACCAGAAAGAACTGAAATCTTGACACCTCGTTTGACAGTTTAACATTGGTTAAAATTGTATTTCAGCTGTATTTGACTTCCTGCTTACTGGTTTCTGTGTTTTACTGATTTGTACAATAAATAATATATCATAATGCTATAATACTGGTGATCAACATTATGAAAGTATATGAAAAGGTTAAATATAATGCAAAAAGACAAAAAATTAAATGTAATATTTTTATCTAATTACGCGTCGTTGATTATAGAAGCGTTTAAAAGAATGCAACACAAATCTAAACACTTTCGAGCAATTGGCGTCGACCACAAAAGATTAAGCGGCTGTTTACATCAACTGGGTGTAGCGTCCATTACAATACACGGCGCACGATCTCAATTCCACGATTGAATGGAAATTTGCGTTTGAAAACAAACAAATTTCTAGCGAGCAGGTTCATTGGGAATGTTCCCAAACTTTGTATTTGCCTAATTAAGTATATACAGGCGACCCTCTCTTGATTAGATCACGTATCGGACGGATCAAAACGGATCTCAGAGTAAATAGAAACTTTCTTTGTTTTTGTTTCCAGGATAAATTGCAGACAGTGAACGAATCATTGTCAATGATTTGGAATTTTATCTTTTTTGAATTCCATAACGGTTATGATGATAATCGCAAGAATAAAATAAATTGAACCATTTCATTTATCCCTGCTAATATTATAAAAACGAAAGTTTTGTATGGATGGATATTTGTTACTTTTTCATGTAAAAACTACCAAATGAATGGCTTATACGCTAACTACTCCAAATACGTTATACGTCGTCCTGCGCAGACGAAGTCGCGGCCACCAGCTAGTAGTAGGTAAATAAATATTTCTTACACACCCACCAATTAACGTAGCTGTAAGTAATCAGTGTAAGGTTTGTGTAATGGAATTCTGGGTAACATCAAATATATATTAACCTCGGTAACAAGAAATATATTTTAACAGTCAAGATTAGAACATAAATGCTCGTATTCATCAGGAAAATATATACCCCTAGCGAGGCTAGAACCCTTGAAATCAATATACAAATCATTACATGCACCTAATACCCAATAAATAAGTTTATATTATTAGTCGTATATATTCTTTTAATTTAATGCAAAAATGAGAAAGTATATCTATTACTGTATATAAATACGAGCAAAGTAATATTCTATGCTCAAATTGTTCTTTTTTAATTTGAGTAAAAATCAATGACGCAAAAAGTTTAAATGCGAACATAATTTATATCCGCCAAAAACACGTTCATTTATAAAATGAAAAACGTTAACAAATTGAATTATCTTTTAGTTAGTAAATATTTGATTATTAGCATTATTTTGTGTTTTTCTCATAGGTGGATAAAAAGTAGACTATCATTCGTTTGCAAAATGATTTTTGCGATCAAAAATGATACCTGATAGCGCTTTTGATGTAAGTGTTACTTGATCTTATAGCATACTCGTATAAGAAATATAAGTTTCTTGCCGTAGTCCAATACACCTTTCTTACATTGCCAGTATTTGTTAATTTATATCATAATATTAATGTGTAATAATCAAATCCATAAAGTACTAATACAAAAATAAAGTGGTAATAATATTAATTTATACTAATTTTATATCTATAAAGAACATACGACGAATAGTTTTGTAATGACACCAACGAATTGTTTTGTCAGCAGCCATCGAGCGCTGACGTCCTGAATACGCGCTAATGAAGCCGTGTTACAACGGTAACACTTCAACTAAGCTTAAAATATCTTTTGACGAAACGCACTCCAGTCGGTTGAAAGCACACCACGCTGAATTAATGGGGTCGTCACTTGATGTCGTAATACACGAGTAAATTGTAATTACAAGGGTTGAGATAGTATACATTAAAATACATTAGGCATAATTAAAGTACGACGAGTTGGCCGATAGGCGGGCGTCTTTGTGTTGTGAGGTTGCAAAGCCTCCTTATGTGGGAAACATGCTGAATATATAATTACAGTAAATCAATTGTGAGGTGATTATCAAAAAAATAGCTATAATAAATACAACAGGCAATATTATCATATAATATTTTCAAACAACATACCTGGCATACTGCTATCTTAGCTGACTTGCAGTCATAATTTACCGCAACTCGTGGCGAAATGAAACACAAAAAGACAGTAAGTGCCTAATAATTTCACTTGCTAAAATCTTCAAACCAAATACAGAGTAATACAGAAATAGATAATATAGAGGAATCCGTACAATGACTATAGGATTGAATTTTCCTTCCGTTTTGTATTCTTCGCATATTCGCGTTCGTCATTTTGTTTTAACGGGAAAGTGTAGACGTCTGCAGCAGATCGACACACCCTCATGTGACAGTAATGGGGCCAAAGCAAATCTTCGCGTAAGAAGTGATGTTACATGTAGAGATACGTGCAACGTACAAAATAGACCGCGATCGACTTATACAGCTTTCTACTCTAAAGTGGCGGTGTGAAGCTGAATTTTCGGCTAAAAAGAAGATAAATATAACAAGAGTTCATATTAGAGATGAGAATGTTATGATAGATATGTTGCTAAATTTAAATGGGCAATCAAAATAATAAACCATTATATAAGAGAAAGTTTAAAAGTCGCACCGCTAACGAAGGGGAGGGTAACAGACTAGCATAGTATAGGGATAAAGAGGTATGACAATCAAGTTCTCAGTAGAGTTATGAATATTATATAAAGGCTCTTACTTTAATTAAGACTTAAGAAAGTATAGACGGATTGCGTGAAAATGGCACGCGAATAATTGTAGTGCAGAGATGATGACAAGGAATAAAAAAAGAAGATGTTTTGCGTCGGCCCCAGTTAAAAGTGGAATAAGGGCAAGGTGAAATGATGAGGTGAAGAGATTGTGGTTTCCTAATATAAGGATATGCATACTAATAGAGGGACGCTTAGTATTATAGACAGATATCCGCGTTAGAAAGAAAATGTTCGCTGACTTGACATAATTATAATTTATAACGCAAACAAAATTTTCTCACTATAATTCAGTGAATTGTACTAGCTGGAATCATTTTATATGTAACATTAGGTACATTGACAATCAACCAGGCTATAGTCGCTTTTAGCACGTGTGATATTTGAACACAACCACAGTGTACGTTTCTAACGTATGATATACGATTTAAAATCGCGGTATCCAATAATTTCACGGGCATATTTTACAGTTCAAATCGAAACATAGTAATGCATGGACTGCTGCTTTGCGGCCCATGTACGAGTAAGTATGAAATTCCGCACAGTATCTTAAATATACGAATCAGCGAAATTATCTATCCAAAAGCTGATATACATTTCACTATGATTTTACGTGAGTCTGCTTGAACGTAACAATTCGCGTGGTTGCTTTGTTGTGGTTTTGTGCTAAAATGTTGGTAGCTAAAACTGGTAACGGTAAAAAATACATAGTTTTATGGAACAATTAAAATTATATAAAACATAACAGTAATAATAGATATACATTTAGAGCGCATGCCTTCCTTCATCTTGTCTATGGTCATTGTGTTTTTATGTTTATAACTTATTGATATTAATAATCTCGTAAATCTGTTTTAATTTAACTCTTAAAGATTGTTATTTCAATATTTCTGTATCGTAAACGAGCTAAGTAATGATTAGCTAACTTTATTGGCGCGCAGTAAGTCCAATTCATTATAATGGTGCTTAACACGAAATCAACCAATTAACTTAACATTACCTTGATTGAACTTGTATTATGATAACGTATCTATATGTGTTTCACGTACCTTTTAGTGAAGGAAAACTCATCCCATCTTTAGAGTGTTTAGACCTCTGTGAAATATGCAGTGCAGACACCATTTAGTTTCTTTGTAGTTGCACGCAGCTTGCCTCTAGATCTTATTCTTCATCGTGGCAACATTGAATAACACACAAGAAAACATAGGCTAGGCCAAACTCGAAAAATATAATTAATAACCATATAATAATATATTTCGAGTTTGGAATAGCTTCTGTCTTCTTCACCAGATATCTTAGAATCTTAAGACCTTTAGAATCTAAGACCAGTGAAACCAGAGTCTTAGCGACATCTATTGCTGTCAAAATGTATCATTAAAATGTGAATATGGAATAATTACATGAAATGTAACATCATGTAACAAGATTTGAAAGAAAGTGGATTTGAGAAAGTGTTGTGTGAAAATAAGCAGGTCATCAATAGTTGGGTATTGAGGCTTCTGCGTTGATATATCTAGGAATGAGATCACGTTGGCTGGTAATTTATTGCAACCTCGCAGGGGCTACAGCCGTTAATTCTACGGGCATGATATCACTTGACAGGAGTGTAAATGCGCCCAAGCATGTAGCTGAGACGAATCTTAAGTAATGTGCTTGATAAATCTTGATAAACATTCTACACGAGTCCCAAAACTTAACTGTACTTAAAATTGATCAGATTGTAGATGGGCTGTAATTAGTAGGCGTTAGTCTTTTGCTGAGCGCAGTTTATCAATTCTCAAGTATACCTAAGTTAAAATGTCAAAGACACCCAGAGTTGGTAACGCGTCTACAGATATTAATCTATTCATATAAAGAATGGTAAACATATAGAAATAGGCTTAAAGTTAAAATCAAACGTTTTGTATCTAATACTTGTATCACATCTACCAATCTGAATACGATTAACATGAACAATTAGTATTAAAGTGAAAAGACATCAGTTAATAACTGATGTCTTTTAATAATATGCCTATTAATAATACTGATTCAAATGAATAAATGTATGAATGTGTGTGTATGAATCTGTAACTAGATGTGTGAGTGTTATATCGACATGAGCTTTATTAAAACTGCCTTTTCAACAGGTCCTGTATGTCCTTGAGTCATTTCAATACATAAAAGTGTTTATATAATACGTTTATTCTACGTTTCGCTTCGTAAATGGTAGCATTTTTTACATCTATATACTTGAGAAGTTTATTATAGAAATAAGGGTAAGCACATTTAGAAAACCGGTTTACAAAAGCAGTTTTCGTGCCTGGAATTTGGTTCTGATCTCTGATCATATTATCGTTTTGTGGAATTCTGTAGTAGTGTGGTAAGTGAAAAACATAATATAATCAAAGTATACTAGAAAGTATACAAGTAATAGTGTACAAACATTCAAGTAGTGACTCAAGAAAATAATTATTAATTATGTTTTGTTGGTGGGCATGCCTTGTAGAATCTAGAACAGAGGTTCCCAGACTTTTTCTTGGGTAGACCCCAAAATTTTATAAACATATATCATATAAATCTTAATATTAAATAATAAACCTTTTTTCTTCATAGGCACTTTTATAAATAATGTATATGTTTTTATATTAGAAGATAGTATAATGTAAGTAAATAGGTACTTACTATCAGTGTATGTTGAGATACATTATCGTAGACCCCTATTTCATTTCATGGACCTCCAAATTTTTTTTTTCGTTTATGTAGACTCATTTATGTAGAGCATTTCGTTTTGCCAGATCACTTAACTACGCCTAGTATAGCCAAGAAAGCCAGAGTAGGAGGATAATTTTAAAAGTTTATAAATATATTTATGCTTTTCTAAGTTATTAAGAAGGAGTATTTATTAAAATATTTATAAAGTCTGGCGATAATAAAGTCTGACGAACAAGTGTTCGATTTTATTATTGGTAGGTTGAAATCTCTATTGATTGAGACTACTTACTGTATATTATGTAAGGGTTTTTCAATGACAAATGCCGCACAGTGAATTGTGTAGCCTTATGAGTTATTTCTTTATCAACAATTGCGGTATGCATCGTATTACTGTATCAGATGACAAAGGGCTTATCTCTATATCACACCCAAGAACTGCTACAAACTATTAATATAATTAAAAATATATGCACGTATTAAATAATTTAAATATACAACAAGAAGACACTATGTAAAGCTTTTTTAATTATCGGTGAGTTTTCAATCACAAGGAAGCCTAACGATATATCGGGTCATTATACGAGAGTTACCGAGCAATTCCATTTAAATAATAGGAAAAATTATTCATCAGGCCTTGATAGATGGCTATTGACGTGAAATATAAGCTATCTCTATTATAATAATATATATACTATATAATATTATAAGAGTTATCGTTAAGATTATGTAAGTACATCTCTACATACCAAAGATTTTTAGAACTATGAAATGCTAGCAAACATTACTATAATGGAACAGTTTTAACAGATATGAGATTCGAAATATGTACTATATCAAAACATTTCTCATTGATATAAACATGATTCAGCAAAAATCTGCGACAAATCTTTAACTGTTAAGCCGGAATCGTACTCGTAACCTTCAAAGAAAGAGCTACCGATATTAATGGTTGTTATAAGTGGAACATATCTTAGTATTGTTTATTGTTTCTGTAGTACAAATTGAACTAAAACAACAACAACTTGATTTATTCCGCGAATATTTTAATGTTAAAACATGTTAATTAGTTAGTCCGACGGTTTGGACGCTTTACAGTATTCGTTCATAGCTACAAGTCCCGCTTAGCATCCAGCATTCAACTACCTCCCCAAGGGGGTGTTTGGGCCGTCACCTAGCACGTTGGCGCAGTGTAGGTTGATGAGGAGCACGAAAGTACATCGTCTATCAGTTGGCAGGATGTAGGACGAGCAAGCGAACTTGGCTTGGGTCTCGTCGAGTATAATTCAGAACCCCATGTATACAATACGAGTATATACTGTTTATATATTATATTCCCTGTTGTACTATAAATAACACAAATCCGTACTTTAGGACGATTAAAAACAGTTCGTTTTGTACATATATCTTTTAATGTTTCGAGACATTATTACTCAATGAAACAGAACATACAGAAAGTATAGTACGGAACGAGATAGCACGCGCTAGCGAAATATACTATTGGACTGAGAAACGTGTCTTCATTTTCTCACTATTACCGCATGAGTAAAAGAAATAAATAGAGACAAAGCTTCTTAGGAGTGTGTAAAAGTCTTACCTATTTTAGTAGGGCTAGTAAAAGAAAAAGAAATACAATAAGCAAACATTTTACAGTATTTCATTATGTATGTACATAGGATAACGTAATAAATGTACTTATATATTGCTTACTCAGAATATTATTTATTATATAAATATTACATAATAATGTTTAATGCCTTATGCTTAAAGCCTTTGTAAGTACTTGTTTCAGAATATAAATATTCAAAACGGCAAAGTATTTGTAGATTCACTAGTTATATAAGTTAAATATCCACATAATACAAATAAAAAGACTGAATTAAGAATTTAAGTAATCAATCATTTATTACATTCATCCTCGTCCAGAATAGCAGAATACCTATAGAAATACTAAAAAAGCAAGGAAATGAAATTGTGAAGACAACTACTATCATTTTCCGCCAACAGTTTTTAATTTTGTCGTATATTGTTAATACCTGTACGTATCAAAAAGTAACAGATATATACCTATCCGTTATTTTAGTTGGCATTACGGAGTTGTCAGATTCTGAATACAAAATCGAGCGAATACAAAAGTGAATACAAATTTATATTCGTTTTGAGCTCGCAGATAATTGGCGCGCCCGATTTATCGGTTTAATCAAACCTGCAACATTGACAAAAATATGAGAGAGATGCACAAAATATTATATTCTAAGTTAGAAAAAAGTCATATTGAAACACTTTTCTACTATTTTTGTTACATTTATCACAGATTATTCACAGTAGTAACGCTTTCAGCCTGAATTTCATCTGATGGATCGTGATGATGTTAAATGGATCTGATTTGAAAGTCTTATTTTTTAGTCAATCACGTCAGTACTGCAAATATGATGTAGGAGACGCAGAATATTCGCAGGTTGCTGTTAAATTCCATTAAAAGATAAAATGAAATGTACCAGTCAGTACAGTAGATTAAGCTCATCAGAATGGCCTACGGGTGCTTCCAACATTCGTGGAAGCAGAAATGCTATTCTAATCTCAGCCAGGTTCTCATTCACTCGCAGCAACACAATTCAAAATGTATTGAGTTGTAGTATTCTACGAAGAGAAAGAATAAGCAAAAGAATTAGGACTAGAGTGTACGTTTTTTTTACGCAAAATATTTTTGGGACATTGTCATAGAATATTCCAGGTAATGAGTTAATCAGAAGGCTTTAATTAATGCATAACAAAATGGTGCTGGCGGAGAGAATACGTTGCTACTTTTACAGAATTCCTACATTCCTCACTAGACAATTTATTTTGCAGTTTTTATCACAGGCAATTGTGTTAATGCTCTTTTATGGATTACAGGTTGCAAGATATTCTATTTTAAGCAACTATATTGGTTTGAGAAGACTGCTCACCAAATACCTTTGGTATAAGTTAAATTTACGTATTGCTTCGAATTACGTTAGTAAGCGGTTATCATGGTGCTAATAGAAAGCTCAGTGTGTTGCTGATTGTACAAATATGAACAATTAAATCAAGGGTAATATTTCACTCGGGCGGAAATCCAACTTATATGGATTGAACATGAATTTGACTTGGTGCCTTTGCCCCATCAGTCACTGCAAATTTTACTGTTACGATCGAAAATCAATGTCGTTGTTTGCTTCTTTCACTGTTAAATCTTAGCGCGAATTCACTTTTAATAACTACCAAGTAAGTAATTACAAAATATTTCTTAAAAATTGGTTAATAACAAAGTAGGCTTACAAATTTGTATTTGTAACATTGAATTTTCTTAACTTTGAATATATTATATATTACTGCTATATCTGATGGGACCTAACCTCACCTGCTTGCAGTGCACTAACCACTAGGCTCTGGCGCTCCATATCAGACCTCAACTGGGTCAGCGTGATGGGAGATGGCACAAAACCCCATTATGACGTGGAGGCTTATATCTATCAGTAAACATGTCTTACCTAAAATATTGATAATGAAATACTACACTTACTTTTCCCAACTTATTTCACCGTCTTTTCGTAGAAAACACGTGAAATTATACCTATAAATGTTATTGCATAAAAGAATGCCTAATAGTAGTTTTAGCGAACAGCTGGAAACTAATTAAACTGTTACGTCACATGCATTTTAGATTAAAAAGCATTGCCTTTCTAAATGGACGTAAAGAGACAGCATTTGAGAGGCAATTTACGGCCGAATCCCGGTGTCCTGTTTCCAGTTAATTCCGCCGTATAACCGGCACGAGATAACCACCGAGCCGATTTATTACTTTAATCAAACCAACATTGCGCGCTGACAAAAACTACGCACTAATGTATTATTTTCTGGATCGAAACCTCCAAGATACGGCACTAGCGGAAATTGAAATGTGTGTGTATGGATTACAATTTTAAATAGGATAATCTAAATTATACAGCTGATAATAAGTTATAATGGTCATCATCATTCATTATTTCAGCCGAAGGATATTACTAAACATAGGCCTATGGGATATAGTATTAATATATATGTTATGTACCGGCATAGATTGCCGGTATAATCTGGTATTCTATACAATACCTAGGAAATGTATATAATACCTAAAACGTGTAGGTAATGTATGAAATATTATTCATTTTATGCTTTGCCTAGGTATTCTATACAATACCGAATGCACAGTCGGTAATATATGTAAAAGAAGAAAACAGGGAAGGAAGGGACGTGCGGGCGGGCAGACCTGTTCCCGAAGTTGATAGAGGTCGCGGTGATGCTCGCAACATACTAGGTGGTATCTTACTAAAAACCGATGACGAACTTTATCAGCCAGGCACAAAACAAGGCGTTGTAAAGACATATTCAAGACAGCAATTTACAGTTTGCCATCAAGAATTACTTAAAAAAGAAGACGTCCCTAATCTAGAAACGACACTCCGTACAGTTGCGACTTTGCATTCTACGGGGACAGATCAGGGATTTGTCAAGTGTAGACGCAAAAAATACTGCGATACTAAAGAGTGTTCTTGTCTTAAAAGTAAGATTTTGTGCACTTCAAAATGTCATAATAGTTCCTCATGTAAGAATAAATAATTTATTACTTATTGATTTAAATTTTGATTAGGCAGTAGACCTACTTATTATTTTTACAGAAATTGATTTGTTACTAAAGTTTTTTTTAATACTTATTAAGTACTTGTAAGCAAATTACATTATGTTACAACCAGAAGATTTTTTAGCTTCACGTTTTTTTTTCAGTAATTTTATTGTTTTTTAAGGAGCACCCTAATTGTTAATTGCAATAAAATTGATTTTAAGTAATGGAAAATGTTTTGTTTACCCGTCACTTTATAGGTAGGCCAGTTTACATTGATAAAAATAGACCAAGATCTATTTATTTTACACACTACCGGTGAACCGGCAGGTACTCTATGCAATCCCTAGGAATTGTATACATTACCTAGGTAAAATATGGAATGGACAATAAGATTCATAATATTTCATACATTGCTTGGACGCCCCAGGTATTCTATATATTACCTAGGTATTGTATGGAATACCTGAATTATACAGATTGCCGGTAACATATACATCTTACATATTTGTGTAATTAATACACAATATTCTGACGAGAAAAACAGCAGTTGTTTTTTGCAAAATATGTACTTTAGTTTCAAGTGATGCAAATATTAATATTTTCTATGACGCAATATGACGCATTATAATAAAAAATATAATATTATTATCTCTTCCTTGGGATATGTATATTACAGATATACTTAAGCGTTACTTATACGTGGGGCGCAATTAAAGATTTCGGTATCAATAAAAAAACAATTAACGTTTATATGAATTTATTGTTGTGTTTTAGTCTAATTTAGTGTTTATATATGACTGTCTATTATTATATAATACGAGTATATTGTCCTTTTACGTTAATGCAACATTTGGACCACTATGTGGTGACTCAGATACATGTTTTTCATACTCTTCGATAGCCTCCACTGAATATAAAATCGTTGATAGCGTAATAGATTAGCGATTTTCCGGAACAGAAAACTGTTGCACGTTACCACACGACTACGAGTATATGCAGCATGACACATAAGTGGAATGATTTTTGCCTTCAAAACTTATTTATTTGCCTGGCCATGTAGGAACTTGTATTATCGTGGCACAAGATAATACTGTATTTGCCGTTATTTTAACGGAATTTGTCAGTAATTTCTGGTAATTAAATGGTCATGTATCATTCACTATTTATATATAAATATTATTTAAGAACAGTAGCCAGGTATCGAAACTTATTAAAAAAGAAGCAATAGCCCGGTTTCCCTAAAATTCACATATTAATTTACATGTAATTTATCATGTTTTAATATCTTTATAAGTATATTATCGTATTCTTTATTTTCAACTACAACATTTTAATCGGTTAGCATTTGTTTTGTAACACTCATGGTTTAAATTGTTAAAATTTAAACTTTTGATTGTAACTTTTAAGCGCTGATGTATGTGAAACAGTAGTTATAAGATTTTTTAAATAATAGTCATATTTTTTTTGTAAATCATATTTATCAGCTATGCTATATCGTTATATTTATTTTTATCTACAATATTGCCATAAAACTTATGACTATTTATTTTATTTTGATTATATAACTCATATTGTTATTCAACTTTACAAAACCTCACAGCTTATTGAATATAGATTTTGTATATGCAATGCATATCTTTTACACGATATCATTTGTAAAGAAAGTAATGTAAGACTTATAGCCGTTTTCACCAACCTTGTCTTAGCTTAGGTGACTCCTAAGTGACATGCTGTCACTTTTTATATTAACTGAAAAGAGTGAGACAGCATGTCTCTTAGGAGTCACCTAAGCTAAGACAAGGTTGGTGAAAACGGCCATTATACTTTTCATTCATAATACGCATTAAGCAACCATATTCAGTAAAAGCATGTTGCAAATAATATAGAGATATTTGTTATGACCGATTAAATTGAAGATTGAAATCATTTCTTTTCAAGAATTTTTGATTTTTATTTTGAATTGTAGAGATTTTATTATAAAAGGTAACTGAGATTTTAATTTATCGCATGTTAAAACATACATCATTTATAATGTAAATACGGAGTTTTATCAGCGAAGATTCATCATACACAAGAGTTCATTGTTCTGCTACACTTTCTATGCAGATGTGTTGGGTGCCTACTTGTAATGGCATTTAAATTTTGTTGGTGGAAAAATCCAATTGGAGTTACGGCGGTCGTGAGCGATACAGGCGTTTTATGAGCACCATAAAATTTACTTAACATGCAATGCTTTCGAAAATTAAAGTCTGTAATATGTATGAAAAACAGAGGGAAGTCGTTTTTACTCTTGTACTTAAATTAAAAAGAAACGATGTTTTTTCAGAGTTCAAAAATGGTTGTTATTGTATTTGTTGGACTTAAATGAAACAATGATAATAAGAAGTGTAATGAAATCGTGAATTCTGTAGAAATTTTACAAAAGGAATATCTACAATTTTTTTTGGAACATGTTGTTTACCAAACAAGTACGGAAAATAAAAAATATACAAATATATAAAAAATATATATTTTATGATAGTGGTGTGATTACCCAGCTATTCGACAATTAATGATACCAAATGCAGCAAATGCAGTATCTTGTGTGTTATTATTTAGAATTGTGTGCATATATTGTTGAATCATAATAATAGTTTATTTTATACATTTGGCAGGTACAATTAGCAAACCTTACAGTTGACTGTTGATTAGTTATTTTAAAAAATAAAAGAAAATTCCTTCGTTTTTTAAAAATAAGCTCATTTTTATATTACTTTAAAGTTCAGTCTAAGCAAATACCTATGTCTAGCTGTAGTTTGAAGCTCTAAAAGTGGTTATTGTACCTTAACTTTTTATTAATGCTTTCCACTCGTCATTAAATACATTTTTATTTAATTTATTATTTTGGAATCATGTCATCATCTATCAAAAATGCACCATTTCTCTTAAATTTAAATACCGTCACCCACCGATTGATTCAGATACTCACCGGGCACGGCTGCTTCGATCTGTGTCGAATAGGACGGGAGGGATCGACACGAATGCCACCATTGCGCATCGGACCTCGACTCGGCTTAGCACACGCTGGCGGAGTACTCCGCGTGGGCCTCCGAGCGCCGAGTCTTGGTCGCAGAGATCGCGCGAGATCTGTGGATTTATGTGGCCGGGGGGCGTTGTCGATGGAGGAGATCGGGGGAGGTATTGTAGCATCCCTCGAGGAGGGCTCCCCTGTATGGGCAGGGGAGCGGAGGCTGAGGGTTCCCGGAAGTCGATTGGTGTTCCCGGGGGCTCCCTACATGCCTGCGGAAGGCCATCCCTGAGGTTTTTAGTGGGTAAGTCTCCCCCTTCCGGGGAGGAGAGCCCCACATAACCGCCGGCTCGCCGCAACCGGGGTATGCAATTAAATGCATTTTCCTCAGGGGAACTAAAAAAAAAGTACCTTACTCAACATGATACTCGTAGTTCAATCCACTGAAGTTCGTTTCAAATTTAAGTATATTTATTATTCATCATAGTTCATATTCATCCCCACCAAGGGGCACGAGCCTACTTCAACTAGTTATGATAGGACTTAGTCAACCACATTGGCTCAGTGCTTACTGGTCGCCATATGCGCCATATAGGTGTATATGCAGGTACACTTACGATATTTTCTTACACTGTAGTACGTCAGAAAAACTGTTTTCGTACTAATTAAAATGCTTTGACTCAGATATTCATCAATCTAAATGAATATTCATCTGAATTTTTCACTTCGATGAGAAAGTTAATGGTTGTGGCTGAATAAAAAAGACGACTTGATGAGTGAGTGATGAGTGCACAATTACTATCCGTTTCCATTTTATAATGACTGCCTACTTGATTATGAAAATTGTTATTTAATGGCACATAACGCCTAGCATAATTTAATTAATGAACATTATTGTTTGCTTTTTTTTTTTGGACGGACCTATGCTGAAGCCTCAGATGGCTATGTTCAGCTTTGCAATGAGTGTGTTTGTGGAAGGCGCACGAACGGAAGGTTCGACACCTAGCGACACCGGCGACCGTTCCGGTGTCGTTACGGTCGAAGCAAAGGGAGTCGACGTAGCTTGAGCGCGCCGTCTAATGGCTCGAACGTTCAAGTTCGCCGTGTAGTGGAGGGTGAGAATCTACCCGGTACATGATACGTTACCGGGTATGTGTATGTATGAGCGGGGAGGATCTTAAGGACTTTGTTAGAAATGCCATCAGCGCCGGGTGCGTTGCGGGGACTGAGATTTTTGATTAACGTTCTAACCTCATCGACAGTGACGGGGATAAGGTAGCCGTGGGGGGAGTAGATGCTATTTTTCCGACTTCCGAGTCGACTAGGTTGATGTGTTCTGAGAGAAAAGGGAGGGTGCTAGGCGAGCATTGAGACTCAAGGCTGTCGCCTAGGCATTCAGTCATTTCGGTGTCGTCGAAGGCCGTTGTGTTGTTGGGGTTTTTGAGAGGTGGCATAGGAGCCTCCAGGTCAGATTTGAACGGCCAGTAGGCCACGTGCGAGGGGGAGATGTCCTCAAGTAGTGCATGCCACTGAGAATTCCTGTAAGCCTGTATGTTGTGTTTTACAGTGCGCTGTAAATCACGCATACGTGCCCGGTTATCCTCAGAGGGAAACATATCGTAGGCTCGAATGGCGGCGTTCTTAGCCCTTATCAACCCTCTTAGCTCGTCGGGAAATCGCATGCGATGGTTGCCCATAGCAGGGATCTCCCTCGAGGCACCGCTGATTGCGGTGGTGAGGTGGTTGGTAATGGAATCGATTGCCGCTATCGTGTCGTTGGGAGTAGGTAGGGGATCGGGAATAGGGGCTAGGTCGGGGCCTAGAGACGACTCGTGTAGTGTCCCGAGCCGTTTTAGGTCCGTGACCGTGCGGGTGCGGGGTGCAGCGTCGGCAGGCGAGCCTAGCTGCAGTAAGACGGGACGGTGGTCGGAGGAGACGGCTGAGATTGCCTCTATCGAGTGTAGCCGCAGGGCCACATTTCAAAGGAGGGCGAGGTCGAGAGTGCTGGGAGAATGGTTGACGTTGGGTGGGTCGGAGCCATGGGGGCGATAAGGTCGAACCCGAGCGACTCTGTGTATCTACGCATCGCCAGCCCTTTAGGGTTGTTCGATGTGCAGCTCCACTGAGCGTGTCTGCTATTGAAGTCGCCGGCGATGATGGCGGCGTCTCCCATAGCAAACAGTGCTCGGAGATCTTCCTTAAGTAGGGGTTTTGTTAGGGGAAAGTTTCCTGGATTAAGAGGACATCAATAGCGTGCTCGGCTAAGAACGAGGTAATTTCGTCTTTTTGACCATTGATATTGTTGGCATTGTAATAAGCGAGGGTCAAAGCGCGAGGTTTCCAGCGTTTTGCCGCTATTGGGGAAACTATTTCGGGGAGGTTCGAATCCGCGGAGGGGTTCGGGGCTAGGGCGGGTTGCAGTGCCAGAGTAGGCACCGGGCGGAAGGACTGGGGCGCGCGCGTGGGCACGGGTCCGGGGGCGGAGATAAGTTGAATTTTGGGGACTAGACCCACCGGGGGGCCTTGACGCCAAGAGCTGGGTTTGGGGGGCGCCGGGCACGAAGTGTAAGCGGCGGCGTGGGCGGATCGCATATAGTAGGGCGCGGATTTGGGTTTAGGGGCCATAGGGTACCCTTTGTAATTGGCCGTGTGGCTTGTTTGCCCGCATGCGGGGGGATCGTTCTCGTCTGGGATTTTGGGACGGGGACAGTCTGCGGTGGCGTGGTCGCCGAGGCATTTTTCGCAACGGGACTTTGCGTAGCAGCGGGACGAGTGGCCATAGAGCTGGCAATTGTGGCACTGATTGGGGAACGATTTTTTTGCGTGGGGCTTCTACCGTTATGTCTAAGTGACATAGCGTGGGGATGTTGAAAATGTCCTTGCCCTCTGGGGAGAGGTCAAGGACCGCTAAGACAAGATCGTATGGGACACGATCGCGAGTGTACATCCGGTGTACAGATATTAATGGAAGGGATGATCGAAGGTCGGCCTCGATAGATTCGATGCCGCGTATTACGACGCGGAGGACGCGCTCTTCGAGGAGACAGTAAGTATGAAAACCGATTTTACGGTCGCGTAGGAAGCGCGTAAGATCCCGGTGGGCGGTTGAAGTGGGGACCGAGACTTTGACGGCTTGGGCGCACATGCGGGCGTGAGTGAATTATATTTTTTTGGTAGTTAGAGCAGCCGAGATGCTGTTCCAGCCGTCCTTGTCTTGAACAAAGACTGGAGGTGGCGGAGGGCCAGAGCGGGACGGCGCGGGTTAAAGTGGAGGCGCGGAGAGCTGTCGTTATTAGCCTTCGCGGCTTTGGCGGGAGGCGCCGTAGCGTCGCCAGACCTAAGCGGGCGTTTCTTTTTAGTAACGTCGGTGAAGCCGTCGTTATCGTCGGATGACGAGGAGGAGGTGGAGTTCTCGGCGTCGGAGGACGCGGCGATCAAGGAGCTTGATTCGTTTGACTCAGACGCATCGGATGCGTCCGAGGGGAGGACAACGTCCATCGGAGATGTCAGCGGTGACAGGGATAGGGGCGACGACTGGCGTCAGGGCGTCAGAAATAATAAGTTTGGAGGGAGGAGGCCGCTGCGGGTACGGCTGGGGAGGGTCTTCTGCTAGAGGTGGCGCAGAGATTCGGAGGGCGATTTGTTAGCGAACGCGATGAAGTCGGTTGCAAAGTTTTTGACATTGCATAGTGCAGGAACAGGGGAAAGTTCTCCGGAGAGAGGGCGTCCATTGCAAGAGTTGCAATGGTGTTATGTTGACTGGGGATGTTTTGCCGCCAGAGTGGCGGGGAGTGCGTAGGGCTGGGGGAGGGAGCGCTGAAGGCGCAGTCTGGAAGGCCTAGCTCGTGAGATGGGGAGGCGAAGACTCTTAGGTGTAGTTAGTAAGCCTAAAGAGTGAGTGTTATAGACGACCGTGGTCCTTCACTGAGACTTAACTCAGTGTAGGATGTGTACCTATGCGGCCAATGAGTGGCCGGAGGAATAGCGCACGTGGAGATGCTGAATAGCACCGGGGACGAGCTGGCTGTTGACTAGGCTCAAATACCAAGGCCAAGGTAACCAGGTCCTTCCGAGTTTGCGTCCGCCCCAGAAGGGGGCATACAGGCAGTCGGGGCTATGCCTCACTTGGATTCATTTGCACCGTTAGGTATCCCAATCCCAAGGGGCGATCAGTTATCGGTCTTGCAAAAGACTTTTTTGACGATTTGTATGTTTACACGCCCGCAATGAAAATTGCAGACGTGATAGTCACTCTAGTCCAAGGGAACTAGAATAACCCGGAGAGCGGGCGTCGACGCGTGCGGCGCGGAGCGAGCGCGCGAGACGACTGAGCGGAGCGGCGTGAAATATACAAAACCGGTCAAAAGACAATGCCAAGATTTCTATGGCGCCATGCCCCACCAATTTTTTTCCAGTTACAAACATAATTTATATATGAAATGATAGCTAAACATCTGCACTTTTGAAATAATAAAAGATAAATTATATTAAAGCAGAGGATCGGTAGTTATGATGGTATAAACAATATGATTTTTTTCACAAATATTAAGTTTATCTTAGACTTTTTTATAAGATGCAATTTTTAGTAGCCATCTACTATATCCTAAAAACAATAATAACAACAACTAATTGTTCTAACTATAAAAAACAATTTTAAATCCAGTTCAAGTAACGCTCATACTTTATTAGAACACACGATTGAGGCTATCTATCAAAGTCATCTTTATTTACGGATTCGTAAATAAAGATGACTTTATAGACCTAATATTACATTTCTATTTACAGTGCACTTCTTGATATATGTAAATACATGTTATTATCTAACGTAATATTTTTATTTTATTTTGCATCAGAAGTAAAATGCGTTTATTCCTAAAAGCCTTTTATTGAGAACTCATTCTTACTAAAATAAATTATTAAATAACACTATTGAACATAAAAAATTAACAGAACAACAATTAAAGAAAAAAACTATTACCTATACTAAAAAGCATTCGACTTAGGTCCAATAGGTTTATGTTGGCTAAAAGGACTTGTATCCAGTGGCCAATAAAATTCTTTAAAAAAATAAGCTTTAAATTCTCCGACTAGGAAAAGCCATAGAATTCCATTAACAACTATTAAATGTAGTTTTTTTTTCCCAGCTTTTTAGATTTTTATATTTGTTGTTAGGATCTATAATTTAATTAAATATTTTTCATAAATGTGTAATTACTGTAACTTAAATTAATCCTTGGGGCAGATCTTGGCATTCTCTTTTATATCTAGTCATTTTATGCAAAACTAGTTAGAAGCAATGAGTTTCAAGAGGCAAATCATAGTCAAATGACAGTACTTTGCTCCTAACCACAAACTTGTACCATAACACAAAATGTTACGAACAGAAAGCAAAACGATGTTAATTTATCGGTCTAATTTCACATACAACTATTACTAGATTCCGAAGAGTTAGCTGTGCTCATCTTGAAATTACTTCTTTTATTGTTAACGTTTCTTATTAACCAACTGAATAGGCTAGAGGTGAATTTTTTACTGAAATTGGCTACGTTCGCGTGCTGCACCCGTTTTGTGAACGTACTCTTTGCGAATTTAATATAACAAAATGACTGTGGCACGGTTTGAAATTCGTTGTTCAGATTTGAAATAGTTTTTGTACAATAAGAATCGTTTGCGATCGCATTGTACACGCTATAGTAAAAATGAAAAGTTTATTTAACCAAGTGTTACTCGAATATTGTATTTTTCTTTGGGCTATGTGAAGTATTTGTAAGTTATAAAAATAATACAATATTGTATTTAGAACTTTGTGCCAATTGCTATAGCATATACCGGAGTTTGCCAGAAGTTTACTAGAGGTAGACTATATACCAAGATGATCTGCTTGCTCTATCTATTTCAATTGCAAAATAGCAATGTTCCGGTGTGTAGGGTAAGATAGGCAGTGAAATTACTAGGTACATATATACTGAGATTTTAAAAAGTATATTCTATGTTGATAACGTTAATAACATGTACCACTGTAACTACAGTGTACGTACACTGTGGTTTTTATAGGGGTTGGAGATTTGCTCCGAATCTCTTAGGGTCCATATGCACTAACTACTGTAACCATTTAGTATTTTAGTTATAACGTGAACAGTCTGATTGTTTTTCAATAAATAAAAAAAAAAAAGGGTATTTATTATATTTTACATTTTATAAGATAAGTTAAAAAAGTATTTGACTTTGAAAATTGTGTTGGAAACCTAATTACCTTTAAAGTACTTTCGTGCAACTTCACACACTTCTCCCAGTAGTGCTGCTATTAGTGAAGTCAATTCTTCAATAATGTCACTTCTTGTCTGAAATTAAGTTCTTTGAAAAGAACGGATTTTTGACTTTGAGTGAGTATGAATAATTTTATAAAACTGATTATTAGTTTATATAAGTTATATATACAAGTAAATTTGATATACAATGGAGCATTACAGTGGGTATTATTTGTTTCACAACACTTGGAAAATAACAAAAAAAGCACGGAAAATTATGTTACTCCTACATATATTCTACTAGTAGAAATGAAAAGCGTGTAGGTACAAGTTATACAACGTGGAATAAATATTCAAAACTAGTGATTTTCAGAACCATATTTGAATCTTACTGATTCGAATGTAAATTAAAACTCTATTGTTTCAAAACTGTATCTCTTAAATGGCGACGAGCCGGCTTGTCGCTATTACTATAACTGATATTACTATAATTATGCTATTTCTGATTTATATATTATAATAATTATACTTATTAAGATTTTAGTGTTGATAACAAACATTAAATTAAAAAAAATACGTTTAAGGGCCAGTTTGTGAAGAGAATTACCGTTTTGATGAATGGCAATGGGCTTTATTTATTACAATGGGAGTGGTACGTTAAACCTGCGTATTACGAATTTTGATATTTTATCTCGAGGGTAAACAATTGCAACTGCATTCTCTACCTGCCTTTATTCTATCCATTACTGTGACTGAGCTGTCAATTCACGAACTTACTTCTTCCTTCGTTTCCGGACTGTTAAGCGGTACGAGTACGGTCGAGCATTTTCAACTCCCCTAAACATGAACGTCGTAAGTGGAAAATCAATAACGAACTACGCACTACCGTACTCGCGTATCGTGTAACTACAACAACACTGAGACGACACAATTAATAGTGGAATCAGGACAAGCATCCAATACAACCAGCACGCAGTGCGACGTGAACCAGCTCTGTCCCAATTCACTATTTCATTTTTTACTTGTTTTCTCCGTCAGGGCGCGTCGCAAAGGGTAACGGGCTATGTTCGGAGTTTCTCTATGTAATCAAATCAGAAGTTATGAAATCCGTGGTAAAACTAGGGACACCAACATAGCCCGAAGAATTGCGACTGTTAAGTGACAGTGGTCACGGTATATTGCTCGCAAGACTGACCGTGGGAGAGCCATGCTTCGGCACGAATTGGGCCGGCTCGACCGGAGTGATACCACGGCCTCACAGAAAACCGGCGTAAAATAGCGCTTGCGCTGTGTTTCGCCGAGTGAGTGAGGGTACCGGAGGCCCAACCCCCCTTATTCCCCTCTATTCCCCTTATTCCCCCTATTGCCTTTTAAAGGCCGGCAACGCATCTGTGACTCCTCTGGTGTTGCGGGTGTCCATGGGCAACGGTTATCGCTTAACATCAGGTGATCCGTTTGCTCGTTTGCTGCCTATGCTATAAAAAAAAAAAAAAAAAAATGGCGCCGGCGCCGCTGCGCTGTGGCGGAAAGGCCCTCGTGTGGCGAACCAATGCGTGGCAAAACTAAAACCACAGTATCGGTAAGCGGCTACAAAATGGAATAATGATTTCCTTAAGATGGCAGGAAGGCGCTGGATGTTATCAGGGCAGCACCGGTGAGTGGGCATTTTTGTTATATAGAGTGTTTTAATAATATTACCCAGTTATATATATACAAACGGGATTAAAATTTTAGATTTATTAGTTTGGTACGAAAAAACTATATAAGTATTTAGTGATTCAAAATATAAGGTGACAAACGTGTCGAAAATATGTGGTTGATTTAGGAATTATTAAAGTGTGTGTTAAGATAGATCACAGATAGATCACACAGCCACGTCTGGGTCATGCGTCATTCAGAAATAGCTGAATTACAATTTCATTTAATATAAATACTACTAGTTTTAGGTGAGAATATTGTATTAGTAAATTATAAGTGGAAACTCTGTTCAAATAAATAATTAAATTGGTTTCAGTTACTTAATTTATGCATGTTTCTTAATATTTTAAAACTCTGTTCAAGTTAAACAAACTATACAATACATTATTACATATGGTATGTGTTGCGAGTAACTAAAATATTCGTGTGGATTCTTAGCAAACGTTGCTAAGCCCGTTCCTTTTTCGCTCTCGCTAGAACTTGTTCGAAAATTTCCTTAGAAGATACCCAGTAAGTTAGTTACTGCCTATATTTGCATTGCGGTTATGCGGAATTCTCGTACCTAAATTGCTGAAAGGGATTTTCTTTTTGATGTAAATGCCACGGAGTAGTTTTTATACGCTATAAAGACTCTTCATTCATAGGTTGATATCCATAATAATTCATTTGTTATATTATGATTTGGAACTTCGTTAGTTGCCTGACTATATGATTTCTGAAAATTATACAAGTTGCTTTATTATATATATTTAAGCAAAAAACAAAATCCAACAAAGTTTTTTTTATATATGTGAAATTTTACAACCAATATGATTAATATAATAATCAATTACAATACACAATTAGCCGCTTACACCAATATAACACCACCCTAATATACTCGTACATACTGCATTAATACGTGACTGCTTTTTTGGAGGGTGTTCCATTTAGTGAGTGGCGAGTCATCCTGCTTGCCAAACGCCAAAGCTTAAAAAAGCAAGTGATCAAAGTTATTAAACACAGTTCGTTTGTTATTAACACTAAAATGGAAATTTATTAGATCCAGTTGATACACTCTATTCACACAACATCATTATAAGCTAGATCATGTAGATCTAGCTTATAATGATGGATATATATCCCTGTGCACCCTTATAAAGGGTTTGGGTTTTTAGATCGATAAGCGTAAAAATATATATGTTATTTAATTCAAAACTCAGAGTTATAAAAAAATATATATGATTAAAAGAAAATTAAAATAAAATATTAGTGATCCAACCAATCACTAATAGCGGATACTAATCTGTCATAGAAATTTTCCAATTGGTGTACAAAGGAATTGTCATGATGTTCAGCACAGAGGTGGGCGGTATTTACGAGTATATGTACGTTAAGTGGTTTGCATTTGACAATTAAGACAATAATTCAGATATTTTTAGCACTAGACTGCCACTGAATCTCGTACGAGTACAACGCCAATATTTCTCGATGAACTGCTACTGAAAACTAAACTGCTCTCGACCGACCTGTCCATGAATAATCCCTATCACGATGCAAGCCTATATAACGATCTTCAAACCGTTCACCATCCGATATTTCATATAATAACGTTTCAGTTAACGCCACAATATGAAACTGACTCAATATTAAATTATGTTTGAACATATCAGTTTTCGATCTTAGGCTACGTAGATTTTAATAATAAACGTGTAACTGGTTCATAAATTTAATCGACTAAAAATTAACATAAAAAGGATCATGAAAACACTCATATACCTATTAAAATACTAATACGAACGAACAATTTAATCCGCCAAAGAGCAGGAAAAAAAAATTAAGCGATAGCCCCGCCTAGGAGCCCCTCCAGCCGCACGATTGCAATGAACAGACAATGAATGGATCCGAAAAAAAAAATATAAGTATAAATAATGAATGAATGAATACTTTATTTGCATCATTTTACAACACACAAAAACAGACATAAAATAAAATAAATCAAACTTAATAACTAACAAATTGAACGAGGAAAGGATGGATTGCTAACTTCTGACGAGTTAAATACGTATACGTAGAACCAGCAACCAACTCACCTCAGTCCATGTTACTACATACTTATTACTAAATAATGATACAATACATGCGTGCTGCAGAGATACAAAAAGGCGATAGCTCAGCGACTGATTTTGCTTCAAGAGCAAAGCACTGGTATTCTGCTACAGCCCTAACCTAATATGACATTTAATGATTTTTTCTAATTATATACAGTAAGATAAATTTTTCTTTTTTCTCTCTCTATATTGATACATATACGTCAGTTGCTTAAACTTTGCTTCGATTCAAATAATAAATGCGATTAAAAGTTTTGATGGATAAAATTAATAAGAATACCTAAATCTGCGTTAGGATAAATGGAGCGCGAACAGACTGGTTTGATATCAGAAAAAGTGTTAGATAAGGATCTGCAACCACACCGTGGTTGTTCAATCTAATAATGGATTGTTTTAAAGATTAGGAAAATGATGACAGCTCATTGAGATCAACGAGTTAACCTTGCAAAATCCTTATACCTTGCACTTTCTACTAGGCATTTCTGTAACATTTTGTAAGATATCAGTAGAAGTAGTCGAACCATTAATGAATACCGTATATTTTTGATTTGATCCCTTGATGTTATGGCATATTCCGGGCTTCCTATTATTTTGTTTCTTATATAATGAGTGTCTACTGATTCTGGCAACAGATAGTCCACATAAAATGCTACCAGTTTGAACTTCACTATTTCAATTTTTAATTTTTTATCTCCATATTTTACATACATTTGGATTTCTGATAAATGTGCATTTGGCCTTGTACTTGATAATACTAGTCCGAGTTTTTGTTAATAGTAACCTGCAAATACAGACAACCATGTTATAAGTAAATTATCACAAAAATTCTACCGACACGAAAACTATCGAAGATAGTATTTGGTCCCGATCTTTTATAAGATACGTCCCTGGGTAGACTGCTACAATACGAACGAATGAATAAAAGTTATATCTATCTTTATGATTTATTAAATAAGTGTATGAATGCAGGTGCATTGCATGAAGATACATCATACATCACTTGTGCATTTTTGCAACGCTTCCAGATTTGAACTTTATTTTCAGTAATACCTGCATCTATACCGCCTAATCGGAAAGTAATAACTATAATATGAATGAGTGAAGGAGCGAAAAATTAAAATACTTATATCTAAATAAAATACTTACTTATAAATATAAACGGATCAGGCGGATTTCGTAATTCATTATTAGTATTACTATTTCCTTGAATTATTCTGCAAAAATTATAAATATTTAAGTTACAATTATCACAATTACTAATTTAGAAAGACATTCGGAATGTCACCTGAGTACATAATATTAATATTGACCAATACTTATTTTTCCACCGACCAATTCTTTTTAGTTCAGTTGATGACTCCACTACTTTGTGCTCTGGCAACCTTTTATACTGCCAGCCACATGTCAAGTTTTGTCTATATTGCACTACGAAAACAACGGCTATTTTGCACTTGTGTAAGTGAACTCAATTTTGACGCGTTTCTTTGACTTAGAGTATAAAAGAAAGTGGAAAATGATTGTTACCAATGTGTGAAACAATAATTGAATGATTCCACCAATATTTTATTATTTGTTGTTAATTTTATTGAATTATTAAACAATAAGTATTAAAATATTTAAATTATAATTATATAGTTTATCATTTTTAATATTTAGTTGCTCTTAAACAGTATCAAAAAATGTGGTTACAATTTTCAAAATTAATAAAAAATATATTAAACACCTTCATTGTTAACACTGCATTAAGCTACACCGTTTCTTTTTGGATCACTATTATGCAGTTGACAATAACGACGTAATTCCTAGTGCAAATGTAATGAAGGAAAAATAACAAACTAATCTTACAGCTTTGAATCTTGTGCCTTTCTAGCAAGCTCCTTGTAATGGTTTATTATTTTACTTTATAAAATCATTTTTTTTGTTCCCCATACTTAATGACCTAAATATACTACAAACTATTTCATATGTATTACACACATCCGTCGTCCGTAACGCTCCGCTCGGAACTGGCAAATGTACTATAGTTTTTTTTTTCATCGTGGGAGGAGGCAGTGAATCCTCATAGGGGGCCCCCTGGTGCTCGGATGACCTTGCACCATATACCACCCGCGCCCGGTCTACGGCGGGTGGTTATGTTGGACTCTGACAGAAGGCCAGCTTACCAACTAAACACTGCTTAATGCCTTTGACCGGGTAGAAAGCCTGGGGCCCTATCGGCCACATCTGAGCGCTCGCCCTCTCATGGGAGGGGGCGAGGCAGCACGAGGCAGCTTAATGGTGCATACGCTTCATGGAGCGAGCCGGTTCCCAGAGTGGGCCGGTCGAATCATAATTGTGTACAGAAGGTCCTTACTGACCCGTGCTGTTCGGCGGCGCAGATGCTGCCTCTAGCAGGGTTAAGAGTTTACGCGTGATGCGATCGGGAGGGTCTGTGAGCGCGTTTTTAGGGCGACAGTATGAAGGGGAGGGTGAGGGCGAGTAGTTTGCCGCCTCTCGGACTAGTGGGTTTGGGTGTTCAGATGCCGCTTTGAAGAAGCGTTCTGAGAATTTTTTGAGGGTCTGTTGGATTGTTGGGAGGTCCACGTCCCTATGTAGGTCGTGTCGTCTAACGTAGAAGGGAGCGCCGGTGGCTCGGGCTAAGAATTTGTTCTGGATGATTTGTAGTTTATGGATCGCGTTCGGGTTTGCGTGGGCAAAGACGGACGAGGCGTAGGTGAGAACCGGACGGATGCATACTTTATAATGGGTGCGTTTGTTGCGGAGTGACATCTTGAATTTTTTGCCTATCATATTACCTAGTCGGTATAGGTAATGCTGGGCAGTTTTAGTGATTCTATCTATATGAGGGCGGAAGGTAAGTACTATTGTGCAGTGAAGTATAGTTTTAGAGTGACAGATGAAAGGTTGTAAATCGCGTACGTCATTTCAACTCTGTTTAGCGTAGAATTAAATGACGTCGCAAAATTAAATTTGCTTGTATTTATATTATTGAATAATGCACTGAAAATTCCTTTTAAAGAGTCGCTAACTATGTGTGTCCATTGTGTAATTGATTTTCATAAAAACTCGTATATTTCGAAAAAGAAAAGTGTGTGCCAAGATATTTCTTTTTATATTTCTTATTCATGCAATCCTTAGTTAAAGGTACGAGAATTAAGATACTTAAAATTTGAATGTGTAAAATGTATACAAGCTCAATATTTTGATTTAAAAGTGACTAATAATAAACTAAAAATTAAAAATAATTATGCTGCCTTCACTCACTTCACTCTTGCAGTTATCACAAGTATCATAAATACATCTATAATGTCAAGAGTGGTTCCTATTATTTGTACGTCTGCCCTAATACCCTTACCTAAGGTGAATAATACAACCAACCTGAAAGAACTCCGACTAATTATTATTTCCCCTATTTAAATGTAAAGGAAAATACTGTGTACATTTAATATGTGACTATCATGAAGATTTACTATATAAAAAAGGGAAGATTTACCATAAAAAACCACAAGAAAAAGGGTATAAAAAGAATTTGCTGTATTTATTAAAAAATACTAATAAGCAAAATGATCAAAACAATAATAATGATGAAGCTGCACCGAATGACCTAAAAAGCCAGTTCAACTCTGTTTTAAGAAATCGTATTAAGAGATATGTTTTTTTAATTAACTTGTATACCAAGCTTGATAAACAAATATTTTTATGTTTCACAAATTAATTGGATAAATTTAGAAGAATCATGTACATGTTAACATGTTTAATTCATTACACTATAAATAGTAATTATGTGAACACACTTGTGATATTTTTCAAATATTTAATAACCGCACACATAAATCAAAATTTTCGACAATTCAAAGCGTGGGATAAAATAGTTCAATTATTCAGTGATAAAGTTTAAATATCTTCGAAAGAGTATTGGAGTGTTAAATCCTTCGCAATTCCTGACAAACTTGTTGAGTGTTTTATAAAAAAAAAAGTTTTGTGAAAGTTTCACTTCACGTAAGCTCCTGAAGTGTGTCGAACGTTCTACAAATTGTTTCCAGGTCCTGTTAAGTTTTATTTATATTGAAAGTCACTTCTTTATTTTATTTTGCTGCTATACGAAAAGGAACTGTTTGTCTTTTTAGTGTCTAACGATTATTAAATTTAAAAAGTTGGCAATATATTTTGCATGTGAAAAATGTATTTTTATGAGTATTGAATAGTCCTATTTAAGTTAATACTTATGACTAAAATTTAGATATAAGAAATGAAGAAGAAGAAAGAATAACAGCAGTATAATAAACAATATACAGTGAAAACTTTAACCTAATTATTATTAGATTAAGGTCTTGTAATTTTATTGGCTGAATTACTTGTATTGGCTAAAGTTATAAAATTTATTTTCTTTATAACTTCCACTGCTGAACATAGTTCTACCCCAAGGATCGACGAAATTCTAGCGAAGGACTCATTGGTCCTTTGCCGCTAGCGTACAGCACCTTCCTGCGATCTTCACCAAATTGTCTGCTCATTTTGTGGGACGCTTGCCAAGGCTTCGGTGTCGGGCATATGCCTGCCATTAGAGAACCTTTCTACACCAACGGCCATAAGTTCTGCTATCAACGTACTCTGTCCATTGCCACTTAAATTTCACAATTCTTTGGGTTATGTCAGTAACCCTGGTTCTTTTGCAGACCATAATTTCTGATACTATTACACATATCACGCAGAGAAACTCCGAGTATTGTCTTTGCCTTTCAGCGACTTTGTAAGACCCATTGTAGTCAAGTTTCTCTTGCATATGTTATCACGAAAAACACACACAAAGACTTTGGCATGGATATAGTCTTGAAGCACTGTGGTAGATGTGCCGAGAAGGTATGGCATGATTTCCCAAAAGTTGGCCAAACCGTGTTGGACCCATCGATTGACGGATCTAACACGGTTTGGAATTTGAACATTGTTGGAATTTGACGTGATTTTCTCTTGTGATCTATAACCTACATCTAATAAGCAGAAGTCGAAATTAGGTATAGTTATTCATGTACTTACACTGATTTCATAAAGCGAAAGAATAAAATTGATATGCCTCAAATCCCGAGATTAATTTTAATGCGCAGAAAAAATCCCGTGATTTTTAAATAAAAAGTTATTTACTTTTACACAATTTAAACTACTGCACCCGTGACGTTGCCAAACTTACATCAATGACATCGGATGTCCGAAGTTGCAAATTCCAATACGTACGATGTTGCCACATTTGTAGTTCGCACAACATAGCTTGTGAGAACAAAAGAATACATACAATAGCGGAAATGCGGAGCACTCTCTGCTTAACGGAATGGACTAGATTTTGTTTCTTTTCCGCTCGTATTTATAAAAAAGGCAAAATATGTGTATGAGAATTTGCTTAAGACTATCAATAATTTGTATTGTGAATTAATAAAAATAAAAAAAAGTAAACTAATAAAAATTGTATGTTAATGATCTTTGTTTTATTTCTCTATCTCTGAGGTTTTTATTATTATTTATTTGTAATATTGTGGCCACACGGGATTGTCCTTTAGAATCCCGAAAAAGTCCACATTAAAATCAACATTTCGATGCAAGTACATAAATAACTCTACCTAATTCCGATAATAATAATAAATATTTTAACAATATCAAAATTAAAATTATTATATTTAAACACACATGCTAGTATGAAAGTTGTGCAGCACAGTAATTTAAAGTTTTACTTAAATCTATACTAATCTATACTAATATATAAAGCTGAAGAGTTTGTTTGTTTGTATGTTTGAACGCGCTAATCTCCGAAACTACTGGTGCGATTTGAATAATTCTTTTTTTGTTGGATAGTCCATTTATCGAGGAAGGCTATAGGCTAAATAACATTACGCTATGACCAATAGGAGCAAAGACAGAGCGGTAAATGTGTAAAAAACGGGGAAAATTATTCATTTTTGAAGGCTTTCTTTGCGTGCGCTGCGAAAACGGTTCAAGATACACAAAAAATATGTATGAAAGAATTATTCCTCTATACATGATCTAAAAAAAAGTCCGCGACGGCATATGTCTATCTTTTAAGGTTTAGTCACAATGACCGTTTTTATGGTACCAAATTTGGTCTAAATAATTTGTTTAAGTTGTATCAACATAATAATATTAATCTTTATTCAAATATAAATATAAATATGTTGTTGGTTAACCAAAAATCTGCCGGAAGTCACTATTCCACGCGGACGAAGTCGCGGGCAAAAGCTATATATTATATGCATAAAGAAATATAATTTACATATTTCATATCTATAGATATTTCATTAAAACATAACTTGGTTCATAGCTAAACAGGACTTAGTTTTCTCGCAAATAATTAAAATTTATGAAGAGAGAAAAGTAGAAATGAAGGCTAAGAGCTCCAGTGTGAATAAACCCAACAATGTTTATCTATCGGGTTATTGACAGGTACAATGGAACCTACTTTGTTTAGGACAAAAAAAGAACTGGCTGTCCACACAGCAGTGATCGTACGAAACAGTTAATCAAACTTGTAAGGCAAAAAATCGAAGAAATTCTGCTGAAAGATAAAGATAGCATCTACAACCATGTCGGGTATTTTAAAATATGACCTAGCACTTGCAAGCTATAACAAATGCATTGATATTATAAAAAGAATAGGCGGTCAATTTAAAACAACTGCTTACCAGTTATTTCGATGTACGATATACCTATATTTATACTCAAAGCTTTAAAGAAACTTCTCGGTTAGTCAACAGAGTACAACGTGGACATTATTTTACTTCAGTAGTGGTATAGTGGGGTGTTAGCTATGAAGGAGTGACTGAACCTTATTTTTGTGGAAAGGGTATCAAAGATCGGCATTTTGCATAAAGATTGATATGAAAAGGTAATTAAGCATCTTAATAATATCACGTTCCATAACTAAGAATGGTTCTTCCTATATGATTCAGAACCGGTTCATAAAACTCGATGTACACAATTGAATAATTGAAATTCAGACTTCAAGCTGACCTCATTTTGGGAGTAAAAATAATAATAAATAGTAATAAATGTAATATGCAATAGAAAAAAATCCTCGTATCACTATTTATGGCAAGGCGAATTATATGTATCAACTGAACGCAGATGAACTAATTATTGCTTGTAGTTTTTCCGCATCTTCGTATAATATCGTTACTCACTTACGCGGTCAGTAGATGTGCCTCTGGGAATCAAACGTTACTGATACTGGCAAACAGTGCGATAGAAACAAAATACAGGCATACATCCCAGGGACTACTGACTTCAAGTTTTCACATAAATCAGTGGGCTAACTTTATTCAAACGACTCTCTGGCGACATTCGTTCGGATTCCACGTCAAGGAAAACTTTCTACAGAGTGGCTTCTTTGTAAAAGTGTCGTGAGGTACTACGGAGAAGTTGGTTTGTCTCATGAACACGTATGTTACTCCTATCGAGTTTGGTGTTAAATTTAACAAGGTGCGACAAGTTATGTGGGGCGAATTTTAAAAATTTTCTTTAAGCTTCATTGTATAACTTTCTTACACTTGTTGCGATGTAAGAAGCGATGTGCTCAACTGCCAGGTCCTCAAAGTTTCATTCACCACTTTTCTTTTCTTTCTTAGTTTTGATCTGGCTTGACTTATTGTGTGCTGCATTTTTATTACCAAAGTTGTTAGTCAACGCTCTCAATCAAAAAAATATACATGAATCATAACGGTTATTACGTCTTACCCATTTCCGTCTTTGAATCTTATTTTTTTTTCTATTTTCATAATGATGGTGAGATAATTGGTTTTGGTTTTAGAGTTAACTGGATTTTGTTTTTCGTTTTACTCCGTTCAAACGGATTCACAGAAATGTGCGTTAATTAGCTTTCTTAACGCGGCGCTAACATAGGTATATAGGAGTTACAGTGTTATTTATAATAAAAAAAAAATAATTAATTTTGATATTCTATAATTAAAGTTTTTAATTTAAGGGTTTGCACTCAATTCTAAAATAAAGTATTGTAATAGTCGTCAATGCAAACATGTTATTTGGTATTTTATTATCACGAGCGGTAAAATGTTAATGGATTAGTTCAAATGCTTTCCAGTATTTGTGGTCAGAGACAACTGATGATGTTAGATACCATAGCGTGTAGAAAAAATCAAGTTAATTATTTAATTGACGTTATGTCATATATTTATATTATTAGTTGCACGTCAAATGTGTGTTTGATTGGCTTTTGACTTTATCAGTTTCATAACAAGATCCCAAGCAGTAGTTATTTAATCTAGAATCATTATCTATTTTGAAATTAGGATGAAGAAGAAAGCGGTTTTCATTTGTGGGAATGTGTGGTTTGTTAAATTTTAAGAGCTAATCGAGTCCGTGAACATCGTTAATTAAAAGAAGCAGACTTTGTTCTACATCTATGGTTTACGTCAGATATGTGTTATTTATCTACTGGCATGACGCTTCTTTCCTGTAAGAAAGCACAACTTTAATTAATATGATGTGCGCTTTTGTCAAAAGCATGCCATATTTAGGATACTAGGACAAAGTTGTTGGGTCAATGTTATGAGTTACAATACTGGATATTAGCTTTCTCTTATATCGAAGGAAAGATTACACACTACACCACGCTGGCCCAATGAACTGATGTTGGTATAGTTCTTTCGAGTTTTCCATATCTTCGAGATGATGTCACCACGATAAGTTTCCGTAAGCTATTTGCACGTCGCCAGGTGATATGACGTACCGAATCCGATGCCTTCAGTGAAGTTATGCTGTTGCATACATTTTCTATGATGCCATCCGCACACAGTGTTTGTCACGTACAGTGATGTTAGTACTGGATACATGTACATGATGAATTTCTTGGAATCATATTTTTACTAACTGCATGATGTAAAGGTTTAGTATGTATTGATTTAGTTTGGATTATTGTAGTTTGTATAAAAAGAGAACAGTTTACTCAGGTTGACAGAGTTTTGGAGGTCTGTATAGCTACACAAAATAATCAAATTGCACTCATGGTTACCTGAGACAAGTGTGAATAGTAGTAATGATAATAAAACATTATGAAAGATTCTTTATGATAACATTTTTTACTACAAACAATTTGTAAATATGTTACAGTAATGATAAATCAAATATAGCAACGTACATGATTTTGTCAAAAGCAGATATAGAAAGATCTAACTTTTAATTAGTTACACTCAACACGTATAGGTAACTTAATACGAAAATTCAATAACCTCCCACAGTCAGCAGATTACTTTCCGAGAACTAAATATGTTACGCTGCTCAACTTTTACTTACGCGAGAATTATTACTCCAAAACCCTGGAGCAACTTGTAAGTTTTCCATCCACGGCGTCTTCTTACTTAGTCATTAAAATTCATTTAGTAGTCAGAGCAGAGGCAGACAGAAGCCTAGTAGTAATACAAGACTATGTTAAAAAGTTTAAAGAGAATATGAAACTTAGTGCTATGCTTTAAAACTTGAACTAAAAGTTATATTCAAAGCTAGTTAATTGATGTAATGAGGTTATAAAAACCAATCTAATTCTTAAGAATAGTGTCTGCACCATTTAAGAAAATTCTAATATTTGTACAACAGCGTAGTGACAGCTTAGTCATAGTAAAAACACAAATACAATTAATATGACAACTTCAGTGTTGGTGCCTTTCAGTCAGATCCGACCGTCAAAAGCGGGTGTGAACCGCTGCAGGTGTTCAATTAAATTTTATCTGCTTACATTTGGGCTTCATGCAGTATGACGCGACGAATACGGATGCTGAATTCGCAGTTCTCTGAATATCTAGCCATTTTCCCGACTCACTCCAGCAGATTTGAGATGCTAAAATCTAGATTTAGATGTTTATCCGTCTGAATCGTTCTATTAAACTTTTAGTAGTAGTCGAATGTTCGTTTGCGTCTAATGGAAAAGTCTCTTACAATTATTTAACTATTCCACCTGCCTGTAAATTTTTAATTCCTGGTATTGCGTTTTCAAACAAACCTTATTGAAATATATATTTAACAACTCACTGGAACAAGTATTCAGTATTGATTATTAAGAAATATGTTTTTTACCGACTGCAGAAAAGGAGAAGGTTGTTAATTCGATTGTACATTTTATGTACGTTTGTACCCTTTATGAAGTAAATATAATGATTTTTTTTTTGTCTGATAGATTATATTTCTATGTCGGTCTTATACATTGTTCGAGATTGTTTTGGGGGTTTACAAAAATCGATAAAGGTGAGATATCTAAATTATCACTCTACGACGGCACAGACATCATCGACAGTTATCGACATATAACTTTTTAAAAATTACAAAAATATTTTAGAGTATTATTAGATTTTTTTGTTTTTCTTTGAGGCTTTTACTTTACATGTCACTCAAAAATTCTTATATTGGAAAGTCGGTTTTCATTCTTTTTTATAATATTTTTTAACTCACTTTTAGTTATTGATTTAAATCATTTCTCAAAATATTTGTTCGACGAATATAAAAAAATACCTAACAAGGAAGTTTTCAAAGTTTTTTTTACATTCACTACCATATTTGGTTATATAGTCACCTGTTTAATACGTGAAGAGAAATAAAAATATGAATAAATAATTATAAACCAAACTAGCTTTCTGCCCGCGGCTTCGCCCGCGTGGATTTCGGGATTGGGTGTATAGAGGTTAAGGGTCATAGCTTTTGCCCACGGCTACATATACGCGGAAGTCGGTTTATGGTGCGAAGATTTTATCGCGCTTCCCGTGGGACTATCCGTTTTTCCGAGATAAAAAATGCCGCAAAACTCCTCAAGAATCACTCTATCTATTGATGAAAACCGCATAAAAATCTGTGCAGTAGTTTTTGAGCGAAGCCTTTATTGCGCATCCCGTGGGATCTGTCGATTTTTCCGGGATAAAAAGTAGCCTATGTTACTCGGGGAGAATGTAGCTTTCCAAAGGTGAAAGAATTTTTGAAATCGGTCCAGTAGTTTAAGCGTGAAGAGGTAACAAACAAACAAACAAACAAACAAATAAACAAACAAACAAACAAACACACTTTCGCATTTATAATATTATTTATTTATTTATTATTTAACGATTTATTGTACACACAAGAAAAAAAAAAAACAGGAAAATACAAAATTATAGACAGTACAATAGGTGTGGCTTATTTCTAATGAAATTTCTTCCAACCCACCTGTGATAGGAAAAAAAAAAACAGAAACGTGGATGTCGCGTGTACAAATATATATAATAGTTGTATAACGAAAAGTACACATACTTAATACTTACATACATACTTATACATATATACACTAATAAATACATACATATATAAACATATATACATGGATATATACAAACTTAGATTAGGTTTAATATAATACAGCAAAATTACTGAGAGGATAGTTAATCACGTTAAGGAAAGATAGTGCTCTTTTACTTTCTTCTTGAAAAGCAAGAAAGAACGAATGTCTCGCACTGAAGGCGGAAGTGCATTCCATAATTTAACTGCATGAACAGAAAAAGAGTTAAGGAAGAAATTAGTGCGGAAAACATCAGAGGGAAGTTTAAGAAGAGTACGAAGATGAGATCTGCAAACAACATCAGGAGAATAAGCAAACTCAAAACGAGAGCGAAGGTAAGTAGGATAAATTGGGTTATAAAGAATGTTAAAAAGGAGAAAGAGGATGCGCGAGTTTCTGCGGAGTCTGATAGGAAGCCATTTTAGTTGGGAACGAAATTTAGAGACATGATCATACTTACGCAATACAAAAATGAAGCGTAAACACAAGTTCTGCAGTCGTTCGAGTTTGTCAAGGAGCTCCTCTGTAAGGTCTAGATAACAAGCATCAGCGTAGTCAAGTATAGGCAGTATTAGTGACTGGGCTAAGGTAACTCTCGTTGGGACTGGTAGGAAGCACTGAAGAGATTTTAAGGTGTGAAAGGAACAGAAAACTTTGCGACTTACCTCATTAATGTGTGACTTCCAGTTCAAGTTGCTGTCAAAAATGACACCCAGATTTTTGGCTGATTTACTGAAAGGAATTTTGGTATCGTCTAGGATCAAAGGTGACAGCGCGTTGAGATGAAGTTGCTTGGTTAAATACGTACTTCCTATGATTAATGCCTTCGACTTTATAGGATTTATGCAAAGTCCATGAGCCTTAGCCCAAGTACTTATTCTCTTTAGATCCTCATTTAGTAATGCAATACTCTCATCGATTTTGGAAATAGAGAAGTGACGATATAGTTGCAAATCATCGGCGTATAGATGAAAGTTACAATCAATAATAGAGGAAACAGTATTGATGAAGCAAGAAAAGAGAAGAGGAGAGAGTATTCCACCCTGAGGAACCCCCGTAGACAGGCTACACCAGTTAGAAAGGGCATTGCTTTGTCGGATGCATTGGGATCGATTACGGAGATAAGAATCAAACCAGGCAACAGCACTTTGTGAAATATTGAGTGAACTAAGGATACCAAGTAGAACATCGAAATCAACCGTATTGAATGCGTTGCTGAAATCTAGGAGCAAAAGGCAGGTAAGATTCTTGTTCTCCATGGCAAACCTTATGTCATCAGTAACTTTGATGAGAGCACTAACCGTGCTGTGACCCGGTCTGAAACCGGATTGGAAAGGGCTGAGTAAATGGTTCGAATACAAATGCCGAGAAAGTTGGTTATGGGCTAAATGTTCTAGGACTTTAGAGAGAAAGGGTAAAATAGAAATTGGCCTGAAGTCACAGAAATCTTGAGGATTGGAGATTTTGGGCAAAGGTATAATGTGAGCTTTTTTCCAAGCAGAAGGGAAATAGCTACTAGAAAATGAGGAATTGAGGATGTGAGTAAGGATAGGACAAAGCTCATTAAGTAGAGGTGAGATCATTTTAGAGCAAATCGTATCACTGCCAGACGCAATGGAGGAGATTGCCGAAATCGCCTTTCTCACTTCGTCATTAGAAACAGGGTTGAAATGGAATGAGGGACAGGTAGGCTTAGGAGCATCCGACAAACGGCGTAAGGTATCAGCTTTAATGTTTGAATCTAATGGGGTCGAAGAAAATGCAAAGTGTTTATTTAGTGAGTTGATATCCACATTAATGCTCGAATCGTTACTTTTACCAATACCTATAGATTTAAGGAATTTCCATGATTCAGCAGGCGATTTACCGCTTAATGAATCATGGAAATACCTTCTTTTGGCATCTCTGCACAAATGATTACATCGATTCCGTAGCAACTTGAAACGTAACAGATTTTGATCAGAAGGAAAGCGTTTATAGCGGTTTTTGGCTTTGTCTCTTTTGGCCATTATTACCTTTATATCAATCGTAAGCCAAGGCGCCGGATAATGCCTTACTTTAATACGTTTCAATGGGGCGTACTTATCGAAGAGATTTAAAACACGAGAATTAAAAATTTGTATCTTGCTTTCTACGCTGTCATTGCCAATAACTTCGGACCAATCCATTCGAGAAGCATCAAATCTTAATGAATCTAAATCTAAATTTTTAAAGCTACGAAAGTCACGATACTGCGCTTTTCTCTTAGGCGGACGAACTTTAAATGATAAATAAATTAAATCATGGTAGGAGAAAATAGAGGAAAGTTGACCATGAGCAGCTACTTTCTCCAGAGAGGAAACAATAGTTAGGTCAAGGAGAGATGGCGTACAATTTGGAGAAAAATGCGTAGCAGAAGAGGGTAGGATATGCAAGTTGAAAGAAGAGACAGTATCCTGAAGGAGTCGAGAACGATAGTTGTTTTTGAGGAGGCACGTATTGAAGTCACCTAATAGAATAATATCAGAATAAACTGGACACAGTTCACCGAGTACTTTATCTAAAGAAGGAAAATAGTTGATGTTGAGATTTGGGCTATACAATACCCCGAGTAATAATTTTTTGTAGTTAATAATCACTTCTATAAACAACTTCTATAACAAGTACTCAGCAGATTCACTATAGAGGCTAGGAGAAGAAGTAACAATTTTATATGGTAAATCTGCACGTAAATAGATGGCCACTCCTCCCCCACCCTTCCCAGTTCTGTCATTTCGAATTAGAACATAACCAGGAAGAGAGTATGAAGTGGATAATAGCGAAGGTTTTAAAAAAGATTCAGAAATAAGAATTGCATCTATGCGAGTATTTGAAAAGGATAACAAGAGATCTGTGTGGTGAGACGGAATGCTCTGTGCATTAATATGAACCACGTTAAAAAAGTTTAAAAAAGTAGAAAAGACAGATGTTAACTGTTCATGCAGTGTTAAAGGTATTGGCGAAGAATCGCCTTCTGCACTCCGGAAACTATCCGACGAAGCAGAGCACGAAAAATAGCTGTCATCTAAGATGTTTTCAAAAATATCCATACAATATCATAAATACCTTAATGAAAAAAAAAATATATATATATATATACAAAACAAATTATAACTAAAAACAATACAATAACTACAACTATGATAATATAATAATGATAAAAAAAAAAATATACATATATATTATATACCAATATAAAAAAAAAAAAACTATAGAGTGAACTTCACTACCGAAGCCAGCACCCACCACACATGGTTTGAGAAAAAAATAACATTACTAAAAACATAGGAGTAAAGTAAATTATATATAAAAACAAATAAACTAATTCTAAACTCAAATTTTTGTAAGTTTTGTTGTTATCCACAAAAGCATAATATTATAGCGTTAACAGTGGAAACACGTGCAACTCATACAACATTCTAAACACACATACAAAATTAATAATAAACATGATATTTATTGCTGTAATAATTTACAACACTTAGAGTTAAAAACAAAATAAAAAAACCAAACAAAAAAAGAAAAAACTGACATTATACACAACTTAAACATAAGAATTGGCTGTATAGTTAACAAATACCTTTGTCTGTTCAAATTGACAAATCTAAGTGCTACGTCAAACTTCAAACGTCAATTACGTCTGTGTTGAATGTGAAGATTTTGGTTAAATTGCAAGGTACCTACCGTAATAGATTTTATTTACAAATGGGTATACAAAGTAAAATTGTAAAAGTATTAGCGCAATATGTTGGTGACTATAAATACTTAAGAAAATTACCGTGGGTAGATACCTGCGGGCACATATGTTACTTCTGCATTGAAAATACCCAAATACAAGGACTATTTAGGCATTTTAGACACAATCTTCACTGCCTTCGATGCTTTCGCAGTCTTTTGCCTGATCCGCTTCACATTTGGCGATTGAGTTTCACCAATTTTGGTGGTTTCGCTTTCGGACGACGTTGAAGGAAACTTAGTTATGAGCGGTTGCAGCTGAGAAATGGTTTCAATTTTCACTCTGGTGTTGTTGGGGAGAATAATGTGAATACTGCCCTGCATTGACCAGCATTTATTAACACCGAAATGTTTACGGGCCGCAAGAAAAGCGCTGTGTCTAGCTTTAGTGAGAAATTCTGATATGGTAATCCCAGACCCTTTAAGGGAGCTCTTACTGTTCCAAGCTAGACAGCGATGCTCAAAACAGTGAAATCTCACTAACACAGGACTAGTTTTACTGGTGGTTGTACCTCCAAGTCGATGACAAACATGTAAATCAGAATGTGTAATATCTGGAATCTTCATTTGGTCAGACAATATTTTTAAAACAACACTGTGCAATTGTTCATCCTTACATTCAGCTATGCCATGAAAGAGCAAGACCTTTCTACGCATGGCAGTCTCATGCTTATCAAAACCTTGTGAAAGCAGCTCGAGTTGGTTTTTAATTGCAGACATAGCTTCCCAGACAAAACTTTTAAATTCGTAAAACTCACTTGCTAAAGATGTTACATCAATGGGTGGCGCAATCTTGGAATTGGAATCTTGTATTAGTTGGGATACAACATTTATTACCGAAATGGAAGAAACAATACTATCAATATTTTAGTACTCGTATGTCTTTCATACATTGACGTTAAATTGTCGACTTTAGTTATCATTTTGATTTAGTAATTGATACGTATTTTATATACTTACATAAATATATTTTTTAAAATTAATACAATAATTTAATAAAAAATATAAAAATAAAGTCGCTTATTATATATATAACTAGATATTTGAAAACACTTTGCTTTTTTCCTCCGCGTATTCTAATTCCGCGGGGAGCAGGTAAGGAGACCCGAGCTTCTTAACAAACAGGATTTTAATAAAAGTTAATTTATTCAATAAAAGAACGGGCCACCAGCACCGCCTGTCTGTATTGGACTGGATTTAACATTCGAATTGATCACGACGACAATTGATGCAATCAGTTGCGTAAATTAGATGCACAGATGCTGTCAAATTGATTTTGAAATCTTGTTGCTTAATGCATACAATTAATGGTTGATTCCTGGAGAGCTTATTTTGTTTTCACTGAAATTAGTATTGTTTATATTTTTGCTCTAAAAAACCGTAATATAACTAACATAAAATAACAAGACATAAATAGGAAATCTAGCGTTAGTAATATAATTAATGAACCATATAGCTTAGATATAAAAATAAATTTCAATATAAACATTTTATAGATACAAACTAAATCAATAAAATCGAATGTGTAAAAATGAGTGCATTTACATACATCTAATAGAGCCGATTTCTATAGATGTGCACAGCTTGATATGTGTTTGTGAAATTTTTATTTTAGTAACATAATACTTTACATAATAATTATTGTGATGCCTTATATTGCAAAGTACACCTTACACTTTTGTATCCGGTAAAATTAGATTACTGCAACGTTGGATACTACGATTTAGGAATTCAAATATTGTTTTTTGTTATTACTAACAAACGTATGATAATTTAACACCCGTAGCCTTGCCCCGTTGTATCAGATTTTCCATAGTATAGTAATATTATATCGTAATATATTATCATCCCCTCTCCTTCCCCGGCCAGTCCTTTCTCCTTCTAGTTGGGGAAACTATTTCCATAACAAATTACATTAAAATTGGTTCAGTGGTATCGGAGATTACCCCGAACATCTAAACTCACAAACTTACTGGTTTATAATATTTGTTTAGATGACTGCCTATTCTGTTTAATATATGAAAATAATTATTATCGATTATTATTTAGTCAGAAAATATAATAATTATAAATGTATATTAATAAGAAAATTGCGAAAATGTATTAATTATATTGATAGATCTATAAGGAAAATATTGAGTTATGATTTTTCACTAACGATTATTTAATGTCAAAAATATTTTTACAAAAAAATATAATGTAAAATTTGAAAAAAATGAATAGTAAGAAAATTTTGTATAGAATAATGCTATTGTAAATATGTTTTTATAAAAAGGCAAATAAAAATAAAATTTTGTCGATGATTTTAGATAATGTGCAACTGTAATGTGTAAATGTTTCTACATTTGTTATATGTGTAAACCTATCAAATGAAATATTTTTTAGAAAGTATCCGTTTGAGCTGTAATTGGTTTGGCTGGGCTTTTATCCACACTTAGCCTCACAACTGGACCATTGTGCGTCTTGAACAACAGTTATTCTAATAGGAATTGACATCCTTCCTCATTCATAATTGTGAAAGTTGATTACTTTCACAATTATAGTTAATCATAATTTGCGATCACCGACTCCGTCTAAACCAACAATAATAACATCAGAAAATCTTATTTTTGCAAAGTTTCACTCCAGCCATATGGAATTTTAATATAAAAGGTAGAAACTTTGTCAGCTTCTCACAGATAACAGCCAGCGTCCAACCGCCGTTAGGTCTCCAAAGCCTACTGATTTATTTGAAAAGTTACCTCTTAAAAGTCTCTTGATGTATGGCATGAACCAGCTACATTCGGACACTCGTGAAATCTGCAACTTACTACTATGTTGGGGTTAAAAAGTTTTTTGACAACATTAAGATCAAAGGTCATTTTTTGTTATTATGTAATACAATACTTACTCTGTCTTGGTGTCTAAGTTTTGTTGTTTCTAACTAAGAAAACCTTTTGTCAACATTCTCAAACTTTAAATAAGTACACTGAAAAGTAACATATTACGAAACTTATCGTAGAAGAATCAGTTAATAATATACTTTAATAGGCTTTACAGTTTCGTTATAAGATTATCCCTTTTTTTTTTTTTTTTTTTTTTTTTTTTTGTTTCCCTGAGGAAAATGCATTAAATTGCATACCCCGGCTGTGGCGGGCCGGGGTTATGTGGGGCTCTCCTCCCCAGAAGGGGGAGGCCTACCCACTAAAAACCTCAGGGATGGCCTTCCTCAGGCTTGTAGGGAGCCCCGGGAACAGAAAGCTTCTTCCGGGAACCCCCAGCCTCCCTCCCCCGTCGACACAGGGGAGCCCTCCTCGGGGAGGCTTACTACCTCCCCCGGTCTCCTCCACCGACGACGCCCCCCGGCCACGGAAGGGGCGTGGTCCATCCCGGGTCGCCGTAGCAGTCGCGACTGTTAGTCGCGAAGTCGCGGGATCGGCTATCTCCCGACCCCGCTCGGCGGCCTCCTTCTGGGGCATCACTGCCTCACAGAAGGAGGCCACAGCCCTCCAACCTCCCTCGTCCGCCAGCATTGCCGCAATCAATGCTGGCGGAAACAGATCTCGCCCGATCTCTGCGACCAAGACTCGGCGTTCGGAGGCCCACGCGGGGCACTCCGCCAGCGTATGCTGGGCCGAGTCGAGGTCGGATGCGCAGTGGTGACAATGTGTCGATCCCTCCCGTCCTATTCGACACAGATACTCACCGAAGCAGCCGTGCCCGGTGAGTATCTGAGTCAATCGGTAGGTGACCTCCTCCTTCCCGTGGAGCCAAGTTTCGAGGTGCGGGAGTACGGCACCGACGGCTCGCTGGCGCGCGCAGATCCGTAATCCGAGCTGCGCACGCCAGGCCGCCACAATCCGTCGGTGCCACTCCCGCTTAGGCACTTCGCGCGCGGGTTCCAGGGCGCTCCCCCATCGCCCTCCCGACCGACACGCCGCGACGCATACGTCACCGCGTACATGTCGGCCAGGATGTCGAATGGGGGGGAGCGTCCCAGAACCGTCGCCGCCTCGTACGAGATTGTACGGTAGCCTCGCACGATCCGTATGGCCATTATCCGCTGCAGGCTCCGTAGCAGAGCTCTGCAGCGGGGGGACCTCGCGCAGTCTTGCGACCACACGGGAGCCCCATACATGGCCACGGATCGCACGACGCCCTCGTACAGGCGGCGAACTCCATCCCTTGGTCCACCGAGACTGGGCAGCAGGCGATGCAATGCGCCCGCCACCCTTTTGGCTCGGGGGACCAACCGCACGAAATGCTCCTCGAAGCTCCAGCGGCGGTCCAGGGTGAGGCCCAGGTACTTGATGTACGGTCCCACCGGGACCACCGCGTCACCCACCCGGATCCGGCAGCTGGGTGGTTCCCGGCGCCTCGGAAGGCCGTGGAACCATAGCGCCTCGGTTTTGTGAGGCGCTATTTCTAAACCCAGCCGGCGGATCGCCCGCACGACACATGCCACCCCAAGCTCGGCAAGCGTAAGCACCGGCCCGAAGTCGGCCCCAGTCGTAACGACGAGAGTGTCGTCAGCGTAGCAGACGACACTCACGCCGTCAGGAAGGCTGGTGCGAAGGACCGCGTCGTATGCGAGGTTCCATAGCAGGGGTCCAACACCGACCCCTGCGGAACGCCGCATTCGACCCTCCTCGACGTTTCCATCCCGTCCCGTCCATCACGCTGATCGTCCTGTCGCGCAGATAGTCCCCGACCACGGCCCGCAGGTAGGGAGGCAGCTCGTGGTATACGAGCGCCTCCCTAATGGCCTGCCAGGGGAGGGTGCCGAAGGCGTTGACGATGTCTAACGACACCGCCAACGCCACCCCCCTGATCGGACTGCGGACCCCGACAGGGAACGAACACGCTGGACGGCGTCCAGCGTTGATCGTCCCCGCCGGAATCCAAATTGGCAGTCCGATAGGTCGGGACCCGCGCGCGATAAGATTATCCCTAGCTTATAAAGGCGTTGGTAAAATAAATGTTAAAAGTATTCTCTTTTTATTAATCTTAATGACTAATGTACTAAAAATAATAATCCTATGGGTATGTTGACTTTGGATATTTAAGAGAATATTAATTTTATTGCAAAAATAAAAAAAAATCGCTATTAAGAGAAAAAAGTATTAATTAAAAAATAAATATGAATCGCGAAATCATATGGAATGTTTGGTGATTAAAAAAAAGAACATAGGAGAAGGTATGTTGCCGGTATGTTAATATCTGATTCTTTAATCAAGAGACCAGGACCGATTCTGCCATGTGCCAAAAACTTTTTCGTTTTTCAAATTTCTTATGTATATCTGACGCTCCTGCGCCGCAGAAAAACATCAGTCTTCATATTCCTGCGAAGAAATTTAAAATGTATGAATCGCGACTAGGCTAGTGCTTTGTTGATGCATACCCTTCTATTAAATGGATATGAACTAGAAGCTACTCTAATATCGCGAAGGACGTAATTTAGAAAAGAATAGATTGTACAAACAGTGAAGAAGAAACGCCCCCGACGACGAGATATATATAGGTAGAACCACTTCACTCTTTCAACAACTATATTGAGAGTAGATAAACATATCATGGAATTTATGAGTAAAATAAACATTCATGAATAAGTATTATAATAATCTATTAAAGTTAATACAGCAACGTTTGTGTCCTCGATTCCCGTCCTAATATAACCAATAATAAGGGCTGCAAATATGATACTGTACTATGGACTAAGCGCATACTGAAATTTTATTGAGTATTGTAAATATAAATTTTAACAAGCTTAGCTTTCCATTCATTTGGGAAAGACAGGAAGAGTATGGACAGAATCTCTCAGAAGAAGAAGACTTAATGCCGGAGGCATTTTCTACTACTCAACTTTTGTGTAAAAGCTCTATATACACAAAAGTTGACTAGTAGAAAATGAGAGCAATATATGTACATAGTAGCTATAACTATGACATAGTAATGTACACAAAATTATTTTTTTTATACCTTTTGGATTATTCTAATACCAATTTAAAATAGATATAAATAAATCATAAAATCGTTAAGTAGTAATTGAAATAATAAATACCTACAAAAAATACTGATGACCAATATTTCAATATTTTATAGTATTGCTGATATTCCTTTCTTTATTTTGTTATTTCTTTCTTGGTCTAAACCAAATTAGCTCTCTGGATGAAGAGCATTTTATTTCCATGCTTGTATGATGTCAGGTTTTGATATTTAGATTGAAAAGACATGACAGATTTTGAATAATTTTGAATGAAAGAAAAAAAATAGAGAGATTCACAATGGAATTGTGACTTCTTCTACTTCATGACATGTTATGAATTATTTAATATAGCCGTTGATATTATTTGAATATAGTGAAATAAAGAGTTTATGTAAAGCCGCTTATTCCGTAAATTGAAGAAGACACGCACCGTTCTTTCGAAAGGAAAGTCCTAGATTGCTTGCCTCAAGCTTATTTTTTTATTATTACGACCTACGCCTTCTATCTATTTTAGTTTATGTTAGTCAACATTGAAATTCAAGCTTAAACATAAACTGCACGGTACAAATCTGTTTTTCAGGCATATACGATAATTTTCTTATAATTGTTCTAGTTACATAAAACTAATAAAATAATAACACAATAACATTTTAAAGTCGTGATTTTATGATCAGCGATTATTTTTTAAGCGCTATTATACTTTGTCGCTAACGTTGATAACATTGTGGTAGACGACTTCACAAAAATTGTCAAGTTATCGTTACCCCTTGGACAACTGACATTTTAGTTTTTGAATAAAATAGTGGCCCAGTGATTTAAATAAAGTCTTATTATCATTCCTATACACGCAAAAAATTCAATTGTATTTAATTTCGTAGTCCATAATATCCGCCATATCGACAATTATTTTTAGAATTATGCTCAAAATCGATCACAATCGATACTCATTACACCTTTCTATATGAAGTAGATACCAAGAATATAATGTACACAATTTATTTATAATAATTAAGAAAATTATAAGCAGCTACATAATTAACTTAAACGGCATTAATATATTTATTTTTACAAGTCAACTGCGACCACTGTGTCATGTAGTCATGTTGATGCCGGCATCAACAAATATGGCGACGAAAAGAATGGCGTCAATTCAAACTTATAGGTACATATGAAATTACCTTTTTAACTCCGTTAGTAAGTTTCCGTGTTATTTTATAAATATATATACTTACGTCTCCTTCCCACGATGGTAGGCACACATAATACTTTTCCACTTGCAATGATCTAAACATACTTTCTTAGCTTTCTGGCTTTCATTAATACTTTTATGTACGCCCACCGCTTACGAGTATCATTGACGTGACCTTCTTTCAAAATATCTCCTAATTGGTCCAAGTTCTTTCGTCTAGGTCGTCCTATTAGCTATTCGTATTTGCCTTATAAATTTGATTCATCACTTGTCTAGAATCTATAATATCCACGTGTAAAAATCATCTAAGCATTCCATTCTTGATTTTCACTCAATTTCTTTCACACCGCACATTTCCCTTATCACACTTTTTATAATTTATCCCTCATTGTGACTCCAGCCAGCCCTCTTAGAGCTCTCATTTCCACTACTTCTTCTTTTCCTATATCTGGTATTTATTTCTATAAATAAGGGTAAGGACCAGTCTCGATGTACAGCTTTTTGTCTCACATCCTTTCCGATATCAAATCTGTTTGTGTGAGTTCTATTTATTCTAGCCCAGGATCTGTATATATAAATTGAGGTTTAATGATGCCCATCCGGTGGAATAAGAGGCGACTAGGGGAGCATACGGCAATAAATATCTATGCAAAGTAGCTGGCAAGTGGTAATAAGGCTGATCCTGAATATACTATAATTACTATATACTGAATATACATAATAAAAATTGGCGGAGGATTGATGATTATATTTATTTTAATATAATCATCATCAATTTATGTTTGAATGTAAAATCAACGCTATATTATGTTTTTATCGGTTGGTGCTCATTGTAGAAATTTATCAACAAAAAAATTGGTATTCCTAAAGCAATATCATAAATTAATTGATAACAAAATAAAAATTCAAGATAGCATAATATTATATGAAAAAATGATTAACAAAAATTCAATGATATCAAGAATAAATCAGAATTTCAGAAATTATCTATTTTAAAATGAAGTAAATTTGCAAATGCAGCGATAATCAGAGATATCTATTACATCTATTGTGATACCAGAGTAAGGGTTTTTAAAATATATAAAAATTTTGCTCTCTGAGATATAAAATATCGAACTAGTGATCGCGTAAGTTAAATTCCGACAGCACAGTCGATTTGATGAAAAAATGTAAGCCCTAGACAGATTTTGGGACATCGCCAAGTCGTAACCAATTGGAAGATTTGGCTCATTCACAAACTTGATATCTGGAACAGGATAATCATAGAAATGTAGAAAAAGTAATATTCATTTATATTTATATAAAATATAGACTTCTTAATCAAAATATTACGTAGTTAAAAAATTTATTTACTCTTTCAAATCTCATCTCAAAACTCTAAGTAGTAAGTCATAAATTGTTTTTGAAATCTTTTGTTTTATTATTTACGTATATTTGAGGGACACGAATCGCGGATTAGTCGATTTCACACATACCTTTGACTTTCTTCACCAGTGAATGTAGGTTGCATCATATTGTTTGCCTTCACCGAACGAGTGTTAGAAAAATGGGAATCTACAATTCTTCAACTCGCTCAAGAGCATAAAATATTAAAAAAATAATTAAATTTCAATACACATTAAAGTTATCTGTGCTACGGAAATTACTTTAAGAACGCAATATACTTTTTCAAAGGCTTGTAGTATTTCATATAATCAGATGATTACAGCAGGCGTTCCAAAAATAGAACGCCCTTATACTTTGCAGAAAAAAAATTGTTAAGATGAAAAGTAATTAAGTCTGCGTTTAGCCCCAACTTGTCTTGAGGAGGGGTTGGTTGAGTACGTATTGTTCCAACAGGTTTTGATAAGTATCATCGTAATAATACTGCGCCATTATGTGGTTTCAATAGCTGGGTTGATATTGAGTTTTGTGTTAATGAGTGCATAATGTCAAATTGTTAACAATGAAACAGTTTTGAGTATGCCAGAACTATTTCGCAATAAGAACTATATAAGTTTCTAACCTACCGAATACCGAATCTAAACCTAAAAGATAAGATACTCGTAGAAAAAGGTCATTGTCAAATTATGATCTTTCACACCCAATGGTATTTTATCTTAAAAAAATTCAACATTTATTTTAAATTTCCATCACCAATATCGAAAGATCAACATCTATATACACGACGTTGAGCAAAAGTTACCCGAGGGATAGGGTTTAGCAGAATAATGAATTTATGTCAGTTACTTATGATTAATTTAATGAATTTGTCTATAATATTAGATATTGAATGTTTATTTTTATTATTTATTCTTTCTTCAGTCGTAATGTATGGTTAGGTGTTAATTATGTATAGTCTATAAGTCTACTAGCTCAGACCAAATATCAGATATACAACTAGCTATCTGTGTTTTAAGTTAAAACAATAACTCAAATGTTAACCATAAGTTGTTGAATCAAAGGAAATGTAAGCATAGCATGACGAAGCAAGGCACAGTAATACATAAGACTTTGAAATACCTAATTTCAATCACTTCCCAGAATTGTTGAAATAAGTTATGTTTACCACATACTCGTAACATTAAAAATAATGATCATGAACTTGGATTCTGCTATGGCGGATGGCGGACAAATATACGGCTATTGACTACCAAGCTTATGACATTGAAGTGGTTCACAACTTATAACAGGAAATTTAAATTGATTAAGGAGTTAAGGAAATGACTTTTTTTGTATATAAAAAGACTTATAACAGACTAGCAGAGAAGCTGACTGCCCACATGGCAGTAAGTGGTTATAGCAGCCATATCACATGTGGCCCTGTGATTTTAGCAAATCTGTAACCCTCACAGAAACTGTTCACTAAATTGCTCTGCCTATTTTACTCAGATATTATTGGAAAATTGTGATAAAGATTTCCAAACTAGTTTCACGAATAGATGACAGAAATGGGGGAGATCCGGACCCGAAATGGTATAATTCCTAAACCTCAAAACTAAACTGCAAGTGAAAAGCCTGTCACATTAAACAAAAGTTTTAAAATGAGCTGTTGAAAAATTAGAAGTGAACACCGCTTAATGTCAATATTTTTTGTTACTCATGAAGATATCAATGGCGCTTACAAATACAAAAGTATCGATCGCAAATTCAACTTCGGCATTTATACGTGATGTCTATTCGATTTGCGAATAGTCTTTGTAAGAGTTGTGCAGTCCACGAGGAATTTTTATTCACCTACATTATTACTGAACGACGTTTTTATCGGCAGCTTCTAAATTAGAACCTGCGATATACTAATGTAGTTTTCAGGTTTCGATTTTCACATTTATAAAAGCGTCGAAGGAAAAAATCGTAATACTACCTGCATACACCTGCTATAAAACTTAAAAGTATATACTATAAAGTCCAAGTCCGACCTCCACTGAATCAGCATGCTTAACAAAGTTATCTAATCACTTTCAATGCATTTACGCAGGTCGTAGTTATAAATGAGACGCTAATTGTAGTCTCAAAAAGCCACAATTACCGCAGTATTTTGATTCGAAATTCAATATCACAATTCTTTATTTGTATTTTTTCAGCTCATATTATATTTATTTAAAAGATTCTGTGTAATTTATAACTGTAATTGTCAATTCAGTATGTTTTTTTTTAAAATTGATCATACTAAAAATATACAAAAAACATAATTAAGTCATTCTGAGTGTATTCTGATCTACCATACTGAAATGTAAGTACTTAATGCGTAATGGGTCACATTAATAATTGATTGGCGAAGGTATGTAGTATATATACAGCAAGGGGCTATTCTCCGCTCAAATGACAACAATAATGAATAAATTATTGCAAAGTTAATTTATAATATTAAACAAATACGGCATATTGAACCCAACGAAATGTGAATAATGCATCGCACGTGCATCTTTTAAGGAGCCCCCTGCAGAGTACCGGCGGCTTTGAGCCCTTCCTTTTTTCTTTTCAGTTGCTCGCATGAAGCTCGCATGAAACTTATTGGGTGTGAAGAATGTGTCGCAATGTCTTTGCGCATAATATATTAAAGTATATTGAAATACATATAATAGCTATTTTACTAAATGATTTATGTAATACTGGATGTTGTGGAAACGTGGAACTGATTGTCGCGCTGGTCCTCGACAATTGTATTGTTGTAGCTCAACCATTATATCGGCTCTGTGAAATAAGTCTACCTGATCCCAATTGAGTGTTCCATCGGCAAGAAGAGGATTTGAAAATAGGTTAAACTAAATATAGGTATGATATAAAGTCCAATGGCATGCCTTTTAAGAACGTCTCATCAACACCCCAATATTCAGTACTATTAAACGTGTTTTGTAAAATGTTCTCAATTATCTTTTAGTGTTATGTAGGAAGTGCTATATCCGTTCTCCAATAGACTTGCCTTTTGTGCTCGCATAAATGTATTGCTTATATTCTATACAGAGTATCAGATATCACCACATCTAAGGTTGTTAGCGAAGCGCTACAGAACAACAAACATTAGAATATAACAAGTTTTTGGATTTATTTATACTTAGTATATTTTATGTGTGCGTTCGACTATTCAAACACTTTCCAGATAATAATGGTAAATTCAGTATGTTTTGTTTTCCATCCAGTGGTGTTACCTAAAAAAATATATTGGAGTAAATGTGTATGAGTATATGAATATATACCATTGACCGCATTGCCATATATATGTATATAACGAATGTATATATTTTCCCTTCGTCAGTCATATTTCTGTTAATACTAAAAATAGTTTGTGAGCGTTATATCATATACTCGTACCTTATTGTAACTAAAATCGAACTAGCTTGATTACTGGTTATTAAATTGAATGGGCTTCGCATGTTTCGTTCAATTAGAAATGCTGTACATAAAATGCTCCTACAAATTGTTTTGATGAATGGTAAACAAATTGTTAAAGCAATATCGCTGGCGATCGGATTGAATAATGAAGCGTGGCATTTTCTTCATTTTACAATGTTCCACGTTCTAATAATATACTATCTAATAATAGAGTATTAGTTTTAGTAAAAAAATTTCAAATATACGAAAATCTATAGGTTTTGTACATCATCACTGGTGGGTTAACCTATTCTTTAAAGAGGAGGAGTTGGTCTTTTCATGAAACTGTTCATCCTTATTTCTAAAACCATGTACTGAGGCTAAGATATCCAGACTTTTACTTCTGTTTTAGGCACAAGCATATAAGCTCATAAAAGTGGTATTTATTGCGGTTTAAATATCAAACTCAATACGTTGGTATACCTACTTAGGTATACAAAACGAGACAGAATCATCCTCTGTTTTAATAGCGTATGATATGCTTGCATTTAGTTCTATGATCCAGCCCTTACATGAGCGCATAGACTATTCAATAAGCAGAAATGGCATGGCGGTAGCATTGGGAGTCCACTTCCGTAGGGTCTATACTGACATTAGTCTCAGAATAGTTATGGACAGTATACTTTGATAATGTATAAGGTGGTTCTTGGAGAATCTTATAAGACAACACATTAGTTACTTTTAGAGAATAGACATCTAATAACAAGGTGACTTCAAAAATAAAGTTGACTACTTAGTTTTTTCTATTATGCAGACAATGCACCGAATCACTATTCTGAAGGCTGCGTGCTTTGATGTGCAGTATTTGGTGTATATCGATGTTGTTAACGAATTATTCATTACGTGTCTATAGAAATAACGATGTTATGTCAGTGAAATATAAAAAGTATATCTTTTTGATAAAAGTAAAGTATGTTAAATAATGCTTTTAAAAATTAAGTTTTGTTGTATGCAGATTTGATTTTTTATATATGTATGCGTATATTGTATAATATACAGAGCATACGCTTTTTAGTAACATATTAAAGTAGATATATCAAAATGACAGTTGAGTACATACAATACAAATGCCTATAATTATACATTGCTAAGCCGTTTATTAAAACTTTGCTCGAACGGTGTGGTCCATCCAATTGCAATGAATACTATATATATACTATTTTCAAAGTGATAGTAAGGTATTTGTAACTAAACAACTTCAAACGTTGATTTTGTAACAAATCTAAGTGGCATTTAATAGTGCCGGGTTTCGAGTGCTCCTGTATGACTTGACGTATTGCTAACTGTACCCTGTTAAATATACAAGTTAAATATGCTCTGTTAAATAAGTTTTAATTAAAAAGTTTGTTGTGGGAAGTTTTTAATATTTTCATTAAATAATAATATAGAAAAGAAAAATTTTGTATATCTTTTTTCCAACTGATTGATTGATTGCCAACATTTTTGATTGCCAAATAGAATGAGTTCAGAGACCAGGAAATCCTTTAACTCGAACTGCCACGAGACATCCTTTTTCATTACAGATTCTTCATATATATACTTGTACACCATCTCTGACGCCAGGTCCAGTTTATCCTAGCCTTTAACACATTTGTAGTGTATGTAAGACATTAATTTCTTAATCGAGAAAGTCACACCACTACCGAATAGAGCCACAAACCGAGCACGCTTAATAACTGTAATAACCAGCTCTAAGCTCCGGAACAACGTATTGTTACAATATTTATCTACAGTTCGTGCACCGAATGCCAGCTATTGAGTGTCTGTGCAGGTGCATCCACTTAAGCTTCATAGATGTTGCATAACAGCACTGCGCCACGACCGCTCTATGCACCAAAGCCGTGCCTATTTATTACTATCGTGACCTGCTTCAAATCCGATGTCTACGGATCAGTTAACATGTTATTTAATGTTTATAATGAAACATAACTTTCTGATGTTACTGCAGGTGAAGAATGTAATAACTGTATTATCTTTCACTTGGATTTTAATATGTTATTTAGTTAGTTGAAGCGCCCTTGGTGTGTTGCTCCGATATTTTTAGCGAGTACCAATGTGTTTCTCTTTATTCGAATTTTGAGGTATGGTGTAGGTAAGGGAAATCCGCGAGGAATATTGCGGTAGACTAAGGCTTATAGAACTTAATCTAATTGGGATAAGCTCGCAGCCCTTGAATAGAATATTTATGAGATAGTGATAATGGGATGTAATTAATTTAGGTGCAGGTCAGCTGGATTGAACAACATATCTCATGGTCCCATCAACCGTCCTTGTTTTACGGGCGTAAAGAGTGGATGATGCGCGTGAAATCTGCAATGTCACATTAATTGACTCCCTATTTACTATTTCACCTCTACCTAGTTTTTCCCTAGTAGTTTTCTCCCCAGTCTAGAGTGGAAGTAGACATGGACGCTGTATGTCCACTGTTCATGGTACCGCCGGTTTCGTCTTTCATATTGTCTTCTTCTAACTTTGGACAGTATCCCTCTTTCCTCTTCACCACTGCATCAGGTACTACCGATGCGCGAAGAAAACCATGTATACGAATATTTAACATTTTGGGTGGGCTAGTGAACCTGACCAATAGAGAAAGTATGAGTTGCAGATCGTATATCTATACAATATAATAAGACAGTAAAAATATTTTGCTGTACATTTAGTATTTTTTGACTGAAATGGATAGAGGGGCACTTAAATAGATATTTAGAAAGCAAAAAAATTTTTTTGGAATTTTTTGTCTGTCTGTCTGTCTGTCTGTCTGTATGTTTGTTCACGTTTATCTCCGAAAGTACTGAACCGATTTGCTTGAAACTTTCACTATTTGCTTTGTTTTAACTCAGAATAATATCTGAACTTTGTTTCATCAAAATCAGTTCATTAAAAAAAAGTTATCGTCATTTTAATGAACTCAAGGCATGATAATATTGCGAATATAATGTTTGTTACTCTTTCACGTAAAAACTACTGAATGGATTGAATGAAACTTTACCACAATATAGCTTATACGTTAGAATAACACATAGGCTACAATTTTTGAGGTTTCTAATGTGAGGTCGTAAAAAAAACACATTTTTTGCGCTTACATTGCAAACGCTGACTGAATCCTACAAGATAGATCAAAACAACTTACTTATTACTAGACTAGACGGGACGAACCTGAAGTCCACGCGAACGAAGTCGCGGGCAAAAGCTAGTATATATATATAATATTTTAACAAACGAACAGTTTTGAACTAAATATTGACAAAATATTACTGACCAAATTAGCTACAAATAAATTCAACTAGTTTGCGTTTATACTCCATTTGGTAGCGTAATGGGAATATTAGCGCCTGTTTACCTAATTATTCAATGATTTCGGGAAAATTTGTAGCCATTCTGAGTACATAAGTAATTGAAAACAACATTTGTTTCTATTTCATTAGCAAGTAATATAATGTTAGCTCAAAATAATAGTTTGGTTACATCCATAAGTCCTCTTAACGATTTTTGAGGGCAGACAGGTAATAAATACTAGGACCGGAGAAAAAATACACGCACGGCCCTGTGCAGACGAAGGTGGGCTATGAGATTTTTTACTTGTGTAGACATAGATTTTTTTAACCAATACTTTATACGATATCAAACTTAGTATATACTTTTAATATAACTTTGGTTCATGATGTAGTCGTAAAAAGCTAACCGTAAGTTTTTGGTCACTCATGCCACCATGAGTTAAAATTATATATAAAATATATTATTGCTTGTTTCAAATTTTATTTATATCTCGTAATGAATACTAACTAGTTATGATGAAATAGCAATCTTTATTTCAATCTTTATATATAATACTTTATTGTACAATAAAAAAAATGAAAATTATAGTTATTTATTAACCGAAATTATAGTTATATATGTAACCTATTTTTACATCTATAAGACAAAAAACATAGTTCTTTTGGTGAGCTCATTCAGGGTAAACAAAACACATCAGTGTCCGACATATTATTTATTAAACGCAGGTTTAGCTCTGGTTAGCGGCGCTTCTTTGAGCAAGTTAGTGCGCGCAGCCGGAATTTTCAAAAGAGGTGGTTTTCTTCTTCGCCCTATGTATCCATCCGGGACGCACAGAGCCACCGAATGCTACTTGGTTTGTCAATGTTCTATGCAACAACTTGACAATATATATTACCAAGCTACACTCTCGTCTAATCTGAAGTTGGTTGTTACCTACCATACCAAGCACAAACAATGTTGGATACATCAATATGTAAAATGGGTAATTAACATAAAGTTTAAAATACAAGAACCGAAACCACATTGCATAAAGCCCTGTGATTTTCCGAGTATAAAGCTTAGATTCCTGTACGCCTTTTTATACTCTTAAACTTTACACATTAAATACGTGCTCGCAAAACGAAAGCACATCAGTAAAGTGGACTTCCAAGACTTTTCCTCTCTTACCCTCTGCAGTTCCATACCCTCCATGTAGTAGTTGAAAAAAAAATGGATTATGTGACCGGGTAAATGATATAATGGAATACTTGGATATGTTAAAAACCAAGCGATATTTTTGACTCCATTCAACCATTCTGTTTATATTGGCCTGCAGTTTTTCCAATTCTAACAATTCCAACGTTCTCAAGATACTTCCTTGACCAACTCCGGACCTTGTAAGGTACTCCGGACCTTAAGGTAAGTAAGGTTCTGATGTTATTCCATTACAGTCAACATATTGTCTTCTATCCCTGAGATAATGGCCAAAAATAAGTAGTATTTTCGGTGTACAGCCCATTTTTGCCAACTTCTGGAACAGAATGTCACTATCGCTGCATCAAAGTGTAGTGAAGTGAGTGAAGAATCGAATATGTACAATTTACAAATGAAAAATTATTTTTCTTAAAATTACATCTACGTTGTGCTAATAAAAACAATAAAGGTAAATATTTAATAAATATTGAATACATCAAATCGAACGAACACCTCTAAACAAATAAATTAAACCAATCGAATGTGCGTTTATTTAAATATTCATCCCGCAAAATCAATTAAAGAAGATAAATATTATTACAGTAACAAAGATACGATTTTTTTAACTTTTATTATTACATGTGAATAAACATCCGGGTCCAGTCGCAGATTGAACAATAATTATGCAGCTGCGAGGTATTTGCCACGGTGTCATATGCGTATATGTGTGTCGGTGTCATATGAGTAATTACAGTTCTAATTTTGTCGTTTGTATTGCTATAGAGGACGGTGATGCAAACGCGAATCCAACTCTCTTTGAAAGTTTCACTGTAATTACTGTGCCGACAGCCAACAAACTGATTCAAATGTCTACACTGACAAAATGCATAAAGTGATTTTATTTTCTAAGTTTGATAAATTATACCCATAATATTAAGTTATGGTGAAATCAACATAAAAACATTATTTTATTAACATATTTAACAAAACAAAACGCGGAATTTGTAGACCGATAATGATATTGATAAAAATGAAAACTAGGTACTTGATCGAAAGATACTAGTGTAATTACAGTTCTAGTGGTATTTGGTCTACCGAAGTAATTACGGCTTTATTAGAGAAATCACAGTTACACCATAGTTCCACCATAATACGGTTACCAAGCTTTTTTTTTAACGGACCTTTGCTGAAGCTACAGATTCCTATATTCAGCCTTACCTTGAGTGTGTTTCTGAAAGGTACTAACGGACCCGGCGCCGTTCCGGGCCGTTAGGGTCAAAGGAAAGAGAGTCGACAATAATTAGGCGCGCATCTACTGGCTAGAACGTTCAAGATCGCTGCGTCTGGGAGGGCACCATGCATGATGATGTAAGTATATTTTATGAAGGTAATTTATTTCTTTTATTTTTAATGTACAGTTACCTATACAACAATTACCTACAGATGTAAGATACTACGTGATTTCTCTTTGAAATTACTGGTATTCTATTCGGTTTTGTTTTTACTATCCCGTCCAAACTTTAGCATTGCTTAATATTCGTAAGCTGTGTCCCTTTATTACAGCAGCTAGTAGATTTTTTATCGCTGTACTTATCAGTTTCATTTGTCGGCGCTGAAGCATTAATATAAAATATCACAGACGTCAAAACGACGCAACGCACGCGACCGTCCGCATGGAAATTATTTAGATTAAACATTAACTTAATGAAGTTAAGCCCGAAGTGCCATGATCAACACCGGCGAAAAATCTCTGGATTATGTTTGTGGCTGTGAGTTTTTTGTTCTTGCGTCGTTTATTAAGGTTTTCAAAAAATATGCCACCGCCGAATAAATTCTACGCTTCTCAACTGAGAAGTTATTATTATAAAAGCTAAATTTCATACATTTAAAACAAAAATGGGTTGACATTAAGACACATTAGGTAAGAGATTAGGTATTGCATCTTTTTAAAATTAAGTTCACCTACCTATGAATAATACGTCAAAACGATGATCAAGTAAATCACTACACGACAATCACATACTTTTTAAAAGTCGATCCTGCCCCCTGACTTGTATTGCAATCGTCAAAGTTCTTGAATATCTACTAAATTTTATTTAGTAGAGCATTAATAAATATTGTTTTACTATAAATTTTATTAATTCATTGGACCTTATAAAGATGTTCAATGTCACCCAAAGAGAGAGGAGAGGGCAATGCTGGGAGTGACTTGACGTAATCGTATCAGAAATGATGAAATCTGCAGAAGAATCAGTCAGTTACATAGTTTGCAGTATTGCGAACCTTAAGTGGTAAAGGTCCTCGAGTAGTAGCCATATGCCAGACAACGTAGCGTTGGTAGGACTCCCACTATACTACTATACTAAATAGGCCGACGGTTTGGTGAGGACCGCAGGAAGACACTGGTGTGGGGATCTTTGGTGTAGGCCTATATCTAGCAATGAGCGTCTACTGTGTGAAATGATGATGATTAATTATGAATGTGAGGGAAATAGAGTCTCCATAATACTAGTATATCAGAATGCGAACAGTTTACATTATAACTGTGTATCTACTTTGTATGTCCATGACGGAGTATCCCAGAAAATAACAAGTAATACCTTGAATCCTTTCCCTGTGGCAGCAAATAGCTACAAAAGGCCAGCGCCATTGATTACCAAAATTATCGGCTTTTATCCGTTTTAGCTTGGATCATATACCATTTACCATTACCATACTATTTACAGCCTCACATGATGGCCAATGACGTTGAAATACGTCAATAATAATGTTATAAGATTAAATATGAAGTATGATGTGTTTCTATTGCTAAACTGTTGTCATGGCAGGAAATTTGCTAATGCATAAGCGAATTTTAGAATCTTGTTACAATACTCTATACTCTATGGTAATATATTTGTTTGACTTTTAATGATTGTGATTCTAAACAACTACGTCTATGCCAACCACTCCAGGTAACCTACGGTATACCCTGCCAATCAATAGTCAAAGCAATTTAGCAATCCCCTTCAACATGTACTGGGTAGGCCCAGCAATATATATGGGTGGGACACAGGATGTATGTGTTGTATAAAAATTAAAAATGGAATGAAGTAAACTAACTCTAGGTGACTCTGTTACATCCAGTTTAGTAAGTTTGCGAGCTGTGTTAGCTCTTCAACCGGTATGTTAATTTATGTGATGCGGCGGCTCTCACTCCACATCGACTGCACACGTCTATGCTCTCGACACCCTCGGCATAGTATAAGTAAAATTTTGAAACGTTATAAGCTTCAAAAAACTTATTATAAAAATATAGATAAGCTCTATAAGATGAAAAATGAATAGAATTTAGAAAATTAACGAATACCCTATAGGTATTCTTAACGAATACCCTATAGGTATTCTTAACGAATACCTATAGGGTATTCGTTAATACCACACAGAATGTGGTATTAACGAATCATAGAATTTCTCTTTATCTGAAGCATTCTTTTGGTAGGAAGGAATGCTGGTGTCAAGAAACAGGTTTTCAGGCCTATATATACTTGAGATCGCAATGTTCAAAAAAAAGTATTCTCACATATTTCCTAAAAATAATAGTTACCCCTATAGAGGTAATGACCTGCATATTCCTCAACAAAAAATGAAATTATACTCAAGAAATACATACTGCATGGTAATAAGAATTTATAACAATATACCTGATAGAATAAAGAGACTAAATGATAATTATTTTAAATCTAATCTCCATAAATTTCTACTGGATAAAGTGTATTACGACATTAATGAATACCTCAATGACAAATTAAAGTAATTAAATTAATGGATTAAATTTGACTAACATGCCATTTAAATAGACATTAAAACAATTTATAATATGACTTTGTAAAATTTATAATATGACTATGTAAAATTTAAGTAATTAATATAATTATAATGTAATGTTCTGACCTAAATATGCTCTTGTGTAGATTTTTTCTTTATAAATTATGTAAGTAGATAACAAAATATTTACATTACAGATTTAATGTTTGTTTAATAATAACTTATATCATATCAATAAACAGAAGAACAAAATAGTAAATGTAACATAATATTAGAAACTAACAAATTTTAAACATTTGCACGTCGAGTAATCTATTGAATATGTCGGGATTTATACTCCCGACATATTCAACCTTATGTCAACCTTACTAACCATATTCTCGCAAATAAATGATTGACTCTTGACTCTTCATGTTGGTGACTTGACAGCTTATTGTATGAATAGTGATAGTTAACATTGCAGTTACCCAGATTTAGTGAAGAAATTTATCAAATTTTGTAAAAGAATTCTGTATGGTTATTACATATGGTTTACCTATGGTTACTTCAGTACCCACGGAATGAAAGAAAGCGGCGACATATATAAGCACTTCTTCTAAATCTGTCAAAGCATTGACTCTTGTTAGTAATGAAATAGGACGTGCTGTAATTATTACTAATACCACGATATACAATAGATACATACTTATAAATATAAATAATTTACGCTAGACAGATGGGTATGTAAACCTTTAGAATTCTGTTTAGAGATATTCATTCTCGAAAAATATTTAATAGCAGTAAAGACTTAAGCACATCCATTTATTTCTTCAAATCCTATCACCGTTTTTATTATCATCGAATTTTGGTAGCAATTGTACCACATTCATTATTCTTCGGTTTAAAAAATGTGCTCACACATAAACTACTTTTGGTGAGTGTGTTGCTTACTTTCTTACTTGTACTATGTTCGCCGAGTTATTTAGAACAGCTCGTAAGAAATAACTTGCATAAACTTGAATTAACTTCTGGAATAGGAAGAAAGAATTCAATCCCAAGCGATTCCGACCAGGGACCTCTTTTTATTCGGACCGATTCGTTTATCTGGTACAATTTAAAATTTCTCTTGGCTTTATGCATTTTTGTGAATATTTATTCACCGCTCCACATTAACTTAGCAACCAGTTATTGAGTTTGTAATTTTTACAAAATTATAAGTTTCATTTTTTGTCTCAGTGAATAAGACTGTGCACTGAAACCAATTTTGATTGAGAAGAAAATATATATTAATAGATACATACAAATTTGTATGCTGGCTATATTCTAAATCAATTGTAAAGATTTCAACGCACTTAGTTAATTTGTTATGAACAGCAAAATAAATAGAACTTTGACTTTATAAAATAAAAAAGCGATGATAGCAGTAGAAATATTAGATTGGGACGAATAGTCCTCTGTGGCCGAATTCGTTCAGTACGACGCGGTATTGATGACGTGAGCTCGATTTTCGACATGCTGGTGTATTCTGTTTATCGTTTTTTTATATTTATACAGCAATTTTATATAAAATACAAATTCACCAATACAAAAATATATTCATAAAAATTTCAAAGAATACATAGTCACTGTTTCAAACTAAAACAATCTTAACTTTTTAGTGGTTTTCCGTACAATTGATCACGCTCGTCTTAAAAGTAAATGACTACGTAAGGTTTAGTAATAAAGATAATATGATCATGCATTAAATGTATTATCCTTATCCTCGTATCGGTATTATATCTATGGATGGATAAGGGTGCCTATCCATTGGCACGAAGCTAGCTCGTATTGCGGAGCAGAGTTGTAGACTGTGTCGGTTGTCCATTGACGTGGAGCTAGGTAGCTGAGCACAGCAAGCGAGTATTGCGGAGCGGACTTTTAAAGCTAGACCAAGACGAGCAGAACAGACAACAGACATGTTGTTTTAAATATTTTGTAGTATGAAAGACTTAAACTTACCCTAGTTAGATTATAACAACTCATTTATCTAATTTCACCAGTAAAACAAGGTATTATACCTTCTATATCACATTTAGTCGTATTCCAGTATAAAATGTTGAGATTCGATGAATAGCTTTGTATCCAGTTTATGTTATCCTCTGGGAAATTATACTGGCTAGCACATCCCATTTCGTTCTTGATAAAAGGCTGCTGAGGACAAATAAAGTCTAACAAATAAATTTTTATATTTGGTCAGTAAACATTGCGTGTTAATGCGATAAGTGATCTTATTAAACCAAAATAAAATTCGGTAAACTAAATCATAGTTCTAACGAAATGTTAAGGGTTTTAATAATTAAATGTTACGGAAGCGAAGTGTTAACCTTACATTCTTATTTGAATGTCCAATTGCTTAGTTGTTATACATATTTTTTATGATATCTAAATAGCTTCGATTCCTTTACTGACTTACTATCATAAAAAATCTTAGGGTACTTCCTGTAATTCTATAAATCTGAAATCAGGTATGCAAAGCTAGTACTAGTAGGTAGAGAAACAAAAATTAATTGGTACTATAAACTAGTACCTTCGTCTGCCGTAAAATAACAGTATTCACATTGCTGTGTTCCAGTGTGAAGGGACCTATGGACATATGAGCACCTCTATGTGTAAGAAATATATCCAAAAGAAAAGAACCTAGAAACAAAATGTAAAATGATTCACTTACGTAGCAAATATAAATTAAATATATAATAAAACACCTTCATAAAAAATAAGACCGAAGAAGAAATAATGTGTCTCATACTATAAAAATGTTACCAGCCTCATACAGAGCCAACTTTCTATTTCGACACACCCTACCTTTAGAAGTTTGAAATTCATATACTCTACACCTTAGTCAAAATTTGTGGCTTGGCCGTTTCGCCATATTCTCATGGGAGTAAGGTGAAAAATGTATTTCTACACGTAACATACGTGTAAGTTTTAAGAATTTATCACTGTTAATTATTTTTCTGATATACAAATAGCTTCATTTTGCAGTAACGAAATGGCCAAGCAACATATTTTGTCAAGTTAGAGTCTGTATACACAGAAGCTTTCTTTAGAGTAGTAGTTCAAGGAGGAATTAAGTAAACGGTAAATCAGTCAGTATATTGGGTTATGTGAATGGTTGGTTTCTTCTAAGCCATTACAGTTTGAAATACATAGATACGCCAACGTTTAGCTCGTAAGACACCAAGAAATATATGAGGCTTCTGGAACTCTAAATCAGATATTACAAGGCATCTGTATATTATCCATATTTTCTATTGTTTGATTTCATATGAGTAATTTAGCCGCCTTTTGTACACGCAACATTTAAGTTTCAATAAATAATTAAATAGCCACTGAATACCCCGCGATGTGCGTCTTAATATTTAAAGAGACGTTTGTTAAGCTCACGCAGTAGATCGATGGGGAACCAAGTGGGGCGGGCCACGTCGTTAGCTAACTAGTTGGGTCATAAGAAATGATACCAACAGGAATAAATTAACATGTTTCCGCAACAAATTGTTTTCCCCTAACTCTAATAGACACACATAAATCCTGACCGTAATCATTCTGGTGTGTTAAGCGGCGCAATATTAGTGAAGGTCTTCATTTTACAATATTACAAGAGAATTTATGGGCAAATGTGACCACATTCTGCTCGGAGATTGTATATGCGATTTATTATAGGGAGTTTATATACCTATGTTTATATACCTATCTCTTGATTTAGTTTTGCACTCACTCACTTGTGGACAACGTATAAGTTCAGTTTAATTTTCAACACTTTAGTTACTATACATAGAATTGGGTATTGGATGGTGAAATACCAATAGTACATCTGGCGTTGAAGTAAATTGTCGCACACTGTAAAAGCGTGCCGTAAGAGTTATTCAAGTGCTGACGACCCGAAGCCGCCACAGAGAGAAATTAACGGTATTCTACGTTAGTAACCTTAACCTTTGGCTAAATTCATTTCACAGAATTCCAAACATGAAATATTTGATTTGATTTTGACAGACGTCTAACATAGTTACTGTATTAATATTGTTAGAAATTACAATTAAATTGTAGTAATATTAGTATTATACATAGCATAGCTATACACCTGTGAAACATTCACAAATAAACTAATTAAACAGTAACAAATAAATAATGAGGCAGTACTAAGAAAAAGTACTAAATAGCTAACGCCCTTCGAAATCTTTTTAGTGAGCACAAGGTCGTTGATAGATTTTAAGTTGATTTATCAATGCGCGGAGGAACAGTTTGCTTGTTAATATGTGGTGAGTTACCTCTAAGATAAGAGTAGAGGAGTATACGGCAGACGTACAACTCGATAGGTTATTAAAGATTAAGTTCCAAATATTCAGTGATGCCCAGAATTAATGATTTGCTAAGCTTCAATACCTGGTAATATTCTAAAGGTAAAAAAAATTACGGGCTTTACAGAAATCGCTACACGTTAGAAGTTGGTACGTTAAAATTGGTGTTGACGCAAATACGAATGATTCGCACAAATTTCATACGAGTACTTTTTTACACGTACACAATATTTGATTTGAACTAATCCGTATAATAAAACAACTCATTTAATTCAACTTTACCTCGTTCCTTACGAAGACTATCAGTTGTGTCGTAATGACAATGCCTTAACGTCTTTTGAATATAAAGTTATATTTTGCGGATTTGGATGTTAGGATAATATCTGGTACAAAACCTACACAACAATATAGATACCTTATAAAGTAGTTTAGTTTGAAAGTTTTGTACTCACTTCAACCTCAATTTGAGACCCTTGTTAAGTTTTGTAAAGTGATAGTTACAAACAAAGAAGTTCTAATTTGTAAATAAGACAAGTACATTTATAGCCATAATAAACATTACAATCGCAATAAAAGTTGCAGCAATTGACGAGATGATATTATAAAATAAAGTTTTTTCGAACTATTGCACATAGGAGCTTATAAGGATAGTCAGTAATAATTAACAAATATATATTGTTCTTCATCCCTTAAACTTGGAAATAAAGTCTTATATCAACAAAAAAAAAATATCCTCAATGTAATTAGTTTTACGAAGAAATAACATACATCGTTATTAAGCAGATAAGAAAGAATTAATAACACAGTTTGCCGATGACATAATTAATCACGAAGAATAGACCCTTATTAATGAATTAGGTATATCCGTTTGACTTCCTATATTATGTCAGGAGTGCTTTTAGATACAAGTAAATACATTATTGCTAAAATTCTGTCTCATTTGTTCATTTGATAATTTTGCGCCATTTTGTGTATTAGCAGTCTGAGCGAAACGAGAACCGTTGTCGTGGAAATAGATAGAGCTGCTATCCTTAATAATGAATAATATCAGCTATGAAGACTTTCTTTATTTTTGTTGTTTTCTTAATTGTACGCTAGGTTTCGTTGAAGTAAAACTAGGTGGCTATTGTAAGACGCGTCCTTTGACCGTAATCAAATTTGATAACCATGTTAATAAAATTTAAATATATTCATCGAATATATAGCAAACTATTCTTTTAATATATTTCAATTTTTATTATATTAATTAGATTAATATGGTCATTTCATTTATTAAATATACCATGGCTAATCGGACGAAAACAACAACTAGCTGTTGAATCTATTATAACAATATTTGAAGCCTACAAAATAATCAAATGTATACTATAACGATTTTTAATTTAGTTATAAAATAGCCTATTTTTGTTTTAACAGTCACTAAAGGGAGTCATTTCTAAAGTGCATTATTCGTCATTTTGCATCATTCTAGACAACCCAGAGTATGAAACTACTATTTATTAAAAACGAAGTGTTAGCCGTGTCGCTGGAATAGTTAGCTGTAAGTGGTTTATATTAAGTAAATAAGTGATGAGTGCATCACACTCTATATAGTGTTACCGACGCATAAGTGGCTGTAAAATGAACATTCTCAAGTCTTGAGCTCTTATTCAAGAAACGGCATAAACCTGACAATAGGTCCAAAAAGTATTATTACTTAATGTCCCCCTATTCTATCGCCGCCAACAAGTTATAGTTTCTCGTAAAACCATACTTTATCGTCGTAAAATAAATAATTTCAACTTGAAAGTCCTACGTGGAGATATATAGTACTAGTTTGATATAAAATGTGTGGCGAAGTAGATATAGTAAATTCAATATTCAGAATACGATTTCAAGGCAGCAGTTCGACAGATAATATCAATAATAATCATTATGTTGAATACACATTTACAGATATTTTTGAAAAGCGAAATTTTGAAAGGTCTGACGCATTGATGTGTGTACAGTCGAGGAAAATGTTTAGCGTGTTAAAGGCATTATGTGACAGGGGGAAATCATCAGTCATTTAATTTCAAACGAAACAGAATATCCCAATGACGGTTACAATAGTCTACATAACCTTGCCATTAAATACGTTGCAATTTAAGTTTATATATTGAGTATTAAAAAAAATATAATATAGGTTGAGATTAAAACGGACAGAAATTAGATATTGGCGGAAATAGAATTAATGCAAATTATTATTGATCCAATTTTCACCTTCTAAATAACAGGTAAGTTATAAATGAGAGCCGAGTCGCATATTTAAAGGGGAAAATTAAATCAATTCCGATGCCATCAATATTCCATTTTCTGTTCGTTATAATGGCATGCTGACAAAGAGATTTTATTGAATAAATTATCATGTATTATAATTTTTTTTCAGAGATCAATGATCAAATGTGTCAGTGTGTTGTGTTTTTAATTTAAATAGTTTTTATTTCATTTTGTAATTTAATTTTTTTCTTATTAAATTGCAATATTTTAGTAAATTTTGATTTGTGAAATAAATATTGAACCCAGTTTATTCCTTATGACAAGGCCGGCGCCACTTGGGCTCCCCCGCGCCTCTTTTAGAGCTTTCGGGCCCCCTTTATGGGCCTGCGCTGTATCGTCCTCTCCTGAGGGGCGGTCGCCCTCACGATTTGTCTATATGGTTTTAGAACCTGGGCCAGGCAGAGTTTAGTCCGTAGGTCGCGTGGCTGGACCGTTCCGGTCGCGTGGAGTCCGACATAACCTCCGTGACACTTGCCGTTGCGGGGGTATCCTGGGTACGTTTCGTACTCCTTGTGAGGATTCTCAGCCTTCCTCTCCCGAGGAAAAAAAATAACCCAGTTTAGTTTAACTTTTCCAAAAACACGTACTCAAATATCTGAAAGAATATATAAAAATAATTCAACGTTCTTGTAGAAGCTTTTGCCACTGTTACTGTACAAGCAAATACGAATAGATGCCTTTTATATTTCAATGCACCATTGGCCTGACGTTCGAATTGCAAAATTTCATCTTAGAATACCACATTGCTATGTAATAACGTCGCCGGTCGCGTGTACACGTGATCGTAATGTAAACAGTTTCAGCCGAGAGACATGTTTCGTCACTTTAGCTGAGAAGGCGGAACATCAGTCGGCTAGAGAAAATACGCCGTTTCGACCTGCCAACGGAGATGTCATAGCGAAACTCAATTTCGAGTTAGCTTAACGCGGACTTTATTGAGTTTTGACCACAATTGGGTTCGGATCAAACAAAGATTCTATATTTAATATTTGTCTACAAGTAGCTTCAGTTCATTAGAGACCAAGTAGAACAGGGTGCTGTAATCATAATTAATCACGCCTATCTAGTATAGGTTGGACAATTTGTACAAACTCAATTCCCAGACGGGTTCAGGATGTCTTATAAAGTTTCTTTATGCAGCAAGAACGTCATATAAATGTAGAATTTGAAAAATTGATTGGTATATGCCGATTTCAATCTGTCAGAGCTTAGTCTGTAATATGCAAATAGGTTTACTATTGAAATAATTTATTATTTATATCTTGCGACTGCTGAAGCGAGTATAATTGAAATATTATGTTATTTATTTAATATAATTTACTTTTAATATCTAATACGATCGTTATTAAGATAAGCTAGTAAAATACTTTTACATATCTCTTATGAGCCATGAATATGAATAAATAATATGAATATGAATAAATAGGACAATTAATTAAACCCATATTAATTTCGCATGGATATACACGGAAAATGCTTAGCAGAGAGCTGTTGTGATCTTTGCATTCTAATGTTGTTAAAAGGAAATTTCCTTTGCACAAGACTCGTTACATAATCTAAAACAGTAAACGTATTAAGAGGAAAAAGCTGATGTAAATTTTATTCATGTACTTCCTTCGTCTCATCTCACTAGGTGTGTGCTTCATATTTGCTAATGAATATTGCTCAGAAGAGTATATGTGTCTCGAGAACGCCATCATAAGAGGGATGAATGCAAATTTTTGTAAACATTTTCAAATTATATTCTCGGTAACTTCGTTTGCTTAGAATTTTCTGACATTATCTTGGCGGATGTTAGGCAAATAAAGTGTACCATTGTAGTACTCATTGTTCATCAAGTGAGATTTTGTACGTATTTAGGTCTTCACTATATTACGTTACAATCACACACCAAGAAAATTATCAATTTACAAACTTCTCGTGGAAAACCTAATACATGCTATTTCTATTTATTTTATTCAAATTGATAGAAATACAATTCTACTTTAAGTCGAACTAAAATATTTATATTATAAAAAAGTCTAAAATAAAATTAAATTTGAAATTGACAGTCTCTGTTATAATCAAACAAGACAATATTAATTATGAGAATAACATTCATCTAGGTACGTGTTATTATGTCTAACTGTCATTATATCGAAAAAACAATTGTTCTGTTGTTTTAAACGTAAAGTTATTTTATATCTACAAGTTAAATTGTTGGACTGCTATGTAAATAAAATCAATCAAATAACAAAATATGAAGTGTCAAAATGTCGGTGTAAATTTAGACTATATGTATATTCTTGAACAAAATGATTTATTATTAATAACTGATATGATTTGGCTTGCCAATAAGGCCAAGTAAAGGCAATTTGAGTCATGTACATTATGACATGAAGACGATTTGACACTTAGTATTTTTTTATTAAATTTCATTTTATCCGAATATTAATACTTCAATTAGTATGTCCATTATGTTATTTTGATATATTTACTAAGGTCACCCAGAATCAATTTTGATAAAATGTCCTACTCTATTGTAAAGTATACTCACTCAACAACTCTAACTCATTGAACCTAACACTTTAGGAGCGTACAAAAGATGTCATAATTTTAGTACTTAATGAGCTCTTGAAAAAAATAATTCTAATTATGATAATTCTAACTTCAAAATAACTGGTAATAATATTAAAACGGTTTGGATGTTTGTCAGGAACGTAAATTTTTCGTGATTTATTTATTCATTTATGTGAGAATATATGAAAATAAATATACAAGAAGTTAAAAAAAAAATTAAGAAGCCTGATTAATTGTGAGAATTAAAATATTAGTGCAATTAAATAAAAATTAAGGAGCCTAATTAATATATAAAGAAAACTGATTGATAGAATAAATACTTCACTATTTCCGTTCTCAAGATACATTTGTGATTTTTGTTAAATGGATTCTCTCTTGACCTCCAAAGTTACCGACATACAGAGAACGGTACCAACGGCAAAATAAAAACTAATTTGGAGAATTAGCTAGATATTGAGATTAAAAATTACAGACTGATTAAATATAAAAAGAAAAATTATAAATAGAATTAGTAAATCACTATTTCCGTTCTTGTTTAGATTTATAAGATTTTTATTAAATGAAATCTCGCTTGATCTCTCACTTTACCGACAAGAGAACGATACCAACGGAAAAATAAAAACAAATGGAAAATACCATGCTTGACGAGGAGTGGAGTGTACTTTTTGCTGGGAACCTCAGACGATCAAGACGTTTTGGAAGAGCTTGAGTGCAGTTAGTTTTTAGTCTTTCTTAGATTACTGCTACGTTTCTTTTGTCGCTTTAAAGGAAATAATAACTCTACGTGATTAACTTTTTTATGTTAATGGGCAAACTGTAAATTTTAGTTAATAAATAATTTGTTGATAGTTGATTTTAAAAGAATAAATGATTTTAATACTCGTTGTCCATGGTTCATTTCGAATATTATAAAACGTGTTGCATTTAGTTAAACAAACATTACAAAGTTACATGATAAATTTTGGCGAATGCAACATAAATGCGGGGGTTTTCACCGCACATTCATCGCAACACGTAGGAGTACATGCACGAAATTTAATCACAAAATAGCTTTAACAAAACATAGAACGTAGCAAGTAGATACCTACTAAGTACCCACAAAAAAGTAGCAAGAACTCAATTAAAATTAACATTATTCACAAGTGAGTATATACAAACATAGCGGTAGCTTCGTGGTATCGGTGTGAAATATTGCGATGTAAATGTTGTTTACGATCTTTTAGTAAGATGCTGTTAAGATATTAGTGATTATTACTTTAGGCTAGCAGTGTTGATTTATATTTTAGTTTAGAATATTATTATTTTTCGTTTTACTTTAGTGGTGGATAAACTAAACAAAATATAATTAAATAATTAAGCGAGCTAAATTGAAGTGAAATCGTATTGTAGTTTTCGATGGTGCTGATGTTTCATTTTCTTAAAAATACGCGACACATTAAAAATACGATGACCGTGGAACTACATAATAAATTTCAATGACATATTTTGAACAAAGCAGAAGTATATTTTGACGTGAAACGTCTTTAAAATTGCGCCGAAACATACGGGTACCAGGTTTAAAAAGTGGACCGTAACGAAAAGGTCTATCATCGTACCTTAATAATTAAAAAACTATTAGTCTTAGAAACAAAAATGTGGTGTGAATATTTCACTTATATAGTCAGCTCGCTGTTTTGACATTGAGTTTTTTATTAAAATACTTAAAACACCGTCAATCTTGTTTTTATTTTAATATTTTACTTTGAAAGCTATTCCCTAACATAGACGTTTCACGTTAAAACCAACGGCCGTGTGCCCCGGCACAGCTCCACCCGATTTTTTTATTACATATGTATATTGATCGATTTATTTATAAATATTTGATTTGTTTTTTAAATTATTGACTTCATTTCTTATTTAAGTCTTTCAGTCCTTATAAAGAAACGTATCACATATCATTGTCGTTATAAAAAACGGCGTTTTCCATATAGGTCCTGGATGGCAGGTATGACTAATTTGTTTATCACAAAATTAGTAATTAAACTTGTGTATACAAAGAAATGTAAATACTCGCATATGTACAAATGTAATAATATCATACGAAAATGAAACAGCCTTATATTAATATGACATATTTGGTATTCACCAGAAGACAGTGCTAGAGGATGCTAGAGTTTAATTTGCATTCACCAGGACGGATCGTGGGCTATTTCGTCAGCGCCTCTTCCATTTCCGCTATTGTCGACACGTATAGCTCACCGGACGTGGCTGTATCGGACGGCCGCGTCTACTGCTAACGAGGATCGCTTGATAAATGGATTCGTCTGAAGTAAGATCTACACAAACTGTTTGTGAATCCTATCATAAAAATTGACACTAGCCAGAAGTGAAAGATATTTGTCAATGGGCTTAATCCCATTTTTATAAGAAGCAGGTGTTATAAGATTAAATTGAAGTAACCAGAAAAATGTAAGATTATGGTACCTATTAAAAGACAACATCTCTAGACGTCAAGCCTTTTAGCGACCGTTTGTATAAGCTAACACGGTGTGTCCATTAGAACCAATGTACAGATGCAAAGCACTACTCTCCAAGTGCAGAATAAATGCTTGATCTCAAATATCACCATACAAAGCAGCTTGAGCGTGAATTGTTTGGTGAAGCGAGAGCACTACGCAGAAATGAACGTCGGTTTTTGTAATGGTAACTTTGCTTACGATGTTAGGGAGTAGCTTTTCAGGTTAGAAACCGCATTTGTCACGACACTGATCACAGCACGCATTCACGCTACCAGACACAAAGCCGCTATACAGAGGCCGGAAAACAAAACGTATAATTATTACGCTGCTTACCTAGTCACTATATATTTTTTTTTTGTTTTAACACAAATAAATAGTAGATAGATAGATAGATAAAAACGTTTTAAAATCTGCAAAATACACATATATATCTAATAAAACAAAGGTAATAATCAAAGAAAAAAACAAAAGTACAATCAAACACTTTATTGTATGCTGCAAAAGCAAAAGGTCAAGGCCAGCTAAATATTTCTAATTTAGGCAATAACTGATTTCAGGCCACACCTTTTTTTTTTTAGTACTTATTTGATGGAATCTTTATTGTAATGCAAGTCATATGAACATTTTTTATCAATCAACGCTGGATTGTGTAAGGCTCAAAAATGTGTTTTTCGCAGACAGAGTTTTACTGCCAAATGTTCTTATATAATGAAAAGTATGAATGTATAATTCCATAAATAAGATAATGATGCGGTTTTAGCTTTAATTATTATCTTTCTTGTGAGTTATTTTTGAGATAAGTAGAGGTAAGACGGGTCTTAAATTGTTGAAAAGTTCGATTTGAAATTAATTTGCTATCAGGTAAGTAAGACGAGGGCGAAGAACTGCCCTTTTGTATATAAACATGCTGTAGCTTTCAGTTTTGCTGTTAGATATGTGTGTATTTTGGCAATTTGTAAGGTTTTTACTTCATATAACATATTATTATTTTTTCTATTAATGCAGAATAGTAACTGTATTTAGGTTTGCTTATATGTGATGGTAGAATAAAGAGAAAGAATAAAATATTTAACCGTGGTATGTGGTCATTAACTACACTAAATTATAAATTCAGAATTTAACAATTAAAGTATTTGTGTAGTAAAGTTTAAGAGGAGGCTGGGTTTCAAAGTGCCGGGAGAATGTTGTTTCATTCTAAACACCTCAACAACAAAAAGCAACAATCCTTAAATGCAGTGTAAATGTATCCTGCTGATACTAATGCATCAGTCATTAGAATGACAGTTTATAGGAGTAGAACAGTTTTAATAGATTTTCCTTCGTAATTTTTTTTATCTATTACAATTCCAGATATTGGGTTTTAATTACTTTTTCCAACATAGCAATCTATAGTGAACATCTTTTATGTATGGTTGTATTTTATGTACCTTGGAAATGGAATTTGAAGTTCCTCTGGTGTGAACCTAAATCAACATCATAATCAGATTGTACTAATGAAAAGTTACGATTTTATATTATTTTATCCACGAAGTTGTCATAAATAATTGAAAGTTAATTACAACTTAATTATTTAAGATACATCTATGGATAATATTACATTAACTGAAGTTGATGACCGAACAACTTGCCGCAAAAGCCCCTTCGTGGTGCAAATTGATCCTTGCCAAATATATTCTGAGCCTAAATATATTTCAACTAATTCTTCATTAAAACTAATATTTATATAGGAATCATGTATTGAAAATCTTTCTTTTACATTCATGTAGCATCTAGCTACAAAATCAGAACTTTAAGCCCAGGTAGGGAACTATCTGTTTATATATATACAGTATTTGTTCATTTTTCAATTGACTGTGAAATTTATGCTACGTGGATCGTTGGTCGAACGCTAACTGGTTTTATATAGTAAAAGTGCAATTTAATTCGGCCTCTGTTTTGCGGCACGCGTTACCATGATACTTAGGCAACGAGCAAATAATGGATGTCAGTACTTTGCTTTTTTATTCAAGCTTCAAGTCGCGTTTGTGGAAAGCGAATATGTTCAATTCATTATATTTGAAATTGTTTTGACAGAAATTGTGATTCTTTACCAACAACTTATTATAGCTGGAAGACGGGATTTCAATATCAGCTTTATATTTTTAATAACTTATTACGTTTATTCTATTACTTTTTAGGTTTAATTCATTTTAATTAATATAGTAACAAATGTAAATCTTAAACAAAACTGTTCATAAATATATACAAAAACACGTACACGCTATAGTTGATCTTACTCGTGTTATTCAAGTTATATTTCATAAGCACTCCTTCATTCTGAGATTTTTGCTACGAAATGAAATAGTACAATAAACGTACTTTCTAGGTTCAAATATACAACGAGCGTCGCGCAAATTGGAAACAAATCAAATATGCATCGTCCGACCAGCCGTGAGATGGAATACACACATTAGCGATGGTATACACATCTATTTCAGGCGGTACCGGCGCACTAGCAGAATCGGAAAGTTATTCCACTTTTTCGCCGGAATTCGATTCCCCCTTTCGCGCTACCGCAGCGGTTTTTTACGGTATTCCGTTGGTAGCTTTATAAGGAATATTAGATTTGTGGATGGGCATGAGAAAAGATTTTCTACTAGACTTAACACAAATATATATGATAGGAGCTTAACCTCCATGATAAATCACATTTGTACAATATAGCATGCATTCATTGTGAGATTGATTCCGTGGGGTAGCGAAATCTGTTATTCTTTTCATTTATAAGGATTCAAGTTATTTTACTGTACGCAGTAGAAAACTTGAGTTATATTTCTGTTTTATACTCAAATTGTGGATACATTTTATCGCTAGTTTATATAAAAATACTAAGATGTCTTAAAGGAGAATGTTAGCGCATTGAAAGAGCTAGAGAGCCAGATCTAAGAGACAACTTTAGAAATAACAGACGGCACTCTTTTAGAAGTGCACTTACTGTGATTGTATTCTAGTTGTCATTTTATTTAACCTGCACGACATTTTAACTGGATTTGTCGTTGATCTAAAATGCTTTAAAATCATATTTCTTGTGAAATTATGTCGTAATGTAATTTAATTATTTTCTGTTAAGTTTGCATGACTGTAATAACAACCGAAATAACAACAAGAATTTAAATTGCTAAAATCGATATAGAATCTTTATTTGTGTCCCGTATAGCAGTGAAGGTTGTAAAAGCTATGAGAAGAATATAAATTACATAAGAACATTACGTAAGAATTCTTTTTTCTGTAAAAATTACAAATGTTCATGGAAAAGAAGCCCTAATAAATTAAATATTTCAACTATAGTTACATGTTTCACGTCCACATTATCAAAGTAGAACTAAACGCCCAAGTAAGAAAACCGAAAATGTTATATCCAGGCCAGTACTGCAACATGTTTAAGCATCAAAGGGTTTCTTTCTTCTTATGCCGTTTATTCTGAAGTAAATGTGCGCAAAACTAAACAGCGTGCATTTTTAGTTAAGCTATTCAAGATAACAACTGTGTGAGTCCAGATTTTGTCTTCCTTTCAGCAATATAACTGTGACGAATGAGAATTAACAAGCTAAAATACTGGAGCATAAATTTGCTCATGTATGTGATTTTAGCTTATAGCATAGCAAAGATTACTTTTATACATATGGATAGTTGTATAAGGCGGCCTTAACAAAATGAATTATTTAATTGGTCTCATGTATTGCTTTTACATCCTCGTAGTTAAACACTTGCTATGTTACTGACCGTACATCTTAAACTTGAATAAAATCTTTTAATTTAACTAATTTATGAAAGTGCTTAATGACTTTTCATGTTTGATAGCCATAGGTAAGCCATGTTAATAAGTATTCTAGTAGGGTTGCAAAAAAAAGTTTAATTTCAGCTAAAGTATTGTTTAGGATTTGTTATAAGGTATATTTGTCTATAATAGTGAGTTAGAATAAAGTTACTATATGTAAAAAAAGTAAAATTAAAACGTAATGTAATAATATACTACTTAATAACTTTATAAACTATATTGTTATTGGTTATTGCCTAATGTTATTTCGCATTAGCATTTTTTTTATAGAATAATAATATATTAAGAGTAGCTGAGAAATATCATGGATGTCACGACGATTTTTGCTATTGTACTTTTACTTTAATATCTAGCTAACGTCGAAATGTTTGCAGCATTGTCGTAGGTCGTTAAAAATATCTACACTAAATATGTTGCAATTGAGACATCACTTTGTGGTTTAATAGTCTAATGTTATTTTATATATTATAACAAAATTAGCAATAACTTTGTTATTTTGTACTTTATTTATTCTTTTAGCTTTCTAATATTTAACTGAAAAATGATAGAAGACTAAAAATGTGTTCGTTTATTCGAATTATTTTTCAAAACATTATCAACTTCATTACTACGAAATTTCATTTCACCATACATATTTGATTAAATAATATCCAGATCCAACTGGAACTTAACCTACTATTAATAATTATAATTACATTTTTTTTTTCAATTATACTTCTTACTTATGTGTGTTTTGTTATTGTTTTGATATTGGAATCGCGATTAACACAAACATTTTTTAAAAAATACTTTATTGAAGCAAGTTTTCCCATTTTTGTATCATTACTCAGTTGGAGCTTCCGGGAGAGGGACATCAGGAACAGGTAAAGGCTCTACTGGCCTCGGCAGATGATCACCTTCAGGTTGATATCCACCATCAAGGTCGCTCTTGTATTTGGTGATATAAACTACGCCATCGTTGCCAGTGAATCTATATTCTCCATCATAAACCAGCACTTTATCATTGCCGTCAGAAGTGGATACTAGTGTTCCATGCTCAATAACACTGGTACCTTCTGGTGTTGAGTACTTCAGAGTATACTGCCCAAGTTCATCTTGTTTGTGTATGAACTCGAATGGCATGTCCTCAAGGGGTGCACATAAAGCAGTCACCACGCACAAAGAGAAGATAATTGCCTGAAACAATAAATAAGTTATTAGTAAGATAATACACAAAACTGAAGGAGCAACGTTACTACAGCTGCTTTTACTCAAACTAAATTATTATTTCTATTTGTATTAATTATTGTTTAATATTTCATTATTAATTGTGTATAATATATATGTAAATGAAAATAATATTTTAATATATTTAATTAGTCATAAGAACACATTTATCCTAATACAAATAGCGAAGGTGTAAGGAATTCTAAAGTTTAAAAAATATATATATATATACTCACAGAATTCATTCTAGAAATCTTGATGAAATGATTTCTGTGCCTTCCACCTTCCGCCTACTGAGATGAGTCTACATTAGTTACAATTTATATATAAAAACTAACGGGCCTATTTATTGAGAAAAATAAATTGATTTACAATAGATAAATAATGTAATTTTAATAGGTTGCATATAACGCATTTATATGCAATCATAAATACGATTATTAATTATCTAACTGGCGAAACCGTTGTATAACGTACCTAATTAGATTTGTGATCATTAAAATTTGAATGTCTGTATTTTGTTTAGAGAAAAAACCCGCATATCAACTCTATCATGCAATGAATGAAGTACGCAATGTATTTTCTTCGTTTAGTTCACAAATGTCAAACAGCTGTCAACTTTTGATTTAATTTTGATTTTAACACCACAATCGTAAAATTTGTACCCTACCATTTACTTCCTGACAAGCGACTTAACCCTCTCTCCATAGCAATAGAGAGCACCAGCTCCCTGATGTTAAGTACCCGTGATGTACACCAGTAAAACACGGGTAGTTAACATCGAAGATCGCAAGGAAGTATAGAAGTATATTAGCTGAGCAGAGCTCCAGCCGGGGCTGGAATTTAAGGGTTCTATAGAACCCTTTAAATCAGTGTAGGGCAGTGTGTGAATTGTCCAAAATATGACGATAAGTGTCAAGTTCGTAGGAAAGAAATATAACTTTTATGCAGACAAAGTTACAGACACTAGCTAGTATCTTTATAAATTGTAGCGTATATGTTATTCTGATGTATAAGATATATTATTGTAGTTTCATTAAAGTCCATTCAGTAGTTTTTGCGTAAAAGAGTAACAAATATTGTTATATATGTTTAGTAGGATTTAGTTTAGATTTAGATCATTAGTAGGTTAAAGAAGATAAAAAGTAGCTTTTAAATACACTCACTAAATATTATTTCGTGGTGTTGGGTGTTAATGATAAATGTTTATGTGTGTTCGTTTGTTGGCGTGGAAGTGAGTAAGGCTATCGTGATAACATGAAACATTATCATTATTCACCGTATTATTTCCCAATTTATTAAAATTTGTAGCAGTATGTTTATCTCTTCCACTCATTTCTCACATCTGTCATCCTATGATCCATACCAGCAACTCTCAGCATTACCCGTCCATAGCATGCCAGTGTTTCCCCTCATCTTCTCATCTAATCTTATTATTATACGAAATTCAGTAGCTACATTCCTGGAATTCGGACTTGACACTAAGAGAGTTTATTATATGTAGGTATGAGTGAATTCATAAAATTCACTAAGTTCATCTACTTTGGAAGCATTGCTGTAAGTACATTGGTTACTTGTTCCATTGTAAATTTCGTCGTTAATTTAGTTTACAGTATCTTACCTCATACACTAAGTCTAGTAACCGCTTTTGGTTAGTTCCAAAGTTGTATTACTAAGCATGCAATTAGTTTTAGGTTGTGTGAATACAGACATTGGGTTATGTGGTACCTACTGAATGAACATATTAATTTCCTGCATCACGTTAGCTTTTGCGAGATTTTATGTAGGAGTTAATAGCTGAAAATCTATTAATACCAGTAATAAAGTTAGCATGCATGAAAATTAATATCACGGTTCATTCTCCGGTGTGCAGTAAGTAACCAACTACGCTACCGTGAAATGTTTTCAGCGATCACGCTTGGGAAAGATTTAATGCAAGTAATATTGAAATGATCCTTTATAATTACTAAAGGTGTTATTAATGCAAGTGGCAGATATAGCTGTTATTCGAGTCAGTTGTTGTAGTACATAAAAACCAATACAAACAATATTTTAAGATTTAGATATTCTGGACACTATTCTTAAAGCATATTCTATGGCGAAAATAAACATTTATTTCCCTAGACATGTTATATACGTAGTAATATTCTTTATATTCCAAGGATTCATCGTGCGGATGCTGATAGCATGATGTAAAAGATGATAGGATAGCAAAGGTTGTCAGAAAAAGGTTGGGACATGTAACCCCGGTGTTGTTTTAAGGGCTCCATTCGATGCATAAGAACGAACTATTGGCACCCTTGTTCCTTTGTCTACCTTAACCGTGTTCAATACAAATTCATTTTTAAAAGTCCGTAAAAAACGAAGTAGATACCGCTGTCATGTAGTATTCAGCAGCATTTGCCTAAAATGATAAATAAACGGTTTTATTGTAAAACAGAATCTTCTCAGTTGATGTCAATTAAAAGAAAGTTACAAATACTTAGTTAATTTCATACCGGGTGTAAATAAAAGTATCTTAGAAAAATATCAAAGGAACAGTCAACCACAAGTAATAACTAAACAGATTTTCCAAATTAATTAATTCATATTATAAACAATAATATTGACTTAATTATTAAAATTTCTCATTAATAATATTTGTATGTTGTTTAATAAATGTATATAAATCTGTATATCTTCTAATGACGTATGTAAGTAATAAACCGACGTATGCTAGTTTTGTGTTTAACTGCCGGCTAGAATATAGTTAGGTATTATTTGCATAGGTCTGCAAATAATTTTACGTATTTATTTTGCAAAGGCTTTATGTTAACTGCGTTTGTTGTCCTTTTTTTTTTTTTTTTTTTTTTTTTTTTTTTTTTTCCCCTGAGGAAAATGCATTAAATTGCATACCCCGGCTGTGGCGAGCCGGGGTTATGTGGGGCTCTCCTCCCCAGAAGGGGAGGCCTACCCACTAAAAACCTCAGGGATGGCCTTCCTCAGGCATGTAGGGAGCCCCCGGGAACACAAAGGCCACTTCCAGGAACCCCCAGCCTCCGCTCCCCTTTCTAGAGGGGAGCCCTCCTCGAGGGAAGCTACCACCTCCCCCGGTCCCCTCCACCGACGACGCCCCCCGGCCACGGAAGGGGCGTGGTCCATCCCGGGTCGCCGTAGCGGTCCCGACTTCCTCGCGCCCGCCGGCGACCCGCGGCGGCGCCGCAGCTGTGCTACCGAGCCGGCGCCGCCTCCTTCGAGCGGGATCGGCTGCGTTTGTTGTCATATTTTGTTTTCTACTGCATTTATACATATTGATGGTTACTTAGGCGTATAGGATTGCAGATGTTTTTCATCATAAATTATCTGATAATCCGTAATTAAATTTTCTATCAAATATTCTTAAAGTATGATACTGACTTTTTGTTTTGAGAATTAATTTTATAGTTAGTGCCATAATGTGTCACAAGTGTTTCAAATTAAAAATCTTCTTTTTCTGTTTTATAATTGCTTCTAATATAATATGTTCTATAAAACAACAGTTTAGCAAATCTGAGTATTAAGACTTTATATACATTTTGACAGGAGAACTTTCAATCAATGTTTAGCATTTTAATCTTTTTTTTTGTTCCGCTGAGGAAAATGCATTAAATTGCATACCCGGGCTGCGGAAAGCCGGCGGTTATGTGCGGTTCTCCTCCCCAGAAGGGGGAGGCCTACCCACTAAAAACCTAAGCGATGGCCTTCCTCAGGCATATAGGGAGTCCCCGGGAACGATAACGACTTCCGAGAACCCCCAGCCTCGGCCATCCCTATCCCTATCGATACAGGGGAGCCCTCCTCGGGGGTGGCAAATACCTCCCACGATCTCCTCCACGGACGACCGGCCATTGGAGGGGTGTGGTCCCTCCCGGGTCGCCGTATTCGCGGGCGCGACTTACACGCCCCCGCCGGCGCCGGTGACCTGCGACGGCGCCGCCTCCTTCTGGAGCATAACTACTTCACAGAAGGAGGCTACAGCCCTCCAACCTCCCTCGTCCGCCAGCATTGTCGCAATTAATGCCGACGGAGACAGATTTCGTCCATCTCTGCGACCAAGACTCGGCGCTCGGAGGCCCACGCAGGGCACTCCGCCAACGTGTGCTGGGCTGACGCAGTGGTAGCATCGTGTCGATCCCTCCCGTCCTATTCGATACAAATACTCACCGAAGCAGCCGTGATCAGGGAGTATCTGAGTCAATCGGTAGGTGACCTCCTCCTTCCCGTCGAGCCAGGCTTCGAGGTGCGGGAGTACGGCACCGACGGCCCGCTGCCGCGCAGCTCCGTAATTCGAGCTGCGTACGCCAGGCCGCCACAAACCAATTTCAAAAGTTTTAAGGAACGTTACTTTTGATTATTACAATAAAGCTTACCTTATAATTTAAAATTAGATTGTTCAATATTATATTATTGTTGCTGTTTTTGTATTGAAGATTGTTACTTAAGTGATAAAAGTTTATCACTTCTACGATGCAAATAGTGTAGAGTGTAAGACATTTCCAGCTCTTGTTAAGAATGCGTTTTCATCATCTCAAATACACTTATCTAAACTATTTCGCGATAATTTATTTAATACTTCATTAATTAAATATAAAAGATAAAATTTATTAAGAATAGATAAAGTTAGGTCATGTAAGTACTTCAACATAGCCTGTTCTGCAGTATGCAGTGTTATCAACCTCTATAATGATCACGTTTACGTAACATGTTTACTTTTATTTGATTTGATGATGGGATTATATTTGAAAACATGTATATGGCATCCAAACTTGTACGAATAAGCTATTGGTATTTTGTATTTGTACAGTGACAAATCGTACACAAATATTGATTTTTTTTTGATTTTACAAATCTTAAGTTAAAATTTTTGTAATATAGTAATGACTTAATATTTATTGTTTATAGAGAAACACATATCTTTACAGCAGGGTAACTTTATATTGGAATTGTCTGGTTGAGTACCCCTATCTTATTCTTTCGCGCTACTGTGTTCCGGTTGGAAGGTTAAGAAATGGCAGTGAAGTTAATGAGGACCGTGACTTTGCAAGTTATGTAACAAGTTTGCAACGAACACTGTGGTTGCTGGTTTGCTGCAAATCTTACAGGAACCATATTTTATTGTGGGCGACTGAAGCAATTACCATCAGAGGCAGTCTACTGTTTGTTAATATACGTAAAACAGTATGTAATACAAATAAAAAAGCCACCTTTACCTTACGCCTAATCTAATTTAAATTTTAATAAAAATAAATGTAACGTAATTTTATGTATGTATGTATGCGTGTGTATATAAATATTATATATGTAAATAAAAACGCTCTAGTGAATGAATTGTCTCATGTGCATGTACGCGCTCAACATTGCTACTATGCTGTCTTTGTAAAACGAGTAATTTTTGTAATCTACCTATTTTTAAGTGTGGTATGTTTCCGATTCTATATTGAGAATCTCGACGGAGCAGTGTGGAGTGTGCCTGCACTCCTCTGCTCCAAGTCTCTTGTATACGATAATAGATTTTTTTTCTGAATCTGTATTGTGTTTATTTATGTAACATTGTATAAATACTCGAATAGTTATATATAATTATCTGTATTATTTATAACTAAATGACAATAATTCTCAGTGTTCGATTAAACCTAAATAGGTTTATGTAGCACTGCATAGTTTTTCAGTTATGTCTGTGTGTTATGCATGTTGTATGAATTATAAATTAAAAATAATACAAAACGTTATCGCCTATTTGTTGTATTTGTCTTCAATGATAGCAAAATAATTATTAATAAAAGCACGTAAAATATAAAGAGAACTATTAACAATATTTATAAAATTTTGTGATATTCCTATTCGTAAGTAATTATAAAACAAAATAAATTGCAAATTGACTTGTAGTTGTTGTAAATTGTATAATATAAGAAACCTAAATTTTATTTTAATGTAACAAATTTAAGGCTCACGTTTTGCCTGAATATTGTTTATATATTATGATATATATAAATAAAATTAAAATATACTCGTAAATAATAGCCATTTAAATATGGTCATCAAACAGTAAACAGAAAACAACATATGATTAATTGTATGTATGACGCATAAGAACGAAAATATTTGGCTACCATCGGAAACGAATGTTTGGAGCAAGTGATAGAGTTAGCATATCTGAGATCTATGTTTACAAGAGATGGTAAGTACGAGTCTGACATTAAAAGAGGCTATATAAATGGCTTCATTGTTAGTCAAAGTTATCGAAAAAGGCGCGTCTGGCTGCGCTTGGAGGCAAGCTGGTCCCTACGCTTATGTATGGGAGCGAATGCTGGGTGTGGCAAAATAAAAATAAAAGCAAGATTAATGCAGTGGAAATAAGAACTTTGAGAGATTTGGCTGGAGTGACGATGAAGGATAAATAAGGAAATAATGTGATAAGGAAAATGTGCGATGTGAAAAAAGATGTAGTGATAAAAATCTAGAAGGGAATGCTTGGATGGTTTGGATACGTAGAAAGGATAGAATTAAGACGACTGACCAAATATGAATGGGCCAGTTGTTACGGGACGACCTAGACGAACATACTTGGACCGAATAGAGGATATATTGACAGGTCAGGTCAAGAGACCCGGAACCTTAACGAAACATGAATTTACCGTTATAATATTAAAACAAAGCAGCAATAGAGCGTATAGTTCCTTTGAGATGAGCCGAAATCATCCAAATCAGCGAGCGTGAAAGTCCTGGTAAGTACTAGATACTAGTACATAGAATCAGATAGGCAAAAGTGTTTTTATAGCCAAAAAATGAACAATTTATTATTTATTTTGTATACAGTCCCAGTATGGTGTCTTTTTTGTTCCTAAAAACCAAGAATCCATCACACGATTAACGATTTTCATCATCAGAAGAAGTTATTGAAGAGTATGAAAAACAATCTGACGTCACCATGGACGAGAAACACAAATATTTTAAAAATTGCTTCAATTACAATAAAAAGTGCATTTACGCAAAGGAAATGCAATTGGTTTAAAAATATCGCTGTTCTAATTGATGGCGTCAATAGGTTTGTTAAATACACAGGTTCGAATCCTGCCCGAATCCGAAACTTTTTGTTTTAAGTTTAATAATACATAAAGGTAATACAAGTCAAGTGGCAATATGTTTTATAATTATTAATAAACTTGCCGTACAGGCAACTAACTGCTTATAATATTAGTAAATTATTATGTAAATAATAACACTATATAAAACTGTGGACAATAATCATTCGGCCATGTTTGGTGATAACATAATTTATTTATGTGTATTTTTAGCACCTTCTTTGTTAGCACCCCTGGCACTGGTATCGCAAGAACGCTCGTTGCCGTCGGCATCGGCATGGCTACCAGTACTGTCGGATACTCGGAGCCTTTCCTGTTTGAAACAGGAACAGGAACAGGAACCATGAAAAGTTTTCAGTCGTCTCCCACCACACTGGTTCAGTATATTACAATAATATTGGAAATTAAATTAAATTAAATTAGATCCAGTAGTTTCTTCACTGTTTATAAGAAGACTATTTCAATTTCCGAACAGGTGTAGAGTTCATTCTTTTTTCCTTGTTCGTATGCACGTGTAAAGTTTTTGTTTTCATATGTTTATATTTGATTTTAAGCCAATATGAGACTAAAGGCATATTGAATGATGATTATTTTCATTTTGAATCGAATTGTATCTTAGCCATATTCCAACATAACACTTAAGAAACCAGACCACCTTTTACATATGAATAGTAAAATAAATGAAAATGTATTATCAAAAGTATATGAACTTCGTAAGTTTCGTAAACATTGTATACAAATAAACTATGAGTACAGTACATTTCTCTATATGCAACGTTATTGACTGAACGAAACGGGACCGGAGCACAAAGAGAATGGAAAATACACGGACGAAAAATTTACTGCTTTATCCGTCGAAAACAGACTCGTGCACAATGGCTGGTTTGTATGTTGAATAGCAAATTAGCTCAATGGATTAAAACGTCGTGACGTGTAACATCCAAACTGTTTACTAGTCTGTAGACAAGGGCTACGGTATAGAGAAATTATTTTGTTAGCAAATTGGTAGTTTTGTGTTTTTTAAATCGGATGGTTTGTGATTCAATCACAAACCATCCGATTTATTCAATATCAAGGCATAATATTGGTGGGTCTTCCGATCTTTTTTTATATGTTTCTTATATGATACACTGCTGAACCACACTTGAAGAGATCCAAGGTAATCTCACTTGTTCACGGTGCACCTGAACAAACTAGATTCTGGCGCTTCCCATCAACTAGGCCAGTCCGGTGGAAGACTGCCCAAAACTATATTAATTATATGGGGCCTCATTCAACGTCTCTCTCTACGTCTAATAAGTACCTACGTACGTAGTACGTAAGTATGTGTCGGCTGAAATAATGATGACGGATGGTATAAAAAACAACAAGTCCATAACTGTATGTGAAGTTCTCTGATAGGGCTAGGGACTAACATCACCTGAACTTATGATGAAGGCCTTTGGCGAGGACCTTAATAATTTATTAATAGTACAAATAAATACATTTCCATGTAGATAATCTACAAAAATCTAAATATATTTATATAATTATTTGGATTAATTTAAAAACTTTTAAAATTGTTTTTTTTTTTACTATTTCGTAAGCTCAATGGAAAAGTGGCTCAACCTAGGTGGGCAGAGTAAATTAATAAGTTTTCATTTGAAAAGTTCCATGTTTAGTATGGAAAATTTAAATTTCGAATCCAGTAAAGTGCAGTATTTTTGCGTCAAGGACATGACGCAAAAGAAGTTAGCAGAGAGGACCTTGGAAGACAACTCGCTAGTTGATCTTTGCCGCCGTAAAAAGACGGATAGAAGTAAGTTGATTACGTTAATTTTCTTCTTCCTGATAAAATGCAATAGCATCGAGATTTAGAAATATTAAGCTCTATATTCAAAGTACAGCGTAAGGTCGGAAAAGTCGTCTCTCATATTCATAGTCAAAAATGACTTAACCAGAGTATTCTCTAAAATAAAGCCCCAAAGATGAAACAATATAGGGCACCGTGCAATATTCTGTTATGACCGGATCGACTGCCCTGGCCAATGAACTTTACTTGAATTCTCTCGAGATAGCTAGATCGAAGTAGATTGTGGAATCTCTGGTGATTTAGGTAATGTATATGTGTATTGATGTTTAATACGCGATAATTAATTCTAAATAAACAATTCATAAATTAAAGATAAACCTCACTAGTATTTTCTTACGGCATTCACGTGAAAAAAGAGTGCACTGATTCGTATATTTTAAATCCAAATATATGCAAAAGGAAGTATGTTTGTAATTCGAAAATAAACACATTGTCGCATCACGAACTCCGGGTTCTTTTTTGTTATAAGATATCGATATATTCACCGATGCGTTGATGCGATAGATATGTATAATTATACGTAGATAATCACTTATTTAATATATAACTAATCTGTGAAAGTGTTCTCGATCAGTATTTAGTTGTGGCTCAAAAGTGCTAGTAGCCAAGCCATAAAATCAGTATCTAGTTTTAAATAGGAAGTTACTCATAATGTTTCAATTAAACTGATGCTTGTAATATCGTACTTTATAATGTATTTACATAAAGTAAAATACTAATTACAATTTAAGATAACATATATATTTATGTCCTATATCTGTAAATGTTTTAGAAACAAGAAAGTACTAAACCTACTCTCACTAGAGAGTAACCGATGTATACATAAAGATAAATGCAGGCCGCCATGTAGTCAATTGTTGTTTGGTGCCTCTTATGGTAACACCTACAAAGTTATAAGTGTGACGAACTATAAGCGTATAAGAGTGGATAATATCTAATAAAAGTGTTAATAGTATACACCGTGTTTTTAATAGTGTAAACCAAGTTCTTATAGTTGTTGTATCATAATTAAAAGCGATGTATAACATGGTGAACATAATGTTTAAGACTTCTGTCAGGAGTAATAAATATTGTTTTTTACTCTTCACTTTTTGTCACACAGATTAGGTAAAACTAATTTTCTTGTCATCCTAGCCCAACGGCTGCTATTGTTTGCTTAGCAACTAACGGGGAAGCTAAATGATTAGCCTTACTCAATTTCGCGGTCGTGAGACGGCCTCTCGTGTATTAATTGAATTTTCGCGTGAACCTTGACGCTACAATTAACAAAATGGATAATACTATGCCAAACTCAACAAGGCCATGCCATATTAAAACTCTAGCAGACCAAGTTTAAATCAATTGATTGTGAAACATTTAATCTATACACAGTTTCGACATGTCCCCTTAACTTCATATGGCTTATAGCTGGTGTTATGTATGTAGCTAAAGAGAAAAAAAAAACTTTTAATATTCAATGATATTGGTAATAACAATGCATAACATACTGAGAGTTATAAACTAATTCGTCCAAGTGTGATTCGCATTTCGTAAAAAAAATCCCTTAATTTTGTACGTAGGTTACGTAGAAATTAAGAGATTTTTTTGGGGAGGGAGAGGAGGGGAGAAGGGATTAATTTGCAATATGCAAATTTCGTGATTCTAGGTAACGAGAAGTATTATATAGATTTGCCTTGCGAGTGTCGAAAAGCTTTTATTTTATTTTGACACAAACCAGATTGTGTTTACGCATGCTGTCTTTTACTTGTGTTACATGACATGACAGACATACACGGGAAGTACTTAATAGGTTTTGATACTCTTGTGAGTGTGAAAATATGTATGTTAAAGTATATGGGTACAAAATATTTAGAATTATTCAGTATAACTGAATAAATATAAATTACTTTGTCTACAATTATAATCGAATTATTCTTGCTGGGTTTAAAAGATGAATGAAAATGATGAAAGTTGTATCGATATATGGAGGTAATATGACATCAAAAACTATATTGTTAGAAATGTTTCGAGTATCTTAGCTGTAACTAATTTCACACAGTAAAATGTTGCTATTTTCAACTAAACTGACTGTTGTAATTTTGGTCATTAACGTATGGCTTCTGATAGATAGGTTAATTATAAGGTTTTTAGTTAGATTAAATATTATTATTTATTAATTTTGAGAGTATTTTTTTTACACTGTTTTACTTTTGTATTCTGCCTCATAACGTTTGGTATGCAGTGATTTGTATTCAGATATAAATTCGGTGCTACAAAATTGTGTGGCGGGATTGGGTAGCAGTACAACCAGCGACCTGCATTTTGATTGTCTTGCGCCAAATCTATATTGCAGTAGATGATTTCACGAATAATTCTCCGAATGTGGCGGAGCCCTGCGACGGGGGCCTGCACACTTTCTCTATTTATGCTTTCCCTACTAACTCAAATAGGACTTACTCTATTAAGTTGATTAGATAATATTTATTGATCAAACAATAAATTAAGTAAGATATCAAAAAGATGTAAATTAGGGTAATAAAAACGTGGAGGGCTGTGGCCTCCTTCTGTGAAGCAGTGATGCTCCAGAAGGAGGCCGCCGAGCGGGGTCTGGAGATGGCCGATCCCGCTCGAAGGAGGCGGTGGCGCCGGGCTCGGTAGCACAGCTGCGGCGCCGCCGCGGGTCGCCGGCGGGCGCAAGAAAATCGCGCCCGCGGATACGGCGACCCGGGAAAAAAATTGTAATTAGAAAGTTATATTATTATAGAGGTTTTCGTTTATATATCGTACTAGGGCTTCGAAACTGAGGTGTTCAAGTTCGGGCAACTAGTGTTATTTCATTTTCCAATAATTTTATTTATCTTGCCCTATACACACACAAATACATACACTCACTCGGGGAACCGGATTGCATTCTAACGTATCCTCACATGCCTCGCAGGATGAAAGCATCAGTTAAGCCGATAATACAATCAGCTGGACAAAAGGCAGTGGATAGTATTTCGTTGATAGGCTGGCTTGCAGCTACAGTCTAACATAACTAACCAACCGCCGTAGACCAATTGCGAGTCGAATTCGGTGAGTGAGACGTCCACTCGCCAAGGTGAGAACGGCTTCTGTAGCGAAGTCTGTATTAGGATTAACTGTACCCATGTGGGTAAAAATGTAATTTCGCTTAGACGCATAGTAATACAGTATTGCAAAGGAGTGAAAATCAAGTCATTCCTTGCTCTGATGCTCAGTTTTGAATAGCATAATGCTCATATCTTTCCGTCTCAAACTTTGTGCATGATTTATTTCATTCACTGTTAATCTCGTGAAAAAATTAATGATATATACATATAGCTTTGTGTTTTAGTAGTAGGTACTACTTACTTTCTGCTACGTTTTTTTGTTACGTACCGTTAGATTAACCATCACAGCGATAATCAGATAAGATACAAACAATGCCATCTGGACATAGACATAGGTACTCCCGCAACCAAGTGTCGCGGGGATTATTTTGAATTTATATCAGGCAGCCGAGGCAGCTCGACTATTATTCTTTTGCCCCCTACCGTCTTTGCTTAGGCTGAAACTCAAAGTTATAAGAACCGTCTAGGCAAATCGTGTTGGAGACAGCCTCCTCTGGAGAGAAAACGATGCAGCTCACCGGCCAATAAATTAGGTCATATACGCTTGAAGCCGCGCGGGAAGCAAAAATATCGCCGGCCGTAATCATAAACGGGGAAATGGTCATCGTTATGTGCTAAGTGGTATTTATTTTTAATGTCAATTCTGACAGTGGATATATATTATGCCATTGCAAGCTCTTATATCGTTGATTATCCGTACATAATTTAGGTCAGAGCTACTCGCATGCAAAGCAAATTTTTTTAATTACTGTTATACAAACCAAAATAAATGGACGAAAAATTTACTGCTTTGGCTGTCGATAGCAGACAATGCGCGACAGTGCAGATGAAAAGTGCCCATTCGCGTTGCAAATTAGCGCATTCAGGCGGTCACCTCGAGCGTAGTAGAACGAAACAAGTACGCCAATTGGTCCTTGCGAGGGTTAGTTACCTTTTTTTTTTAGACATGTGCGCTTGTTAGTCGTATCAGATGAGGTTTCAATTAAGTTAATCATATCATTACATATTCTACCTGTTGGTAAATGTGAAAGGACTACAAATGCGAGGACAGCTCATGCAGAATATGAATGTTCAACCTTGTCTGGTCTCTTCTAAAAGATTCATGGTTATAAGAAGAGAGAACACATGTACTACTAGGAAATTCTGCTTTTCGATTGTACGGTAGGGAAAAGAGCCAATATTTTTTAACATGCATTGAAATATCCTACATTAACTTACTTGTTACTTTGTACTATGCGTAGAGCAGTCTGTCCATCGTACCAACAATCCACCGCACGCGTACTGGACATACTAAATTCGTCCATTAATCAGCTCATCCTCTGAAAGCATGCTGATCGAATAAAGCCAATGCATTATGGTTTTAGTTGGCCGAGTGCATTTAAATCTTGTCGTTACTCACATAACGGAACATAATTCCTTTTGATGTGATAATTAGGCGCGTTGGGAATATTTACAAACTATTACAATTACTCGCAAAACTAATTACTTACTTTATATTTGGTCGATTAGAATTACAAAACTGCCACTGGTTTATTGTTGTTATTAGTGATTCATATTTAAAATAAGGAAAATATATACTATTATTTATATGGTGATTTCGATGACTGATAGTCGTATTTACTTCCTAGCTACATATGTTATTGCTCGACGGTGATGGATGACGACATTATTGTATTTTAACAGTAGTAAAATCGAAATCTTTGCCGAGTTTGTTTTTCCGGATTGCCATGCCAGGCTATGCCGATCCTGGGTCTTAAAAGTTTTTGTTTCGAGCAGGCTAGGGCACAGCCCTGTCAGCGACCAGCGGGGCTTCGGCCCGGGAAAACCGGTCCCTGCTATACAAAGGTCGCCGTCAGTCGACGGTTTACCCCCTCTTTAGCGGGAGGCTAGAGGGGCCCGCACAATGCGGGCCGACGCCGACGAGGTCGTGGAAGTATTCTCACGAGTTGCCGTGACCTTGTCACGCTGCGATGCAGCTCCACTTGGCGTGTCCCCCCCCTCATCTGATGGGGGGGAGGACACGCCGGCAATCGAAGCTCTCGCGGCAAGGCGTCAGTGAGGGGCATTGTTAGGTTTTTAGTAGGTAGGCCGCGCACTTGGCTGGCACTCGGCCCCCAAGCGCGCGGAGAGTCCGACATAACCCCGCGGTTTTCCCGAGCCGCGGGGTATGCGTAACGCATTTACCTAACATAAAAAAGAAGGCTAGGGCACAGCAATGGCTTAACAGGTATAGTATGCTATCCTTTTCTTCTTTGCAAACCCTGCATAGAATACCAGTTTGATTCTGGCATGACTCTATGCTGCGTAATTAAAAATTGAATTTTTTTTAAAGGAAAATCAAATTAAATTAATGAAACGTCTGAATGAGTAAATAGAATGGACAAATCAATTGAAATATGAAGTACCTAGTGGTTATAAGAAATGTAAAGGTTACAATGTCAGTCACATTAAATGAAATTAAATGAAATGTGACGTACCTGCTTAAGTCGTAAATCAGCATGAGAGGTTTTACTTCTAGATGGAATAAAGCATATTTTATAAGATGCCAATAGCCATATTCAGTCTTCACACTGCTCATAATTGGTAGGTTATTCATCCTCCTCAACGGGAAGGAGGAGGTCACCTACCGATTGACTCAGATACTCACCGGGCACGGCTGCTTCGGTGAGTATCTGTGTCGAATAGGACGGGAGGGATCGACACATTGTCACCACTGCGCATCCGACCTCGACTCGGCCCAGCACACGCTGGCGGAGTGCCCCGCGTGGGCCTCCGAGCGCCGAGTCTTGGTCGCAGAGATCGGGCGAGATCTGTCTCCGCCGGCATTGATTGCGCAATGCTGGCGGACGAGGCAGGTTGGAGGGCTGTGGCCTCCTTCTGTGAAGCAGTAATGCTCCAGAAGGAGGCCGCCGAGCGGGGTCGGGAGATGGCCGATCCCGCTCGAAGGAGGCGGCGCCGGGCTCGGTAGCACAGCTGCGGCGCCGCCGCGGGTCGCCGGCGGGCGCGAGGAAGTCGCGACCGCTACGGCGACCCGGGATGGACCACGCCCCTTCCGTGGCCGGGGGCGTCGTCGGTGGAGGGGACCGGGGGAGGTGGTAGCTTCCCCCGAGGAGGGCTCCCCTCTAGAGAGGGGAGCGGAGGCTGGGGGTTCCTGGAAGTGGCCTTTGTGTTCCCGGGGGCTCCCTACATGCCTGAGGAAGGCCATCCCTGAGATTTTTAGTGGGTAGGCCTCCCCCTTCTGGGGAGGAGAGCCCCACATAACCCCGGCTCGCCACAGCCGGGGTATGCAATTTAATGCATTTTCCTCAGGGGAACAAAAAAAAAAAAAAAAGGTTATTCATCCTCACATGTTGGAGCCCAAGTGGTCATGCCCAGTGCGGTTTCGAGGAAAACGTGTGATGCTCATCATATTGAATCTGTGGTCTTTGCTACAATAGTGATATAAAAATGAAACAGGCTCTACACATTTTATCTATAACTCTAGATGAGTACTGCTAAATTGATTAGCCAGACTAAATTAAAACATAACTGTTAGCTATGCTATACTAATGTAAAATTGAATACACATCTATACCAGTAAACTATACAAATCTATTACACAATAACACACAATATTTCCTTGTGGTACTACTTACGGTGTATTTATAATTTATGTAGGACTATCTAGTTCAAACATCAAGCATTTGATAACACATTGAACGAGCCTCGACCTACACAAAACAAATTTTACGTGTAGTCACGAACATGTTGGATGTATCTAGCAATAAAAATGATTAATTCGATCTTTTTATTACTTTATAGCATGAGAATAAGTAAGTAATTCGATATATTAACGATACAGAATGCTTGGCGGGCCTTGTTATATTTAAATATTGTATAGAAATTAGTGTTTCTAGGAATATCAGTGAATTACTTGGAAGGAAAGTATTATTATATGGATTTTATACAAATAAACAAAATTCTTAATTGTGGTGCTAATACGTAGAGAAGAAGCAATCCAGCCTTTTCAAGCAAATACGGAAATTATTTGATCCAAGGGGGTAAAGAAACCTTAGTCAGCTAAATTCGCTATTAGCATCTGAATAACCAAGATTATCTGTGTTACCTAATTCACATTAGCCGTACAGCCTTAATTCGAATCTTTAGCGTCTCGCTCTATCGTGATCGATGTGAATAGAAGGGATAATCTATATTTCGGTTAAGGCATCAGTGTATTATACAGTAAAAGCAAACCAGTACTCTAAATTGGACCCAGTATTCAAGTGATATTGCTTGTTTGCATACATCATATTCATGAGATCTGTTTGGTGAACCACACATAAGTGTGGGTATTCATACTCTAGATTGGTATAAACCAATCTAGAATATGAATGTTAAGACAGTTTCGTATATTCCAATTATTTATTTTTCAATTTCCGAACAAGTATACATTTACTCCTATTAATCCTATTTATATACAAGGAAAGATAAAATATGTGTTAATTTAAAATTTAATAGGTGTGTGAATAAGCATATGTTGAAATAAGATTTCGAATTATGCGTTTTTAACTTAATTATTTGATCTGAAATAGTAGCTGGCTACACAACGTAATGTCGAAATTTCAACGAGCATCCTAAATTAGAAGCTTAGTCAACATTTCTGTAATGATGTTTGACTCCTCATATGAGCAGCTACATCTTGCGTAATTTAATTCTTCTGCTTGCATGGAACATCTTGTTGTAGCACTAAAACTTTTATAAAAATAAACCTGCGTTGAAACCGCCTCCTTTGTCTTGTGGTTAATACCACCGCGTATTGATGAGAAGGTCAGCTGTACAATTATCGACGGGCTCTCAGCAGATTACGTACCTCGATATCTTGAAAAGTTCCAATCCCAGGATGTTGAAATACGTTGGAATGTTAGACCGTTTAAACGAATTTAAATTTAGATACCTGGAAATGACCTAACCTATTATATATATTTTATAACGCGTTCGTGCACAAAATCACATGACAAAATGAATATTAATGTTTGCGAATAATGTAACAGTAAGTGGTAATTAAATTTCTAAATTAATATGATGAAACTTACAAAAGATTAATCATGAAGATGTAGATTATTTATCGCGCTCTAAGCCAAAGATCCAAATACTTTGAAAATATCGACAAAGTGTCAAAAGTATTTTGAGGCGTGATACATATGACCATAACGTAGTAATGTAGCGTTTACTTAAATGCATCGTTTATTGGAAATATGCTGGCACGACGAACTGGCGCTGCAATACGCCGTGGCTTAGAAATCCGAACAACGTGGAACTACTCTTTGTTCTAAGTTCAAACATTAGTTACGTAATGAGATTAATAATAATTGCATTTTTTATTTACTTTATATACCGCTTATTTATATTTATATATTGCTCTTGGGCCGTAGTATTTTCTTTTATGTACATACCACAAATGGTTAGGCATTAACAGAACAGACAATCGGTAACCTGGGCACTATGACGTGACTTGTCCTGCGTCAATCCTCGAGAATTGAAGGGGAGGGCGGCGTAAACTCATTGTGAAATAACATACTAGTTTTCTTACATTATGGCATTACCATATCCCGGGCGAGCATGCAAGGAGGGACTACGAACCGCAAATTAGTCGGAACAAGAATTGAAATCGGATTACTAGTACGTGGGATGAGACTTGTATATTATAGATTTCAATTGCTTGTGATGTTCATAATTTTGTCCATTTGTCAGTTAGCGTTTGTGGTTTGATATAGTAGGAAATTGGACTACTACTAAGCTCTTTTAGAATGTAGCATGTTTATATATATATATATATATACTAGCTGGCCCAACAGACGTTGTCCTGTCAAATGTTCAATGTCTCAAATGTCACGTTGTCTCACGTTGTCTCAAATGTTTTTAGATAAATAATTTAGCTGAAAAACAATATCTATATGACCGTATTGTGAATCTAAACCATTCTCAAGCCCCCTGGAATACACACAAAAAATTTCATCAAAATTGGTCCAGTCGTTTAGGAGGAGTTCAGTCACATACACACGCACACAAGAAATATATATATTAAGATATATATATATATATATATATATATATATATATATATATATATATATATATATATATATATATATATATATATATATATATATATATATATATATATGCATATGCTATGTAGTTCCTATGATTGACATTAAGTCCAATGTTCAATATCCAAGCTGAATGTAGAAATCGCAAAGTCATTTAGTATTCAGTTGCATTTCTCATACGCGTCTGTCAGAAGAGTTTAGTCTGGAGCTGATCCTAAAATCGGTGTATGCGGTTTGTAATTTCATTTAGGTGTTAAGTTTTTCTTAGTGAAATACATGTGGGTTTTGTTTGTTGTCTTGAATTTCAGAGCATACATATGGCTATTAAGATTCTATCATGCTATCATCAAATTTTACAAAAGAACTTGATTCATATTTTATTTATTTATTATTATATATAAAATTGTATATAACTCAATAATATGTCACTAAATTCGAATAAATGGTATGTAGCTGAAAACGTTATGATGGGTTTGGACTTCTAATCAGCAAGTTGTTGTGCCCATTTACCAATTTTCACAAAACAAAATAAACTGATAGATAAGGTGTATTTTAATAGTTGTGAAATAAACGAAATTGTATTAGTATTGCAGACGAAACTGGTCCCAATCCTTAATCTTATTAATGAAATAATCTCGGATTTTTAAGTTACTGTAAATTCTGTACTGGAATGCGACAAATGCAACTATTGCGGAATCATATCGAATATGGTTAAATAGACAGCGGAGGCATAGTGCTGATGCATGTTAGGGGCCACTAAGTCTACACCTGGGTCATTAAATCCGTGGGATCTTAAGAGTTTTCATTTCAATATGCAAATATCAATAGAAAAAATAACTCTCATCATGAAAGGTATATTAACTTTCAAATCAGTACATGAGAATTGCATACACTTACCTTAAGTTCGGGCGTATTTCGCGCGGCATGCATTCAATATTAAACACGAAACGGGGTAATTTCCAGATTTGTATCTAAAGAGAGTTTACCTCAACGTGAATTCGGCATCAAACAGTCTTTCTTAGCATGAATATATGTATATCTCATTATATTAGAAGCGACGGTATAAGAATATTAAAATGTTGATAAGTTGAGTAACAAAATAATTACTAAGAATATGTTATGGGTTTGAATTATTTTCTAAGTTTACTAATTATATAGCAGCACGCCTGTTCTTCCCGAAAGGTTAGACGTAGGTGTAATTAACACCTACAATTCTGTAACTTGTCTTAAGTCAGATTTAATAGGATTCTAATCTATTATTACTGTACGAAGATTTAGATTTATATAAATATAATAGGTGAAGATCTTACATAATTATAGAAAACTCCTTTACTCAGGTATTACCATATCCATGGGAAGAAAGTTGTAAAGGTAACCGCACAAAATTATAAAATTACGTTGATTACGATTGAATTGACACAATCAATGCCAAAGGATTAAAGATTAAATTAAGTTTCTAAAGTATATATACTTTCTATATATATATATATAGAAAATATATATACTTTAGATATGTGTATATATATATTATATGTGTATATGTATATATATATATATATATATATATAACTTGGTGGGATTTTTGTATTAATCCTTTGGCATTGATTGTGTCAATTCAATCGTAATAAACGTAATTTTATAATTTTGTGCGGTTACCTTTATTAATATTGGTGTTACATATATGCATATTCCTTAAAAATAAGTTAATATAAAATGGGGGCACGTATTCGAGTGCCACTCGCTCCATCGATTGGAAATTAGGAATCAGTTAATTCGAATACTCGGTTAGTCGGTTAGAAATCTGCAGACAAAAATATCACAAGAACACTTCTAACAGATTATATCACACTATGTGTTAGTAGATTGCCGGACTACTTCACCATATAACTGATGATTAAAAAAGTTTTCAGTAAATGACGACAAACCTTTTGTAATCCTTAAGTAATAACGTCACGTATTATAAGGATACGTGTGCCAGTGCCTACTAAGCAGTAAAACAAATTGCTTGGATTACAACTCGGAGCTGAGGTGGACCATAAAAACTTTGGAGCTATTAATGGCGCTAACTTTATTCCAGCAAAAATAAGGAAAGAAGCGCACGTGCTGTAAGCTTTTATGGTATTTACACATTTAATAAACATTATAACGTAATTTAACGTACTTTTGTAAACGTATATCATAACATCGCTTTGTGTAGACGCAGGCTGTGTCAAGACACTCTAAGCCGTAGGTTGATCCGTAGCCCTGATCTCTATTGAACCAGTACATCGACGCACATTTCAACGACTGGTTAATGTATCATTAGTACGCTACATCGATATGGTAAACTGTTGATGTAGCATACTATCGACTAGGTGTACTATCGCCGTAGCGATTGATTCAAGCGGTACTATAGATATTTTAACCCTTCGATGGAATGTGTTTCGATATACTGACCGTCATTGTGGAAACTGTCGAACCAGACACCGTCTAACTATGTTATCAGACAAAGACATAAATTAAGAAAACGGAAAGTGCTTATGAGGCCTGAGTTAGCCTTGATTATGGGCTAATCGTTCGTTATTGATTATATTTGCTTAATCCTTTGCGATGTTAATCGTAAATAATAAACCTGTATTTAATTCAGAATTATACTCAAGGTTTAATAATTAAAATTGTAATGTAATACTAATTTTGAATGCCATAAATTCATACGAACCTTGCAGCACAACACACGCCATTAAAGCGTTGTTCCTTTAATTTGCAATAATTTATAAATGTACCATGCATATTTATCTGTTCACAATTTTTAATTTAAATAAGTTAAGTAATTGTTTATTAATATTAATAAATTATTTTAATTTTCTCGTAGTTATAAATACGGCAAAAGAGCCTATAAAAGTTTAATAGTTTAGTGTTTTTTTTTTAAATTCAATTAATAATTTCGTGATGTCAATAAGTATCCATGTAACACGAAATTTAGTGAAGTTTGAAGAAGCAGTTGACAAGTACGGTATTTACCTGGACCAAATACCCCAACTAGGAAAATCTAATTTCCAGAAAGAGGTTAATCGACGGGTTCTACTCAGCCAGGCAGCGTTAGGGAAGTTACGCGGCATATTCTGGGCAAATCGTTTCGTCTCAAGAGGACAGTTATTGATTCCTATATGAGGTTACATTTTATTTAAAAAAATCAAAACAAAACATGCAGTGCCATGCCATCGTGCTGCTTACAATGGACCTTATAAGATGGCTCAAAATCACTCAAAAAATAATGAAATGGTGAAGATCGCAAGGATCAATGCAGGATGGATACATGGTTTATGTTCAAATATTATTTTACGTTTTGTATTACGTTGAGTTATTATTAGAGATCGGATAATCGGATGCATATTTACCTAAAGTTAATTTTTGGCTCACAAATTATGGAAGCGGCTTTTTAAAATACATTTTGTTAAATAAAAATCCCGGGAAAATACGGCACTGCAAATTTAACGTAGTGCTATTGTTTGAAAATTACTAAATTAGCACGTGGTATTTATTTTCAATAGACCGAGACTCCGGGTTCATTTATACAACTGTTGCATTACCAAAATGTTCTACAGTACCGGAATTCCGGGATTTTTATTTATGGAAATAAAATAAAAAGACAGTTCCATACTTTGTCAAAAACTAAATTAGGTAAATAAATAAACATCCGGCTATCCAATTCCGCAATCCCGGGATTTTTATTTAACAAAACAATAAAAGGCCGTTTCCATACTTTGTCTTAAACTAACTTTAGGTAAATATGCATCCGATTATCCGATCTCTAGTTATTATATATGTATAAATGTGACAGGAATATGTAGTATTAGGAATATATACGAGAAAGTATGAAAAGAACACTAGTGACAGAGGTGTTCTAAAAGAATAAACTAGAGTGGTATAGTCGAGTGATGAGAGTCTTAGTAAGTATCAGAATGTTATCTATATGAATATGGATATAGAGAAAAAGAAAATATCTTAAAAGTTATGCGATTGCGTAATGTGGAAAATGTATTCTATTGCAAAGGATATCAGCGATTACATTACAGGTTGTTGTTGTATTACGTCAACGCTAAAGAAAAGTGTAGAGAGGAAAGATGACAATGATATCCTATGATATAGTATCATATATTTATATAATATCATTGACTTATTATTTTACATATTTCGAACAAATCGAAAGTGTCCTCAAAAAAGGCCAGGTCAGAAGTACCCGCAATCGTCGAGCATGTATGAGGAATGTTAAGAAAGTAGATGAAGCGAAAGATATATGTAAAGACCGTAGCAAGTGGAAAGACGTAATCTCTGCCTACCCCTACCATGGGAAAAAGGCGTGAGTGTACATACACTATGTATGTATGTACGTATCATTGACTTCACTGACAGTTATTATTATATTCGCTTAGTACACGTAGTGCTTTGAGATTCGCGGTAAATGTGCAACCGCTATAAGAAATATAGTGAACGTTGCCATTAATTGGCAGTATTTTTTTATATTAATTTTTATATTAACAACCAACAGAAAAATAGCAAACTAAATAGTTATTTTTCTGATGAATTATATAGTATACTGAATAAATATTGTGACTACTATTTTGTAAGTTTGTTTGTCCAATGCAGACTATTTTTTTATATTTGATATCCCGTATAAGTTAGATCGTAGCAAGTGGAGAGAGGTGATCTCTGCCTACCCCATTGGGAACAAGGCGTGACATATATGTATGTATGTATAAGTTGTAAACACATGTACATTGCATGATAACGACATAATTTATTGTAAATGTTGTTATTACTTTTGATAAAGCTGTTAAGTTTCTTGCGCCCATTCTTCTTATCAGCTAAAAAATACGGTAGGAAAAAAATTTGGACGATTCAAAAGAGCTTTCTATAAAGTCATATTTGAATAAAATTAAATTTGATTTTGATTTTATTGTAGTCACTTATTTTCGACATAAATTGAATAAATCTAAATTATACTTACTAATAATTCCAAATATAATGTAATATTAGCTTTTATAAAGCATATTTTGATTTCGATTTGATATTTAATGTCGTCACATTAAATAAAATGATCTACTAGTAAATTAATAAATAGCAGGTACATAATATATTGTTAACGGATACGCTGGGATGCAAGGAAAATAAATCAGACCTCTACTTTTAAAATTTTCTACGTAATATAAAAACTAATGATTTGCCAGACATATTCATTTTTTTCATTGTGATATATTTACTAATTTCATAGTATTATTTCAGTGTAGTAAATAGTGTTACAACGTGAGCTCGGGATAAGTGATGTGACCTGTAAGTAATTTATCTAATTAATATCAAGACATGGCTTCATCAAGTGACTAACTTTCTTAAGATGTATATTTTTTGACATAAAATAAATAACGTCGTATTTTTATACATTATAGGTAATGAGTAGGTATTTTCGTATATTATAATATTTAATAAAAATATCAATTTAAGTAATCAGACACTTATTCAATAATAATTGCGATTATTATGATTTGTGATGTTATTGGTTGGAATTATAAGAACCCGTTTGATTGTATTTGGTAATGTAATTCAAGTTTTTTTACCTTATTCATTGAAGTCTGAAGTAATGATTGTTATTTCGTTTTGATTTTTCCTTGGTGTGGGAAGATGGTTAATAAAAATCTTCTAATGACTTTTTCTTTTCTTTTATTTATTCTAAATAAACACATTATATAGATAAATCCAAAAAATATTTTTATAGCGAGCAAATGTTACTGAATTTTATTTTAGAAATTTCTTCCTACAGACCCGGCTTAAAGATAACTGAATTTGACGTTGTGGGTAATTGTTATAAATGTGTGTACTTAATATACTCGTAAGTACTTAATATCCTAAATATTATAACTAAATATGTAGGTAACGTACATGCATTTTATGTATGCATGCAGTATTTATGATACCTAATTATGATTTTCTTTAAAAATGGCTTTATTTGTAAATAAAATCAAAATTTATATTTTCAACTAAACCTCTGACTGAAAATTTGTATCCCTAATGTGTTATCCCTCCAGGTGATAATTTAGCAATATACAAGTAATATATCGTGCGTGTAAATATGATCATGAACTAAAAATATAATAATATAAGGGCCGTATAAGGAATGGGATAAAAAGTTAATGATTTATTAACGACATCCATTTAAAGCACAGCCAAAGAATATTAGGAAAACAAAGTTATAATTCTTCGGAGAAATTTCGTTTATACCATAGAAACGGCGCAGGTAAGATAAGCAGCGAGTTTGTCCAGCGAAAGTTTCACGAAGTTATTTTTGTTTTCATAACTGAAATTGTTTGAAGATAAGCATAATAAAAACGTGTTTCAGTACTTCAATTTATTTTGGTAAATCTCATTTTAGCAAAACCTACATATATTGCACCAATAGATGCTGATCAATTAACTGATATTTACTACATCTACATATCTCACTAGGGCTGCATTACATTCCTTATCACGTCAAGCTACAGGGTCATTAAGAGCAAGGGCTCAGGCTGAATTTAGTCGGTAGATCTTTCGAATCGAGCCGTCTCGATTCATACTTGATTGCAGTGGTATCCATGAGGATTCTCAGCCTCTCCTCTTCAGAGGGAAAAAAGGGTGCATTGGAATAATAGCATTGCTTTTATGTTGAACAAAGAATAATCTTGATTTAATGTCTCGGTTCATTTTTATTGATTGCCTTCTAATAGAATTATAACAATGTAATTCCATGTGCTACCAGTATTTCAGCATTGTACTGGTTTATCTACACTAATATTATAAAGAGATTTATATTTTTGTATGTAACGAATAAACTCAAAAAGTACTGGACCGATTTCAATAATTCTGTTTTGTTTAATTTTTATTAGAAAGCTACATTACCACTGAGTAATACCATAGGCTATATTTAGTACAAGATTACTATAGAAATATTTAAAAATTCTTATTAAAACCAACCGAAGGTGTAAAAAAATTGCCATAAAATGTCTTTCATCGCTTACGCTGCGAAGAGTATTAATGATAGGACAAATGTTCGACAATATTAAAGAATATATCAATATCTACAAAAAACTTCGCCACACCACATGTCTAACTATTGTAGTTATACACTATAATATTTTACAAACAGATACATTTCCTCCAATTTTTACACATACATATAAATATGTATGTTTTGGACACTTCTAAAGCTTTATCATATAATCGTATGATAACTCTCGATTTCAAGATAGATCTTTAAATTTTCGCGTGGAAACAAAGCGCGAACGCCTCCGAATGTACATAATCCTCCTCAATTTCCGTATACCAAATGGGGAGCAGAACAAAAAGGCTGGCTTTGAAGTTGATCATTGCGCCTACAGACTGTGAGGCTCGACTTCGCAGATTAAATTTCTCTAAACAAAACCTCCGCTAATCTGCCGCTCAGTGTGGATTTGGATTTCTATTAGCGAAATCGATTTCGCGTGTTTGAAAATGATCGTGATTCAATATCCGCAGTGCCAGAGCTGATGAAACAAAAATGCTATCGATGATGTCATTGGCGTATTCAAAATTAACCTCATTTATCGGGTGCGTAAGATGTAGATGGATGCTTTATAGATTACTCTCGTATCTTATGGGTTAAGTGATAACATTATTTTATGTATCGTTTAGAAATGTTTGTTTTTTTCTCATAAAGTATTTTTTTCTCAAAGATATCCTTATTCTGTGTTCAAGAGTGTAAATATTAAGTACAAGCGTAGTTCAAGTAACAATCACGAAACATAAATACTTGATTAAATTAATGTATGACAGTGTGTTGATCCCCACATTGATGTATGGTAGTGAATGTTGGGTGTGGCAGAAGAAACATGAAAGTAGGATTAATGCTGTGTAGATGAGAAGCTTGAGAAGTATAATTGGAGTGAATCTGATGGACAAAGTAAGGAACAGTGTGATAAGGGAGCGATGCGGCGTAGTTGAAGATGTAGTGACAAAGATAGAGAAAGGGATGCTTAGATGGTTCGGCCATGTTGAAAGAATGAATGAAGGAAGATTAACGAAAGAGATACACAAGGTAAGAATGATAGGACGAATCGGTGCAGGGCGACCTAGACGGACATATCTCGATCAAATCGAAGATGTCCTAAAGAAAGGCCGGGTCAAGAGTACTCGCAACCGACGAGCATGCATGAAGACGCTCATGAAAGTGGAGGAAGCAAGAGAAGTGTGCCAGGATCGTAGCAAGTGGAGAGAGGTGGTCTCTGCCTACCCCATTGGGAACAAGGCGTGACATATATGTATGTATGTGTTCAGGGTTTTTTTTTTAAATTTTAAAGCAAAAATTAAAACATTAAAATAATATGTATCTTAGCTCTTAATTATCTGATTTATTTAATTATTTATAAAGCGTTATAGAATATTTGACCATTTAGTGAATTTTTGAAGTGATTAGTGAACATATTCTTACAATGCAATTTGTTAAAACCACGCTAATAGACGTTTGTATTAATTACACGATTTCCAACTTATTTTATGAGCCTTAATCAGTAACATTATTTATAATAACTAATTATAAATGATTATTATTTAGTATCTGGAGTGATGAAATCTTATTATATTTTCATCAGTGACAAGAAATTATATTCTCCAAACGATCGTAATATTTGTAGCGGACATGCAAATTGTAGGTCCATTTGAATTTCTCTGTCACGAGATCGGATGCCACCATCGGCCGTTCTGAATCCATTTCCTCTTTAACCGGAAAGGGAAATAGGATGGAGTATGCCCGGAAGTTATGCTTAGTCGTAGACATATTGATGTGTCACACTAAAATAATGGCCTTAAATTGCTCTTGCGAATTTATCTCAATTAATGATGAGGATGGATAAGGGGTATGACAAATATAAAAATAACGGGAGTCCTTAACAACTGAAAAAATATATCAAGGAGCAAATATGACATTTTCGCAATCTGTACACTTCTAATATAGAACACTAAAGAGTGTACAAAAAAAGTTATGTTTGTTAAGGTATCGTGTCACTGGGCCAACATGTTAGGCTCATGCAGAAAGGGTTGTGAGCTAAATTACGAGTCGTGACTAATGAAAAACTAGCTATAAGATTTATTGAAAGAAAAAATTACGATAATCATCGTATATAACAAAATGACTAAAATATTTATGTATAATTTCATTGGTAAAATTTTTTTTTTTATTCTTTATTTTTCATACCTTCAAAATCTTGTGCATTTTCATGGAATCTAGATGCTTCGCTGCTTAGGTCTTAGCTAATAATTTTAATCATATTATATATGAAAAATATTATATGAAACTGGAACAAGCCTTGATCAAAACTAAAAAAACCTGTTCGTCAATTTACATCGACAATATCACTCATCAACAGCCCATTTCAACTTCCGGCGTTCCTAACCCTACGCGAAAGGCAAATTAATTATTTTATTCCCGCTATAATCTCTTGTTTATGTTTTCAGTTAAGAGTTTAGACGCAGAAAGTTGGACGATAAATTTCTGCAATAAACAGCCGGTGATATTATTCATGACGTTTGTTAAGTTTGTTTTAACGGCCCACCTTTTATAATTAGTTGATTAAGGATTCTTTTATTGTAGGCGTCGTCGAGCAGCCTGAGATATTGCCCAGTAGTGAAAACTTTGTGTACCGACCGAATCCGTTCACGCTTTACCGAGAAGAGATTAATTAGAGTAATATAATCTGTTGAAGTAATCTTACTGATTAAATAGCTTGATACTTTATTGTTACAATTTGATAGCATTCAAGAAATAATGTAATAAAATCTTTAGGCGAAACAATAGACAAGTTAGCAATATCCGATATCTGGAAATGTTTCCCGTAAATAGATTTTCAAAAGATATTTCCAATTAAAAATACTAATGTTTATTTACAACTAATGAAGTTTTCTTCGTATACTTTGACTTCATATTCTAATTCGTTTCTTATTAGGTTTTGGTATCCGACATATTAATTTATGTACACAACAAACCAACATATAGAAATAACAATGTTAATATATAGGTATATAGCAAACCTGCGATAGTAGATAATATTTTATATAACATATTCTAAAAGTTATACATAATTAAAAAAAACTAATTACATTAACTACATAAAAGATCAATGTTAATTATTGCTAGAGAAGATTGCTAGAAATTCAAATGGTGTTCACTGACACTGCGCTTAAAAGTATTCAGTGATTTACATTCGCGGATACTATGCGGTATAGAATTCCATAACCTTGCAGCGTGAACAGTAATAGAATAGGAATAAATGTTACTAAAATGGGAAGATATGTCAAGTAGAGTTTAACTACAGACAACCTGTAGATGAAATGCAATGAAAATAAATAGAAACGACAGGATGGATTATGCAGAATTTTGTATAGGACACAGAGGATATGACTGTTTCTACGAAAATGGATTCACTTGAAAGTCACTTCAGCTCTTTGCGAAATTGGGATACATGGTAGACCCTCTTGACACAGGGTTGAAACAATTTAATGCACTTTGTAAATGTTCGAGTCTAATTAGTAGCTCTTTTTTGGCTTTCAGCTCAAAAATCTATAATGATAAAAATTAAAAGTTAAAAAAGTGAACTGAAAAATGTACGTTACAACTCATGTCATTGACATGGTTTTCCCAGAAGAGATTAAGAGTCTTTGTTGTTCAATATATATTGTATATATATTGAAGTGAAACTAAATACAATTATGCTATAAAAAGTAGATCATTATGTATTAAATAATATCATGAATGTATCTCAGGATCTTGATAAGGGGTAGTTCGAAGTAAAAAAAAGTAAGCCTGCATTATTATGAGTAAAATTACGTGTGAAATGTGTTATCGCTCAAAATATTAAAGACATCTGAATGAAAATTAAATTTGCATATTTCTGATAATTATGTAACTATTCAAAAGATGCTAAAATACCGAAGAATATATTGTGTTTCTCCTGACAAAAATAAAATGCAGGCAATCCTCTTTGGTAATTTGTTGCTTGATGACGTTAAGGGTGAGCAGATGCGGAGTCCCAGATTTCCCGGAGGAAACGCATACCTTATACAACGTATAATTTAAGATACCAAAATATCGTAGTATTTATCAAAGAATAGTTCCATGGAACCAGGTTTTGTATCATCCTACTAGATTTCATATACACCAATAACAAATTCAAATATTATAAATACAATATATATATTATTATTATTGTTTCTTTTTCTTCCGCTGAGGAAAATGCATTGAATTGCATACCCCGGCTGCGGAGAACCGGCGGTTATGTGGGGCTCTCCTCCCCAGAAGGGGGAGGCCTACCCACTAAAAACCTCGGCCATGGCCTTCTTAAGGCATGTAGGGAGCCCCCAGGAACGCTAAGCGACATCCGGCAACCCCCAGCGTCCGCTCCCCTGCGATGCTCCAGGGGAGCCCTCCTTGGGGGAGACAACTACCTACCCCGATCTCCTACACTGACGACGCCCCCCGGCATGTTTTTGGGCTAACCTATGCTGAAACTTCAGTACTACCTTAAGTGTAAGTGCTGACGGATTCGAGGCGGCTCCCGGCCGAGTCTAACAGAAGGGGAGTTGAGCGTGCATCTCCTGGCTGCGACGCTTAAGATCGCCGTGTCATGAGTAAACACAAACATCATAATATTCGGTTATTTTATAAATTACAAAACCCTTGCAGTTGCAATGAAAGTGACGGTTCCTTCATAAAATATTTCATACATTGAATATGTATGTTACACTAGAACGCCAATAAGAAATACATGCGTGTTATTCCTAACTATATTGCTTACACTTTTATATAGATACTCGAAGGTGGACTTGAGTGACCTTGTATTATGATAATATATACTCGAAGAACTTTAGAATTCAGCATATCCATTATAAAGACACAGATACACAAATAATAAATAGACACACAATAAGACACATAAATAATAGTTATGAAATAATATGAATTTAATCTTAGTTGAACGTTTCACTAATATTCATTTCGTTTTTTAAAGGGCAAGCGAGTTGTCTATAGTTTCAATTTGGGTATACCGTTGAGATCCGATTATAGCAGTGTTGAACACTTGGTGTATGTACCGTATGATGGATGGCAAGTCTCACTACAGCTACTGGTGGAGATTCTGTTACAACTAAATTCTGCTTAAAATAGCACACGGAAACTATGAGAAGTGACTTAAAAAGTCGTCACTTTCAACCTTGCCATCTGCGAGAGAGAGGGACATCAAGACCACGAGGAGAGGCACGTTAAGCGTATTGGCTACAAAACTTCCCATACCATCACGACATCATTATCATGACTAGAGTCGAAAGACCGAATTCTACAGTATAACGTTCAATGATATTTCTACAAGATTACATACTAGATTCCAAGTTATGCTGTACACAAATTGATTTGTGTTATTCCTCTTCAAATAAATAGGTGCTCGAAAAAATATGACAGTAGACCACCTTTCGTTGCCTACCGTAAGTGGAAACTGTCTCACGGACAAATCAAATAGAGATGTGCAAAATCAATAAATCTATTTTGACGTTCATGGAAAAATGCTGTATGCTCTCAGACGGAGAGTCCCTGTGGTGTTTATAAATTCAGTTCTCGACAAAAATGCTTTTTTTGCGTAGCACGCACCCTTGCCGTGTCTGTGACATAGAATAATGGACCACCCGCTCGCCAAATGGAAATCCGGATTATGATAAATCACAAACTTTTGAAATTTGGCTCCTGCTCCACAGATTTATTTGCGAACTGTAGACATAACGATATGTTTTGCTGTGTACACCGAATGAGGTGAGACCTAAAAAATGATCTGGAGTTTAGAGTTGGCGCCCGGCTTAGTAATGTGTTGAAATCTCATACAAAAACGTTTATTTATAGCATCCCAGTAACATGGAAAATTGATGATTCACAACAACGATAACGTTAAAAGTTAAATCATATGTAAGTATTATAATTATTATCATTTGAGATGAAATGTTATCTTTTATTATGTTAATTTAAGAGTTGAATAGATGTTAAAGCATTTTAGTTATTTAGTTCGCCGTTTCGAATAGTTGATACTATTGCATTCATAATATACATTATTAAGAATGGCTATGCAACTTAAGTAAGGACTACCAGAGTATTTAGCAGTCAGAATTGAGTCAAATATCATTGATACACGTAATAATGAAGCTACAAGTTAGCTTTACTGCAGCGTTCGAATTGAATTGCAGGTTGGCCATCGCCTGATCGACTAACAAACGCGAGATCGATTTCTGGTGAAGGGGATTCCATTCCAAATAATTGAAACACGGCTCTTGTTAACGTGCAATGTATCAGACATCAGACGAGACCCGCCTCTAATTGAGAATGCACATGTACATTGTACAGCTGAAGCGTACTTAAACATATTTGTGATCAAACTACCCGGTGATCTTCTAAATTAAGCTTGAATTTGCAAGTGTGTGAATTTATTTGAGTATCGTGAGTATTTATTTCAGACTGGAGTAAAAATAAATGTTTTGAAAATTATTTTCTGCGAGGAACTATCACTAAAGGTTTAGGTATTGACCAATTGCCTGAAATATTAAAAAAATACTGATCTGATATGGTACCTATTAAGTAAATCAAGAGAAACTAGAAGCGTGCCTGAACTTTAGAAGGATCTGTAGATTCAAAGAAATATAATTCTAATTTTTCAAACTACCCCGGATGCCCCGGGGATCGACGGTCTCCCCCCCTCTTTAGCGGGGAGGCAAGAGGGGCCCGCACAATGCGGGCCGACGCCAACGAGGTCGTGGAAGTATTCTCACAGCTCCCCTTGGCTTGTCCCCCCCCCCTCATCTGATGGGGAGGAGGACCCGCCGACAATCAAAGCTTTCGCGGCAAGCGGTGAGGGGCATTGTTAGGTTTTAAGTCGGTAGGTCGCGCACTTGGCTGGCCCTCGGCCCCCAAGCGCGCGGAGAGTCCGACATAGCCGCGCGGTTTTCCCGAGCCGCGGGGTATGCGTAACGCATTTTCCTAACATTAAAAAAAAAAAGGTGTGTCACCGCTAGTCTCTTTTAACCAGTATATTTATATACAATATTACTGTAAAATTTGGAACATACTTTTATACGCAAACGGTATCAAAATGTTTCGTGTAATCAAATCACACTTTGACAGACATATTGTTTATTGTTGCAAAAATACCTGGTTGATTTAAATGACAAGAAATATTACATATATTATAACATTCAGTCGTAAAAATTCGTATTTACAAATATTAATCGGACCAAACGAATATAAAAATATGTCATATAAAAATTCATAATTTTTTGCATGTTGGTTGGTCAAAAACTACACCACTAAGCATTAAATATAGTTTTTGTTACCTGTTATGCTGGTTTATTTACGTTGCAAAACTAATGCATCACACAGATTGATAGAAAAACATTGATTCTCATATAAAATATAAAATTATCTGTTAAAGCAAAACATGATTAATATATTTATATCTGCGAGATCCTATAAATTAGTTGGTATAAATCTTTGAAAACAAAGCAAATAAAAACATGGGCGTGTTTTCATGCTCAAAGGAAATTTTGTTTATTAATCAAGGAACAGTATTTCTCTATTAACATTTCATTGCGTGGCGTGTCTACCCTCTATCTTGCTAATAAGAGCCAATGTTACTAACGAAAATAAATGTCTCAGGGAGGTGTTACATTTTATATTATTTTAACACGCAATCGAATTCGATTTGTGAGGGTGTTTTTCCGTTTAAATATATATTAGAAACCCTAATGAATATTAAGTACAATTAGTGTTTAGTACGGTTTAATAATTTTTATGTATTCCCTCACTACTATTATATATATATATAATAAGGCATTAAGGACGGTCAAGTTACGTATTTTTTTCTGATGCAAATCATTAGCGCTTAGAATGCGGTGTTGTGGTGCGAAATTTATACTGCCCATCAGTCAATGACAATGTAGAGACATGAATTGTCAACCGTGAAATATGGCGGAATTTCGTAAGTAATATTTTATTATAGAAATATTACTTACGTTACCAATTAAATTTATTTTTTCCCGTTTTACTTAATATTGAAGTTGTTATTTTTCTAATATTGACGAAGATTAATCCAACAAATAGGAAACTAATTACCTATTGTATAAGTTACCTATGATCATAATCATTTGAATGTTTTTTTTTTTAAATGTAAGTGATGTAATTAATTCTAATTTGCTTGTGTATAAATTTAGCAACTATGAATTTCTTGTTTTAATTCTTTCATATATTTGCGAAAACGATGTGATATTGAATTCGATTCGTAATCTAAATTCAAATCTAAATGCAGCAAATAATAAAATTTTATTATTTTTATTTTGAACTAGTATTAAATCTTCCGGATACCGGAGATCCGTAATTTGTACTTATTATTTTTTTTAATTAAGTAGCTAAATTATATAAAATACATGAATTAGAAAAATAACTCAAGTAAAACAAACCCGCATTTTTTGGCATACCTTAGCCAATACGATTATCGTGTACTATCAATCCCAATCCCAATCGAAAATTTCAACTTCATTGTTCACCTTTTTATTGTAAAAGTTCAGTTTACAATGTTTCTTTTTATTGTACTAGTTTAGTTATGGTAAAGTACTTTGAATTGATAGTATTTCACTAATATTGAACAATCAGATTATTGGGGATACTAATTTCTCGTCTAAATTTGGCGCTTCGGGAGTCTAGAACAATTTATTTTATGTTACTTATGAAATAGACACTTCTTTTTAAAGATACTACGGTTTACTGAAGTTAAGTGTCATACAAATGGACTTGAGTAAATTTACATTTGAAATTACGTCAATATCGCATATTAGATTTAACAAAGTACCCAGTGTATGTTACTGCGAAATCCCTTTAGGAGTAAACAGTCGTAAATCTGATGCGCCGCTTGGTAATGGGTTTTCTCGTGTCAACAAATCGTCTGTACAGTGGTTACATACGAAAACAATGCGATGGAAATGTAGAAGAAACAAATTTGCCAACGATTCCGTTATTTGACTTAGTATTGTAACATGATAGTATAAATTATCCCCAGTCTTATTTATATCAAATTAAACACTGTTTTATGTACAAAGTGATTATGTACTAAGATTCTACAACGAAACTTAATGGCACTACATGACAGACAGAGAAGAATAAATATGCATACTATGTATGATCCATCTTTATAATTTGTAAATTGACAGAACAATATTTTAAGAAACCGTTAACATGAATTGAATCACAATTTATTTAATTGTGTTGCATAATATATATTAAACACGTTTCAATAGTTAAATGATTACATTATTGATTTTATGTTCCGCTTTTAATCAATATTTGCATTTTGAATGTTGATTTAAATGAAAGTCGGTTTCTCTTTCAGATTTTTTGTTACACTTATGCAAACACATATCTGCGTCTACTGCGACTTATTTATTACATATAAGTCAAAATTGCCACTGGAAAGAGCAGTAACTAGCTTAGCTTTTGACAATCAACAGATATAAAACTTCCATTATTGTAATTATTTAACTAAGAATGCAATTTTAAAATGTATTTCTTTTAAATTCTACTTAAATCTTGGAGTCGACTTTTGCTTTCAAACTGCCAACATTTATCGCCCTAAGCCTGCTTACGTGTGACACCTTCAAACTGCATACGTACCGATAACCAGTTAGAGGGTTATTTAAATACATCATGCATCTCTTTATCCTATTTCTACTTCTCATTGTGCAATTACGAAATATTCAATCGTTGGGCTAATTCCGAATATAGGGAATTCCTCAGAACTGGCGGAAATAATTAGTTTCAGGAACATAGTCACGGTAATGACTGTGTTCCTAGACTAATCTAGTTAACATAGAGTAAGGTGAAGGGAGGTGTCCTTCCACCTAACTCTGTGCAAAGCAAATATTTATGACTGCATAGACTTAAATAGGAATCTCGTTATTGCACGAAATAGTAAAAAAAAAAAACATAAGTAATGTTGAGAACTACTGGTATAACAATAAGTATAAATAGTTATACGAGCGAAAAAAAAATTTGTTTTACCAAAATACACTTAGTAAGTACGTTTTTTATATAGGATAGGGCAGCAAACGAGCAAACGGATCACCTGATGGTAAGCGATAACCGTTGCCCATAAACACCCGCAATACCAGAGGAGTTACAGATACGTTGCCGGCCTTTTAAAAGGGAATAAGGGGGGAAGGGGGGATTGGGCCTCCGGTACCATCACTCACTCGGCGAAACACAGCGCAAGCGCTATTTTACGCCGGTTTTCTGTGAGGCCGTGGTATCACTCCGGTCGAGCCGGCCCAATTCGTGCCAAAGCACGGCTCTCCCACGGTATAAAGACTCAATATAAACGTACGTATAGAAATATATACATTTAGGATGTTTAGTTTTAGCTTAATTAAATATGTCGTGAATTCCCGTGCCCTCCTAATTTTATAACTTCTTAATATTCAGAATATAGTGTGATTTTAATTTTATCTCTAGTTTTTTATTCAAACTTCTTCCTTGATTATGATTGATGATAATCAAGCATTTTTAATAACTATCATGATTATATTTCAGCAGTTTCACAAATAAAATTATCTGTACGATGCAATTATACAATTAAATAAATTCATTTGAATCAACGTTACGTCTTTAAAATTCTCATATTTATATATATAATATCCTTCTTTATCCTATATTATTGGACACCAATATCATGTCATTCTATATAACCCGTTCGTTTATTTTGAGTCTTTGCGAAAAGAACAAACAAATATTAGAAAGTCCCAATTCTTACTCCATAATAATAACGTTGTATTTTTTAAAACATCGTTATGTAAAAGTGCCGGGTAAATAAAAATGATTTGGTTCACATTAAAAACACAATTGTAATTATACATGTAAATTTGTAGCATTTATTAAAACTCTTGTCTGTCATGTAATCAGATACTTTATGAAACATCTTTCACATAAGTAGAAATATCTACCTTAAATTTAATAACAATATGGTTCTTAATATAGAGAAATGTACAAAAACACTTCATAAAGTGTTATTAATTTTATCAAGCTCACTTGCTTATTAAAGCTTCATATGCTTTGCCGAATATTAATTGTATGAAAATGTTTATACTTCAAGTTCTCTAACCAATCAAGCGTAAGTTATTTACTGAGAAGTAAAATGATTAGTGACTATATAATATGTTATTTCTTAAGCATGTACAATAACAGTACATGCCTTAAGAAATATTACATTTTAAAAACTTGCATTAAGAAAGTATTAGTGTTAACACCTGGTACATATTTGGAAATAGGTCCTCGGAGATAAAAGTAAGAAAGAAACTTGACTACGTTCGTAGCAGACACAATCTTTAGATACATAACACATGATAGAATGAATAGATTTAAAATACTAATTATATACGAAAAGATGAAACTATTTTTATTTAATATAAATAGCGTTTTGAGAGATTCTGCAGTTAACAGGTCAGACTACTATTACCATAGTAGTACAGTAGTAGTACTATTATTTAGTATTCAATCATACATTGTGCATTACTTTACATAAGCGTTAAGTTATGTTAGGTTCAGAAGTTTAAGGCTAAAGTTTTTATTTTGTTCAGAAAGCACTGAACTTACACCACGTAATAATTTATCTCGAAGCACTCTCCATTAAGCAATGTACAATGAGCATTTAATTGATCACCTTCATAGCCGAGCAGTTAGTACACCCGTTTCACGGTGGCGCCATCTTTGACGTCCCGGGTTTGAGTCCTGTTTGAGGCAGATGTTTGTGTGATGAATGTGAGCATTTGTGCCTTAGTCATGGTTGTTAATATATATTTATATTAAAATTATTTATATATGCATAATATATATATGTCTATACTTTATTTAATATCCCATAGTACAAGCCTTTAGTGTTTAGTTATAGTTATAGCTAGACTAATTGGCGCGAGTGTCAAATATATTTATTTATTATTTGAAATTGATTGTATATGTTATTCAAAATCGAATAGGAATAATCAACTAGTTACGGCTATGTAATTAGTTGTATTTATCGCACTGTATGCTTTATTTTTGGGCAGTTATTAAGACCATTAATTATATTTTTTGATTCTTCTTCATATTAGTGACGCTTTGCAATTGAATATTGTTTGTTTTCAATAACTCTATGTAAACTTATATGTGGCAAATGTTTTTGCTAAACTTTTATTATTGCGTACGTGGCCGAATTAATGTGTTAACAAATGGATCCCATTATATCCGTGCATCAAACGTAATATCTAAGAATATTGTATTGTTTCTATATTTTAGTACTTCAGTGACATCACTTTTCACATTTGTTAACTCACTTTACATTGGGCAAAGTATTTTTATACAGTCAGTTTTATAAAACTTGAAAACAAATTATTATTTGTAAGTCAACACACAACTCTCGAGAGAGTGTTATTACCGTTGTCATGACATTGTTTGTCTGTGTCAACTATTAGTAGTAAAGGTACTCTTTACTATTTGATGGTACTTCATCTGCAAATAATAGTCTCAAAACTACTATGTAATGTAATAAGAAAGTACATTTATATATTTTAAAAACAGTAGAGAAAACAATATTGACCCTTAGGGTAGCCCCATCGTAATAGTTGAGTTAGCACACTAACATATTAATAACTATTGATCTGTTATATTAATAACAAAGATACCTTAAATATATTGATGAGTCAATTTGAAATTATAATTAGGCTTTTAATTTGCCATTAAACAGCTAGGTACTTCCTTTGTTGTCTTGTTATCTAATTTAATGACTTGGAACTTGTTCCATTTAATTAAATTGAGTATGTATATTGCTCAGGAACAGCATTGTTAAAAGGACCTTGATCTGCAATTACCGTATGTAATCACTTATACACCTATCATTATCATAGACTACGCGAAGGAATAGAATAGAATAATAAAATAATCGATTTTATGGATTTATACAACTAAATGAGATTTATATATATGCTTTCTTGTATATGAGATAAATACATGAATGTCTGGTTGGAGCGGATTAAAAATACATATGTCACTGCTTCCTGTCTTACAATGGATGCCTTATTTATCACAGTTATATGTCTACGACGGGTCCGGTTAATTGCGACTTTCTCACACTTATTGCACTGGGACTTTATAATAATGTAATTGCGAATTGTGTTTGTTTATACTGTTTAACTTTGAGAAAATGGAAGTTATTATATAAAATGTTTACCCATTCTGAACATTGGATTATATATTATTATATATAACATATTCTTATCATGTAATCGTAATTTTTACGTTTATTGTAACATATTAAAAACATCAAAACTCTGAGTTAAGCGGTGTTAGTATAATATCTTTTAGCAAAACGGCTGTAATTCTTTCCCAATATAATATCAAAGTTCTTTAAATAATCTTTGTGAAGGGTTCGATCCCTATTTTAATTTTATTAATATCTAAGCAGATTACATTTAGACTTAGTCCATCACATTTCACTAGTGTCTATTAGTAACGTAAAATGAAAAAAAATAACTAACTTGTAAGCTTTTTAAACAATTATTGTCACTTTCATTGACCTGAAAGTAATCAAGTACTAGAACAAATCCATTACTGAGATTCTACATTTTTTGTCAATTTGATCGTACAAAATGAAAAGTTCATATTGTACAGGCAAAATATAGAGGGATTAAGTTTAAATATGGTGAAAACCCGCTTTAGTATCTGATATAAATTTTTATATAAGACGCTTAATAATGTTTGAGCTTTGTGGTCAAGTTTGTACTTGATTAAACCGTTAATTATTAACACATAAAATAACCATATTCACTTATATTTCTCACTGCGAATGTTTTGTGTGCTTTCGGTTGTTGTGTAATTTTGGAGTTTTGTATGTCAACTTGGAAATCTGAGTGGCTGGGACGGTAAGAGTGCCACTCCGAGGATAAGAGAGGCGAGGGCCATTTGGAGCATTTGAGAGCTACTTGTACTGTTTTCGGGAAATTTTAAGACTTATTCCCTTTATCTTTTTATTGACTTTGAGGCACCAAAGAATGAGCTCACTTACTAATATTTTGTGAGAATTTTGCTTAAGCGTAAATATTTAGCTTCCATCGTTGTTGATATATTTCAAATTATCGAAACCTTTAGCAAAATCTAAGAAATAACAAATTAATAAAAACATAAACATATATTTATAATTATAAAATTTCATATTTTAAAGTTCGTTGTTTGTACTAAATTAAGAGTGTATCGTCAAAATAATTTATAAGTAAATTAATGAATTGCCATTGATTGTTAATACATCAGTTAATTCCGTTACATTTACCACAATAGATAGTTCGAAAATTGGTCAATCATGCACTTAAGTATTACCTCTTGTCTTAATGTCGAGATACGAATGATTGTATTGACCGGTTGCACTGAGCTAGACTATAAAGCCATTATTTGCTCGAGTAAAGCTACGTGCATACTCCTTGTATTTATGAAAATGAGTATGCGAAATATCCATTTTTTATGAATTTATACGAATAGGTGATATATAAATATTCGTAGTTCAAATCGTTAAATATTGTGTATGTAATTCTGGCGATGCAATATTAAATTCGACCAAATCAGTTGTCTATTCATCATCAACTGAATTTATATATGCAGATTTAGGAATCATGCTGTTTATCGATTTGAGGACCACAACTTAAGTCGCTAATTTATGGCCAATTTAAAGTTACAGTGTCCGGTAATTACATATTATTAACAATTAAATGAGATTATTTTGTTAACTTGAAATCATTATTGTTATGCATTTATTATTTAAGCAATACACGAAGTGTCAATATATTTCTGACACCGCAGCGTTGATAGGCAAAAGAAGATTTGGCGGATTGCAGGATGGCACTTTTGCAACGTTAGCAGCGCAGGATCAAAAGGTGTAGAGATCTTTGAGGGCCCACATCCAGCAGTGGGCGTCTATAGGCTTAAATGACGATGATGATGATTAATACGAATCATATATTCCCTACAAAAAAGATGAGAAAAATCAATGACAAATATTAGTAGGATACATTTTTCTTATCCATAGACGACATTGTAATTGTATTAGAAGTAAACCATTTTTTTTATTTAGCAATTTAACAAAATTTGTTTTTTTTCTTTTTGTTTCTTTCTAACATTCAAAGACGCAGATACTACCATTACAATTTTTTAACACGTTCCCTGCGCCATCACTTTCAAAAAACTTTCAGCTGGTGCTTTGGAGACCTAAAAGATTTCCAAACTAACCTACCATTTGGTGCGTTTGAGACCTAATCGGTCTCCTAAAGATACAGTTTTCAAAATAGTAAATATCTTCCACAAAAACAATCAAATATATTTTGAAGTTTTTGTGGGTGAAAGATAGCCTATTGCTTTATATTTTGCTAGGTTCGCACGCAGTTATGACATTTAAATATACTACAAATACAAAAAAAAAATAAGATATCGATTGTATCTCGTACCGCAACGGAAGATAGTTCAATATGTGTAGTAAGTAGAGATGGGAATAAAATAATATCTCAGTTGTCGATTGAAAAAGTTTTATTAATTATATAAAGTGTTTTTCATTAAAACATGGCAAGCACATAGATTGCTTGCATTGCGCGCAAATGGTAACAATTCTTTTAGTTTTTTTAGACGCGTCAGTGCTGTTTAATGTGCGTCGTAATTTTTCATAACAACCCACACAACGTCTTTTTTTGTCGCCACGTTGGAAAACATGATCTGAACACCTTCCTTCGGGTATTTCTGTAATAAAGTGCATTGTATCAATAAACAGCATGCAACTATGTCAGTGAAGTAAATGTGATGGAATCTAATTTTATTAGTTTCGTTATTCGAGTGTCTTATGTATATTTTTGTTCTTAGGCTGTTGTTGCTTTAAAAAAATATACGGAGGTATTAAATAAAAGCTGGATGTCACAAGCATTAGAGATAAGTAGCAAAGCCCACCAGAAATGCTACTAAGCTAAGACACTCTCAAAAACAACCAAACATTTTCAGGCAATCAACAGAAGAAGTAGGTACGATCGAAGAAGTTGGCGGTCGACCAGTAGAGTTTTTTTGGGACGTTTTATTGAAAAAAGTAGGACAATAATTTCAAATGCTTACATCTTGCAAAACAGACTAATAAAAGATCTTTCGCTTAAATCATAAATTACTATTTTGGGATTAGTGCATTTTTAAATATTGCTTCTCAAAAACGCTCTACTGGTCGACCGCCAACTTCCTCGATCGTACATAACGCGTTTCAAACACAAAAAAATAAAAACCACGTAATATCGAAAAAAAGGCAGGCAGATGTTAGTTGGAAATAAAGTCTCCCCTCTTTATGTTATTTGAATTGTATCAAGAAGATTTTTGTTCAGTAAACTCGAATGATTAAAGTGCATAATATGGTCAGTTTTATGCAAAGCGTGCTGCAGTTAGTTGATGATGCTAAGCTTACGCGTTGTCTGGAACCATTACCTAAGTTCTGAATTTTAGCTACCTTCTTGAGTAAGAACAGTTTGTTTTTGAAGAACTGTTAGATATGTTGACCACGGCAATCTTCTGACACCACCACGCTCGCCATCGGATTTATCCGCATACCCTTGAACCTAAATGGTTATGTTTAGAACAAATTAAGATGTGTTTCCTCAAAAAAATGGACTACAACATGATACCTCCTCTGCAAAAATGGTGAGAAAAACGCAGTAGGTAAGTACACAAGTATGTGTCCAGTATTTTGAGCGCTCTTAGTAAGTAAGAGGGATGGCCTAGTGTATCTGCTTTACATTAGATATCATGTCACAATGAACCTGCAGGTTTTATATACACGCTTGTTGTCACACGAGTTGTATTAAAAATAGTAATTTGTGCAATAATAAGTTAATCATACCTGTTCCAGAAATTTTTCGGCCTCCAAATGTTTCGATTATTGATTCTGTGAATTCTTTTTTTGACATTTTCTTGTCTGTATTTGCATTGTATATTATCCATGCGTTTATGAGTGCAGTACCAAATAAAAATTCCATCATCACTTTCCGATACCACTTTAGACCTCGTCGTAAAGTAGTATAGTATGCCGACATTTGATCTGAGTAGTCTATCCCTTTTTTATTATCATTATAAGTTAAAATGCACAGTTAGGACAACACTAAAACGAGTCACGCAGCGCCCGCGCCGCCCACCTTCCCTCTCTTGCGTCTACGAGGCGTACGATTCCACGAGTACCAACATATCTCCTAACGCAAGGAATGAAAATAATTACAGTACTGTGCGTTAGGGACCTAATCCATCTCCAATTTCTTTTTTAATGTCCTTGAATTCATCTTTAAGTAGGAAGCAAATATGTATATTTGTCCTACTCATACCTAAAGAACTTTACACGTTAGATCCTCCCGCAAGGAGTGAAACAACACGATTATGTTCAACGCACAATACGAAAGTCCTGCAAGAGATCTGTTAGATCTCGTAATGCAACGAACGTGTTAATGACTAACGTCACTGAATAAGTATAAGCGCAGTAGTGTGGACTCACGTAAATAGGCTTATGTTCCACTAATACCTAAATAAAAAGTTTATTTTTATATTTTAGTTTCCATATCGACAGTCTTTCATATATCCTATTACCCTTACACTGGTTTGAAGCATATTTTAGTGTTTCTACCAATTAGTTTACGATTACTAAACAATCGACGTACAATAAAATCGTTACTGTTCGGGATAGAATAAGGATAGAATAGTTAAATAAATAAATAATTACGTAGAATATAATTAATTGATAGAAATGTATTACATATATAAGATAGTTAAGAATAGTACTAAGCGTAGATAAGAAATAAAGATAAACGTAGCTTAGGAAATGAATAAATAAACATAGAATAGGTTCCCTTAGTGATAAGACTACATATAGTATGTAAGATAGGTATATATATTGAATAATACTTCCTGAAATTCCTTAGATAAGGACAGTTGCGTAAGAATGTAAACAAATGAGTTTTGTGGAAAAAGTATGAAAGATATAAGGAAATTGTTATTGAATTAGGGCATACTATATGTAAACGTATTAAATGAACAATATTACAAGTAAATAGGGCACAATAATTTATAAAATTGTAAACGAGCGGCCACTGAGAAATCACAAAATGTATGGAAATGTCGAATTAATGTCCTATCGCACGCCGATTAAAGTGCATATATATGTATATCACAGAGCATTCTCAGTGGTAGCGAGTTAAGATATAGTATCGGATATACACTCCGAATGTTTGCCCCAAAGGGGAAGGACTTAAAGCTTATAGGTAATTTGTAGGGGTAAATTAAGCCAAAAATAGGGATGAAAATTCACCCTCTCCGACGTATTATCGAGTATATCTCGAGGTACTATATAACATATAGTTGTACTTGAAACGGCAAAATAAAGAGGAAAATAAGCCCCTGCAGATTACCTATATATGAAAGGGATGAAAATAAGGGAACAAAGTAATAATAAGAATTTATTGTAAGAATAATAGTAAAATAAAGGGCAAAATGGGGTTCGACAGGTGCTTTCTGTACGGTAAGACCTCGCCAGGGGGGTCTCGAAATCCCATTTTTTGGTAGGGATTTTCTCTGGAATAAATTGCGGGACTCCCCGGGTCGATACGGATTACGACGGGGACCTCCTACTGAAGCGGACGACTGCCCATCACCGAACAGAAAGCTCCTGAAGACCCTGCTGGCCGACCGAACAAAGAAAACTGGCTTCTCATTTCTTCCTGCAACCACCACCGGGCCGCAACGCACCGTTCGAATCCTTCACCAACCCCAGCATTTGAAGTGTGCCGACGTGCCTCCAACCCCGAAGAATAAGTGTGCGTCGTGCACATTTTATGGTCCTTCTGCGCCGGATAAGAAGATTTGAACATTTTAGCGGCCAGCAAGAAGCGAAACACGAAACAATTCAAGATGCCAGTCACCCGGTCAGCAGGAAGCCGTATGAACCAAGAACAGCAGTCGCCCGCCGTTGAAGAGCCTCCAACGAGGATAAACCAGGCAGCATCGCAGCCAGACTACCCAGAGTCCCCGTCGCCGTCGCCAGGACCAAGAACGCCAACCAGAGCCAGTGTCGCCTCACACCGCTCCCTCCGCGCAGCCAAAGCGCATGAAGAATTGCTGAGGCTACGTGTGGACCTCGCAACCGCACGCCTAGCCCGAATCGAAGCCGAAGAAGAGGAGCAGGAGAGGCGAGCAGAATACAGCCAGTCAGAAGCGAACGAGCGCGTCAGGTCCTGGCTCGAAGAAACTCAGAAGCCCGCCGCCGTGGCTGAAAATGAAAACATATACAGCAAGACACGCGTCGCTATGCCGCCTGCGCCCGCCGCCGAGGCGCCACCCGAACAAAACGAAGCACGCGTCGCTATGCCGCCTGGGCCCGCCGCCATGGCGCCGCCCGAACAAATTGAAGCGCGTGCATCTACGCCGCTATTGCTCGCCGCCGTGGCACCGAAGAAAAATATGAAAAAGAAGATTGAAAAGAAGTCGGAAGATACAGTGAAGCTAGACACGCAGAAGTCCGACATCGCTCAATTAGCGAACGCGATCACAATCGCAATGAAGTCAGCACAGCATCCATCCAGACAAGTCACCGAGTTGCCGATTTTCGCCGGTGCACACAACGAGTGGCTGTCCTTCAAGGCAGCATATGAAGAAACCGCAGGCCTCATATCCGAGGTAGAAAATTCCGCCCGCCTACGTCGAGTACTCAAAGGAAAAGCAAGAGAAGCTGTCGAAAATCTCCTCATCCAACGAACGCCGCCGTCCGAGATAATGACTGCCCTCGAGTCAAGATTCGGCCGCCCCGACTACATAGCATCGACAGAACTGGACCGACTCCGCAACGTGCCGCGACCAGCCGACACACCGAGAGACATATGTATTTTTGCGAGTCGCGTCTCCAACGTCGTGGCGGCCCTGAGAATGCTGAAGAAAATATACTACCTGTACAACCCCGACGTCACGAAGTCCATAATAGAAAAATTGCCGCCAACGCTTCGACACAGATGGTTCGACTTTGCTGCAGCGCAACCGGAAGGGGAACCAGACCTGCTTCGCATCTCAAAATTCCTCAACAAAGAAGCCGAACTCTGCGGTCCGTACGCCCAACCGGAAGTCGTCGCGCCGAGCTACGAGCGGAAGGTGCAGCCAGAGCTGAAGAACATACGCCGCCCGCTACGCGCTTACTCCACACAAGATCGACGCTGCCCAATCTGCAACGGGAATCAACATCCACTCAAGGAGTGCGAGAAGTTCAAGAACGCAGACACCAACCGCAGATGGGACCTGGCGAAGGAGCACAGGCTATGTTTCCGATGCCTGAGATACAGGAAACGCGATCACTTCTGCAAGAAGTTGAAGTGCGACATCGACGGCTGCCAGTACGCTCACAACCGAATGCTGCATCATAAGAACATGCCGAAGAAAACCACAGAAAAACCAGAAGAAAAGAAAACAGAAGCGGTGGCCTCCACATGGATACCGAAGGGTCAGGCCTTCCTCAAGATGGCTCCCGTCAGGGTCATGGGACCGGCGGGAGAAGAAGACACATGGGCCCTGCTCGACGATGGCTCAACCGTAACCCTCATAGACGCCGAGCTGGCCGAGAAGATAGGAGCACGTGGACGAGTCGAACCACTACACATTGAAGCAATATCACAGACGATGCTGGCTGCCACAGAATCACGACGAGTATCAATAACGCTGCAAGGAACCGACATCGCGTACAACGTGAAGGCGAGAACACTCAAGAACCTCAAGCTGTCGCCGCAGCACGTCCGCAGCAGCGACCTGAGAAACTGCCGGCATCTTGAGGACATCAAGGAGCAGCTGACCACGGAAGACGCAGTTCCGAAGATACTCATCGGGCAAGACAACTGGCACCTGCTGATGGCTGAAGAGGTGCGCAGAGGACGACGAGACCAGCTGGTGGCATCGCGAACGCCGCTCGGATGGGTCGTGCACGGAGCACCTGCACGCACACGAGGAGGAAGAAGAATAAACTACGTCAACCACATCGTCGAAGGAAAAATGGAAGAAACGAACAAGGATGCTGTGCTGGCAATCAAGAAGAATCACTACGTCGACGACTACATAGATAGCTACGAAGATATACAACAGGCGATCACAATCGCGAAGCAAGTCCGGGACATACACAAAGAAGCTAAGTTCGAGCTGCGAAAATGGGCATCGAACTCGAAGGAAGTATTACAAGAGCTCACCGGGAAGACAACATAGAAACGAAGACACTCAGCGACGTCGTGAATACCGAACGCGTCCTGGGCCTGGTATGGAAGACAGAAACCGACGAGCTAACCTTCAACCTCGACTTAGCAAGAATACCGCAAGAAATACTACACAGAGGCAGGCCTACGAAGAGGGAAGCCCTGCGAGTAGTCATGTCACTGTATGACCCGCTAGGACTAGCATCGCCCGTCACAGTAAGGGCGAAACAATTGCTGCAAGAAGTCTGGAGAAGAGGAACGCCGTGGGACACGCAGCTGGACGAGGACATCGCCGAAGATTGGAGAAGATGGCTGGAGCACCTGCAGAACCTGAAGAACATCAAGATACCAAGATGCTACCTGCACTACAGCGGCGCCGCAAGTCTGGAACTACACACATTCGTGGACGCGAGCGAAGCAGCGTACAGCGCGGCCCTGTACTGGAGGGCAGTATCATCAGAAGGGGAAGCACACATCAGCCTCGTAGCAGCCAAGGCGAAGGTCGCACCGTTAAAGATCACCTCGATACCACGCCTCGAGCTCCAAGCAGCAGTAATGGGAAGCAGAATGGCCGCGAACATCATCGAAGAACACAGCCGAAAACCGGATAGAAAAATCTTCTGGACAGACAGCCGCACAGTACTGACGTGGCTGAAGACGGGATCGCGGTCATACAAGCCCTTCGTAGCACATCGCATCGCAGCCATCGAAGAAAACGACACGATTCAAGATTGGCGCTGGCTGCCGACGAAGATGAACGTAGCTGATGATGCAACCCGGGATGTGCCAAACAACCTCAATAGCAATCACAGATGGTACACCGGGCCCGAATTCCTAAGAAAATCCGAAGAAAATTGGCCCAGCTACGAAGAAAATACACAAGTCGACACATTCGACTTAGAGAAATGCAATGTACATAGAAAAACAATTGAAGATGCAGTACCAGACCACTCAAGATTTTCCAAGTGGGAGAAATTACTACGAACAACAGCCAGAGTACTGCAATTCATACAACTATGCAGACCGAATCGTCAGAAAATAAACTATAAACGAACACAGAAAAATACAGAAAGCGATCCGGCCTGGAAATTAAATAAGAAGACAGAAACGAATAAGCAACACAGAAAAATAGCGAACGTAAACAACGCGCGCGCAATACATAACTATAGATGCAAGCCTGCTACGCCGAGCGGAAGAGTTAATAATAACAGCGAGTCAACGGTCGTCATTCGGCGACGACATCGAAAAGCTACAGAATAGCCACCAGTAACAAGCAATAGCCGCCTGCGCAGACTACGAATAAAATTAATAAATGGAATAATAATATTGGACGGAAGAATCGGGCGCGCAGACGACGTGACGGAGCAACAGAAGACACCGGCTGTACTGGATGGCAACGATCGACGCACGAAGCTGTACATAGAATATGTACATAGACAGTTATTACACGCCGGCGTAGAAGCTACAATTAATGAATGCAGACAGCACTACTGGATACTGCGGTTGAGGCCTGTCACTAAGAAGATTATCAACGATTGCCTGCCCTGCCGCATACGGAAGAATACGCCGCCACAGCCATCGACGGGTGATCACCCAGCGTGCCGCCTAGCTCATCACCACCGCCATTCACATTCGTCGGGATCGACTACTTCGGTCCGATGATGGTATCGGTCGGGCGGTCGTCACAGAAGCGATACGTGGCAATATTCACGTGTCTGACCACGCGAGCTGTGCACCTGGAGCCAGCAGCATCGCTCACCACCGACTCAGCGATCATGGCGCTGCGCCGCTTCATTGCCAGGCGCGGCTGCCCCACGGAGATCTGGTCGGACAACGGGACGAACCTGCACGGCGCTGACAAGGAGCTACGGCGAGCCATAGACGCCATCACGAAGAGGAGAGCGAGCAAGAGGAAGATCCAGTGGCGCTACATCCCACCAGGAGCTCCATTCATGGGAGGCGCATGGGAGCGCCTTGTACGAGCAGTCAAGACAGCCCTCGCAGCGACAGAGCAGCCAAGACACCCCACAGACGAAGTCCTGCACACCTTGCTGCAGAGGCCGAGTATACGGTCAACAGCCGGCCCCCACGCATGTCTCCGTGGAAGCAGATGACGACGAGGCCCTGACACCCAACCACTTCCTACTTGGTGGGTCAGGGCGTGTACAAGCACCTGGGAAATTTGAAGACGTGGACCTGATCAACGGGCGCAGTGGCGAGCATCACAGCGCCTAGCCGACGTGTTCTGGTCAAGGTGGCTCCGAGAGTACCTCCCCGAACTTCAACACCGGCGGGAGCCCCACGGCAGAGGCCCCACACCGAAGATCGACGACGTGGTGCTGGTAGCAGACAACACGCTACCACGCAACACATGGCCACGTGGAAGAATAACGGCAGTATACCCGGGTGCAGACGGAGTCGTTCGAGCAGTCGACGTGCAGACCAGAGACGGCATCTTGCGACGGGCCACAAAGAAGATCATCATCCTCCCCACGGCACCAGAATCCCTCACGCAACGGGAATGAAACGTGCGCGGCGGCGGCGCAGCGTTTCACGGCGGGAGAATGTTCGGGATAGAATAAGGATAGAATAGTTAAATAAATAAATAATTACGTAGAATATAATTAATTGATAGAAATGTATTACATATATAAGATAGTTAAGAATAGTACTAAGCGTAGATAAGAAATAAAGATAAACGTAGCTTAGGAAATGAATAAATAAACATAGAATAGGTTCCCTTAGTGATAAGACTACATATAGTATGTAAGATAGGTATATATATTGAATAATACTTCCTGAAATTCCTTAGATAAGGACAGTTGCGTAAGAATGTAAACAAATGAGTTTTGTGGAAAAAGTATGAAAGATATAAGGAAATTGTTATTGAATTAGGGCATACTATATGTAAACGTATTAAATGAACAATATTACAAGTAAATAGGGCACAATAATTTATAAAATTGTAAACGAGCGGCCACTGAGAAATCACAAAATGTATGGAAATGTCGAATTAATGTCCTATCGCACGCCGATTAAAGTGCATATATATGTATATCACAGAGCATTCTCAGTGGTAGCGAGTTAAGATATAGTATCGGATATACACTCCGAATGTTTGCCCCAAAGGGGAAGGACTTAAAGCTTATAGGTAATTTGTAAGGGTAAATTAAGCCAAAAATAGGGATGAAAATTCACCCTCTCCGACGTATTATCGAGTATATCTCGAGGACTATATAACATATAGTTGTACTTGAAACGGCAAAATAAAGAGGAAAATAAGCCCCTGCAGATTACCTATATATGAAAGGATGTAAATAAGGGAACAAAGTAATAATAAGAATTTATTGTAAGAATAATAGTAAAATAAAGGGCAAAATGGGGTTCGACAGGTGCTTTCTGTACGGTAAGACCTCGCCAGGGGGGTCTCGAAATCCCATTTTTTGGTAGGGATTTTCTCTGGAATAAATTGCGGGACTCCCCCGGGTCGATACGGATTACGACGGGGACCTCCTACTGAAGCGGACGACTGCCCATCACCGAACAGAAAGCTCCTGAAGACCCTGCTGGCCGACCGAACAAAGAAAACTGGCTTCTCATTTCTTCCTGCAACCACCACCGGGCCGCAACGCACCGTTCGAATCCTTCACCAACCCCAGCATTTGAAGTGTGCCGACGTGCCTCCAACCCCGAAGAATAAGTGTGCGTCGTGCACAGTTACCCTGGTCTTTCTCTTATCGCAAAATAATAAAATCAGCTCTATTGCTTTGCGGCAAAAATATGTAAGACAAATACATCAATGCTGACGACTTGAAGAATGTAGCTCTGGTTTGATTTCACTTATGACTTTACCCGCGTTATATCCGATTTTCCATTGGACAAAGATATTTTACCAAAGTAAAAAACTTGACAGAGAATATTGTAATTGTGATATTAGCATCTTGTAATGATGTTAACATTATTACAATGTTTTGTTATATACTTACTGTGTTTTCAAATAAAAATGTTCGAGCTTGTATAATTAAAAAGAAATTCCTCTGATTTATGTAAACTAATTGTGACGCGCGTAGCTAAAAAAGAATCTATTTAATTAAATGTAAGCTGGTAAATGAATATATTATGTGTATTTTACTATATTTTATTACTAATATTTACTATATTTTAACGTCTAATTTAATATCATATTAACAAATAAACAAAGCATTTGCTTTCTGTAATAATATGATAAATGATATACATAGACTTTATTTTTATATACCAAAGAAAATAACTATTTTGATACTGTTTGGTAATGGACACACGCATACATAACATATCGCAGGAGTTTTATTATATTTTTAATAATTGCTCTTAATGTGAAATGCTCCATAATAAACACACCTTTATTTTATACGTGGGCAACCAATTTAATTATAGAATCAGCCAAGGGGCATCTCAAAGGTTTCTATCTCCGGTTTCTATATTCCGCTGTTACTGAATATCTTCTAGTGATTTAGGTCAATAGCTACAGAAAACTTCTATCTTTAGGAAAATATATTAATCAAAATATATAGAACAATTTGTCATTACAATATATTACATATTTTTTTAACTATTTATTAATTTTGTACATTTACCACAGTTATTGTAAATTATAACAAAAGGATATGTATGTGCGGTTGATGTAGTACTGTTACTTTTAATATAATATTTTACTATTAGGTCTTTAAACCTGTAAAAACAGTCCTACAAATAAAATATTTTTTAGATTTTTACTAGTCCTTTTTATATGAAAATTTTGTACACATATCAATAGACGTTAAACTAACTAATAGCATTATTATTTACTACTTTAGAATGTTATTATCACTAACTTAAAACTAATACTTTCAAAGTTTTTTGTTGTTTCATTTAAATAAGCTACATATCCGACTATTATGCTGCACTACAATTAGAATGGATAGATAATTAATACCTTTGCATCTGCTTTTTTCTCTGTTACTTTTAGTCTACACAGCTCTCATCCTAACAGCCACCCCTCGCGCTATTTGTAGTTCATCTTTTTTGTTTCTGTGCTTCACCTTTGCTCGTCGTGTTATTTCTACTTACCTACCTATTCTGTAATTAAAGGCTTTTCAACCAAAACATTGCTTCGTCAATCATAATAAAACAATGAATTTGACAAAATGGCTTGTGTATTTCGTTAAAGACTACTTCATTATGAAGAGCCTTAAAGTTTTCCTGTATTTTAGCATAAAACTTATTAATAACTTTGATGAAAGAATTGACGTCTGAAATCGTAGTCATAATGAACATTTATCATTTATGATTTTTCTTTCATAATCACTAAACCATACTTTATATATATATATATATATATATATATATATATATATATATATATATATATATATAATAATATATATATAATATATATATTATATATATATATAGAGTGTCTCATTCGAATCGGTCAGTATGGGAAAGTCTGAAACTATAAGACATACGAAGATCTGTTCTGAGGAACCATGTCATCGATTTTAATAACAAGAAAAACTGCATTCATACATTTTAAAAATCATCTGTACTCCGTTCGGGAATCGAACCCGATTGTTTTGAAAAAAAAACCTACACTATTTCTATTTAGATATCGATTGTGTAGGTCTTAAGCAGTAAATGTCTCTATGAAACATGATGTCTAAAATGAATAAAATGCATTGTTTTCACATACAAAGCGGTGTATCAAGTTGCAACACCAGCAAAGAGGTACAAACAACCATAGAGACAATTTTAAATACCTGAACTTGTTGAATATTGTAAACGTGGTCACTTTGACCACATACTAAAATAAATCAAAGTATGTGAAAACAATGCATTTTATTCATTTTAGACATCATGTTTCATAGAGACATTTACTGCTTAAGACCTACACAATCGATATCTAAATAGAAATAGTGTAGGTTTTTTTCTCAAAACAATCGGGTTCGATTCCCGAACGGAGTACAGATGATTTTTAAAATGTATGAATGCTGTTTTTCTTGTTATTAAAATCGATGACATGGTTCCTCAGAACAGATCTTCGTATGTCTTATAGTTTCAGACTTTCCCATACTGACCGATTTGAATGACACACCCTGTATATTTGTTTGATTTACAATCTCGACCTACCATTTTCTATTCTGAAGACCTACCATTGGAAAACTATTTCACCACTTAAAATTCTAAGTTCTACGGATTTAATCTTTTTTGATTCGATCACGAAAAGAAAACCCTATTTCTGAGTAGACATACTCATCATCAACTTCTGTTTAAGCCTCAGTATATAGCCTCAAATATTCACTGTAGTAGGTGCTATACGGGAACTCATTTCATCTTGAACAAGATTTATTTTAAGACCCACTTATGGGGAAATTATCCCCGCCCGACTCCATCACCTGCGCTAACTGCGAATCCCTTCCGTTGGCCACCAACCGCGTCGCCCATCACGCCACACATCCTCGCATCTCACTCACGTACCGCGTACGAACCAGGCCACACATCCTCCTCAAACATACTATTCCCGGTACCGTCACGTACCGGGTAGACTCTGACCCTCCACTATACCACGATCTTAAGCGTCCGAGCCACTAGACAGCGCGCTCAATTTGCGTCGACTCTTTGTGACCCGACCTTAACGACCGGGTCGCTAGCAGGCAAGGCAGCGAATCTTCCGTTCGTGCGCCACACTTCCACATTTGTCGCTTAGTACAGTAATATAGATCATTAGGTTTCTCTACATGTGTCACTATAATAGTATAGTCAAGAGAACTCAAGTAACATGTATTTTTACTGATTAAGTAGACGTTCTGGATTCTCTAATTGAATATAGCTACTAAATGACTCTTAAGATTTAGGGAGGAAGATATAAGTATAATTTATTCAATTTATTCTATTACTGTATTTATTATAATTAAATACTATAGTCTAGTATAATTATCAACTCTGTTTCTCCTAGATGAAATCCTGTCGCAACATTTACTTCATCCAGGTTTTTAATATTTGTCAGATTTTAGTGTCAAAACGGTCAAAATCGACTAGGTATCAATTTAGAAGTAAATGACAATTCATAACAAAAAAAAAACAAAATAAAAATAAATTTAGAATTATAATCTAGTAAACAAAAAAATTAAAATTAAATTACAAGTAAAATTTACCTTTTTATTTATTTTATTAAGCAAGTACAGTTATTTTTGGTCGGAATACCAGCGATTTGAAATATTCTCTCGTGCCGACGGATATGTTATCCTCAAAAAAGAGATCAGAACGATTTCTCTGAAAATTCAATAATGATGACCCACTTTCGAAAATAAATCAAAACAATTATTTATTGATGAGCGCATGCAGTCGCTAGAAATATAAATAACCTATTTTATCGAGGCAAGCAAAAAGCTCTGCTCCGTACGGCAACATCTAACGATACCTCAGCGCGCACCATTACCTAACTGTTCATAAGTAAAAATCTAAATAATTATGACAGCTAGTAAACAAGACATATTAGCCAGGCTATTCCAGTCTCATTACGCTTACCTCGAAATATGAATTTTTACAAATTAATTCTCATAGCTAGATTGAAACAGACTTAAATGCAACAGACAAACATTGTGATTTCAGAAAAATATTATTACTAAGGAATAAAACAAATAATCGACTAATTATCACCAAAAACCAATTGTATGTTATTTCTTTTTACTTTATATGTTTTTATCATTACTATGTATGTATAGACAGCAATAATTTAGAAAACAGATTAAATGTGAATTTTCAAAAAAGCCTTATTTTTGGGGTTTGAGGATTATAGGTAAAAAACCTATATTTGTGGACAGTCACTTAGGTAATTTGATCGCACCATCTCCATGGTTTGCTTATGTGGCTTTACTAATTACAGCAAAATCCTACGTAAATTGTCATTGTGAAAGTTACAATTCTCAAAGTAAGCATAATAAATGCAAGAAAATGTCTCTAAAGGTATTGTTAATTAATAAGAAAAAACAAAAGGCATAGAGATATGTCTTGTTTGTTGAGAAATACAATTATTTAAACCACAAGAAAACCCAATTTCACCTTAATAGAGGTTACCTTAATAGACTTTGCATTGTTATTTTAATCGAACTGCAACATTCTATGGTAACGAACTTGCTCATTAGATTATGCGTCGAAATAAGTCTACTCAAGCTGACGTCTACAATTAAACACCGATTTTGTACACGATTCACATTCGAGGCTGACCGTTGTTTCTCTTATCCTATTATAATTTAATTATATATATTTTTTTTACATCACATTTACCACAAATAACTATCGTAAAAATGTCTAGGTGAATTTTATAAGATAATTTTAAAGCAATATTAGAGCTATTCAAGTTATCGATGTTTTATTTAGGTATTCGTAAAATATGCATATTTTAATATCAAAACCATGTGAAATTAACTAGTGAAATAGTTAAATATAAGATATGTATACTTGTGGTCTAAATACAAATTTCAGACAACATTTGTAATTTTAACCTATGTACATAATTAATGCCGTATACTAATAATCCATTTGTCATGCGCCACGAAAAACCATCATATAATTATGATAGAACTTCACAGACATGTAAGTTCATTGTATTCTTCAATAAGTGGCAAGCTGTATCAGACGGCTTTTTCTAAACCCCTAATTAGTAACTTCAAATTATAGAAACATTGGAAGTCTATTTAGATAGTAGAAACTGAGAATATTATAATTCAAGTTCTGGAATTTCTACAAATATACCAAGCTTTTCGTAAATTGATTTTTACATCAAGATTATATAATTATATGTTGTGGTTAATTTCACTTCATTATTGCAGAACACACTTGTAGATGGATGGAGATAACATTAATTTTCATTTTGGATAAACATTTGTTTTAATTTTCAGTATAAGATAATCATAAGTTCTTGCATTGCCACGCCACAGTACACTTTATTCACTATAAAGTCATAATGTAAATTCATCTCTATCTATTGAATTGTTTAATACAATTTAAAATTCAATCGTATTGGCTTAATGGTTATAGCGTATGATATAGTTTATTGAAGATTCAAGTATGATTCTTGGTGTTGTTGTTACGTCAAGTTGACAAGATATTTATCGACGACGTTTATTTAGCGTTTTTTAAGAAATGGAAGTCACTAAAATAAAAAAATTGTAGGGATTCTTATGAGTTCTTTTTATTACATTTTACATAATAGATTGCGAGAAATCTGCTGCTTACATACATTCAAATATATTCGACGAAATTTCGTTTTATTGTTTAGGAATTGTGCTCGTGACACTTCGTAAATCTCTTGGGTTTTGCATGTTGCACGAGTGTGTGCCTCAAATATATGCAACAGAAGTATGGGCCGAGAATGCATTTACTATTTGTACATAGATTTACAGTCAACATCAATTGCTGTTGAGGTAACTTTCCGACAACGATAACTACTATCAAAACTACGAGTATGTTATAATGCAATTATAATAATCTTTATTGATATTATTTATGCATTAAATTCTATGTTATTACTTATTTTGAAAGCGGTCAAAATTAAAAACACAGCTCTCCAGAGCTTTACAACAAACTAACTGAGGCTATTCCTTAATGCTTAAATTTAATAATAACTTTAATTCTTATTAGGTTGGAAATAGAATCATTGTTTAAGATCCAAGAATTGCCGTCAAGTGGAAGTTGTGAAAATGAACATGTAATAGAAAATATTTAAAAACCTATTTCAAATCTATAACTAGTAGTTTGATAAAGAAACACTTAATATTTATAAACTATATTAGAAGTTCCTTAATGCTCCTTCTTTAAAAAAAATAAAATATAATTTTGCATTTAGTTTAAGTTTGTACATATATGTATAGTTTTGAAGCCAGGTTTGTTTTTTTTTTATAATTTTAATTATATTTCTTTGGGTTTTTTTTTTATTTTCCTGAAGTCAATTTCGATAACATTTATATGTGATCATTTTTTAAATATAATCTACTAATAGAAAAACATCATAAAAACCAAATCTTAATTGGCTGACAAATCACGTCAGAAACAAATAAAAAGATGTGGTCAAACTGATAACTTCCGCCTTTTTAAAGTTTATTAAAAAGGTTGCCAAACAATGAACAAGACGGAAAATGTATATTAGATCTCTCAAAGAGATGAGCTCACCATTGTACAAACGCATCTTGTCATGTAATTTCTGTACTGTGTGTACAATAAAAATAAGGTATATGGTTTCAACTTACAGCTTTTCGACACACAATTCATGTTGGCTTACCCCGCCTACTTTTTATTCTTGGCTTCACATCTATCAGTTTTCCAAAAGCATAAACATAAGCTGTTTATGCACATACATACAAATAACAAAGGCTGTTTCACACAGAAAAGAGACACAAACATGTTAAAATATTTACAAAGGTAAATGGCGGAGGTACGTCTTGTCGCAGAAGTATACGATAGAAATATGTTCTCTAAGGGGCTATAGCTTTTCGTAAGTGAAATATTACCACTTAAGCTATTTTATTATGGCATTACGTAGTAAAAAACGTTATTAGCTATATATACCTCTCTGATCTTATACAAAAATGTCAAAAATGACACCTGTGGTCAAGTTAGACAAACATTCAAACCTTCATACGAGGACAATCATCATCGCACCGATGGATTGATGTTATACACACATATACTAACGCCGCTTTCGGACGAATGATAAACATAATTCTCTGGTTTGATTAATTTTTATTAATACTTCCATACAGGCTCGTAGACTACGGGTGATTTTAACCTGGCCTATCTTTATGTTATCCATTCATATTCACTTTATAAATTTTCCGAAGATGTTCGTGTGTTCGCCCGCCCCAGAATGGGGCTAAAAGGCAAAAAAAAAACTGTAGGGATTCAAGAAATTTGGCGGCAAAGTGCTGTATGCAGGTTCCGCGCGCATCTCTCGCTGTTTCAACCCGTAAAACCAGGATGGTTGATAGCGCCAGGGAAGTTGGAGTGTCAGTGGTCTTTTCATTATCTTTCCTATACAACTATCTTCGTGTGGTCGATTTTCGACTATACATCTTTCATATTGCACGATGCTCTATATAAAACAAGTAAAAAGACATTTTCCGTCTTATGAAAAATAATTCGTTATGGTATTCAGAAAGTCTATATATTAACCACCCGAATAAGCTTAAAGACAACAGGTATTAAGTTACACTTGATATTGTAATAAATACACGGACCTTGCCATTACCATTAAATGTTTGGAATTTACTGTATCAAAAAAAAAGTATTAAAATAATCAAACAAACTACTTAAAACTGATCAAATATAATATCACACATCGATTTTAACTTATGAATTTCGACAAAAAGCTACCTATTTTAAATCGTGCACAGTACGCGCGGCTAGTCTATTCAAATTGATTACAGAAAATCCTATGTCCATAAATTCTGAACGCAAAAACGAGCTGTCCCAAGAGTAACACTTAAACGGAATACTTCAATTGCACACATTAAATCTACGACTACGTTGTATTTTTGTCGACTCTGTTTATTTAGTGTACCATTACAGCTGGATGTAATTTCGAATCGTTTTAGTTAAATTTTACTTTGAAATCAAGGACTGATCTATTTTTACTCTTTAAATTGGCCAAAACAATTCACTATTCTCTATTTTTTAGATTTTGGCAAAAAATTGCCTGATTCCTGGATAGATTTGTTATATATCATCAAACTAAGCATTATTTAATATTATAATTAATAAAATACTAATGCAAATACATAACGTAGAAATTTTTCTCATTTTTCTTAAAATAAAAGTTTTCACCATAAAAATATGTTAAATTTCTATTCCGTATTTTGTGATTTATTATCATAAATGTAATTCTTCAAGGGATGCAGGGATGTATTCGAAAAGTCATTAGATATGGTGAACGTTTATCATTCTTTACAGGCCTGTGTTACCCAAGATTTATGATATTGTGGTTCCTTTTGTGCGACAAACTTTTGAGTAAAAATATTAAGTCATTTTGCTTTAGCGGGGATCTATGTGAAAAATAGATTATTACAATCATAATTGTGTTTGCTTTTATTTTTTATACCTTTTGTTCATAATTTTAGCCCATTGTTACCCTTTTTTAGATATATTGTTTAAAAGTTTTTGTAGATTTCTAATATATATCACAAATAAATATATGGGTGAGTATAAAATAGTATATCAGGGGCCACGATGGAGGTATGATTAAGGGTGAGGAAAGAGTGATGCAGAGATGGAAGGAGTATTTTGAAAGTTTGTATGAAAGAGCAGACCAGGGCGAACAGGACGATTATGTGTACATGGAACAGGATTGGAATGAAAGTGAAATAAGTATGGAAGAGATAGTGAAAGCTCTGAAAAGTATGAAAGCGGGAAAATCTGCTGGGTATGACAGGATTGTGGTAGAGATGCTACGAGCTGGAAAAGGTCCCGTCGCAAAACAGCTGCACTGCCTTTTCAACTTGTGTTGGGTGAACGGCCGAGTACCTAAAGATTGGTGCGAAACCGTCATAGTCCCACTATACAAAGGAAAAGGGTCGCGGTTGGATTGCAAAAACTATCGAGGAATAAGTCTTCTCAGCGTCGTTGGCAAATTGTATGCTAAGGTTCTCATAGAAAGAGTCATAAAAGAGACGAGTGATAGAATCTGGGACGTGCAAGCAGGATTTAGAAAGGGAATGGGATGTACGGATCAAGTCTTTTCCTTACGATGCATTACTCAGAAATTTCTGGCCAAAAGTCAACGAGTATATTGCATATTCGTGGACTTGGAAAGGGCTTATGACAGAGTAGTGAGAAATGAGTTGTGGTCGGCATTGTCCATGCATGGAGTGAGCAGCAGCCTAATTCGAGCATTAAAATCTCTCTATGTGAATTCTAATGCTCGTGTTAGGATAAATGGTGCATACACAGAACCGTTTCACATCGAAAAAGGTGTGAGGCAAGGGTGTGTAGCATCTCCATGGCGGTTTAACCTATTCATGGATCAGTGCCTGTCGAATTTGAAAGAGAGTGAATGTGGTTTACGCATGAATGAGTTACTTGTCAAATGCCTACTATACGCTGATGACCAAGTAATATTGGCATCATCGGCCAGTGAGTTGCAGGAGATGGTAACTGTTATGAATGACGCTTTAAATGATAAAGGAATGAAAGTGAACGTAAGTAAGACCAAGGTATTGGTGTTTGAAAGAGATGTAAATATGACATTGTGTGACATTATGATAGAAGGAGAAAAAGTAGAACAAGTAGAAGAGTTTGTATATTTGGGATGTATGTTTACAAGGGATGGAAGGTGTGATAATGATATAGAGAAGCGAGTGAAAGCTGGTAACATGGTGAATGGGGCCATGCATACGTTTCTGAGTAGTCAGAAAATTTCAGAAAAAGCGCGACTAGCGGTGCATGAGGGCGTGCTGGTCCCAACATTAATGTACGGAAGTGAAAGTTGGGTATGGGAGAAACGACATGAAAGCAGAATAAATGCAGTAGAAATGAGAGCTTTGCGGAGTATGGCAGGAGTAAAACTGAGTGACAGATTGTATAATGAAGTGATTAGAAAGAAATGTGGTTTGAAAGAGGATATCGTGACAAGAATAGAGAAAGGGATGCTTGGGTGGTTTGGGCATGTGGAACGGATGGATGAAAGTAGACTGACCAAAATGATTTATGAAGCTGGAGTGAGTGGAGACACGGGACGAGGAAGACCTAGGCGAACATATTTCGAACAAATCGAAAGTGTTCTTAAAAAAGGCCAGGTCAGAAGTACCCGCAATCGTCGAGCATGTATGAGGAATGTTATGAAAGTAGATGAAGCGAAAGAGATATGTAAGGACCGTAGCAAGTGGAAGGACGTAATCTCTGCCTACCCCCGTGGGAAAAAGGCGTGAGTGTATGTATGTATGTATGTATGTATAAAATAGTAGATAGTTAACCGAGGGTGGAAAGAATCAATTCCCGAGGTATTTAGACCCGGCTATAGTCCGAGAAGGAATTGATTCTTTTACCCGTGTTAAACACTCTACTTTTCTCTTCGAATATATGAGGAAAATAAAAAAATTGGATGTTTATTTAATCTATTTATTGATAATATATGATAATATCAGTAGACCATCAGTAGGCAGAACACAATTTGCCTCGTCTTTAATTGAATCTGGTGTCAATATTTCGGAATCGCTTGAACTCATTTTTAAAATTAAAATCTTAACTACTATAAGAGATTATTTGAATTTTTTCAAATTCCGTCACAGATATATATAATAAATTCACAGCCCGCCAATTTATGTCGACTGTTTAAATTTTAAATATGGAACTCACCGCGTGTTTGTTGCGGCTTATTCCGCTGGAAGTAGTTTGCGCTAAGTTCACACTGGCTGTTTAGAAACTCACATGACCGCAGCATTTTTTTTTATAGTTCACAGCTGACAGTTCGTAGCTGACATTCGTAGTTCTATTTTTAAAGTTCATTCCGGTCCTTGGGTGGGAAGTAAATTGTATGAGTTTTTCCCTCCCTATGTCGGGAAGCAGCATTTTCCACCCAATAATCAGATCAAAACAACATATACATTCCGAGTATGAGAAATGAAAAATAAATTTAAAATGTCATTAAACAATAACTATGACAAAGAAAGTGCATAATAAAACAATTTGTCCTTATATACACTCGTAACACAACGGAGTATCTATATCTCTTTTAGTATAGTACAACTTTGTTGTGTAAGGGAAACTAAGCTCTGGCGATCCTCACCAACCCACTGGGCCAGCGTGCAGCGTGGTGGAAGACGGCTAATTACTCTCTCACACGAAAGAGCTTATGTTTAGCGGTGGACAAAGATCTCCCCCAATTTAAAATTTATTACACATAAATGGATCAACACTTTCGCATGGATCCTAAAACTATTGAAAATATATTTAAAAAATGCAACCGTCTGTGGATAGTCCACAGACACTCATGTTCATTTTAAGGACAACTTTGTTAGAAGAATGTTGAAGTTAGTAAGTTATATACTTACACAAAAAGGTGGAACTCTTTAAGTATAGTAGTGTGACTGAAACCTAAAATGTTCAAATGAAAATATCACACATGGAAGTATGTACTCAATATCTACACATTTTAATTGACTGCACAAAAAGGCTACCACTCAGTTATGATGCTTTAGCATAACGACATAGTGCTGATTATCTGTCGCACCTATGCTACCTGCTCATACAGATATAACACGCAGCTTGGTTCTGGAAAAAGAAACTATTATTCCTGAGGCATGACAATATAAAAAAGGATTTAATCAATTCGCAAAACATAGAAATAAGAACAGACTGTGCATTTGTTCTTATTTCTATGTTAATGAAACTGTTTTAAAATGAAACTATCTTAAAATTCTTTCTGACAAGGGGATGACTCTGAACAACCTTGGATAAATTCAAAACGAAATCCCACTATTTGTATTAGCTTTATGTTGGTTTTGCTATTAGCCACTTTATGTAGGTCATTTTAAGATTTTGAAAGTAGCGAAATCAAACTATGTAAATAGATAGAACTTACTTATTAACTTTGGTGCAGTATAGTATTTTTTTCTATACTTATAATAAATCTGTAGAGAGGTCAATTCTATACATGAAATATATTTCCAAAATAACTATCAGGGGGTGATTAGGGATACTGATGTCAAAAATGCAGTCAGTAAATTTTTTGTCTGTCTGTATAATTGTTATAGAAACAAAAACTACTAGACGGATTTTAGCCAAATTTGGTAGAATTATTTTTCATACTCCTGAACTGGTTCTAGTATAATTTTCATCACGCTACAATCCAAAGGAGCAGAGCAGCTAAGGGAAATGTTGGGAAAACGGGAGAAGTTACTCCATTTTTTAAGCTTCCGTCGCATGTGCAACCTTAATGGTTAAAGCTACACAGAAATCATTACGACCGAAATGTTCTTCTTAAAATTACATAAAAAATATTCGACGACAGCATATGTCTATCTTTTATCATTGATTCACAATAGCACGTGTAACTTTCCGATAGTTTAGTAGTTAGAAGCTTTCGGATAATATTTGTGTACTCTTAAGTTTATAAAACTCATAGTCATCCCTAATTGAAAAAGTTAACATTATTAACTATTCCATAAAAAAGAATCATAGAAATCGGTATAGAAACACCAAAGTTATACATGAAATTCGCTGATTATAAGCCATCGCGCGTGAATACTGAACATGCTATAAGGATTAATTTTGTATACCGCACAGGCAGGCAGGCAGGCCTATGAACAATAATATTGTGCGGTTCCGTATTGCGATATTTTTCAACAGTATTGTAGGACCGTTAGGAAGGAAAGAGGCTACTTTTTTATATGATATAAACATGTAAAAATGTCTTTAAGAAATGTGTCTTATTTGAAGAATAATTCAAAATGCTACCTGAAATTAGGATTCCACGCAGACGAAGACGTGGACACAGCTAGTTTCAAATAAAGGACAAATAAAGGATAAGAAGTAGGGTTCTTAAAGCAAATATTTATCTATGTGTTTGATGACTGTAGTTTATCAAAGTGTAAAAAATTCTACATTTTGTGTATATTTGTTTAGATTTGTGTCCACAAATCTAAACAGTATATGTAGTTGAAAAATTATAGTTCAATATTACAACGAAGTCACAAAATCCGCAAAAAAATAATATGTAACTCATATGCAGTGTCCGGTGTGAGAAGGAAATACTCAAAAAGGCTATTCGGAAAAGAGTAGCAGCCAAAATTCACGAAGGGTTGTTCTTATGCAGATATGGCTCGGAACAGCAGTTTGGATTACCTGGCCGACTGTACTCGCTTGTTGACTCGTGGCGTCGTTTGCTGTCCTTGTCTGCCCTATTACTGGATGAACTTAACCTTCCACTGTCTCTCACTATGCTAGTTAAAACAAACTGTGAATACTGACAAACTTTGTTTGCTAGATGTCTACGCCCGAGCGTCCCGACATTATACGGAGAAGAACGAAGGCGCGCGACGACAGGCGCGAACGCAGTTGTCAAAAGGACAGAGACAATTCATCAGGGATCGGCGCCACTTGCGTACTATATCTATCAATTTAATTAAATTATCAACCAAATATATATAATCTTGTTTTCATCATTAACAAATTGGCGACCGTGTATCTTCAATCTGCAATCTTTGGATACTGTCAAGTGTTATTTTTGGTTTGTGTACGGGATTTGGGATTGGTGCGGCGGTCATACGAGGCAAGTGTCTTTCCTATTTTCCCCTATCTATTATATCCTATAATACAACTCCATCTTCTATTTGCTGTGAAAAATATCTCGCTGCTACGAAGCGTCTATTTGGGAGATATCTAGCTATATGCGTATCGTCCCGCCTATTTTTTTACAGTTCCTATTAAGAATGTGACTTGTCATTTTATAAAATCTATATTAACATTTTTATAACCAGTATAACTACGCATTGTTTCTTAACAAAAAGAAAACTTAATCAAATAGTAACTAGTTTGCCAAATTGCCTGATTTAAAATTGAAATCGTTTTGAATTACATTGTTAATATCCCGTTAATTTTGTTCATACATTTTTTTTTCTACCCTCCAACTTCTAAATATTAATTTTCGAATTTGTTTTGATCGATTCTTAAACGGCCGTAAGTTTTGGCCGGAAAATTCCAGCGGTACGTTGTCACGCTGTCCACGGGCTGGGCGGTCGCAGCTGTTCGTGCTCCTCGGGCGCGACAGGTGCTGTTGGCAGTTGGCAGCCTCGGCGGCAGTAGTGGTTTGATTGGTGACGATTGGATTGTACGGTCAGACTCATAATTTCATATCATTTTAAACTTTTATTTTATTATTTTTAATTTTTTCTAATTATGGCTGAGGACGGCAAAGTACTAAGATCTAAAAGTCCGAAACCGTTATTAAATATTGAATCAAAGCAAGATTCTGATTATATAAAGTCGTTAACCAAAAAACGCGGTGGCGTACGCAGTAGACTTACACTATTTAAAAATTATTTGTCAAAATTTGCTACACACGATTTTAATAATTTAAGTTCATTTGAAGTTCAAGAACTTTCTTTACGATTGAATAAGGTGAAAGCGCTCATGTCTGAATTTGAAACGATACAGGGTGAAATTGAGGAATTATCGGAGAATTGCGATGACCAAATTTTCGAGCGAGACTTGACCGAAAACGAATTCTTTTCACAAATCGCGTTTGCTCAAGATATTGTTGACAGTTATAATGCAAAAGCGAAACAATCGAGTCAGAATAATTCGTCTTCGGTCTCATCTTCACGCTGCAGTTCGATTAATTTTCCTACTATAAATTTACCCACATTTGATGGAAATTATACTAAATGGCTAGAGTTTAGAGACACGTTTCAATCTTTAGTCAATGAAAATAAGCAAATCGCACCTATTAACAAATTTCATTATTTATGAAACGCCCTAGTCGGGAGTGCTTGCGTCGCAATACGTTCCATTGAGTTTGCTGAGGCAAATTATGATCTAGCATGGAAAGCTTTATGTGACAGGTTTAACAACAAAAATACACTTATTAACAATCATTTGAACGCAATTGTAAATATAAAACCAATACATAAGGCAACGCACGGATCTTTGAGTTACGTCAATGACGTCATATTTAAAAACCTAAGTGCACTAAACTCATTAGATATACCTACTAGTAATTGGGACCCTTTGGTTATATTTTTAGTGGTTGCTAAATTGGATCAAAAAACCAGGGGCAAGTGGGAAGAATGCAAGGGTGGCTTATCGCAGCTCTCTACGTTGATAGATTTTAAGAAATTTTTAGAAATTAGAATAAATATTTTAGAATGTAGTAGTAGTAATAATATACAGTATGATGAAAATAAAACACATATAAAAAATAATAATGCACCTATTAGGGATAATCATTTTAATAAAAGTGTATTAAACAGATATAACCATAATCGTACTAAATCTTTTGCGAGTATTACAAATTTTTCAGGCACAAATGTATGCATAATCTGTAAACAGAAACATTATGTTTATCAATGTCCAACGTTTATGTCTATGAATGTAGATGACAGACTTAGTGAAGTTTCAAAACTGAAGTTATGTTTCAATTGTCTTCGTAGTGGACATACTGCTACAGCGTGTACACTGCTAGGTTCCTGTAAGATCTGTAAAGAAAAACATAACACAATTTTACATAAATATAAAGACATAGTAAGTAATATAGTACAGTCAAATATAGACACACCCTCTACGAATCCTGTTAGTTTGTCGGCTGTCTCGTCGCCCCAGGTTCTTTTGTGTACTGCGCAGGTTGAAGTCACCAACCCCCAAAATAAATGTACTTACCTTGCACGTGTACTACTGGACACTGGCAGTCAGTCCTCATTCATTACAAAAAACCTGAAAGATAAGTTAAGTTTAAAATCAGAATCGATTAATTTTAATGTATCAGGTATAAATAATGTGGTGTGTCAAATAAAAGAACGATGCTATATTCATTTAAAATCTAGAATTAGCAAATTTAATGTATTAGTAAACTGTTTAGTCATACCCAAAATCACAGGTAACTTACCTAACATATCTGTGGACGTCTCAAAGTTAGAATTACCAAATAACGTTACATTGGCTGATCCCTCGTTCTATAAACCGTCTGAAATAGATATACTGTTAGGAACAGACTATTTCTTTGACATCATTAGTCCCAATAAAATTAAATTGGGTCCAAATAAACCAATTTTACAAAATAGTCTGCTAGGGTGGCTGATAGCTGGTCCCACAGGGGAGTGCAATGAAAATTCTTCCCTTCAATGTAACATTGCGTATAATGATGTGGACACTACAAGTTCAGATATTATATCACTACAAGATATAAACAAAAGTATCAAACAATTCTGGGAGGTTGAAGAATTGCCCTCAGAGTCAATCCTTTCAATTGATGAACAATTTTGTGAGAATCATTTTAAAATTCATACACGCCGCTTACCAAATGGTCGATTTTCAGTCAAAATTCCACTGAAAGAAGACCCAGAGCTGGCGCTAGGAAATACATTCCCTACTGCAATGAAACGTTTTTTAAGCCTAGAAAAGAAATTAGATAAAAATCCAAACATTAAACATTCATATAGCAATTTTATTCATGAATATGGTGAGTTAGGTCATTTGCAAAATACAATACGGCCTGACTTTGGTATTTATTTACCTCATCACTGTGTGGTCCGTAATGATCACGAAACCACGAAGTTGAGAGTTGTTTTTGACGCGTCAGCCAAAGCCAAAACTGGCAAGTCATTCAACGACATCCAGGCTGTTGGGCCTGTCGTTCAGAGTGATCTTTATTCCATTTTGATTCGTTTTCGACTACACAAATATGTACTCACTGCAGACATAGAAAAAATGTACAGGCAAATCGAAGTTGACGAATCACAGCGCCATCTGCAGCTTATTTTGTGGCGAAATCAGAGTCACTCGGAAAATAAAAATAGCTCACATAATTCACAAATACAGACATTACAGCTGAATACTGTAACTTACGGTACAGCTTCAGCTCCTTTTTTAAGTACCAGGTGTTTGATTGAGTTGGCCAATACTTGCCAAGATAAAGTTATTGCCAATGTCATTAGAAAAGATTTTTATATTGATGATCTTGTAACCGGGGCTTCTTTTAAGTCAGAATTAGAACACATCTATTTAAACGTTACCGACGTACTTAAGTCTGCTTGCTTCCCACTTAGAAAATTTCGCACTAATTGCCCTAGCATATGCATTAATACGGCGGAACATCAAGAATTTAAAAACCTAAATGAGCAAACCAACATGTTAGGTGTAAGGTGGACGCCTATAATTGACACTTTACATTTCCAAAATAAGATAGATATAGTCCCTACAATTCATGTAACAAAAAGAATAATAATTTCAAATATTTGTAAGCTGTTTGACCCATTAGGATTAGTTTCTTGTAGCATTATTATAGTTAAGATACTGCTTCAGCAATTATGGAGCGCTAAACTGGACTGGGATGATCCAGTGCCGGATAATTTTGTAAAAATATGGTCCAAATTCCTACACTATTTACCATGTCTATCAAATATTGTAATACCACGATGTGTACTTAATATTGACTCTCAGTTACAGTTTATTGAGCTACACTGCTTTGTAGACGCTTCACAGCATGCCTACGGTGCCTGTATCTATGTGCGTTCGATAGATAATCAAGGTAATGTTATAGTAAGGTTACTGTCCGCAAAAACTAAAGTTGCACCGATCAAAAAACTTACTATACCACGACTTGAGTTGTGTGCCGCATTGCTGGGAGCAAAATTATCACACAAGATTTTAAAAATTATACCAAATTCAGTCGAAAGAGCGTACATATGGACAGATTCGACAATCGTACTTGCTTGGCGAAAAACTCAAAACAAGTTAAATGCTTTTGTTCGAAACAGAATAATTCAACTAAATGAACTCACGTCTAAGTTTGAATGGAATCATGTTCCCACTGAGCTAAATCCTGCAGACCTAGCTTCTAGGGGTGTAGACCCACAGCATTTGCAGTCTGCAGACATTTGGTGGAACGGACCCTTGTATTTAAAAGAATGCAAAGAAAATTGGCCAAAGCCACCTATCAATATACCTACCGATTTACCAGAGGTCAAATCGGAATCAATTTCAATTAAAGCTTTCATTACGGTTCATTCAATTGTTTACTTTGATAAGTGGTCCAGCTTCAACAAATTAAAAAGAGTGTATGCCTTTGTGTTGCGATTTGTAAACAATTGCAACACAAAAGTACAAAAACTATCAGGACCTCTTCAAGTTGATGAACTTAACCGCTCTTTAGTATTTTTAGTTCAAGTCAGTCAAAATGAGTCATTTTCAAAAGATATTGAAACAATTAAATTAAATAAAAAACTAAATCATAAAAGTAAGTTGTTGTCTTTGAATCCGTTCCTTGACACAAATAATATATTACGAGTGGGTGGTCGTATTCAAAATTCGAATGTACAGTATGACAAAAAACATCCAATTTTATTAGATGCTAAGCATCACCTAACCAAGTTAATTATGGAACACGAGCATGTGAGATTATTTCATGCAGGTCCCCAGCTTCTGCTGGCGTCAGTGCGCGAGAGGTTTTGGCCACTTCAAGGTCGACAGCTTGCTCGTGCTGTTGTTAGGAAGTGCATGGTGTGTACACGTGTAAAAGGTTCGACATTACAACCCCTTATGGGTAATTTACCAAACGTAAGGCTCACCCCAGACTATCCTTTTCATTCGTCTGGTATAGACTTTGCCGGACCGTTTATGATTTCGTCTCGCAGAGGGCGGGGAAATGGCATTAGTAAGGCGTACTTATGTATTTTTGTTTGCCTGATCACAAAAGCTGTTCATTTAGAGCTAGTTAGCGACCTCTCAACCGAGGCATTCATTTTGTGTTTACGCAGGTTTGTTGCACGTCGAGGCAAACCATATGCAATATATTGCGACAACGGTAAAAATTTTGTGGGTGCTAATAACGAGCTGGGAAGAGTCTTACAATCCAGTCGTCAATCAGTTTCGGATTACGCTGCCAATGAGGAAATAAGGTTTATTTTTTCTCCCGCCTATTCACCACATTTTGGTGGTATATGGGAAGCTGACGTTAAGTCAGCGAAATTTCATTTGAAACGCGTAGCTGGTAATACTTCCCTTACATTCGAGGAGCTCTCAACACTTTTTACACAAATAGAGGCAATCCTAAACTCGCGACCTATTTCTCCTCTCTCGTCTGATCCCATAGATCTTAATCCATTAACCCCAGGACACTTTCTTGTTGGCCGTTCACTGATGTCAGTTCCGTCACTACCAGCATCTGCACTAAGACCAAGCAGATACAAGCAGATCGAGCAGCATCGACAGCAATTCTGGGACAGATGGAGCCGGGAGTTCATGGCTGAGTTGCAGAACAGAACAAAATGGCAGAACAAGCAACCCAATATTCAAGTCGGAGACCTAGTAACACTGAAAGAAGAGAACGTCATGCCTCTACACTGGCGTATGGGTAGAGTCACTAAGTTGTACCCGGGCAAAGATGGAGTGTGCAGAGTAGCGGATGTCTACACTTTAAAAGGAATTATAAAACGAGCAGTAAATAAGATGTGTCTACTACCTACTATGGAACAAGATAACCAATAAGGATTTTGAAATCAATATTTCAACGCCGCGCAGGATGTCTACGCCCGAGCGTCCCGACATTATACGGAGAAGAACGAAGGCGCGCGACGACAGGCGCGAACGCAGTTGTCAAAAGGACAGAGACAATTCATCAGGGATCGGCGCCACTTGCGTACTATATCTATCAATTTAATTAAATTATCAATCAAATATATATAATCTTGTTTTCATCATTAACACTAGAATTTTCAAGAAAATAAATTATCACCACATAAGATATTTTGATCGACGCTACATATTTTTTGGCATTCACACTTATTATTTTTATTTTGAATTAATTCTATCGATGATCGTGCACTAATTGAGTATCTGAATATTTTTCTAATTAACAACATATAATAAAATAAACTCTATTTACATTATTTTATTTTTCAATGGAATATATATATATATATATATATATATAGGATAGGGCAGCAAACGAGCGAACGGATCACCTGATGGTAAGCAATAACCGTTGCCCATGGACACCCGCAACACCAGAAGAGTCACAGATGCGTTGCCGGCCTTTTAAAAGGGAATAAGAAGAATAAGGGTAATAAAGGGGAAATGGGGGTTGGGCCTTCGGTACCCTCACTCACTCGGCGAAACACAGCGCAAGCGCTATTTTACGCTGGTTTTCTATGAGGCCGTGGTATCACTCCGGTCGAGCCGGCCCAATTCGTGCCGAAGCATGGCTCTCCCACGGTAATATATTTTGAATATTTAATTAAATAGTATTTATTAAATTTAATGAAATAAATTAACTATTTTTATTTAATGGTGTTTGACAATAGAGGATCAAGGTGCTTTTATGATACTCGTATTATAAGTTACTTGTATATTAACTTACGACGTCAAGTAATGCACGAAATGGCGTAGTACGTTATGTATACTACAGTTACTGTCACCGTTACAATGTCACTGTCACATAGTTCTCGTTGTTATATTCTGTGGTGTTAAGCCGCATAGTTCAAGACAATCGACTATTACACCTATATGTAATTAGAGAAGAAAGAGGGAGGAATTAGGTGAACGGCGTCGAAGACTCGAGAGGTCGCACCCTTGAGTTGTCTACGATGCAACTGGACAACTTAAAGTTAAGCAATCTCCAACTAAATATAAGGTTCCTTCGATAATTTTAAAGTCTGTTACTGTATTGAAAATTAAAACGATTTTAAATTCTTGATTTGATTGTATTTTGAGGTCTGCTAGAATCTCTTTTTCGTGATAGTGGCTGCCAAAATATGGTCTTAGCATCCACCATCATCAAGCTCTGGCATTGAAATTTTAGGAGGGTCTTAGGAGACAATGGGCTATTTGTTAGCCACGCGAACAGAACGCGAACACTGTCCATAAGCGTTATACGTGACTATTATAAGCACATGACGAGTATAGTAGGATTTAGTGGGTAGTCGAATATAAGGGCTTCACATAGGTAACTATATGGTTATCCTCCTTAACACTGCAGGGAATGCATGAAATATTCTATACTATAGTCCATTTCAACTAGGATGATCTCTGTGACAGTTCATCGTGCTCTGTTTTACGCATTTTTCGTTTGACAAACAAAAATAATTTTATTCTTTAATATTTTTTATTCATAGTAGCTTTATTGCAAAAAATAATAAAATAAAATATATTTTACTTATAAAACGAAGACAGTATCGCTTAGTTTAATTGAATGAAATAAAGAATAAAAATAAATCTTTTTTAAATAACTATGCAATTCGCAACATGAAACGGAACGTCAAAAAAACATAGAGGTGACACATAGAATAATCGGCGGCCATCTTGTGATTACCTGACTAGTATGTTTATAGAATAGAATAGATATAGAATAGTTTATGTTTATGTGACTGTCACATAAGGGTTATTAAAACAAGAGCTAAATATAAATCAACGAGCCTTACCAATGAAGTAAATAGCTTTCGCGGATGTTTTAATACCAAGTTATGAACAGTTACAATTTTCAAAGTAAGAAATCACAGGTAAACACTTGACTATATTTCTACTATACCTACATAATATTATATACATAAGATAAATGCATTGATCAACAAAAACTTTCAATATAATACAGAAACACTAATGATACTCAAATTTTGGTAGTAAGATAATATCGATTTCATTTCCATATTAAGTATAATCGATTACCAGAAACAATCGATTTTATTTTCACAGTAGGACCTCTCTACAAGTGTCGAAATCGAACTGTCACAGAGATCATCTTATTTGAAATGGACTATGGAAAAAAATGGTGGGTTCCATATGTTACGTTCATATCAGTATGCTTTTCCTTAGAATACCAAAAATAGTGTTAACTTTATTTATTTTTGAGTAGTAATATAATATAAATAGAATAATATTTGAATTAACCCTCATCATCTACATTCTGTGTATTCTAGACTGATAAACATTATGGTTGTAGTTATTTATTTTCCCATTCTGTAATAGGTATTTCATTCCATATATAGAGATTTTATATAAATATTTATATCTTATATCACTCGATATATTACAAACTAGAAAAAGGAAAATCTTTTACAATAACAAAATCAATGAATGTCTCGCTATTCTATCAATAAAAATGCCGTTCATATTTCCAAATCAATAAAACCGCCCAAGCCGCCCAGCTAATTTGAGGTCGCAATAAATCAAAAACGTCGACTCTAACAAAACAACAAATAAATGCGAACAGGCATTTGTCTGCATTGCGGCCATCGATATGGTAATAAATTCGTATTTGTTTCCATTCCTTTAATGGGGAAGTTCAGGCTCATTATCTCTAATTCATCGCTTTTTGAGTCAACGAAATACGCATGGTGATAAATTACCCCCTCCCGCCCCTCGCGGTATGTAAATTCGTCTTCATGGCGACACCTGGCGGCTATAAATTATTTAGATATCGCCTGAGATTGTATACTTACGACTTCATTAATATACAGCAGAAAAACTGGCGTGCCGTTGGTTATGTGACCTGTAATTTATTGAGCACTTAAATTAGTATTGTTTTTGAGATTGTGTTAATTATGCACGGTATGAGTGGAAAGTATTTAATGTTGTGACATGCCATTGTAGATTCATAGTGAATAAACGATTTCTTGGTGGATACAATGTAAGTGATATTATGCAATGCCTTTCTATTTATGGTTATACATCTTGAGCATACAAAATGAACAAATTTTGACCAAACTTGATATCGCAAGAATTTTCGATACGACTTTCCCACCCGTTTGAAAATTGCACTTCATTGTCTTATTAAACCAAAAGTTTACTTACTTTTAATAACTTACTTTTAAGACTTTACTTACTTTTAATAACGACTTATCAATCTTTGCAACAAATTTATTATTAGGACTTACCAACTAAATATATAAACTTAAGTACTATATTAAATTTCAATAAATAGTATTATTAAATAGTAGTATTATAGTATTTGTAATTTAGATAAAACTTTTATCTAATTTGGTATACCGGCATTTCATAATGCATAAGGATTAATAAATACTGCCTCCTGTCTTAGTTTCAAGTGCTCACCACGAGAACTGTCTTCATAGAATATAAAATGAATAATCTAAGTTAATCATTAATGAAAAGATGGTTCATTACGTAATTAGGAGTCAACTTATATCAGGCGTTGATAACTCTAATAAAAGTTTTCTTTCATTTTTCTAAAATAAAAGTAGTTAACTACAGCCACGTCTGTTTTAGAAAATAAAAGTGAAAGGTCACCCTAGTGAATAGTGATTCATTAAGTCACATTTTTAACAGACTTTAAAAAGCCGAAATTAGGTTTATCAATTCAGCTGGATGTTTTATTTTTTAAAAGTTTGTTATTCTATTATTCACAATTATGAATTGATTTTACTAACATATTTTTGTTTGGTCAATATAACCTAAATTTTACGAGTGCTTCCATATAAATGTTATCAAAATATATTCGGATATTTTACGTAAAAATAACCAAATCCAAAATTTCCCAGCGTAGTTTAGTAGATTTTTCTTATTTTGGTCACTTTTTTTCTATGTGGAGATTCCTAGGGACATAAAAGGTTATCATGCCACAGAGCACATGAATACACTACGAGCTCCTCAAGTCTGAACTTTCTTGAGACTCACTATTTCGTGATGTAACAACTAGATGAATAATTTTCGAAATGAACGCTTTTTAATAAAGCAGCCATCGTAATGAGACTAGTCGTGCAAATATTTCGAAACATTAATTAAGTTTCAGAATCTACCTCGAGGATTCTTTGCCGATTCCAAACACAATTCAACTTTTAAATAGGAAGGCGACCATTGTTTCAAGACAATTCAAACTGTTCAATTAAGTAAGTGCTTCTTGGAATTGTTCCTTTTGTATCGGAATAGGTTATGAATAGATCTCGGGGGTGCTCTATATTTGTTTCAAGTTGTTTCAGGATTACAGTGACAGGTGGCATTAGCATAAATCTAACCCGCAAAGTAAAGCAAAATATTGTATCGATTTTGAATCTAACATTTTGTACGCTATGTTGTTTATATTGTTCAGATAGTTGTAATTAAAACGGAAACCTTATCGTGCAAAGTTAGATGATTAAGTAGTATTTTACTGTTATTATGAGAGTAGGCTCTTATTTAATAAGAGCCTCTCCGTTCTAAAGAACGGCATAGTTATTTAATTTTGTCAAATTTAATTACTTGAAACTAGAGTAAAAAACTTTTTGCTTGCAACTCAACTGCTTGCGGTGTAATTTACCAATCAAAGCCGAAGCTTTGGTGCTACGTACCAACCCGCACTAAGTCAGTGTGGTGGAACGCGGTCCATGACGACAAATAGGAAAGACCTACTCAGGTATTGTCAGAAGCTGTGCCTGCAGTGTACGTTGGTGTGATTCCGGAGCTAGGGATGCTAAGAATTCCCAAGCGGCAAACACATATTGTCAAACTATCTTGGCTCTGAAGATCCAAAGAGAAGGTACAAAATTACGGTATTAAGAAGGTAAAAAGACAGTAGTGAAATTCGGAAACTTGTTCAATTGTTTAATACAAGTCTCTCATAAACAATAATGTACAGATCTGAAATATGTGGAATAGGGTATTGTGCCATACGGGCAGACTCCTACACACGCTTCATGACTAGCCATCATCAGGTATTGTGTGCAAAGCATTCTACCTCGAGAAAAAAAGGGTATGGTACATAATACCCTGAACAACCAAACGATATAACTTTGCAATTTGATCCGCCCAATTGAAGAAGTGGAAAAAATATATGAGGTTATTTCTAGGGCAATACATTCTTTCATAACTCATTACACCGTTTTCATTGGAGTCTCCCAATGCAAGACTAAGTAAATGGGGTGATGACTGGTTGAAAAATGAGGCAACGGAATTTACCATTTCATCAAAAAACGGGCAGCATTCTAGATAGATCTAAAAATAGTTTAGATAACGAGATAAGAAATAAGGTTGACTTCATCATATCGACTAAGCCTCTTTTATTCAATGGTATATCAGTGAACGATTTACTGAATACAGACGTCTATTTGTAAGGGTAACCTTGAACCTTAACGAAAAAACCGAACAACACCGATTGATGAAGATCCCTCTAGAAGCCAAACGGATGTGAAATTCTGAACTCTTTCAAATCCTTTTTCAAATTTACTTCGAATGCCAGAAGGACTGCGTTGAGTTGAACATCTATAACATTTATAACGGATACGCAAGCAGATCCGTTTGTAGGAATTGATAGAGATAGGGCGTGTGGTGTGATGGATTATAAGTACTTCTTTTTAATGTATTGAGGACAGGCATTCGGTCTCACCTTATGGTAAGTGACGATATGGTCGAAGATGGTCCATGCCTGTCAAGATAGTGCCCATTCACTCTTGCCTTGAAAAGGCCCAGATTGTATTTATCAGGGAAAATATACGGCGGGAGGGAGTTCACCTCCAATGCTGTGCGCATTATGAAAGTAGAAGCGAAACGTTGTGTATAGGTGGTATATCAACAACATAAGGGTAACAACCCAATCGCGGTCTAGTTTGTTTTAGTTTGTTTTTTTTCTCCGAAGGCGTTTGTCGATTGTCGATTACTCAACAAACAGATCTCGAATTTTTAACTCACTATGTACTCCGATTAATAAAGATGCCATAGTGTGAAAAAAAGACTCAAACATTTTCACAAAATATATGTAATTGGTAGAGATTCTGCTCACAAAGTTAAAGATAAAGGATTCGACGACATCTGACATGTCTGTGACTGACATGTCAGATGTTAATTAAATCTCATTTTCAACGGACTTAACAGCTGCTTATCTATTGCTTTTGAGTATGCGAAACGCGAGTTTAGGAGCTGCTTAATTATTTGAGAAGCCGTTAAATATTTAAGAGGCGTTCAGTATTTGGCCATAAGTAATAAGGACATATAGAACAAAGCTATACATTTCAAACACCTTTTAAATGAAAACTGTTAGGATTGTCTCAATTTTTCACAACACAAAAATCTGAATTTTATTTATTCTTTGTAATTATGTTATATAATGCCAAAGCTATCATCAGACATAGCGAATTATAACCATATAGAAACAACCTATACTATATTTGCCTAGTAGGTAACTTTCTATAAGATATACATGTTAATAATCATCCCCATATCATTACTAGCGCTGGTTAATATCTACATCAGCAAGTTTGTTATCATAAGTCAGCATAAAAAAAACATTGTACATTCTAAAATCCAATTATGCTTAAATGAAATATAAAGCATAGATATTGCGGATTAACTGGATCCACAATTTGATATAATAGGATCCATTTTATTAACGCTACAGCGTTAAACTGCGAAATCTCGAGGGACGAGGTATAAAAAGCGGCGTCCAAAAAGGTTTGGTTCCAATACGCCATTAAGTCCATATAAAATGCAGTTGGGCGAACAAAGAGGAGACACTCGCAAGCGACATGTGTTACGGATAAAGGCACTATTAAGATAGTACGAACATTACGAGTCGTCTTGGGTTTATTGCTTCTCTATTTACTCGGGGGCAATACTGGCCCAGCCCAAGCGTTCTGCACTCGATTCCGATTGTTATTACCTAGTAACTACGAAGCTGTGGTAATACTTCGCAGAGATGAATGATTGATACAGCATGTACTGGTTTTCGTTTCTCAAGCAATATTAGTAGCAAATATCCACAAAATAAGGTTGATATTTAGGGTCAAAGGTAGAAGTTGTTACTTATAATTTTCAACATCGTTTTTTCAAAAGAAGCAAATAAAACGTTGCTATATCTGTATCCGAATTATACTCTCTATTTTCGGTGACATATTTCTATCATTTTGTGTCTATTTTCAACTAATTTTAATTACCACTTTAGTACACATATCATGTATACACTTTAGTATACACATTTGTATACACATATAACTTTGTACACTATACACAATCGCACGTATTATTCCCGCATAAATCTACACATTATAACATAACCAAAACATCATATAAACTGTACAAAACTCACCTTTCTGGTCATCATTCTGGGCACAAACCTAATCAATATTTGAAGTTATACACTACAATTACATACTTTTACAAAATAATTAAAACTAATTTAATATATAAACCGCACAAAAAACACAATCATATGTATTATTCTGCGCACTGCGCTATTTTGAGAAATTCATGGAATACACCACCATCGAAACTACCAATCAAACTCCTGCAACCCATTCCCAAACTCTTGCAAGCAGTGACAAAACCTGTAATTACCAAATCACTTTCATTCCTTTCTTACCTAAATGGAGTTACTTAATCTAATACGGGACCTAGACGATATACTTACCATTAATTGTCACGCTGTTAGTGAATTGGAAAACTGCAGGAACCTATTATGTAAGCCCGAATATAACCTAAAAGTACTTACCTATAATATAAGAAGTTACCAGCGAAACTTCGACGAGTTTATTGTAGCCCTCGAACGTCTGAGTGTGGAAGTCGACGTCATTGTGCTTACCGAATGCTGGTTGAGTGAATGTACTATACTGGAAGTATTGCCTGGTTATGCTGTTTTTCGTACATACTCACAAAAAAACAAAAATGGTGGCATAGTTATTTACACCAAAATGAACTCCGTTATCACCTCAGTCGAGGTTGATATAGCTGACGCAGACAGCCTTCTAGTCATAATAAACAATAACGTAGCTTTACTTAGTATATATAGATCACCATCGTTCTCAAATCTGGACAACTTTAATGTTACTCTTGATGACGCATTGAGTAGTTTATCTAAATACCCCACAGTAATTATGATTGGAGATATAAACATTGATATTTATAACACTTCGAATAATAGAGACACTGAATATCTAAATCTCATGGCATCACATGGTCTATTACCAGCAATCTCAAAACCGACAAGGGAGCTAGCCTGTCTTGATCACATTTTCATAAAATCATTATCTAGTAGTATGGGAATAGTATGTAAATGTTCAATCACAGACCATGACATGGCGCTGGCCGCCACATCGATAAAAAACAAACACTGTAATTTAGATGATAGTAGATGGAGACTAAAAATTGACGAAGACGCTATTGTTGATGAATTAAAAACCGTTTCTTGGTCTGAAGTCATTAGTAATCGTTGTTTAAATTCTGCTGCACTTGCTTTTTCGGAAACCTTCGCCAATTTACTTACCAAACACTCTCGAAGGGTCCGAATCAGCCGTAGCCACTTTAACATCAAACCCTGGATGACCCCTGGTCTCTTAAGGTGTATGAGGCATAGGGATAGGCTGCAGCTGGAATCAAAAAAGTATCCACACGATGAGACGCGTCGGTTGATATTTACCAGATACAGAAACTTTTACAACCATCTACTGAGGAAAATTAAGAGTGAGTTTTACAACCAACGCATATGTGAAAACCAAAAGAATCCTAAGCAATTGTGGAAAACCCTCAAAACTATATACGACCCATACTCCCAAGGAAACAATCTAAATCAGTTACTTCTAAGTCACGCACAAAATAATAATGAATCCTTAAATAAGATAAATAATTACTTCTCTACATTGGGTAAAGAACTTTCCAACACCATCTTGACAAGACTTGCCGAAACGCAAAACTCCATTGTCGATAACTTTATTCCCCGCAAAACTTCATCTAATTCCTTTTTTGTAGTTCCCACCGATGAATCAGAAATAAATAAATATATACTTCAACTTAAAAATAATAGTACCCCGGACCAGACAATATTAGCCCGAGATTTATCAAGAAAATAAAACATTTTATACTAACACCATTAACTTACCTTATAAATTTAAGCCTTGAAACAGGGATTTTTCCGGACTCCTGGAAAGTGGCAGCAGTTAGTCCGATTCATAAAGGTGGCGCTGCGGATTCGGTTGAAAACTACAGGCCAATCGCACTTTTAAATATTTTTTCAAAAATACTTGAAAAGGTTGTCAACTCTCGATTAGTTGATTTCCTTGAAAAAAATAAACTAATCTCCGACATGCAATTTGGTTTCCGAAAAGGCAAGTCGACTGACGATGCCGCAACTTTATTAACCAACACGATAGCTTCATCTATTGACAAAGGTCATAAAGTGTTAGGGGTCTTTATAGACCTAGCCAAAGCCTTCGATACCGTGTCGGTTCCTCTATTACTCAAAAAGCTAGAAGCAGCCGGTATCAGAGGGATTCCACTTCAATGGTTTGAATGCTATCTATCAAATAGAAGGCAGTATGTGAAGGTGGGTGGACTGAAAAGTAAGATACTTCCTGTTAACTTTGGAGTCCCACAAGGAAGTATACTTGGACCGACCTTATTCAGTCTTTACATTAACGACATGCTGAATATACCTATTGATAATGGAAAAATAATATCTTACGCAGACGATACAGCTGTCATATTCCACGCCGAATCGTGGGAACGTGTATTCAACATTGCAGAAAATGGATTGAAGACAATGGCTGATACTCTAGACAGAAATCTGTTAACTTTAAATGTCTTAAAAACAAAAGCTATCTCCTTCTATAAAACTCAAGCCTCGAGGCCTCCTGACGATATCACCCTTAGGATTCACTCTTGTAATTCTCAACATTCCCATCTCAACAACTGTAATTGTCCTTTGATTGCTCTTACCGACTCCTTGAGATATTTGGGCATCACTTTAGACCAAAATTTATCCTTTAAAAAGCACATAAATCTGCTATCTAAGCGTGTGAGGAAAATAATTTTTATAATGAAAAAGCTGCGTGACTGTACTTCCCCTAACATGCTCTGCCTAATTTATTATGGCATCTGTCAATCCGTTTTAGCGTACGGAATTTCTGTATGGGGTGGCGCCGGAAAATCCACATTGATTGAGATCGAAAGAGCTCAGCGTGTAGTTATTAAAGTTATGCTAAGGAAGCCCTTTCGCTATCGAACTGAAACACTATATAAAGAAACTCGGATACTACGTGTCAGACAACTTTACATTCTGAAGGCTATATTGTGCATACATAAAAACATTAACACCATACCCGATTATTGTATCCTGATGAAAAAGCGTATTTTTACAATACCTCCGCCCCAAGTAACATCACTTTTGGCCAAACGCTGCCCATCCTACTTGCATCCACACATTTATAACACAGTCAACAAAATATGTAACATCAAGCACCTGCATGTGTCTCAGTGCAAGAAAGTTGTAACAAACTGGCTGCTGTCTCTCTCGTACGATGAAATTGAAAATATCATGCCATCTAAACAATTATAGTATAGTACAGGTATCACTTAATATACATGTGTATACACATCCATACTCCCTCTCCCGTGCGCACATACACTTACACACACACACGCACACACATACACACACACACACATACTACACTCACACACTGCTGCTTAATTTTAATTTTAATTTCATCTAATTTTATCTCATGTTTTTATAATTTACGTATCTCAATTAAGTACCACCTGAATCCAACTTTATTGTAAAATAGTAATGTTTCGCTTTGTAGTGATTAGCACATTAAAGGTAACTCACTGCTCAGGTCCCCTAGATACAAGCTGAAGCTTAATTAGGGGCCCATTGAACTTAAAACTTTTGACTGTACTTAGTGTGATAAGTTACATAAGAATGTGAACATAAACTTTGTAAATAACATCAAACAACATTTTTCTGTAACGGTACAAATAAACGTTATTATTATTATTATTATTATTATTATTATATGTATACACTTTAGTAACATATATGTATTATGTTTCAATAACGCCTACAACTTTTATTTTTTTATTACTCTACATCTAACTTTATGTTTTTTTTTTAATTTAAAACTATTTTAATATAATCTTAATCTTACAGCAATATTTTAAATTGCAATTAAATTTCACTATTTCTTAATTCAAACTGGAAAAAAATTATGACGAAAATAGCTCAAAATTTTTTGGTTAGAATTTTTTGCTTATTGGAAAACTTTTTTGAAATATATTATATTTAATGTTTATTGTTTCTGTTATTATACTATTTATTAATTTTGTTATGAAACTAGTTATTAAGATTTATTTCTATTAAAAAAATATTACTTGGTTGTTTAAAATCTCCATATACAACGGGAACTTTATAGATAATATTTAATTACCTACACATTATGATTAAATTACGTACATATTTTCTATAAAAAATAGTGAAATTCATTTACTCTAAAAAAAGATAATAACCTATGAAAATACTATTCTTTAAGATTAATTAAATTTATAGGGTTAGCCTGATATATGCAATCACGTAGAAAATATAAAGAATCTCAACAAGGTGCTGCTTATCAAACTTGTCCGTGTAACATGAAAATTTCTATTTTAAAATCGAAACATGTTACTTTGTGTAGTTGGTAATCTTTTTGCAAGCGATCTAAAATTATCTACCATTATATATCAGCTTAAGTGCCACAAGCATTTATCTAATCATTTATTTATAAGAAAAGCCGTCTGTAGTTGCTTGAAAAATACGTGACTTGCTACAGTTTAATAATAAATATGGAAGGCGGGAAAACTGCCCTGTGGTTTGCAGCTGCGCTCCACTATTGGTACTATTGGCTCAAAATGAATGTTAAAAATAGGGTTAGGATAGATCATAAAACTTGAATATACAAATAAGTATTAGTGTTTTACTTTTTATTGCAGAGTGTTGATCTGTCAGTCGTAAATGTTTAGCCCTATGTCCATCAATAGGCATTCTTCGCATGAGAACAAGCAAGAGTTAAAGTCATGGTACCCAATAACTACCATAATTTTCATGCCAAAACTTTTCAGCAAAAATAGATATAATGGAACTATCCAAGAACCAGCCGACCCAAGTACGGAGTCTAAATCCGGTTATTTTGTTCTGAAGGAGGATGGATGGATTCACAGCAGTGTGAAGTTATAAATCATTTGCTACTCAATTAACGAGACGCCACGCGGACCTGTCCTGTGTATCTTTTCAGTATGATATAAAGGACACAAAGAATATTAGTACGGACATGACGTGTGAGAAAGAGTAATATGTAGAAGAAGAAAACGTCTTACACCGACTCTCATGAGTGGAATAGAGACAGGGTAAATTATGATAAATAAAGATAATTATAAAACTTTGTAAATTAAATCGGATAGCTACCACTCCAATAATTATACGAACTTGTAGAAATAAGTATTACAAATTTTATTTACTTATTTTTTATATGTCAATTTCAAGTTTAAATCATAAAAATTGCGTGAATAACAAGTTAATAAAAGGGGTGAGTGCTTCCAGCTGTTGTCTGTAATTATAGTATAAACGCTATCTAGTAATTTTCCAACACTTATATCGTGAATAAAAAACATTGATTACTGATATTATAAGCGAACGGTGCCTTCTGGCTTGCATATGAGTATATTATTTTTTTTAATAGTAATCTCTTTATTTATATTATAATTAAACTAAATAAAATAAAAACTTGAAAAAAGATATTAATTTTAAGTCGACCATGACTAAGGTTACTCGGGCCGTCGGTGCCGTACTCCCGCACCTCGAAGCATGGCTCCACGGGAAGGAGGAGGTCACCTACCGATTGACTCAGATACTCACCGGGCACGGCTGCTTCGGTGAGTATCTGTGTCGAATAGGACGGGAGGGATCGACACATTGCCACCACTGTGCATCCGACCTCGACTCGGCCCAGCACACGCTGGCGGAGTGCCCCGCGTGGGCCTCCGAGCGCCGAGTCTTGGTCGCAGAGATCGGGCGAGATCTGTCTCCGCCGGCATTGATTGCGGCAATGCTGGCGGACGAAGGAGGTTGGAGGGCTGTGGCCTCCTTCTGTGAAGCAGTAATGCTCCAGAAGGAGGCCGCCGAGCGGGGTCGGGAGATGGCCGATCCCGCTCGAAGGAGGCGGCTCCGGGCTCGGTAGCACAGCTGCGGCGCCGCCGCGGGTCGCCGGCGGGCGCGAGGAAGTCGCGACCGCTACGGCGACCCGGGATGGACCACGCCCCTTCCGTGGCCGGGGGGCGTCGTCGGTGGAGGTGACCGGGGGAGGTAGTGCCACCCCCGAGGAGGGCTCCCCTGTATCGACGGGGGAGCGAAGGCTGGGGGTTCCCGGAAGTAGCTTGGTAAGTTCCCGGGGCTCCCTTCATGCCTGAGGAAGGCCATCCCTGAGGTTTTTAGTGGGGAGGAGAGCCCCACATAACCGCCGGATCGCCACAGCCGGGGTATGCAATTTAATGCATTTTCCTCAGGGAAACAAAAAATAAAAAGGTTACTACTAAGATATACGAGCACTAGTTGGTATTCATCACATAAGCATATGCCTCCTTCGGAACTCAAGCGCGGGACCTAAGAGATGGCGACACCTTGAAACCGGTGTACTATCCACCACTGAGGACTACCGGGGGCTACTGAGGTCGTCATAAACACATCACAATAATTTGTTTATCCATGTTATTGTAAGCTTTGGTTTGTGTACAAAGTAAAAAAAAAAACATTTTTTTGGTTCCTAAGGATACGATTACTTTATAATTAAAAAAGAGCATATTCGCATTTAAAAGGCCGGCAACGCATCTGTGACTCCTCTAGTGTTGCGAGTGTCCATGGGCAACGGTTATCGCGTACCATTAGGTGATCCGTTTGCTCGTTTGCAAATATTTTTTTTAATACTATAAAAAAATAATAATAATATATCCGTAATATATTGTAAAATGTAATTCATTAAATAAATTATTATTGAACTAATTAAATACAAAACATAAACCACTCATAGGACCCAAATTTAGTAAGTAATAAAAGTTAAAAATATATATTTGTCTAATATGTTATGTATCAATTGTTCTCAACTTAGTACCTTACCTATACAACATAACATTTTATTTCATGTTGATCTGAAATATAATTGTTAACAGTGTAGTCTTTCTATTCGGTATTCATTGGCATCGCGGTTTTAGATTTAAAAAAAAAATAAAAAATTTCTTGTCTGTGGCACTCCGGGTAGCAAATGTCACTTTTCTTTCGCGCGTTCGCCGGCATCGTAGGTCTCGTAAAACTTTTTGAACATTACTGAAAAAGTAAAACGTGATAACCTGGCATCAAAAATTAAAAATAGCCTAGAACTGAAGAAGTCTTCAGCCCAAATAAAAAAGTCAACACCAAAAGCAAATCTAGCTAAGCCAACTTACACCACAACAAGCAAACCAAAAGGCAATACTGAAAAGGCATAAATTACCAGAAAAATTGTCAGCTACTGGAAGCCCCCACCCTTAACGAAGAAATATAAGCTGTCTTAACAGATAATGCTCTGACGAGGGACAAGGCCATCGTTTTGATGCAACACCAACTGGGGCTAGCCACAGGCATTATCGGAGAGGCTATGACAAAAATTATGCTTCAAGAGCAAATAGATAGAGTACAGCATTAACTGACGCCTCCAAGCTCCTTGTTGACATCCACTTCCAGAATACAAGAACACGGAAAATCTTGATCTCTCCACCACTTAATAAAAAGCACAATAACGTTTTATTTAAAAAGATTTGTGAAGGTTCACTTCATCGAAGTTTATCAATTATACCGTCCGATCGGAAAATATTGAAGAAAATCAAAAAATATGAAAAACGCCTTCGTGAAATCCGCGAGCGTCACCGTAGCCGCACAAGAAGCCGAAGCCCCATATTAACCTCGTCTCGACCTCTTTCCCCAAGCTCATCACCGGACTCACAAGGTAAAGTCTACAATGCACCCATGCCGGTACGAGATACCGTTAGGCATGAAGGTCAAACTTGGTACGAGATACCATAGCTTTGATAAGTACGAGATACTATTTCATTACGTACGAGATACGTTGAATACAATGCACCCATGCCGGTACGAGATACCGTTAGGCATGAAGGTCAAACTTGGTACGAGATACCATAGCTTTGATAAGTACGAGCTTAGAGCATTAAACCTAAGAGTACGAGATACTATTTCATTACGTACGAGATACGCTGAAAACGTAAACATTTAATATAAAAATGAAACACGTGGCCGTTGAAAATCCAACAGCAAAACATGGCGGAATTTCCTTACCAGGCCGCATCGAGGACGAGGTGGAGGTAGACCCAGTTGCAGCTTTCCAAGATGCTCTGGGGGCCGAATACGAAGACAATTGTAAGCAGTTCAGAGGAACTATACAAAAAGAAATCACGGTTCGTTGGAACCATATTCTCCTCAACGGAATCACGAAGGAGGAAAAAGAGGCAATACTATGGGAAACCGCTACGGTCCACCACAGCCTCTACAACCCAGGGCGACGGCATCACGAGGTGGACCCAGGAACCGCACAGCGCAGCCGCCGCCCCGACGACCAGCCTTCAGCCACGCGCGGCCCGAGAGGCCTGCGACACGCGGCCCGAGAGGCCTGCGACACGGGGCAACAGGCGTTAAATGATCAGGTACATGCAGGCAACATAACTAAATACTTCACCTGCTGGCAAAGGATCACTAGTGATCCTATGCTATTACAATGGGTAAATGGTTACCATATTCCCTTTCTAAAAATTCCAGTGCAAAGTTTTGTTCCCCAAAATAATATACCTCTCACTGAAGTTGATAATATGCGCAAAGCCATTGTCAACTTATTAGAACTAGGTGCAGTTCAAATATGCAACCCCTGTAAGAACCAATTTATCTCAAATTCTTAAATTCTTAAGAATTAATTCTAATTCTTAAGATCAAAACCCAATGGCAAATTTAAATTTATCCTTAACTTAAAATCTCTGAATACCTTCATCAAAATAGATCACTTCAAGATAGAAGATATTAGAACGGCAGTAAAGCTTGTAAATAAAGACTATTTTTTGTGCTCCATAGATCTCAAAGAATCTTATTTTCTCATCTCAGTTGTCCCAGAACACAGAAAATACCTTCGTTTCGAATTTGATGGCATTCTTTATAAATTCACAGCATTACCATATGGTCTTTGTACTGCACCTAGTGTCTTCACAAAACTACTGAAACCAGTGATTGGTACACTCAGAAAACAGGAGTTTTTTATGAACAATATATCTCGATGACTATCTTTGCATTGGGCAAACTATAAGGAATGCATAAGAAATAGGGATGCAACTCTCTCCATTTTTAAATGCTTGGGCCTTATTGTAAACCATGAAAAAAGCACACTAATACCTAATATATCTAATAAATCTTGCAAGTTTCTTGGCTTTATCATAAATTCACAAAAAATGTCACTTGAATTACCACAGGATAAGAGAGACAGTATAAAATCTTTAGTAACAAAATTTCTATCCTTGAAGAGCTGTAGAATAAGGAACTTTGCAAAATTGCTTGGTACTTTAGTAGCTGCTAGCCCTGCTGTACCTTATGGCCTCATGCACACTAAAGCAACGGAAAGAGAGAAATATCTAGCGTTGACACACTATGCTGACAATTATGATGCTATTATGTACTTAAATACAAATATTTAAATACAATTTCAGTTGGAAATATTTTCTGATGCATCACTGACTGGTTGGGGAACACACTGCAATGGTGAAAGTAGTGGTGGTATGTGGTCTCACTCAGAACAACACCTTCATATAAACCAGTTAGAACTGACAGTAGCATTTTTTGGATAAAAATGTTACGCAAAACCATATAGCCATTGCAATATTTTATTACGTATAGATAACACAACTGCTATTGCATGCATTAATAAAATGGGTAGTGTGCAATACCCACACTTGAACAAAATCACCAGAGATATCTGGAGCTGGTGTGAACACAGAAATATAAACATTTATGCCTCTTACATAAAGTCCACTGACAATGTATATGCGGATAAAGAATCACGTAACACAAATTTTGACACAGAATGGGAATTAAGTAAAGATGCCTTTAATACTATAAAAACCCACCTAGGAAACATAGATCTTTTTGCATCTAGGATTAATAAGAAATGTAAGCTATATGTCTCTAGGAAAAGGGATCCTAATGCATTTGACATTGATGCTATGACCCTTAACTGGGCACCTTATTATTTTTATGCCTTCCCACCATTTGCCCTTCTAACTAAATGCCTACAGAAGATTAAATGTGATAAAGCCAGAGGCATACTTGTTTACCCAATGTGGGAGTACCAACCATGGTACCCCCTAGCCATGAGCTTAATGATCAGTAACCAATCATATCTAAACCAGATCCTAACTTATTGATATTTCCTTTTGGAGCAAAGCACCCGTTGAGCAGCCACCTTACCCTGGCAGTGAGCATCTTCTGCGGGAGGCATTCAGACGCAGAGGCTTGCCACAGAGCTCACTAGACATTATGCTAGCATCCATCTCCAAGGGTACTATGATTCAATATAACACAACTTATAAAAGCTGGTGGCAGTTCTGCAATACATACAACCAGGAATCGCTCTTAACACCTATACCTTTTGTAATAAAATTTCTAATAGAAAAATTTCAAAGTGGTGGTGGTTCTATAACACCCTCAGTTGCCATAAATCTGCCCTTTCTCTTTTAATAGGAGAGAAAGTTGGGACAGATGATAGAGTGAAACGATTCCTAAAAGGTGTATTCAGGCTAAAACCAGCCATGCAAAGATACACAGAAACATGGGACCCACACAAGGTGTTGAGTTACCTAGCAAAATTACCACCAAACTCACTGTTAAGCCTTGAAATGCTAACTAAAAAACTGGTAACATTGCTAGCCTTGGCAAGTGCTCAGCGGGTACAAACTCTTTCACTGATTAAGCTTAATGATATAATCACCATAGTCATCAGTGATTTAGTAAAAACTTCTGTACATACAAAACAACACAGTATAATAAACCTTCCATTTTATTTACAAGAACCTAAAATATGCCCAGCCAGCACACTTCAAGACTACATCCATAGCACAAACACTATCAGAAATTTTCAAACATACCTTTTATTTACTTTTAAAAAGCCATACCACCATGCATCAAAACAAACCATAAGCAGGTGGATCAAGTGTGTCCTAGCAGATAGTGGTATTGATACAAACCAATTTAAATCACACAGCACCCGCCATTCTGCCACCTCATCAGCTAGCAAGGCAGGAGTGTCAATTGATGTTATTAGGAAAACCGCTGGCTGGACTGAAAATTCCCTTACATTTGCAAGGTTTTATCAGTTACCTATACAAGATAAAAACAGTTGTGATGACTTTGTACAGGCAGTTTTTAGCTTTGATTAATAATATATTTTATATTATTATATTATATTGATTTAAGTTTCAAGTAATAAAAAGGCTATTATCACAATTTATCTTGATGATGATGATTTAAATATTGTTGATTTATCTTAATTTTCATTGCAATTATGTTGATCTCATTATGTTTTTAAAATATTGTTGACTTATCTTAGTCTTATCTCAAAAAACCATTGTACTTTTGATTATTATTACTGTTAATTTTATATTGTAAAATTAACACAAAAATTTACTTCAATATGTGAGATACAGAGAAAATTACCAAGTTGATTCCCTCTTATTGCCTATAAAAATTAGTTAAGTAATTAAAGGCTGACTAATTAAGCTGTGATTATCTACTTAGACATAAGTGTTATAGTTCAGAATGATTTGGACCTCATCATTTATACCAGACCCTTTGTAAATTATTTATTTACAAACTTACCTTTCATAAGTGCATACATAATGATAGATACCCACTATGCAACTGTCTCTAAACAACTACACTGTTAACAATTATATTTCAGATCAACATGAAATAAAATTGAAAATTGGACGAACTTACCTAAGTGAAGTCCAATTGTAATTTTGTGAAGGTTGATCTGAAATATAATCACCCGCCCAACCCAGCATCAGCTTGTTGCTGATCCCAAGCATAGTGGGTCATCAACTCATCAGAGCCATCTCACTTTAAAGCTCTAAAATAGTGACATTTGCTACCCGGAGTGCCACAGACAAGAAATTTTTTATTTTTTTTTTAAATCTAAAACCGCGATGCCAATGAATACCGAATAGAAAGACTACACTGTTAACAATTATATTTCAGATCAACCTTCACAAAATTACAATTGGACTTCACTTAGGTAAGTTCGTCCAATTTTCAATTATAACCCCACAGGCCGTGCAGGCCACTCCAGTTACTGCCCGAACCATAAAGTGTTTGGCGTTCGCTCTAAAAAAAATTCTCATTTAAGAAATTTTAAAGATCCCATCTGATTAGAACATTGTTTCGCAATTACCCTTAGAACACTTATGAGGCAATTCATCTAACCTAAAAGAACTTGCAAATTAATTTAATAGTTTCAGTCGAGTTATATTTGAATGTACAAGAAAATAATATGGAACAATTTAATCAAGTAATTTTTATAACAGGTTTCATTACGATTGTTTTCTCACCAAAACGCTGACTCCTTCTTTAATTTGCCATTGTTATCTTATCGTAGGATCCATCACACAGTGGTTTCTTCGCGTGACAATTTTGGACACCGGATTTGATAGGCCTCGCTTCGGTTTTATGGTATGCTAGATAAATCTGTATGAGGGGTAGATAAGCCTTTTGTTTTTAGTGTGGAAGTGGTACTTACTTAAATATCTCCTGATAACAGAAGACTGATATTAGAAAGTAAGCTTTGTGCTTTAAATGTTCAGATGTCTTTATAATTTCGGAAGAAAAGTATAAAAGAATACAATTTTTTTTATTAAATCTTATTTCTTGCTCATTGCACCATGAAAACAACGGACACTTACGCATTTTTTTAATAATAATAATTTGTAGTATTAAGTTATAGGATATGTTCTAGTGTACGGTGTATATTCTATTTTTGATATAATTATATCAATATACCACATTTTAGATCTCTGTGATATACGAAAGTCGACAATTGCTATGGATCGGCGAAGGACTTGGTGAACTGTTCCCGATCTTCGACCGGAACGCGGGCAAACTTTATCACAATGTTTTGTCATCTGAGTCAGAAGTGGGTGCGAAGTTTCAACTGTACAAACAAATTGGTCAATAAAAAATAAACACTTTGAGATTGTGGTTGAAAGTTACTTTATGTCAAGTTTAGGTCCATTAAGTATAAAAAGTACACTTAAGACGAATTATATTTAGATTAGAAAAATGATTTTCCAATTCCTTTCGATCTCTGGAGATCAAAATCTGTATGCTTTTCAGGATTTTACAGATTGATTGAAGAACATTTCAGTACCATTGGTGACAGAATTTCACCAGTGACATATAAATTTAATATAGGTTTAAAACGTAAATAATTTTCTTACAAATACATTGTAACATCTATACATGCTTATATGCATATCGCGCACGAAATGCGTCCATCACGCAGATCACGCAGAATCACGTAGAATCGCGCAGAATCACGCAACCTGGAGGTTGAATTATAAATCATCAAACACTTAAAACCATGTTTACAAGATTTTTGTATTATAGGTAACAATGAACACAAAATTAGTGTTAATATTATGATAATAATGTTATTCAACCTCGGAGGTGAAACTTAATGAAACAGAACCAGAAATAAATGAACGTCATTTGAAATATCAAATCAAGTGACATTTAATATCAAATATTCACGGCCTAAAACACGTTTAATGTTTAAATTACTTTTGATATTAACGAAGTTAGGTGCCTTAATGAGTCGACTGAAACAAGATGAAGCTTTTAAAAGGGGCCGCCGTTTCTACTTCTTAATCTTGACTGATGGTCCTCACGCAGCTAAGCCCGAAGTAATCTTCGTGAATACCTGCGTATCGTCGAGGAGAAAATTAGCGAAAATCCATTGCGAGTGTATGAAATATTAAGCCTATTAATTATAAGAGATCACAAAAGAGTCGCGGAGTAAGCTCCTCTGTTAGGGTGTGCCGAGATCTTAATGATCGTATGATCTGTGTTTACCAACGTGCAAAGTTAACGAAATCATTTTAAGACTAATAACGTTATGTCATATGGTCCACTAATTAATGTGTACGAGCTAATATATTACAAAATAAATTATAAGATAGAACATATTGAAATGGAAGCACTATGCGTACATGTATACATATACATGTAACATTACAAAGCGCCATTCACTACTGTGTACTCATTGAAAACGTCTCCTGTATAATGCGCATGAAGTCATTAGGGAGTAATCATGTCAGGGCACAGATTGCAGCTGCCTTTTGTCTGCTTCCCATTCACTCATCCACATTTCGTGTATCCCGCCGTTTAAATGTCAAACATATTCGGGCATGCTCCCCTAATAGCACTTCTGTGTTTTCTTTGTTATTGTAAACAATTGAAGTGTCGCTTTTCACTTAATCCTTTCTTGCCACATTGTTCCTTTTCATTTTCTAATTACAATATGATATTGGAGTTCCCTGTTCTGATGAATATCTACTTTGAAATTATAATGTTTATGTCAATGACATAAGCGTTATTTCGAATAGAAATACTTAATTAATACTTATTAATAACAATGTTTATTTACAAATGCCATTCAACTATTGATGACTGACTGCCATTCAACATTACATAAACAGCAAGATTATTAACCAGTTTGTTATTCCGAAAACTAAGGTTTGCGTCTTGTATTTTATAATATGTCATGTAAAAATATAAATTGAAATGCCAAATCGAATTCAGGTATCTGATCCCTTACCTTTATTTATTTACATTAACGGTTTAAAGTACACAAATAAAGGTAAGGTATATTACATAAAAAGAAATGTATTGTTATAGCTATAATAATATATTTCCTTTTATGTAGTACGGTTTTATCGGAAGCAAAATTATACATGATGTTTATTTATAAGAGGAAATCTTTTTGATTATATTCCGGCCTAAACGATAAGGCAAATAATTAAATTTCAGAGTACAGTGATTTGACATCTTAAATTAGAAGTATGCAACGTACACTGTAACACATAATTTTGTAGTATCGACATAAGTGTTTTAAAATACTATATTTCTTTTGATATGTATATTGAGAACTGGCTGTTTTAGGTTTTTAGGTACTCAATGCATTTAAACGTACGTCAATGTGACTTTAGAAATACATCACTGCTGTTTGTTTGTCATGAAATTACGTTTGTACCAATAGTTTATATTTTAATAAATTATTTATATTTTACAATACTCTACAATGTAAATTCATGTAAATATATCACTTTATGGTATGATTTTGATAAGAGGAGAAAAAAATAGGCCTTCAGAGTTTCTTACTTGTTCTTCTCGAGAAGGCTTTCCCAAACTCTGAACAGAGCCTGTAGACAAAGTAACACCAATGACATTCGCTTTTGTTTTATTAGGCCGAAATATATGAGATTGATTCTGTAATTTGGAACCGTTTCCATGCATTTCCTTAAGAAACTTTTGGCCCCAGGTGTAGAAACATTTTCTTTTTTTGAACTTATTTGTGTATAAGGTTATATACAGTCTTTCTGTCCTTTTAAGTTAATATTTGTTTGATGTCAATATGTACTTGTAAGGGCTTTGTTGAACAAAGATTATTTTAATATTATTTTTATTGACACTGTTGTGGGGTGCTTTGCTAAGATTTGTTGTAAATTTCAAAGGAACCAAATGTGATATATGCGACTATAGCTTTTTCCATCAAGCAGGCAGTCTGTTATATGTCAATATATCACTGTAACAAAGCTATATCAGTTGAAAAAATATAACCATCGTAATTGGTATAAATATTTTACCATTCATATCTATCTACTGACGGATTTCTAGTGGTTAGTAACCACGGAAATTCTTAACACATTTTACACTGTCGATTTATCATCAGGGTTCTGACGACTGAGAACGTAGCAAAGTAACAGCCGTAATACCAAACGTATTTGCCACTGCGCTAACGAGTTACTGAACATGGAAGTTATTAGCTAGTGGTGACTGAGCTAAACTGATCAGCTAATGAAGAGGCACGGCTTCATTTTTATGTTGGTAATCAAACACGCGGGCGTCGGGGGCCATGTCGCGTGCTTGCTCGCGTGACCTCTGCCCATTGATCACACTCTTAAGAGATACGCTGAGGGACATTTTTTCACACGAAACACCCAGTAATAAAATGAGAGTTCACGCCATTCCCACGCAATTTTGTTAGGCTTTAACCCAAGTTGTTACTATGTCAATATCCTATTTATATCAATTTACTCGTATTTTCCAGAATGTATTAATATTAATGTATATTTTGTTAGTAATGTTATTCAATGTATAATTTATTTTTTTGTTATAATAATTTATTATTAATGAAATCACTTCATTTTATTATTGTTAATTTAAGACTTATAAAAGATTTTTTTTTATTCAATTTGTTTTTTCCCTAGAGCCGAAGCTTTGATTATTATATTTATTTACTAGAATTGCCAAAAGAAAACAATATCATGAACAACCCCTAATTTTTTCATTACAATTTAGTCAAGTTTTGACGAGCGATATGAATTTGTTTAAAATAATAATTTTGGGTTCTATCATTTATTAATAGTTATATAATTTACATGTAGAACGTTGCGAATATTCTCCTTGACCAGTGGATATTATGTCTGACTTAATATCTAAGAAGAGTCGGCATTGGCTCGGTGACCTCAGCATTGTTTTTAGTGGAAATGCTGATTATAAAAAATAGATCACTAAGAGGTGGACAAAGTCAAGGTTCCTAACCGCTTTGCTTTGCCGCGACGAATAGGGCAGCGGCAGCCCTAGCTCTATGTACGAATGTTTGTTCATATACCGAGAGATAGGTCTCTCGGTATTTGATACATAGATACAATCAAGATGGTAATCACCATATTGAGTTTATCTATGCCTGGAATCCTTTGCGCTGTCTTTTTATTATTGCGACATGGCAATCAAAATCAAATTTAACTTTATTCAAATATGACTTTATAGAAAGCTCTTTTGAATTGTCCAAATTTATTTCCTACCCCATTCAGGACGTATTTTTTAGCTGATAAGAAGATAGCGCGCAAGAAACTTATCAGCTTTATCAAAAGTAATAACAACGTTTACAATAAATTATGTCGTTATCATACAACGTAAATATGTGTTTACAATTTATACGGGAAAGCAAATATTTTTTTGCATTTTAGAATGTAATGTGTTCAAATCAATACCAAGCATTGTCATTTAAATAATCATTGATAAATAATCAATGAAAAATATGGTAGCATTACTGTTCATCTGACATTACTGAACACCATAAATTCAGATTCGAGAGAATAAAAGTCACAAAAATTACAAAGTTTGAACTCATACATTGAATCACTTACATAACATATGAAACATTGATTAGTTCGAACTCGAATTAGTTACTAAATGTACTACCCCACATCGCTCTCGCTCCCGATCGCCTCCGAAATGATCGACTCCAAAAGGCATTGCTCATTATTAATAACGGCAATAGGATAACTGGATGATTCAAATGAATAAACCATATCTGGATTCAGTAGAGTCGTAAGTTGTCTGATAGCGATAGAAACAAGAAATTAAGCAAGCTACTTGGATACAGTGCACTTCACTGCCGATTTAATTACAGCACAGCTGAAACGAGAATGCATTCAATGGTTTTGTTTCGGTTTCTGTCTACGAAATTAAATATTCTCAACATATTCTGTAAATACAATTACATATCATTGGGTTTCTATTTATGTAAGTGTATGCCTTTAGTGCTGCTAGGAGGATCTTCCAATTAACGGGAAGTACTAATTTGCGATTATATTATAGAGTGAATATTTATTATAAGTAGAAATTTGAAGTTGTTGATTGAAGTTTGGAATTTCCCATACGGTACATATATACACCAAATTCCTTATAGTATATTTACATAATTACCAGTTGTCTTAATGCTTTACCACTAGATAGCCACTAGATATGCTTTCACAAAATATTTACAAAGTTTGTTCCCACTTATAAATAAATAAATGAGAGAGCATAGAACAGAAAACAGAACATTACTATTGAATTGTTCAGGAATATGTTTTTTAAATTTATTTATTTTATCTTCAAAGGTTACATACAAAGTTCAGTTTTAACTTATATTTCTTTATAATAACTAATTAATTTAAGAAAATTAAAAGTATTGTGGTTCACATAACTTACGTTATTGTTTTAAGAAATATTGTAAGTGATAAATACGTAATAATTTCTTTTATATTTTACTTGTAATGGAGTCAAAACTGTAAGGAATATTTAGTCAAGTCGCTAAATCTTGACTAAATATCTGTGTATTGTACACTTTATGACGACACCTTTTCTTCTCACTATTACTTCTGGTTGAGCATTATTTAAAACATTTCAAAAAGGAACTGTGTTATTGATCTTTTTATAGTAAGGTAAAATAACCATCAGATACCAATTTGCCTGAATCATTAAACGGACTAACGAAACTTATCTAGTCTTTATAGTTCGACCATGTTGTCCGATCGATCGATCTTACCTAATTGTTCAATCAACGAACTACATGGAAATGTATTGTTTCAGTAATTTGATAATCGGACCACAATAACTTTAGAGTTTCATTAAATACACCAATACAACATTGAATACATAGGAAATATTTGTGCTTTGATCGATCGGAGAAACTGCTCGTATTACGATTTTCTAGTATTTTTTGTTTACACCAAATTTATTGAGCACGTTATTAAAAAATAGATGTACGAATAACATCTGTAAGAGATAGTAGTATTAATTTCTTTATATAATAGATTTATGATACGAAATTGCGCTATGCATACACTTTCCATATCCACAAGAGATCGTCATGCAATAGCTTGTGGCAGCATCTGTGTTATATTACAGTTTTTGTGTGACACTCTGCTGCTGTCTTGTAGTTCTATTATGATCATAAAATTTGCATATCCAAACGAGAGATTTTTTTTAAGTAATACTAATTTACATTTGGGGAACAGGATTTGCTAAATTGATAGTAAAGTACATAACTGTAATATTGAATATATTATATATTTTGTTTTATAAACGAACACTTCAGAAAATCTCAAAGAAAGTTGTTTGTTTCAATTGGTTTATAGCTGTAAAAACATAACTAATTAAATACTTTGTATAATGTTTTTTTTTTGTATATAGAAATAGTTGTATATATCTATTTAGATCAATCTTATCAACAGTTTTAACTGAGTGCGGTCTGCGTTCACAAATGTATTTCTAGGCTGACAGGATGAAAGGGTGACGAGGGTTCCAACCCAAGTCCAGTAAAACTTATCTTACAGCAATATTGCGTGACAAAACACGACTGGCCCAATAATCTGATTATCTGACCATTCGCCTGCGTTAGTGCCCTCTATCTAAACACTGGGTAGTTTTACGTTTTTTTAGTCCATGTCGTAATAAATAAAAGACGGGAGATAAAATTGCTTGGTAATATTACTTAAGAACGTGGGTTTAATTATGAATTCTTTTGACGTGGCAATATTAATGAACGCTGATATAAATTTTATAACATGGTTCGAAAAATAAGTAGAATTATTAACTTAAGCAAACTCAAACAATTAAAATCATTATTGTTTGTTCCGTGAAATAAATCAATGAATAATATATTAGGTCTTTACATATGTATGAAATTGGCGTTTATTTATTTTGCACTCTCAACTTTATAATTTTTAATTTTAGAGGTATATTTATTTTAGCATTATATTTAGACCCTGAGTAAAAAATATATGAAAAATACTTCTTGCTTTCTTCGTCAGAATTCTGTACATTATTATTTTATGAAATAAAATTATCTTATCTTCAAGCTTGTTTAATTACTTAATTTAATTTTGATATATTACACATAATTATTTTATGCTACTATAATGGAATAAGGCTTATATGTAAAACTGCTTCATAGTAAGCAGTCATCGTAGCATATCGACGCCTACAGCACGAGGGACATCGAAAATACATTGCCGATTCGTTGAAAACTTACATTATTATTCCTTAATCTATCATTATTCCTTTTCCCACAAAGATGGGTATGGAATAAGAATTCCATAATCGGAGCGTCAACGAAAGGAAATTCAAAAGGAATCACACTGGACTCCAGGGTGTATGAATGGATTTCCTGTAGTTGGTGATGGTGTTGTCTCTGGTTTACGAATCAGAGTCAGGTTCCGTGGGCCCTGGGTCGATTCCTTTCTTGTACCAATTTGTTTTTACTTTTTGAATTTCATGTATCCATTTATCTAATGTTCTTACGGCGAAGGCACTCTTGAGGTAACCTGTATACATCTGCGAATAAATTAAAAAAGTGCGTGTTGTTAATCAATTTGTACTAATTCAATTTGTACTTAATGGAATAAGGCCTAATTAGCCTACAATTATATGGAATAGACTCCAGCTCCTCGGTGGGGACGCATATGAGCCGTAATTAATAAATAATATGAAGAAAAAGTGGCCTATGTGATTTTATTTTTTAAAGGAAAGAACTTTATTAACTTTCTTGTTGCATAATCAATATAACTGTATACCGACAAGTAACAAGACATTTAGATACCGATTAGGTTTCAAGTACAACTTGGTCGAAACCTCTTGTAACTAGCATAAATTAAGGCATAACTACGTAAATGTGTTGATTGATGTATGTTTATATTGTAAAGTTCTCTTAAATGATGCTTAAAACAGATATTACAAGATGAACAGAACTTATTCAAAAATCTACTTTTATAATATATTTGGAAGCAGGCGATTTGATTCGTAAAACTGTAAATATTAAGGTTAAAAACGAATTCACGCGACATTCATACCACTTTTATACTATATTCTAAGTATTGCAAAGTCGATGCAGATCAAAACGATCAATCGATGAAGGCTATAAATGAAAAGGCCATAATTCAGTCGGAAATCGTTTGAAATACCATGCACTGTCATCAGCTGCACAAGTATTGTTCTGGTTCCTAACCTAGTCTTCGCATAGAACAAATAAAATTATATTGTATTTCGTAGTTTGTTCTAATATTAGTTATAAAGTCTTGTCTTCAAATCATGGCATGATTTTACCTTTTGTTTTCCATCTTATGTCTGAATCCAATATTCTTTAGGGCCTACTTGTCTACACTAATTGTGTTATATAATAACGGATATTACGCAACAATACTAAAAAGCCTGTTTCTAAGAGTAATTTACTTAAAATATTGATACTGATCGATAGTTTTTCTCAACCTACACCTCAGAATATCGAGACGAAAAATTATACACGAGAGATAAAATTATAAAAATTATCACTAAGACTGTGAATGTCTTATTCACAATATCAGCGAGTGAATTTTCGAAACAAATGCTTTCTATGTGTTTAAAGCATTTGTTTTTTGATTCAATCAGACTGCTTGTTTTTTTCTGTTATGTTTATAACACGATTATTCCGCCAATCATGAACTGATTTTAATGACTATTTTTTTTAGATCATATTTTATAGATTTTAATTAAATTTTCATGTTTTAACAGTCGGGCAAGATTCAGAATATATTGATTATATATATATATATATATATCAGAGTTTCACTTTATACAAATAACCCTCGATATCAATGTGTTGATAGATATTAGTGGACATAACGAAACCTAGTATTATTGAGATATGTAATCATTTACATGACGTCAGCTCAAATTATCACTTCAATAAATATATATGAATACCTAGTCTAAATTATGTTTCAAATTTAGAACAATCGATGAATATGTTTCAGTAGATAGTTGTGTGTTTAGATTGAGTAAGTTGATAACTGAGCTAAATTACAGTATTTGTTTTGGTTACCAACTAATCGTATCGCCTTGTCATAAATAATAAAGAGGAATAAAGAGAAATGTGTAAGATATTTTTTGGTCTATAATTTTATAGTGTATGTACCATGTACCATTATTATTCTTTCTTAAATACTAGTGATCAGTTAAAATTTTATAAGAAAATAACTGAATTTAAGTTGAAAAAAATCAAAAGATCAAAAAAATTAAAATGTATATAATATTTAATAATTTAAAAAAAAATGAAAATGATAAGGAATATTATAAATAATTATCCTGTAAGTGACGGTCATAAGATGACATCACTTTGACAGTTTGCAGTCCACAATAGAGCTTTTTTCCAGGAACTTTCCCTACTAAACTGTGTAATGAATTATCGCCTGCGGTATTAACGAACCAACATAATATACAAACCTTCAAAAAAGAGCGTATTCCCATTTAAAAGGCTAAATCTTTTACTCTACTGTAGTCAATAAACGCGCACTCTATTTGCGTCCATTCCCTTTTCGTTAGACCCAAACGGCCTGGATCCGTTAACAAGCAAGGCGCAGAATCTTTAGTTCTTGTGCCTTTCACAAACACACTCAAGGTAGAGCTGAATATAGCCAGCAGCAGCACCAGAAATAGCCCCAACAAAAAAAAATGTAACTCCACAGTGTCTATGCGCGCGGTGGTAATCGGTTACTATCAGGTCTCTATCAAGATCTATATGTCATCCATGTCATCTAAATGATATTAATACAACAAGACATGTTCACTTCGATTATTTTTATAGTGTAATATGGTAGTTTGCAATCAGAAAATGCTGCGATGTTTACCCTATTTTTGTGCTGTATGAGGGCTATGCTTCGACAGATAAAAGACTTGTTGAGAGAAAAAAATTAAAGAAACGAATATTAAGACAATTGCATTATATTGCATGCTTAGCTAATTCTAGAGATACAAAAAGATCATTTATTGAGACTTTGAAACTATAGAAATTCATACGAGGTGGAAGTCTATCCTTTCTTAATTCATCTATGATAATTTAAAATAGCGAAAGTAATTGATAAGATTTTCTAAAGTGGGTAAAAGTTAATGGAGCACATCAAAAAAATACTTTCACGTAATATTATCTTGATAAAAAATATGATGTTGAATTGTTGATTATTTTTAATATTTGCTTTGCATTTTTTACAAATGCTGCATTATATTATGCGTATAAATAGATCTTGTGCCCGAATCCGACCATAAGTTAATAAGGCAATTTAAGCATATATATTCGTATTACCTTTAGTCATAGCGTTGGTAGATCCATAATAACCCACCTTGTGGGAGACGTGTATTTTTTGGGGAAAATCGCAGGAAGACGCTGTGTGCTAGCAGCGCAGGACTGACCTGCGTAGGGACCCTTCAGAATGGTATAAACCTGTACAGCAGTAAGCGTTCATTAGTTGAAATATATAATTATGATGATGTCTTTGCATTCTGAGTCTAAAAGCATTAACAGCTTTTATTGTTTATTAAACACACGTCACAATCTTATATAGTATTCGATAGAGGTATCTATCGATTCTAATTCAAAAAGAATGTTTGAAATGCACAGACTATTTATATATTTTGTAATATTTGATTATAAAATAATACCTACATACCATAAAATAGCATAATGTTTTTTGTCAAGTCAATTGTTTTCCGCATTCTTTTAGGGCAGATTTCAGAGAAAAAAAAATATTATTATTAGAGTAAACGAAGCCACAGCCCCAAATCTTAAGCGCGAAACAGGCCCAATAATAAAAACATTCCACTGAAAACCGACAAGAAAGTTCACAGAACGAGCCCGCGTTCCTTTTCAGGACTTTTATTTATTTTGCCTATAAATGGATTTCTGTTGTCGCAAATATTCTCTTTGACGAGCGAAAATTCCTTGACGTCTCGCGACGGTGACATTTTCATTAAAGTGTTGTCTCCAATCCAGTTGACGGGAAATCATAAGCTTTTGTTGCGTTAACTCAACAAGGACGCTCTTTAACTTGCTAAAAGGAGCCTTCTTCAGTGTTTGAAAGTGCCAGATACCTACTCGCTGCAGACAGTGTTGCGTAATCATACAAAGATTTATTTCTAACCTTACGCACTTAACACATAACAAGCTGTGTCCTCATGCTTGTCTCATTTGTAATGGTATTAATAAGTCCATTTTTATTGAATGTACACGTGAGAAATATCAGGATACGCGTTCATTTAATTTGTTGAATTTCGTAGAGTTTAATAATAATTTAACGTCACTTACTACTGTAATCTTATATATAAAAATGAATCGCAAAATGTGTTGGTAAGCGCATAACTAAACAATGCCTGAACCAATTTGGCCAATTCTTTTTTAAAATGTTCGTTCAAGTTCAAGGATGGTTTTTACGGCGAGAAAAAATCGAATAATTAGCGGATAAACCCTATAACAACTCTTTTTCCCATACAAACGTTTTCTAACTAAACGTACAATCGAATTGAGCTTTATTGTTAATGCATTAAGTTCATATTGCAAGCACTCATTTGCGCTATATTAACACTATATAGAGTTGAATATCACAAAGCACTACAATGAAAATCAAACTGATTTTTGTTAATTGATTCAAACGATGAACTATAAAGCGATTGTTTACTTTTAAATGCTTATATATGTTTTATTTAATTATTATTTATTCACATCGCCCTACCACCAGGGTGACGGTTCTGTACAGGAGGATTTTTTGCCCTGACTATAAAATAAGTAGGAACAAAACTTTGTAAAACTGCCACTTTATAAATCTTTTTGACAGGACAAAGTCTGTCGGGTCCGCTAGTATAATATAAAATTTAGATATAAAGTTATTTGTATGCTATGTAAAGTAAAAGTAAATTTTAAAGCGCCTAACTTAAAAGTAGTTCAACTTATTTTTCACAATGAGAATTCATTTGCGAATATGGCACTACTGCTTCTATTTACAAACATCTATCTTCACCGGGACTCGAAACCGGAATCTCAAAGATGGCAACTTGTAACCGGCATACTAACCTCTGGACCACAAAGGTTGTTATTATGAATATACTTAGCAGGAAAATATAGGTGCCATTAGAATGAGAAAATCTTTATTTTTAATTTGTTTGGTTTATGTCAGTAAGTGCTTGTTTATTAAAAACCTACAGGCACTTTTTAATTTTTTTTATTGAATGTATAACATATACGTTTTTTAATTAGACAGAAAATCGGTTCATGCTAGGCCACTATTGGGAATGTTCATTATTTTTTTTTTATAATAAAGGAATAAATATTTCTTACACTTACATGAATTAGCCTAGCCGAAAATAAGCTCTGTAAGGCTTGTGTTATGGGATCTAGGATAATGTATAGACATACATATGTTATATATATAAATAATTTTGATAGAAATATATAACAACATATATTTCTATCATATATATAGATATAACAACCAGGACTAAGGTACAAATGCGTTCATTACACAACGCTGCCTGGACTCGAACCCGGGATCTCATTGATGGCAACACTTTGAAACCGGTATACCAATCACTCAACTATGGAGGTCGTCAATAAACTATTAATAAATAATATATAAATATGTATATATACAAACATCCATGTTTTTGTTATAACGTTTTCACACTATGATGCTTATCAAACAATGCCGCCAGGACCAAACCTGTGCTATGTTTACGTTTGAAGTACTTAAACAGGGCGGAAATGGAATGGACTCGAACTTTCAGTTCCTAACTGAAAGTTCGAGTCCATTCTGATTTGTGTTTTGATTGGCTGCTTTGGTAATATCAAAATAGCCAATAATTACTGCTTTATTTTTTTAAAACAGATTCTACATAAAATCAAATAAAATCACAGCGCTAAACATTCATTTTTATAATATTAAGCCATCCCTTACTTTGTAATAGTTTTTCTGATTCGATACAAAAATAAATTAATTTCTCTCTATAATATTTAATGTACAAAGAGTGTTTTGTAGCTAAAATTACATCGGTCCGTCAATACAAATAATTATATTATTCTTAATGTTAAACTATATTTAAGTACATTGTTATTCATAACAATGATTATAAGTATTTATTTATTCTAGTCCTCTTATAACACAATATATTGGCAAAAAAAAATACCCAGGAAAACATTTTGATTACTTTGATAAGTGAAGAGCCTAAGTTCTTGATAGTAATTGTTATGAAGTGGTGTGTTTTGACTTAATTTAAATTAACCGCGTTGTGAAACGAAACCTTGAAACTTGGAATGGCTTGTATGAAATTAACATCGTGCCAACGTAACCTAACTGGCGAATTATTAATTGAGAAACAATTCCCAAAGCGGCACATATTGGTTGCTTCGCTATAGAGTTTGTTTTAGTTGATAATTGCAAATCATCACATGCTTAAGAGTTGTTTTGTTATCATTTGAAAATAACACAACCTACCACTATCAACAAATTTAATTCAACAGAGGTTTTCAAAACATGAACTGTAAGTTACTATGAAATGAATAGATCCCGTAATACTTGATTTCTATTAGTATAAAATGAATATTAATTTTTAAAATGTCTTAGTAATTTTTACTACAATATTCGTTAATGAGAATACTTCAAGATGTGAAGTTACCACATACTCTACTCAAACAGTATTAAATTCAAATGATTTCCTTAATACTTATTAATAAGTTGATGAGTATATTTTTTCTAAATCATTCACTCCTATGAATCCCATATTTTCTCATGGAATCACACTTACGACCCTCGTAGTGGCGGCGGTTTTCGTAGTGGTATAGGTATAACATAATTTGGATTCTACTGTACTTTTTTAACTACTTACTTATATACACTAATATTTATAACCTGCTGCAAAATGTAACCATCAGGTTCATTTTTAATCTGCGTAGGTTTGACCATGTTTCTAATTGTCGCTTTCAACTGAAATGGTTACCTATTCGCCAGCGCAGAGACTTACATGTTTTATCCCTACTTTACAATATTTTGTATCTTCCAACATCTCCATCCTACCTTAAATCTTTGTTCTCTTTTCGATCCCATTCGTCATGTCGTGCCTTGCGTTCTAATTTTAATCTGACTCTGGATATACCGCCCCGAAGTACCGACTATTTTTCATATTCTTTTTCGGCTTATGCCGTCCGGTTATGGAACTCTCTCCCTGAGGGTATTAGGGGAGCGCGAACGCTGGAGTCCTTTAAGAATCAAGTCCGTGTTCACTTCCTGTTAAAGATTCCTCAACTTAAACTAGTTATAGCCTATTGTCCTGTCCAATTACTGTACCCATCCTATATTTAAATCTCCTTTTAATATTTCCCTGGTCCTAGGTTGCCTGGAAGCGATTGCTGTATAGCAATAAGATAGCAATAAGGCCGCCTTTTGTACATTTGTTATTTTCTTTATGAATATTTTATGAATACAATAAATGGTTATGTTATGTTATGTTATGTTATGTTATAACCATAGAATATTTCTAAAATCCTGTGCACTTAATTATCAGGCTACTGATAAAATTGTTACTGACGACTTGTTCAACGATTTAGCGTCCTTTTCTATTTACCTATTAAATAAATATTAATTATTGTTTGTAAAAATATTGTCTCTGTCGCACTATTAAAAAAAAAGTATATATGAATTGATCATACCATTACTAGCTCACGCAGCAGAATTTCAGTCGGAATTTGATAGGATCACACGATAGCTGAGCGCGTGTCACGTCACCCGTTACCAACGAAATATTTTTTCTTTCGAAATCGAAATGGTTGGATCAACATAAAAGATACAATTTTACGGGGTATATCTTCATCAATGATACGGGCAACATATTATTACGAGGGGCGTTCCCGGTGGGGACAAAAGATGTGGACGAGACTACGATATGTCCAACAAAGGGAGCAAAGATATACGAGTCTGGGTGATTTGTTCTGAATAGACATGGCGATATATTCTTTGTGCACTGAAGAGATTTTACGAATGACTTTCAATGTAATAATATTGGTACAGCGGTTTCAAATTGGATTGCTTGAGGTTGTTTTCGGCAACCCGCTATTGTGAGGGGCTAACGCAGAAAAAATATCTTTGAAAGACGGAAACAGTGTATTTTTCCGATTGAACGGGCATTCGAATTATTGATAATATCAGCGATATTTTGATAGTCATCAAAGACTACATTCGTCTCTAGATACAAATTAAATTACTTTAACTAGATTACGTTCCAAATATATTGTAGAAAGGTCAAAGGGTTACTTTAATATAATACATGCCATGAGATGTTTTTTTTTTTTTTTTTTTTTTTTATAGGATAGGGCAGCAAACGAGCAAAGGATCACCTGGTGGTAGCAATAACCGATTGCCCATGGACACCCGCAACACCAGTGGAGTCACAGATGCGTTGCCGGCCTTTTAAAAGGGGATAAGAGGAATAAGGGGAATAACCGGGAATAAGGGGGGTTGGGCCTCCGGTACCTCACTCACTCGGCGAAACACAGCGCAAGCGCTAATTTACGCCGGTTTTCTGTGAGGCCGTGGTATCACTCCGGTCGAGCCGGCCCAATTCGTGCCGAAGCATGGCTCTCCCACGGTTTTATTCAAATATATAAAATAACGATAATCACATCGTATTTGGATTTCTGGCCACCTAACAAGATAATCATAATTTCCATTCTCGTTGATATTTTCATACCACAACTAAATAAAGGAAAACACATTTTGAAGCATTTGAGGGGTAGAAAAATCAAAAAACTATTGCACCTGTTTTGTCTTGAAATATATATATTTTTTTCCTTAGGAGAGAAAGGCTGAGAATCCTCACAAGGAGCACGAAACGTACCCAGGATAACCCCGCAATTGGTTAGACGACAATTTTTTAAATCCCAACTAATATTATAAATGCGAAAGTGTGTTTGTTTGTTTTTTGTTTATTTGTTTGTTTGTTTGTTTGTTTGTTTGTTTGTTACCTCTTCACGCTTAAACTACTGGACCGATTTCAAAAATTCTTTACCTTTGGAAAGCTACATTTCCCCGAGTTAACATAGGCTACTTTTTTATCCGGAAAAATCGACAGATCCCACGGATGCGCAATAAAGGCTTCGCTCAAAAAACTACTGCACAGATTTTTATGCGGTTTTCATCAATAGATAGAGTGATTCTGAAGGAGTTTTGCGGCATTTTTTATCTCGGAAAAAACGGATAGTCCCACGGGAAGCGCGATAAAATCTTCGCACCATAAACCGACTTCCGCGTATATGTAGCCGTGGGCAAAAGCTATGACCCTTAACCCTCTATACACCAATCCCGAAATCCACGCGGGCGAAGCCGCGCGGCAGAAAGCTAGTTCAATATATAGTAAGAGTACTCTTTTAAGTGAGAAATATTGTAGAACCAACAGTACACCTGCACCTATTACTTTTGAAGATACATCGACATGTTCGCGACGCTGTCGCGGGTCGCTCAAAAACGCTCCACACTAAAAACACTGCAATCGTGACGTCATAACTCAGTAAACTCGTCAAATTTGTACGAGCGTATAAACAAATTTTAAAATAACTTTGTTATTTGTATACGTTTATAGGTACACTTTCTATATAAAAAAATGTTACATTTAATGTGACAATGCTAGAAATGTGTTCGTTTCATTAGAATTACGTTAATAATAATTGCTCCTTTTTTAGAAATCTAAAAACCATATAAATTAATAATTAAACTGAAATTTCTATATTGACATACTTTCATGAGATATAAATTGCTTAAATCAGATAATTATAGTATAAAAATGGCCATAATCATTTGTAGTCGTCTACCCTATGGTAAGTGTCACGGAGGTTATGTTGGACTCCACACGACCGGAGCGGTCCGATCGCGTGACCTACCAACTAAACTCTGCCTAAGCCTGGGCCATAAGGGCCCTATAGCTTGAATGGAATTGATATATATACCATTCCAAAAAAACAAATACTTCACTGTAAGTCACATTTATTTATTTCACTTATTCCCTTATTTCCCACAAATATAGAACAAGTATTGGACTTATTGGACAATTGGGAATTTGTACATTTTTTTGATAATATGTATACTAGTCATGGATATAAGTACATATAACTGTTCAAATAACATATTTATTGAAAATTTTGTGACGTCACAATGAAGTGCATTATAGTATGGAACGTTTTCAGCGATCCGTGAAAAAGCCACAAACATGTTCGCTAAACCTTCAAAACTAATAATCGCAAGTATTGTATTTTTCAGCTCATAATATACTATGAATATACTTAGAATAGAAAAATGATTGAATACCACAAAGTCTCTAAATTTGTAGACAAAACAGTATATACAAACTGTCAAAATGTTATTTGCAATTTTAAACTTTTTATATAGACGAATACTAACTGTGTTACTCCTTATGTCAGAAAGTTGTAGTTCGTTTTATTCAAATTCCTTTCTATAGACCACATTTAATTGAAAGCAACTCGACTTGTTGACTACCAAGATATTTTAAATCGACTCGATCAATGGGCACTACATGAAGATATAGCCTCGTTATGCATTCTATTCTATTAAACTACGGGATGTTCTCCAAGCAATTGTCCGTATTGATCCGTAGTGCTTAGCGTTCATAAGGGAAAACACTGTATTTATTAATTCTTGTACCTGACGAACCGCTACTTTTGCTATCTAGTATTCGCTATCTATAGATATCCAAATGGCGCAGACCTTCCGTTTATAGAAACCTACAACAAAGATCTGGTTACACGCTATTTTGTTAGCGCTAATACTTTCCGACACTACCGACCACCACGCGCGTTAACGAATCCCTTCCGCCGCCTAACAATCGCGGTGCCCTAAACACCATAGACAAGCAGCGTGTCAGTTCTACTGATTGCGCTCATCGGACAGCACGATGACCCGGGTTACACTCAGATCAAGGGTACAACCGGTACAGATAAGTACCGAGTCGCTTAGCACTCTGCACGACACGGTGGTCTTGAGAGAACGAGTCAGATGCTTACGTGCAATTTGCGTTAACTTATTATTTTTGTATGGTCCTAATGCACTAATGGCCTGACGCCCGCAAACTTGCCGGGTCCGCTAGTCGGCAAGATGTAAAATTGTCAATTCTACTGCCTTCCACAAACTCAGCCAAGGTAAAGCTGAATATACTTATATAAGTAGAGCCCAACTGCGGAAACAGTAGATCCATAAAATAAGAGCAAAAAGAAAATTGTTACGATTCTATAACATATCTTCAGTTATTTATTATTCGTTTGATTGGATTGCAAGATCCAATATGCTAGCATCGATTTACTTCTATGATATACATAAATAATTAATATGTTGAAATTTAGGTTATATTTTGCTAACTCAAAGTCGTATATTTTTAAGTACTTAATACGTTAGTCACTTGTTTGTTATCTTCACAAAGAAAATAATATTTTACCTACTCATCAACGTACAAATTATTTGAAAGGTATACATACCTACATTTTAATTTGTAAGCCTCTCAATTGGATATCCAAGAAATTAATTTTATTACTTTATCCATATCACATATGTGTTATGATTTGTTGTTAATTAATAATAATATTTTATGTAGAGTATTGTGCAATGTTAATTGTAAAGTATGTTTGGATAATATATGAGAAGAGAGACGAGATTTCAATTGATTGTATTTAAAAAAAAAACACTCTAAATGATATCAGACTGATTGCCGGATCATCTATTACATATAGAATGCCATAGCATTCCCAGCAATTAGTGTCAACTCGCATTGTGATCACAGCAAATGAACGAGCAGTTTTGAGTTTGATTGAAAACACCGATATTCGTGAATTTATCAGCTAGAAATTTATCTCTCAACGTCATCGTCAAGTGTCGATGTGGCTCTGATACAAAAATGAACGTCTTAGGTAGTTAAGAGTACAGAAAAATGTTATAGTACATATTACTATAGTAGTAATAAAATGTATGCCGTTATAAAAATTTTTACCTAGTATAGGTGAGGATAATTTAAATACCTAGAGGAGCCGAGAAATACTGAGAAGAGGGGGAGAGGACTTACCACATTAATATTGCTGCAGAGGTGAAAACCTTTAAAAAAATAATTCTGAACTTAGTGATGTAGTGAGAGAATTCTACGTAGTACATGAAGAGTCCCCTTCACAGCAACGAGATTTATTTTCAACAAAAAAGAAGGCAAAGAAACAAGATTTCGCATTGTTTTAGCTACAAGCAAGTAATTGTCTCACTGGCGGTTGCGAGCTTTTTCCATAGTGAAAACTTAATATTAATAATTCTTCTTCTGTATGAACGCCTATGACCGCATTATGTCATTCCTTTCAATAGTTATGGTAATGACTTTAAAAACACTATTATTTTAATGTTGTTCTCATAATTTCCTTTATGGTGTTTAGCTTGTATGAAACTTGATATCACATAGCATGGATTATTTACATATTATACTCCACTTCACCCTGCCTTTTCTAACACACAACACTCTCTCATTATTATATATATATATTGTTAGAGAATTCTCCATTGCCCGGCCCCTCTACTCAGTGACGTCACAACCGGTGGCGCAATCGCAAGCCCCGCCAGACAACAGCTCGCCTCGACCGCCACTCTTTGCTACGGGTTCGTGCGCAACGGACGTGCGATTGGTGTCCTATAGATAATTAACCATTCCGTGTTCTAATTGATTTCAGTTCGGTAAATCGTATATAGGTTGTTTCGGTTGTTATTTTTTTAAAAATTACCCTTACTTTTAAATTGTTAAGATCAGAAGCGGGATAGGATCTGCGTGATTCTATCTGGTTTTTGGTGTTGGTTGAATTTTATTGCAGAAATGGTGGATAGTGAAAGACGTGAGACTACTCGTAGCAGGAGTCGCAAGCCACGTCACGTTTCGCGCCGTAACCGCACCCCGATCCTCGACAGTCGGCTGCGGCGCGAGATGGACGCGATGCTCGCCCGCCTCAGAGTATTGGAGGCTCGGACTTTGACCCCAGTTTACATAATATCGAGACTTGGTGTGAGGAGGTAGATCACGCAAAGCAATTAAACAATTGGAGCGATCATGAGTGTCTATCTCGTATAGGTAACTATTTAAGGGGCGATGCACGTACGTGGTTGAACGAGTGGGTGACGAGCGAACGCACTTGGACCAACTTTAAAAAGGAGTTTAAGCCTTTGTGTCCCAGACTCCGGATATCGCTAACATTTTGTTCGAGGTGGTGGGTGCAGGCTCGGACAGTTGCCCTGCTTATGCCGATTGTGCTCGTCGCTCGCTGCTGCGATTGCATGTGGTGCGGGGTCTTTCTGATGAATTGATTTCAGCGATAGTGGTGCGTGGTGTAACAGACCCCCAAATACGGGCGTCGGCTGCGGACGCTGGGCTTTTGCCCAATGACTTGGTCGAGATTTCTCTGTTTGCGTGGAGCCGAACGCAAATAAAAGTGTACTGCGTACTAATGCTCACCTAACTCATTATTCGAAGAGTAAGTCGATTTCTAATTTTACTCCGAGAAAAGGTAAGTTTGAGGACGGCAAGTGTTTTACGTGTGGGTTATCGGGGCATAGGCAAGCTAATTGTACTAAGAGAGTAGCGAATGAAACTACCGCCAATACTAGTGCCAGTTCAAATTCCAAACTTGTCTTTTTGCCGACTAAGTCTGAATCTTGTTCTTTTTGCAAAAAGATTGGTCACAAAGTTGACACATGTTTTGCTAAACAAAAATCTCTGATCTGATCTGAGGTCCATAATAAAAATAACGTGAATTTTTGTCGCGAAAATGAATCTACCCTCAGTAGTGATGGAGTTGTAGCCGTTATACAGGGGGTACCTGTTGATGTTTTAATCGATAGTGGCTCGACCATATCGCTTATTTCGTCTAATTTACTTAGGCATTTCAATTGTGTACGTAAACCTGCTTTCCGCGTACTTAAGGGCTTGGGTAGTCAGGAACTTGAAAGCATACGTGACGCTATCAATTGAATTGTGGGCTTTTCGATTAATTTAAAAAGGTGTGCTTTTCTGTGTACGAAAATTGAATACCTTGGCAGAAGCATTAGCGAAGGTCAGGTTAGACCGAGCCATGCTAAAGTAAAGGCCCTAACTGATGCACCGTTTGATACCCCTCATATGGACGTTTTGGGTCCATTGCCGGAATCGAATGGCTACCGCCATGTTCTTATAGTTGTTGACGCAAACGGCCGCAGAACATATGATTCAGAGGCGCGGCGGCGTGCGGCACTGGCGCTTCGTGCTGGCGCAACAACGTGGCCGCGCAGCGCGACCAGCTGCTGCACGCGCTGGCCTGCGCCGGCGACATTGTGGCTATTGTGTCGCCGCGACATTGTGGCTATTGTTTAGCCCCGACATTGTGGCTATTGTGTCGCCGCGACATTGTGGCTATTGTTTAGCCCCGACATTGTGGCTATTGTGTCGCCGCGACATTGTGGCCATAGTTTAGCCCCGACATTGTGGCTATTGTTTCGCCCCGACATTGTGGCCATAGTTTAGCCCCGACATTGTGGCTATTGTTTAGCCCCGACATTGTGGCTATTGTTTCGCCCCGACATTGTGGCTATGTTTCGCCCCGACATTGTGGCCATAGTTTAGCCCCGACATTGTGGCTATTGTTTAGCCCCGACATTGTGGCTATTGTTTCGCCCCGACATTGTGGCCATAGTTTAGCCCCGACATTGTGGCTATTGTTTAGCCCCGACATTGTGGCTATTGTTTCGCCCCGACATTGTGGCCATAGTTTAGCCCCGACATTGTGGCTATTGTTTAGCCCCGACATTGTGGCTATTGTTTCGCCCCGACATTGTGGCCATAGTTTAGCCCCGACATTGTGGCTATTGTTTAGCCCCGACATTGTGGCTATTGTTTCGCCCCGACATTGTGGCCATAGTTTAGCCCCGACATTGTGGCTATTGTTTCGCCCCGACATCGTGGCTATTGTTTTGCCCCGACATTGTGGCGAACCCCGCGCGCGCGCCTCGATAATGCGGCTTGTTCTACGCTCCGATACGCTTGCGATCTGGTTAGAGTGGATGGGCTACCAAAGTAAACAAGAAGACCAGGCTGCGGTGAACAGAGATGCCCAGACCGGAGAGAACCTGGCTGACGAGGACGTTCAGCTGTCAGGAGAGGCCGTGTTAGAGAATTCTCCATTGCCCGGCCCCTCTACTCAGTGACGTCACAACCGTGGCGCAATCGCAAGCCCCGCCAGACAACAGCTCGCCTCGACCGCCACTCTTTGCTACGGGTTCGTGCGCAACGGACGTGCGATTGGTGTCCTATAGATAATTAACCATTCCGTGTTCTAATTGATTTCAGTTCGGTAAATCGTATATAGGTTGTTTCGGTTGTTATTTTTTAAAAATTACCCTTACTTTTAAATTGTTAAGAATATATATATATATATATATATATTCATTCAATCTCAGGTTTAATCTCCAAAAGTATCCCAAAGTGGTACGTATACCTATAGATTTTGCTTGATTTGAATTCTATTTGAGTTTATACGTGATGCAATGTTTATCTAAATTCAGAAGGAATTGTATTCAAATGTGGAATTATAATAATTAAAGAGAGAAATTATTTCTATAGAAAATAGCTACGTAGTATTTATTATACATCGTTCTCATTGTGGTTATATTTATTTTTGAACGAATGATTAATTAATTAAGTTTTGTTGTTATATATTTTAAAAACCTGCGATTACATTTACAATAATATTTAAATCGCACTGTTAAATGTATCTTGACTTGACTTGTCAAAAAGAAAAACGATAGCAAAGAGTTTGAACTTATTTATTTTTCTTATAATATTTTCTGTACACTAGATTGCATCAACAATGTTCAATAGTACATTAAGAAAATATAATTTATATACACACGACTTCGAATTGCTAACAGTCATAGAAATAGAATTGGATGATCATTGTTTATTACTCGGAAATAAGGAAAAAATTTTGAATACAAACTTTTATTATGAAAACATAACAATTAGTTAACAATGAAACGAACATAATAAAAGTATAAAACTAAAACAAAACATTCACTAAAACATCATTTGTTCGTCACATTAAAGTCGATAACAATGCTGATAAAAATTGTTACAGTATAAATTTATGTTCGTTTATTATACTTATTTGTACAAAACAAAAACAGTACCACCTATTATTTCCAATATGTACAGTAAAACGTTAGCTAGAAAGGCGATCCTAAACATTATTTACAAATCCACAAATGTGAATTTTATCATTTCAAAAATATTTTTTTACCTAAATGTAGCAGCGGTTTTTCGCGAAAAATAAAGATTCTATACAATTTTACAAAGTTAGAACGTTGCAAAATTATCATGTATAAAGAAAACAATATATTTTAAGATTAGCATTAACTATACCATTACAGATATGTATCGAAGACTTATAATTAAAAAAAATATCTACAAAATATTGACTACCTAGTTATTAGTACAAATGAAATAAACTTTTTATAATTTATTCAGAGGAAAATACAAGCTTGTCCGTTGTTTAGTTGTTGTTAGTTTAGAGTCATGATGTATTGAAAGTAAAAAAAAAATGATGGCATTTAACGTTTGTCATATTAATGTAATTATACCATATGAATTTATCAATAACTAATCTACCTTCCGAGATACTTTGAGTACAAGCTATGATGACATTTTTTATTGCCACCCACGAACATAGCTATTGGAAAATTTAATATACATTTTTTGTGTCCAATCACATTTTCCATAACAAAATTTATAAAATTTTTATTAAATAAGCGTAGCAAGCCTGTATTTTCTTTTAACGATAAACATAATTGAAATACCTAGCATAATAGAAACAGTAGCTGTCCATATTCCAAGAACTCGGGAGCTTGCTTCTAAATCACGTCGTGTTAATAAAATAGGGGAGATAATTTATCACGTTTCTAATTTTATTAGGGAACTGAGGTATAAGGCTAGAGAAAGTGTTAATAGTATTACACTAAACGTGGGCGCCTCGCTCGAACTCCTTACTGAAACAAAACAAGTGTTGTTTAATATACGAGTATTTTTATATATTATATATGCTGGCTTATATATACTGGCTTCTTTTTCTTTATTTCATATATTTTTATTAAGTGATGGTTATAGCAAATATATGTCATCTATCACACGAAGTTCAACTGTGACTTCATTTTTACCATTGAATTTACAACTAGTCTCTTCAAATTAGCGAGCGTAGAAGGCACTTTTGCTATTTTTTTAATAATCAGACTCCAGCAATGGAACAGACGGGTTCAGTCTGTATATGGTACTTATTTATTTATATACCTATGATAGAGTTTAACAGAGTAATTAGATGATAAATCGTACAATAATAATTCGTAATTGATCCGTTGGTGGGTAGATATATTTACAAAATCTGAAGATGACGGATAAAACAGTGCTCTTATGTAGCCATATTTGTATATAGCTCTGTAATATTTCTTTATTATTATTGTGTTCATTTTACATTTAGTTGATTATAATAATGACGAATGATCAAGATGTGACAATGATGTATGAAAATATTTGACAAATAATAAATTACACTTTTTCAAGTATTTTGAAGACGATGACTCTTAATTTCGATTCTATTACAATTTCTATTTGAGTATAGATCTTGATATTTATCATTTAATAATTAATTTTAATATCAGTGTTATATTCAATAAATTTATGTTTTTGTTTTATTAACAGTAAGTCAGAGTAGAATAGTTGTAAATTTCACTATCTCTATAGGTACTGAGCTAAAAATAATGGATTTTGAATAATGATAATTTAGAAAACAGATTTTGTGTATAATTATAATATTAACGTAGAACAGGCCTGTACAATAAGAACAAGGTAAGCAAAATTAAAAGCTACTATAAGAAAATTATGTTTGTGGTTTTATAGATTACTTTATTGAAAATACGACAGTAATAAATAAAGTAAGTATTTTAAAAAAATATATTAAGTAAATATAATAAATAAATGTGCCTAACGACTGATGTAACATTATGTTATGTTGAATAGATATTATTACAATTTGTACGAACGAGAAGTTTTGCGTTTGACTTGAGAATATACGTATATTGATTAATCCTCACCAGACTCTATCAAGTAAGAACTATGCGAATACTAAGTTGTATATATACTTAAGTTCCGATCTATCCATACTTAAGTACGTTGCACATACTCTATGTTGCCGTTCACCGAACTATAAGTTGTGCATAACTGACTGAGGTATTTCCAAACTTAATGGTCTCAGATATCTCAATCGACATCCGTTTGTAACGTAGTTATGTTAGCGAGCGGAATGGAGCCATTGAATTATTCTGTGGCCGAGATTCACCGTCTGGAATATGTTAATAGCATTACTCATAACTAAGTGGCGTTATTTATTGTTATTATAAAGGGATCTCATCGATTTTAACCCTACTTCTAATATAATAGTTTGGGTCACATAAAGTTTTCATTGAAATATTAAAAGAAAATTTGAATTGCTAAAGGAAATAACAGGAAGTTTCACTTAAAATAAAATGAGAATTATTGAATCATGTTGGCCTTTCATGAATTGTGTTAAAAATGAACTTGTCAAAACCATAAAAAATGTAATAATGAGTGAGAGAACACAAAGCTGTTAAATACATTTTATATAGAACACGAAAAGAGTTTGATTGGTAAACTTATAATGAATTTTGTTCAATTTGAAAGTTCTTAAGAAATAATTCGTAATCGTGTTTATTTTAACGATTGCAAACTCTTCGGCTAACAATGCCAAACTCGGATTCGACATTTATAATTTTAAAAGAGTTTAAAAAATGCTATTTTGAGATCAAATACATTTAAAATAGCTAAACGTAATTTCCTCAGTTCAGATTAACTTAGAAGCTAGGAATTTTTGACTAACGCTATGTTACTATATAGACAATAGTGTGACCGTCAGTTGAAACTGTCTGAACCTAACTGTCACACTATTGTGTCAATAATGTGACTGTCAGTGTCATACGTATCACACCATTTTCTCAATAGTGTGACTGTCAGTATCATAACTGTCACACTCTATTGTCTCAATAGTGTGACAATCAGTGTCATAACTGTCACACTATTGTCTTAATAGTGTGACTATCAATGTCATAACTGTCACGCTATTATCTCAATAGTGTGACTGTCAGTGTCATAACTATCACACTATTGTCTCAATAGTGTGACTGTTAGTGTCATGACTGTCACACTCTATTGTCTCAATAGTGTGACTATCAGTGTCATTGCTGTCACACTATTGTCTCAATAGTATGAGTATCAATGTCATAACTGTCACATTGTCTTAATAGTGTGACTGTCAGTGTTATAAATATCACACTATTGTCTATAGTGGGGTACTAACCGAGAAGTTATTTGAAACAGTGATACTATGAATATGGCTCAATACCACTGTAATATCAGCTGTGAAAACTTCCTCGAATCCTTAAATCAGAAAAGTCACACAATACACTGTTTCGAAGTCAACATCCTGCAAGCTTTTCTTAAGACAATTCAGCATAACATTTTTCAAGAAGGATAAAAAATGTATTTTAAGAGTCAACAAAGAAATGTTCTACTTCCATTATTTAAATCCTATAACAAAAATTCAGCAGTTATTGGATAATTGACTGTAATAAATATATTAAAGTCGATTATTTTTAGGTATTATTTTTTTTAATTTACAGACAGATAAACAGACAAGGTAAACCGACGAACTAGAAAAATAGCTTTTATTGCGTTGATAATAGAGGCGGTGGCAAATTTAATATATATGATTTGCAGCCATGTACAGACATCAGTCATTCCTACGACATGTCATTTCTTTTTAATTGATATTAACGTAATACCTTCGACATTCGTTTAAAAAAACGGATTTCGGTAATGTTCATACACAGAATTGGTTTTAATATCTCTATATTCTCTAACTGGACTGTAACTACAGCCAGTTCTTAATTGAAAGTAAAGGTAATGTGATATGGTGACTTTTGATGAGTAGTGAATCATAAATCTGTTTTATAATTATCAGTACTAACGATACTGTCTGGTATTCGCGAACTCGAGCGATTGCTTGTTAACGGGCTGATAGCTGAAGCCACAGACGACGGTTCATGCTGGCGAGGCGTTCCGCTTTTCTGTACGCTTCCAATTGATTGACTACCCGCAACCAACGTTCTCCGTTTTATATTAATTATGTAGTTACTGTTTTCTGCGATGGGTTTGTTAATGAAGCATAATGTTATTATATTTATTAATATAATTGAGATAATTTATTGATAGTCAAGTATAGTAAATATGAATAGTAGTTAACTCTTTTGTGTTTGACATTAGTTCACGCTTTATATACTATTATACAGACTTTGTTTTTAATCTAGTATTTTTACCTGATCTAAACTATTAAAAATTAAAGATTAAAAATAATGTTCAGTATTACGCTTTTACTATAAATTATAATATTTAACTATGGTCGAACTTAAATATTGTTAAACATCCCAAAGATGCAATTCAGTTTTATGTCAGGTCACAACATTGTTGATATACCACTAAGTATATGCATAATACTAGTCATGTTAATGAAAATCTTTAAACAAATCTTTATGTAAGAAAATCACAATATATGAGTCCCAGCAGTAGTTTTACTAATAGTGTGAGTGTGTTAGTTAAGTATAACGTGGTTTATGTTGTTATTTGTTACAACTAAACCTTTTATAATTTTTATTTAAATCTATTTTGATGAAATAAAAGACAATGATAGAAGCGAATATGATTTAAGAGTTATCACTCTTATGTCTTCTCATAAAACATGAAAAATTGTATAATTTTTTTGAAAAAGCTCGTTGTATATCTTTAATCATAAACAAACAAACCTCTTTTCTTCGAGCTACACTGAAGTCTTCATTGTCATTGAGGCTGATAATTCTTAAAGGGATGTATCACCAGCACCGGTACTCGAAAAATTAACTTTTGAGGTTTTGCAAAATAAGAAGAAATCAATAATTAAACTTATGTTGCGAAATATAAACGAATCAAAATTTTTATTATTTTGAGTCAGATATTTACCATTTTCATTGTTATTTATTAACTAAATTACAACCAAAAGAATAAGTCTGGTGTGAAAACACACATAATTCTGGTATGAAAAAAAGGTATTACTTTCGAAATTCGTTTTTCAATTTAAACACGGAAGTAATTACATAGGTCATCTATTATCAGACCTCGACTCGGCCCAGCACACGCTGGCGGAGTGTCCCGCGTGGGCCTCCGAGCGCCGAGTCTTGGTCGCAGAGATCGGGCGAGATCTGTCTCCGCCGGCATTGATTGCGGCAATGCTGGCGGACGAGGGAGGTTGGAGGGCTGTGGCCTCCTTCTGTGAAGCAGTAATGCTCCAGAAGGAGGCTGCCGAGCGGGGTCGGGAGATGGCCGATCCCGCTCGAAGAAGGCGGCGCCGGGCTCGGTAGCACAGCTGCGGTGCCGCCGCGGGTCGCCGGCGGGTGCGAGGGAGTCGCGACCGCTACGGCGACCCGGGATGGACCACGCCCCTTCCGTGGCCGGGGGGCGTCGTCGGTGGAGGAGACCGGGGGAGGTAGCGAGCCTACCCCGAGGAGGGCTCCCCTGTATCGGCGGGGGAGCGAAGGCTGGGGGTTCCTGGAAGTGGCTTGATGTTCCCGGGGGCTCCCTACATGCCTGAGGAAGGCCATCCCTGAGGTTTTTAGTGGGTAGGCCTCCCCCTTTTGGGGAGGAGAGCCCCACATAACCGCCGGCCCGCCACAGCCGGGGTATGCAATTTAATGCATTTTCCTCAGGGAAAAAAAAAAAAAAGGTCATCTATTATAAAATGTATAAACATAGGTCCACATTCGATATTTAAACAGTAATAAAGGTTTGATTCTCGATTTTATATTAAGCTTAGTCTTTATATTAAGTATGTTTCAAATTTACATAACATGTTTATTTAAGAAAATATATAGTCATACACAAAAATTGATAGTATGCTATATTTGCTATTTACGAATTGATAAATACGACTTGTATTAATAAAAATTGTTTAAAATTCTCGGTCAGGTATCTGAAGTTAAGGGTCCGATGATTTAACCACCAGGTTAGATAAAGCTAAGATTAAATCTTCTCTAATGCTATCATAAGTTAGAAAAAATGTTATAGATAAATATCTCACCCAGAAGCATAGCCTCTTTGCTGTCAGCCAGCTGGCTGTTGCCAACCACAGCTTCGCTGCCTTCTCGCCACGCGGGCGCTACGCGCGCGGTACACCGCACCTGCATTGTTTTGCCGACTGGCACTCGCAGGCCCAAGGCAGTGGATAGCAGGCCGTGCGCATGTTGTATTGGCGGGTATTCCACCAATAGTTCAGGATCCGTCACCTGTTTATGTAAAATTGTGGTAAAGTAATAGAATATATCTTACCCATAATGATTTGTCATGTAGTTTTAAGAAAACGAGAGATTAATTAATTTATTGTTAAATATGTACTGAAATAGTTATAATTATGTATTTCAGCACATGCCCTCTTATCATGAGACCGAGCGTTCCAACCTGTCACGCAAACTATGTGTTTTAGTTATTCAAATTTCATATCTATGTATATTTGGACATAGTTAAGCAGAAATGATCAATTCTATAAAAATAAATAAATTGAGTATATTATATCAAAACGATTAAAGAATTATATGTTTTCACACTGATAATTCCAGCAAAACATCATCTTCCAGCTTTAAAAACAAATTCTGAATTGTTACTTGATATTGATTGTATCCTTTCATTTGTACCATTTCCAATTGTCCTACGATTCTACGGTGATGGAAACATCCTGAAGCCCGCATACATTTGCGATTAAACTGAAAATAAGTGAAGTCGACCAATCCATACTGGGCCAACATGATTGACCGACCCATAGTCGCTGTAATGGCAATCACATATTTTCCAGTATATTTTCGCTCGTTAGGTTACTCAAATACGCTTGTATATATGTCATTACTCTCAAGGTAAACGTCCAGGAGTCAATTGCATAACAAGCTAATATTATTGGTAGTTTTGGATGTAATCCCTAGTGTTACTAACTACAAGGTACAAACTTAGAAGTGTCTGAGTACAAGTTAATAATATTAGTGAAGTCACTTGCAACTGCGTAATAATAAACAACAAGTTGCAAAATATTTGCAACAATAGGTAATATAATTACTAGTTTGTGTTGCACTGTAAAGTTGATAATACAAATTATGGTAGAATCTTTATAAAGTATGTCATACAATGAAAGGAATAATAGCTGGGTGTGGGCAACGATATAAGCTATACAATGTAATTTTCGTATATTGAATGTAAAATTATTTTAAAGACAACTTAGAGAAAATTCAATATTAATTGCAGATGTGTGCCGTGCAACACTGTAATATAGCCAGAGATAGTTGCATGTGTATCTGAGGAACGATCTTTAAAGTAATGTAAGAAATGAAGCACTTACATTAAATGCAGTCTAGTCTTATATAATATTTCTAATAATTTATATGTCTATTTATTATTTGTAATCTTACGAAATAGGTCTCAAAGTATTATTTGTGCAATGATGTTAGTTTTTATATACAAAAAACAAGACATATAGAGGAAAGACTAGTTCGGGAAATGAACAGAATATTGGGGATATTAATTATTTTAATGAGGGAGAACAACAATTTATTAAATGAGTGTGAACTACATGCGGATAGATAAAGAAACGTTAGAAACTTAAGTCAATGAATGAAAGGATATCAGCGAGTTTAAAGTTTCCATGTCTTTCAGTTATTGTTTCACTCATTTTTATGAGGAATAGCTCAAGCATACACGTACTCTATATGTGCAAGTATTGCTCAAGCATTAGTTAGTCACCGGTAGTTGCCAAAACATATGGTAAGCTTGTGGTTCCCGATTGGTGTAATGGATTTAAATTGATTTACTGTGAGCTGAAATGAATAGAGGAGGATGAAAAAAACCCGTTGTATTAACCCCACTTAGTATGGGATAAGGTCAGTAGAATCAGCTGCTGCTGCTGAGCATTAACCAATTAGACCACCGAGTACTTATTCAAACCAGTCGGTAATTCAACTGTATTGTTCATCCTTTATTTGTTAAACCAAAATGGACCTTATTCCCCGTTTCTTTTTTACCTTTGGTTGTTACATGTCTATAATATACAATTAAGATTCTTTAAAAATGTTAAGTATAATTAACGAACAACGAAGTGATTATCAGAAGAAATATTTATATTTGGTACCTATTAATTCAATCCACTTTTTGATATTTAAAGAATCATTAATAATGTTGTTATAAATACGGGTATTTATAGGCGATGTTTCGATAATAATTGGGACAACATTCTCACTGAATGCATCGGAACCAGCCCAATGGAGCAAAAGTAGGGTAATAACTTTGTACACGGCATTATTATGTTCGGTTTGAACGAACGAACAGCTCAAAGCAGTGAGTGAGGGTTTAAATTGTTAGCACGGACAACAAAACGACTCGAACGTATACATTTTACCTTCTTATTTTTAGAATTGAATTACTAAGTTTCTATTATTATTACAAATCGCGCATAATTATAATACTGACTTTGATATAACTGCAGATTCCAGACATAACAAAATGAAACTATCACTTAGGAATTCTTGGAAAAATAAAGAAATTCAATAAATCCTCGAGTGCTGTAGAAAAATGTAGGGAAGCTCACAAAAGCCTTTTGAAACGCGATCTCTATCATCGTTATCATTTTTATAGGTTGGCTTTGAACGTTGTACATAACTCAAGATGTTGGAGAATACTTAAATATTCTGCATAATATCAGAGTAATGGGAACTGACATCGCGATTTGCGAAGAATTTGTATACACATATTTTTGAAGTGTCCTTTTTTGTCTGTGATCAAATATCTACTAAATTTAATCGTTAAAGAAGTAAGCTGGTGAGATATTAATAACTTTGGAATGTGATACAAATGCATTATAAAAATTATGATATAAAAGTTATGATATGAAAGATACGTTCTTGGTCTTCATGTTACTTGAAGGCAAGTCACGGTAAGCCAAAGTGGATCCTCACCAGATTTTTTAACAAATTAGGAGCCAGCTATCCCACCCCTGATTGACGAAATAATGAAAAATATTCTTAATAATTGGTATATTTTTTAATTATCATTATAATACTTCATATATAATGTTCCGGGACGGGTTTGTCGACTTTACACACCTTTGAAATTCTTCACAGTTGTATGACAATCGATCGAAATCGAATAACGAATAATCCATTACTACAGGAAATAATTGAATAATAATTAGAATAGTTTATATTTGTATAATATAGATGATGTAATATAGAAAAAATAAAAAAAATGAAAAACTCATTATAAAACAGTGAAGAAAATTGATAGCTGTTAGTTAGGAAAGTGACTGAAGCGTTTTTTCGTGATTAATTCACACTTTAACGTTTACAACAAGTTTTAGATTCAAAAGTTAAACTTTCGAGGAAAAGAATCTCACCTTCTCACCGTCGATGTCCCAACTGAGAACAGCCGCCGGGTACGAACGACCTGACGTACAGTTCAGAAACAAAGAGTCTCCTCTTCTGTTTTCTTGCTCATTTCCAGTTATTCTGGGTCCCTCTCTAGGTAAATCTGAACAAAACAAAACGTGTAATGTGTCTACCACTATAAACTTGTGGACCAATGGCATAATAGCTTCTTTGACGTTCAATTGTATTTTTGTAAATCGAAATTGAAAAATAAAATAATTTGATTAGTTTGATTGAAAATATTATATCAGTCCTATGAGCTTTTGGACTAGTGAGTTATCTTAATGTAAAGTCAGCACGCCAACATGGACATGCTGCTGATTGTACATTTAGATATTATGTTCATCTTGTTCGTAGGTATGCCTACGCAAACGAACTACAAAAGCAACTTCTATTACGTAACGAATAAAGACGGTTTTAAGGTCTATATGTTTGGTTGTTTATGACTGATATATATAAGAAAATGCAGGAAAGAATGATCAAAGAATAGCAACAATCATGATTTATGAAAAGAGACATTTTTTTTAATATGAGTATAGTTTCAAATTTTTTCACCAAAGAAATGTAACTAGTTTCTCTTGTAAAACTCATTTTTAACAAGTGAGTTTCACTTAGTCCCGATTTATTAACGCACTTATTCCACTTTATAATATTCGATTTTAAAATATAATATCCGATTTTAAAATATACAAGAACTGATTGTATGAAAATAATAAGAAATAGCTTATATAATTTATTTAAGGCTGTGTTTTGAGCGCGGCGGTATTTAAGTTAAAGCCTGCGTGCCCGAGATGTTTTGAACAAAAAAGGACAAGACTAAGTACTTGGAAATTCAATCACAGGTTGTTTGTGTTCGTGACAGTTCATTTATGTTATTTACCGCGTTTTTTTTTTTATTTTTAGGTTTGATAAGTTTTTTACTAACATTCAGACATAGAGTTTTATAAAGGTATGTTATAATAATACTATATGATTTACTTTTTTAGGATTAAGCTAGAATTGAATATACAAAATAATAAAACAACACAGTATTTTTTGTTCTATTATATCGCTTATTCAACGCAACTGACATAAGCTCAGTATGTATCATATTATTCTTCTCTCTGGAAGGAAACAAGTGAATGAGATACTGGGTTTTGCTGTATATTGGCTAACAAGCAGACGAACCACCTATTGTGAGTAGTAACAGCTACCTTACATGTGGTTTCTATCAGCTTCGCAACAAATCTACAACAGTATTTCAAGAGTAATTGTTGTTCGGATGGAAATGTCCTCATGTGGCAAAGTACATTCCAGAAAATACAGCATTAGTGGTGCTGAATATATCAATATGAGTGAATAACAAATGCACATGATTGATGAGTGTAGAGATCCTTCGGTGAGGCCTGTATCCAGCAGTTGGTGACTGTATGTTGAAATATTGATAATGATGAAGAGTACCTTAAGCTGACGGACGTGTATGAACATATTGATAAATGTTGAGAAAGCTAGAAAGCTATATTCAGGTCGTGGTTGAAAATCGTAATTTAACCCTCCACAAATTGAAAAGAGGCGTAAGTGTATTGTATGTACTATATTATATTAACGACAAAATATCCAAATTGAAAATGGAATGTTCAATACATTGCTAAACTAAAAAGAATTGTTAAAGAGAAATGCCGAAACCATTAGTTTTGGTCTGTACTGCAAGAAATTGCTTTGCTGAAGGCGAATTTGACAAGACAAATATTGTTTTAAAGGAATATTCAATATATGAAAATATATCGTGTAAGATAAGAAAGGGAATGATTACGCTAATTGTGAAATTGTGAAATAGTCAAAAACATTTTTGTTACATTTTTGTAAAATTTATTTTGTAAAAGTTTTGTAATATAATATAACCCATTTCGCAATTCTAAATTATCAACAGTAATTATTACATAATTTTCAATATTATTTAAAATACAGTTTCTTTGCTCTGCTTTAAATATTTGTTATTAATTTTTAATTAATTTTTATTATATCAAGTTGTGTTTTTAATTTTTAAACGGGCCCTGCTTCAGGTACCAGTTTCCGACTTAGAAGTATCTACTTTGTTTACTAATCAACCTAGTAATCACACAAAAAATACTAACAATAATGCAATAGATATAATGGAACTAATGTGTGTGTGTAATGTGTGTTTATGTGGAAAAACCATAAATTAGAAATTATAATAATTCACTGCAACTAAACCTAAATAATTCTGAAAGTTTTTTGGATAAATATCATTTAAGTGTCGATATCACTTGGGACCCCATTCGTTTCTTTATTAACGATATTATCTGAACGGGCGCCATAGCACATTAGAATTCAGTCAAGAACAAAGATCTTCAGGACCCCGATAGCACACCTTGATAAGGGATAAAGGATCTCTGAATATATTGGATGGCAGGACGGTCCCTGTACATTTGGGAGCGAAAAGACAAAAATAGAGTTTCATTTTCGAGGGATTTGATCTGTTCATGAATTCTGCACTTTACGCGAACATTCAGAGTGCCGTATTTCGGACACAGGCTTAATATTAACACCAAATTTCAATTACAAGCCGTCTAATAAACACACTATTACTATTGCTACTATACTTATTACGTTTACTTTTGGTTCATAAATAAACAGATTTTCATGGTCTCCTAACAAGCTAGCTTGTCAACAAAATAATCCGTCCGATTTTGTTAAATGACACGATTAACACTGACAGCTAGCGAAATGGAGAATGATTTGCGGTAAACCGCATAATTTCTGCATGTTTAATTGTTCTATTAATTTTAAGTTTCATCGAGATTTATCTAGTTAGCTATCGAACTGAACGTATTTTTTTATATTGTGTTAATTTGCGATATTTGTACATTTTGAATTGATGACCTTTAGGCCTAGTTATTGTGTATAGTTACGTTTTTTTAAATACTATATATTATTAATTAATTAATCTTAAAATATAATATATTATTGTTCAAAAATCAAAAAACAAATTATAGTCAATCGATCTTTATACATCACTAGTACTTGTTTACTTACAAATAACTTCCATTCTTCCTTCCCCAGCAGCTGATGCAAAACTAGGTGCTTCTGCTGATACTTCACATCTGTATAGGCCTGATGACTTGAGCATAACTTGGTGTAGAGTTACCCTTTGATCGTCAGATTTTTGTAACTAAAACCAAAAGACACAGTGATAAAATTGATAAAGCCAGTTAAAATGTTACAATGTGTTAAATAAAGATACAATTGGAAAATATCTTACTTTATAGAATAATTAAATATAACGCCAATGAAGCTGCGGATGGAATTCTAGTAAATCATAAAATTACCGGTGATCATATGTAAGTTATCATGTATATAAAATAAAGACAGAAAATAAAATTATTAAAATTCCATTGATGTAGGGGTGCCGGATTTAGTGTTGCAGAGTGGAAGCCAAAAATAGTGCTTTTATGCGATACATCATTCTGTATCTAAAAACGTCCAATTTTATTCTTGTTGCTCCATCGAATCAATAAACTTGTTTTCGAACATTCGGAAACAAGTTCAAGCATAACGAACTTTCTGAAAAGCTATAGAAAGTTCAAATAAATTGTACAATATTCGAGAAAGGTACCGAGTCTTGTGTCGATAGCGCCCTTTAGGCTCGAGTAGCGAAGTTAAAGATAATAGATCATTATAGAATCGCCTAGATTTCTCCATGTGACTATATAAATGGAGCGTGTCGATCGACAGAATCGGTATTCGATTACGATATGGCGAATAAAAATCCAAACTACAAGAGCAAAGTACGAAGTGATTAGTAAGTGTTAATTAGTGTTGTTTATTGTTCGTTTCGCAAATTACAGGCAACTCTAACAGTAATACACGCTTAAATGTCCTTGAAAAAAAATATATACGCAACCTGAATGTAGAAACTGTCAAGTCAATTGGTATTTGATGATATTTCTCACACCATCCATGAGAGGAATCCAGATTGGAGCTGATTCAAAGTTAAAATCAAACACAATTTGTAATTTGATTTCTCAATTGAAACTTTGTTAAAAAAATGTAAGGCTTTGGTGTTTTGTAATGTATTTCCGATATCAAGCGATCGCAAGACTAAACTCTTCGCGTATTATAACTGGGATTCTTTTATAATGAAGCTAGTAATGGCTCCACCAGTCAAAAATCAAAATCAAAATCAACTTTATTCAAATATGACTTTATAGAAAGCTCTTTTGAATCATCCAATTTTTTTTTTCCCCACCACCGTTTCAGGACCACCATTCAGGACGTATTTTTTAACTGATAAGGAGAATGGGCGCAAGAAACTTATGAGCTTTATCAAAAGTAATAACAACATTTACAATAAATTATGTCGTTATCATACAATGTACATATGTGTTTACAATTTATACGGGAAAACAAATATTTATAATTTAGAATGTAATATCTTCCAATCAACACCAAGCATTGGCATCATTTAAATAATCATTGACTTTGTAAATAGTCCTTACTCATTAGCGTTTATTTAACATGTACCTTGAACTTAGAAAAGGCAATTCAGCTACCATGTGGAATCTTCTTATAAAAAATTATACATGTACCCACAAACGAACCTCTAGTTTTTTGTAGCCTGTCCGATGTCCTACATTGTCAAGGGACTTAGAGCTAAACTTCTGTTGATCAGAAGCGTATGTGCAGGCAAGTATAACAAAAAAGATAGATTTTAAGTACAATAAGTGTAGCAGTATAAGTGTAGCCGTTCCTGCTGCCTCACCACACGTGTAACAAATCGATTCGAGACTATGTATTTCTGTTATTATGATTTCCTATGTTTACTAGACGATCTGCGACGAGAGGTGGGTCTTAAATTGTGTGATGTATTACAAAGAACGTAGACATAGTAGAAATTTAAATAAAAAAAGTTATAGAAAAGTCCTGTATAACCTTTACAAGCCACAATAGTGTGTGTTTATAGGACCCCATCTGAAAACAATTTAGAATTTGAAGCCACCGTGATGGATGTTTTGCAGTTTGTATGTAAGAAAAATACAATGAAATATGAAAAATAGGAATGTAATTTTATGTGAAAATACGTAACGGAATGTGCTGTAATAAGCACTATTAAATTATGACCATAGTTGACAATTAACCAATATTTAGCGCTATTATGTCAGCTTTAAAGCAAAAGTGATTTGTATATCTACGAGTATAACTGGATTAGGATAAGTAAATTCAAAACGAAAATAGCATTTCAAACAAAGATGTCAATGACAAGGTATTTTCTCTGAGCTAATGAAAAATAGTAATTTAAATCGATTCGGGTTTCAAACTTGTCAATTACGGGTACTATTGACCTGACTTTCTTTCAATATTGTCCTATTTGGTCCAAGATGGTTCGTCTAGGCCTTTGATATTTGTCTTATAAATTTCTCTCATCAGACATCTTTCGTCCGTATATTTTACGCATCCAAGGCTTTAACATCGAGGCATTAATGGCAGAACGTTCCCTTTTGTTAACTTTGACTTTTTAATTAACGAATTTATAGAAATACTTAATTCATACGCGAAAAAAAATTCGAAAAGTTTTCCGCCCGCGTTATCGAATTATATTACATTTTCCAAAAGGAATTTGATATTTTCTTGCGGTAAACATTATCTTATGTTATTCCCATGTCTCTATCCATCTTTATATGAAATTGCTTTAAAACCCGGCCAGCGGTTAGATTTTACTGCAGAAAAAATATATTTGATTATTTGATAATTTAACGACTCGTGGTTAAAATATACCGATATCCGTTTCCGAGTTCCAAGCCATCCACATATCAAGTTTCATCAAAATCGGGTCGGTAATTTGTGAACCTATTGAAACAAAATATTTCATCTTTTATTTATAGAGTACAATTTTGATGTTGTATTTATTTATATCAAATCAAAAGCCTAAAAAAGGTTCTAACATGTATTTTGAAAGGACATTCTTTCCATGCAAATTTAATACCCTACTTCAATCCATTTTTCCAATAATTTAGTAGCCTATGTCCTTTCTTTGTCTTATCTTTCATCTTATCTATCTTTTATTGTCAGACCTGTTTTTATTTCTCTAGACTATTGCTGTGTACAAGATTTTATTTTATTTATAATTTATAATTTTAGTAAGGATTACAAATAGCTTATTAGTTCCTTATTATTAATATTTATTCTTTTGCCTAAGGAGATAGAAAAAACCTTTGAAGCTATTTAATCCTCTGTACTTGTAAACCAAATTTATGATACATTTGTTATTATAGTTTATAGAGAAACATAAATTATAATATGAAATTGGTAAAAGTTAACAATAGGTCAAAAAAATGTATACAACAATGAAATATATCGCAACTCTATCTCCACTTGACGTATCTGGCCCGTAATAAATTTAACTTGTATCTCGAATATCTTTAATGGTATCGGAACATACGTCCCAATAATACAGCAGTTTGGACTTTGCTTGGCAGTACCACTGAATCGTTTTTCGAAAGCTCGATTGTCTAGCTCTCCGTCCATTTTCCAACCCCGGATCTTTTGTCAGTATATCTGAAACGACATGCTCTATTGTGCCCGAGAAAAGATAACAGAAATACACAGCCTCTTTTGAAAATGGAATCTCTAGGAAACCTTTCAAATTATTTGATAATATCCCACGTCCGGTGCGCGGCCAGTGCTTTTAACCGCATTCGTGTATATTTGTCTTATTATTCTTTCTTAAATAAACATTGTGGACCTTAAATTAAAAGTACTTTTAAAATAATTACTATTAAAATAGGTACATAGTAAAATTATGACAGTGTTTTGTAGTTTTTCATAAAATAATGGTGAAAATTACAATAAACATTTCAAATATATTTAATAACTATACTTATCTTATTTGACACAATTATTAAAAACATGTATGGTCTTAATATATGAAATACAATATTACATAGATAAATGTAAATTACTACTAGATATATATTAACGTTCTGGTGTCTATTTCAATTATGTTAATACTACCAAATCACAGAATATTACAGAACAGCTTACTTTCACTTAACAAAAATTCTTTGAAAATAATATGAATACTAATTTGTCCGATACGGACACTACGTATTACAAATTACCGATTTCGTTGCAATGAATTGTAAAAAAAAACAGAAACACATTTTTTGAGTTTCTATAGAACATTTACAGTAGGTACGTAATTATGTGCCTCAACGAAATTTTGATTTAATATTAAAATAACCACAGAGTTGATAATAAATTCTTAATACTCATCTTATGCGGATGTATATATATATATATATATTATATTGTAATTTTATAACTCTAGAACGAAACCAAATGTTTACGCTTTGTTCGGACTATTTAGTAAATGGTTTATGTGAAGTTTGCACATTATCGGTCGAGCGATTCCTTATTCATCACATTTTTGTAACAAATAAATTCTATAAATGGCGGATAATTACGTTGGCGGGATTTTTGTGTCAAAATGAAACATTTTTTTAAGATAGGAATTGTGCTATCAAATTTAAACTTTTTTCAGTATTGACAGTACAATCATATTGTTATGTCATTCATGCGGTCATTTCAATTATCTATATATATAAAAGAAAGTCGTGTTAGTTACACCACTTATAACTCAAGAACGGCAGAACAGATTTGGTTGAAAATTGGTAGGGAGGTAGCTTAGAGCCAGGAGACGGACATAGGATACTTTTTATCCCGTTCGACAGCGTTCCTGTGTGACTTGACATGAAACGTCAGTCACTATAAAACGTGGTATTACAAAAAAGAATCAGACTTGGAATAACAAAACGCAAATGACAGCTATGTAATTGACGTAAAATGACAGCTATGTAATGACGTATGGATGACAATTTGATATTTGTAAGAAATCAATATTAAAACTATTTCTATTAAATAAATAATTAACAAGTGGATTGAAGTGAAGTGAAGTTTAATTAATAATGCCGCGACCAAGACGATCGAATCTTTCCCGACAAAGCCGTTTTCAACAGAAAAGCGGAAAAATCTTTTTTTACATACAGCGATACAACATGACATTTGAGACATTTGACAGGACAACGTCTGTCGGGTCAGCTAGTTTGTAATATTTTTTAAACACATTTTATGATAATTTATTAATATAAATGCTTTGGATTAAGTTTTAAAATAGCTAGCAATTAATAAAATATTTTTTTATTTGAATAAATAAATGAATTTGATGTCATTTTTTTTTTATTATTTCACTTTATACGAAGCGAAGCACGTACCGAGCCGCTAGTAATATATGCTTTCTAGTGTAATTGATTATTTGAAATGTCATTTGGTTTAATAATAAGAAAAAAATTAAAAAGATATCATCTAAAATCTGTTAATGTATTAAAATGCGCCCCTATTGAAATGCCTTATAATTAATAAGTCAACCTAGATCTGTTAAGAGGGTGTGGTTTCCATGGATTTTTTCGGATAAGATTATGAGACTTAGAGTTTGACTTAGACATTTTACAAAAAAAAATTGTTTAAAGAAGTAGGTTATTTTTTGAAGCGGTAGGTAGGTAGGTGGTAGGTATTTGTGTCGTATTGTATATTTTTAAATTTGGATATGTAGAAAAGGATGACATTCACTACAGAATCAAAACAAGTAACAAACTCATCAAATTTATTGATAAAGTATTCAATTTAAATTATGTTTTTATGTGCCATATGTAACATTTCAGTATGAAATTCTGAACCGGATTGATTTACAAGTTTTATAAATAAAAAATGGTCTTTTCTCTATTTCCAATATATACAACGCTGTTCACGAGAGATTTGTGGACAGACAGTGAACTCAACTCCAGCTTAGGATGCACTTTAACCCGAATGGAAATAGAGTAGTTTCAAAGATTACAAAAGTGTCTCTTATTTTTGGATTTCCTGCAATACTTCAATACCTGTTCAATTTTGTCTCAAATTCCTATTGATTCTCTATGGTACCTTATCTCTATGCTGGGCGCTTGTTTTGAGCTGTCTCCTACTTCGCTGCCTGAATGCAAGTTAGTGAGGACTGTGGGAGTCTTATTTGCTAGTTAGGCGGTTATATGAAATACGTATACAAAAAATACCTTTCCCATTCTTAACTATTTAAGACCTTATAAACTTACTTTACATACAAATAATAGCAAATGCATTATAATACTATTAAATAATAATTAGACTCACTTAATCCAAAAAAAGTTATTTCGACAAACATTCACATTAATGCAGAAACAGTTGAAAATGTGTACTTACATCAACTTTAATGCCTTCGAGCTTGTAGGCATGCTTCGGCGGGTCGTATTTGGGCATGTAGCGATAAAATTCTTCGTTATCTCTGTACCATTTCACTGAATACAACGTGTCTGCTCCTAGTTCGTAATCGCATTCTAGCTGTGCTTGTTGTCCTCTAACCTTGTACTTAGGCACCGATACTCGGACTATCCTTAGAAGCAGTGACTCTGTAACAAAGTGACAGATTTATTATTGTTGACTTGACAGTTAAAAATAATTTCTAAATATTCCTTTATACTTGTTTTTGATGTGACCTTAGTGAACCACATTTGTCGAGTGCAGATTAGTCATCACACCTTTGAATTTGTTCTCAGCCAAATTTTAGAATGTATATAATGTTTTTAATTTTTTTTATGATTTGTTTATGAATTTGCGTAGATTAAAGCTATCCTATTTGCATTTTACAAACAACATCTCTTGTAATAAAATAATAATATATACTAAAATAAAATATGTGATAAACTATATTATATATTTGGTATTTCTTCCAACAATTTGCTCAGTCTTCACCAAACCGTTTTCAGACAGACTTAATGCTCTCATCCAAGTCACTGTAGATGCATGGTTTTCCATGTAGAGCAAGAATTTCCTATTTTGTGTTCCTTGATTATGTTGGATATTCTTTTTGTACTTTGTTTAGTTTTGACTTCTATTTCCAAAATAGATATAAATCTATGCGAGTTATTTATATGATCTCTAACAAGTGCAGTTTATTTATGGAGCATAAAGGCGGTATACTGGCTCCTCTTTTTTTTCTCGCTTTATCAATACCGTCTTCTTTGTAATTTATTGTAACTTTTATTTTTATGCAGACGGCTTGTAACTTTACTGTCATTCACTCTATAACTATTGTTGAGGCCACTTCATTAACCCGGCGTGAATGAGGTGAGAAATTGTTACACCAGCTATGAAGTGGGTATGATATACCCAAAATTTTGATGTAAAATTTTTGATACTATGATTGTGTAATTAGCATTAATACTTAAGATTTATTAATAATAGTAACTATTCAACAAGATAAGTAAATAAAATACCAACATTAATTTAAGCAGCATTATTTTTATTGAAATAACACAATATCTAAATTATTTTCGAAAAATACAAATTTAGGCAATTAATTTCTTTTGCCATAAAAATCTAACAAAATTTCAACTTTGGTAAATCAATATAACAATAGTGTCTTCTAATTATTATAAATAAAAAAGGAACTGAAAAGACTTGTGAGATCATATAATAGAGCACCAAAATTACACCTACAAATCAACACAATTCCGTACCCCAGCCGCGTGTACGCATGTGTATTTGCCATTGCCGCCGGTGCAACACTAAACTCGATACTGTACCTCACCCCTTGCATCTTTACTTTCAGCCACTGAAACACCAGGACTTGCATGGCAGCAGTAACATTAAAATATCAGCGTTTAGAAACTTTTCGGATATGACATACCCAACCTCACTCACGCCGGGTTAATAAATCAGGATTTGAAAAAAATGTCTTCTTGAAAAAGGCTTATGGGATTACTTCATTTAGTGGGTCATTTCATATAATGTCCTTTGATCTTGAAAAGTAGAATATTTCCTTCATCAACAAAAAATACAGGTGCAATTTTTGAGAGCAACTTGAAATCTCTTCAAAACTTCTTACTATTCCAAATGAGTTTTGCCCTGGACCAGTCACTAACTTCTTGCTTATTTCTGCAAAACTTATTTTTATGCTTCATTTTTGGTTTACCTAAATACGATCATATCTCTAAGTTTCGTTTGCAAAGGAAATGGCTCCTCGACTCCGCATACACTCGCGAATCCTTTTTCTCTTTTATATAATTATTTTGTGTAAGCCAGTATATTCTACTTACCTTCGCAAAAATTACAAAATTTCTGATTTCTGTCTTAATTCATTTACGGACATACAGTTAAATTATGGTTTGCATTTCTACATTCAATACGCGAAATTCATTCCTTTTTATGAGAAATGTAAGTATTTGAGTACTTATGTGTCTTGAGTATTTGCTATTTTCTTATTAACTTTACTGTATGATATTTTGTATAAGTATATATTTTTGTATGTATTTATATATACGTGTTAGTATTTAATTACTTTATATAATACACTACATTCACATCATTCAGCTTTTTTCCTCTCATAATCTGTTTTTATACCCATAACTTGACTATTATCTATTTTTTATTTAGTAAAAATAGACTTCAAAATGAAAGTAAACATTTTTAAATAACACTCATAATTAGTTTATTTTAACCACCTCTGTGATTTGTCGAAATTGTTATCGTCATGCAAATCTTAAAATCTAAATATTTTTACAAATTATAATTTGTATTTGAATTAAGGCTAATTTTATTTAAAATAATTATAAAGTTAGGTTAGGTGCCGTACCAGTGTCCACCGGTCAATACAGTAATATAAGCTTCGTAGCATCAACATTTTTGTTCACCTATCAGGATCACCACAGGGGCAAATGTTGCATAATTTCATTAATTATAATATGAAACGCACACACAACCGCAGCACAGAGCTTCTTTAACGATGGTTAATTTAATTTTATATAAACTTTGTCATCGTCAGAATATCCACGTGGACTCATTCAAACATAAATCGGAATTGACTCAACCATTTGGTCCCAGTTCCGCCCCGATACTGTATTATTCGTTACCTAGTTCAAATATGTAACGCTTAAACAGGGCGGCATCCTTTATTAAACGGTGTGACTATGATCGATATTTGAAAATTATCGATATTCATATCCATGTCTTAATGAGCAAAAAAAAGCTATTTTATCTATTGTTTAAAAATCAATAAAACTGGAAATTAAATAACATTCAAAATATTTTTGGGTTACTTTATTGGTGTTTTATTATTAATTTATTTAATTTTTTACAAAACTGAATACAATCTTAGTACTATATACATAGGTATTTATGTAATATATATAACGATATAAGCGTAATCCACAGATAAATTTCTTATAAATTTAAACATCATGCAATGATCAGTTAAACAGATATACTGTGGATGTTAAATTTTAGAATTTGTTTTTAAATTTACATAAAAAATAAGCGACTATCAAATATTATTTATTGGGTTTATTAGTTAAGGAGGAAAAACATGATCTTTTAGACTAAGATGGATTATTAGTAAATCCAAAGAAGATCCTGAATGTTCAACATCCATATAAACAAAACACAGATGTTGATCAGCTTTTAGAAAAGCTTTCCAAATCCTTGTAGCACAAATATTCTATTGTTGCATTTTTCGACTTTAAGCAGGTTATAAAAAGAACTCTGAGAAAGTGTTAAAAAAACAACATTTCAACACTTGCTTCCACTTCTCATTTATAAGAAGTAATTATTCTGTCATTGATTTGAATTGAACCGATTTTTTGTTTCTTTTGTTTCAATTATGGAAAGGAATTACTTCGTTCAGCTTAGTTCGGTTACATAGATGATTATCCGAGACTTCTAGAGTAAAACGATAAGTCTAAAATAGTTTACGTTAGACGCCCTAGATTTAATTTATGTTTAACCCAATATTTATAAATTTATATTGTAGATGTTTATGGTGAGAACATAATCATGTTATTATTATACAAAATTTAACAATCTTTATTCAAGATAGGCTTTCACAAACACTTAATGATGTCAAAATAATTTGAAATATATACCTATATTATTTTTTTTTTCAATCGATTAATACGGATCATATAATGCAGTGGCGACAGCTTTGGTTACGGCACATTTCATTTCATTCACCAGTTACTCGTGTAATCTGAATGTCACTAGCTATTTCGCATGTCGTGAATAATGTCCTGTTTTAATGAAAATTATACGAATAATATATTTTACGATATGATATTATGTGGTGCTTGTGACGTAAATCTTAGTTTGTATTGAACTGTGAAATATAATATTCATTTAATAATATTTAATTTAATTTCAAATATAACTAAAACAGCCAAAAATGTGTGCAAATTATTTACAATCTTCATTTTTAGTAGATACGCATCAGACAATATTAATTTGACGTTTAGTAACATCCGGTATATCAACTATTCATTTTCGGGAATTCATATACACTTATTAAAAAAAAACAACTTATTTTATCATCTATTCTATATTCTATTCTTGCATATTAATCGCCAGTTTCGAAAATATGCGTAAAAGGGAAAATGTTTATAAAAACAACAATTTCTAAATCCCCTCACAATTTTCATACGAAGTGTTCAAGAATCAGATAAAAAGGTTTTTCGAGGTAATTCAATATTATAGTAATTTTTATTCGCGACGACTCTGAAAGTGCTTGTGACCGTTTGAAGTCTCCAAAGTTATATTATTACGCAGGGGTATGGTGAAAATCGGTAAAGATATGTAAATGGATTAACTGAAGCTTGGAGGGCGAGATTGCCCTTTTAGCAATTCATATTTGCTTAGTTAAGATGTAAGAATTCTCATGTTTATTTCAGAGAAAAATAATACGGTCAACATTCATAAATATACTTTATTCATAAGTTGCATGCATTTAATATTTGCGTTTGTTAATACCCTTATTTAAACCACCCATTATTTGGTTACTTTCAAAATATGAGTGAGTGTTACTCACACTTATACACATATTTCCGTTAATTCAATACTAATAATAATTAATAAACGCCTGTTTTATGGTGAATATAGTATCAAACAAATAATTATTCATTTAAGCAAGCCAAAATGAGTATTAATACATTTATTTAAAATAATAAATGTGCAAAATACCCCATGTGTAATATTCCAAGGGAATTTGAAAGAGATTTACGTTTTCGCTTTCTTTGTGTCATTATTTTCCAAACTGACCCCACAAATCTTAGAAATAAGACGGAGATAAACTATCGGATAAGAAGAACATATGCTAGCAGTTTTAATACTTCACTATAAAGCTATTTGAGTTTGATTTTTTTTTGTATTGATAGAGATATAATATCAGTTGCAAAACAACAGTCAATAATAATATTAATAATTGTTTTTATATGAATAAAAACTATTAGGCTGTACACTATGAATAGAAGTTAATGATTGCTTTACGTATTATTTTAAATTTATTTTATTACGTTTTCATGAAGAAACTTATTGTAGGTAATTATTTATTTATAGAAAAGGTCTCGACGATAACGAGTAAGGTAGTTTTCATATTGGTACATAATACATATTTTAAAGGATGAGGAAGGAATTTACAATGCAATGCGTATAAATATTTTAACTGCATTCCCTATATTCGTGTGAGTGTTGATTTTCGATCCCGTAATAGGGCCTTCCGTTAACGCTACTTGCATAAAATACTCGTATACCGAAGGGTTTCTCATATTCATTTCTGGAAATATCATTCCCATCGTGTCATAGCATTCAGCCCGAGAACGCTGTAATGGTACGATCCGTTATACAATTCCATCGTATATACTGTTGAATTTCTTTACCATATTAGAAACGTAATAAACTAGTAGAATTTATATGTAGTTAAAACTGGAAATACCATCATATTCACAGTTTTTATAAATCTTAAAAACAGTGGTGTCTTTATTAGGTAAACAATTAGCTTTGAACTGCCATTTAGAAAAATGAATATGAGAATTAATTTTGTAACCTTATACATATTTGTTTGTATACCTGAGTCCGCTAAAGAAGCACAAATACAAAAGACACGAAAACATTGAAAAGTTTAGTACATGTATATACTTAATGAAAGATACACATAATATAGTCATATTATAATATCGTTGACACATTGACATGTTTTTGTTATGATAGTTTCATCGATTTCCAGATAATTTGTACTAAAGTACCTGCTTAAGACGCAAATAAACGTAACACATTTTTTCAATATTATTATTTTTATAATATTAGATATTTTCAATTTTTATTATTTCGATATGTATCAGTTCTTTACAAATGTTATGTTTGTTTCTAAATTAAATAGGTCGTTTTCTGGATTTGGGTAAAGTTTTACAAATTATTATTTTATAATTAACCTAACCTTAAATTTCATTTAAAATCTTCGGGTATCATTTCACACTGAAATTTATGTAATTATGTAAATAGCAGATTCATATCTATTCTGATGCAAAAAATCACTCTTTACTTTACTGATGTTTTTATAAAGGTAACTACAAGATTCTATTATAAAAAGTAAGATAGTAAAATTACAGGGTACCGTGAATTGACAGCTTCAACGTCAACTTACGTGTTGTTTTGTGAGGATTGCATATTTGCGGCGAATATAGTGGGAATCAATAATAGATGATTGTAATTATAGATTTATTAAAGTATCGGTAGATCAGCAATATTTCACATATAAGTTTGATTGGATGGCTTATTTCTGTCAAAGCAATATTTTTGGTTTTGCTTAATATTAAGCACACATGGATGGAATGGAATTTTGCGAAATAACCAATACGTCAATTTCTCGTATTTGCAACCCTATATTTTACAGTGTGTGCCTTGTCTGGTCTGCTTCACAGTGGCTTGGATTTACTGTAAGGCTGAGTTCCGTTCACTAGTTCACCAAGAGCTCGTTTTAAATTTTGCCGTGGTTTACTTCTCTTTATTCTCAAGTTTTCAATTTCTTTGTCTTGCACACATGTACGTTACCCTAGTATATTTAGTATACTTGATTGTTGGTCTCGCCCTACTGAGCTATTGAACGGTCCGATATAAAATGTCTATTACTGCAACCACTAACCATGGGTGGGCCATTCGTATGTACATATGTTAATATATAGCAATAAACAAAGTTAAAATAATTACAATGTACCAGCAGGTATTAACTCAACTCGCAGCTCTTTACACACAAGAGGTAACCTCGTTTCAAAGGCTGGATTTGGGACTGTTTGTTATCCTCGCTTAGGTCGAGATCATTTTCGGACATTGTTATCCGATCCACTTCTTGCCGCCTGTTACCAATGTTTGCAAAGGCTCGCGTAGAGTGACCAGTTTGACAAGGGACTGTGTTTAAACTACTCTTGTTGAAGAATGTCTTCTCAAACTAAGAAAGCCAAAAAGGAAATGATAAAACGCTTTTATTCCGTTCGTTATTTATTTAATGGTAGTTCTTTCGATATGTTATAAATACGCAACTTGCACCATTCTTAATTAAATTATTGCTAAATTTAAGATTAAGGTTAATAAGTGAGGTTTGAAACCAGCGCAAATACAAAAAAAAAACAAGGCTCTAGGCTATAACAATTTGTGCTGAAATTTTATTTGTTATAGGGTAAATAAAAAACATTTAAATGTAAAGTCTATGTACAATCAAAATAGGTAAATACTGAGACGATTGATAAATTCTTTCCTATAATTATTAAAAGTTGGTACAATCAGCGTACAGTCGGCACCACGTCAATATATCAGTTAAAGTACAAAAATAAATTCTATTGCGTGAGGAATAGCGGCGGTCTCATCTTGTATTGACTGTGAAGCATCAGTAGATATAATTTGTAGTTTTACCAAAACATCAAAGGCTCTTGGACAGCAGACGGTAGCAAATCTAGTTTATTTATTTTATTATAATTAGTTACTGCATAAATATATATTTTTTGTAATAAGTTTTGAGTATTCAAAGGCATAATTTTTAAAAATGTTTGTTTTACGTTTTAATATTTTAAATAGAAGTAATTTGATTTGATAAATACGTACTAACCAGTAAAATAATAATGATTTTGATTTATCATAAAGATATATGCTGATGATTTAGCTACCTTTATTAATCGTTCGTGCTTTATATTTGGTATTAAAGGCCATCGTTCATTTATCAAAATGTTCGTTCAGATTAACTTCTCGATATTTTATTTATGAAACCCATTAAAACGGCTACTTGCAAGACTGTGCCTTGATGAATATAAATTAAAAAGCCCACATACGGTTCAGTTAACATTCATATTTAATGTCACAGTAATATTTAGAGCTTTGCGACCTAACTTATAATTTCTATTATGTTTACGTAACTGAGCAGAAACTATGTTTGCTCGGGGACTAGTTCTGTGCACTACCCTTAACAATAGGGGTATATTGTCCTATTCAATCAGCAATGTAAAAAGAGGGTGTGTTTATCGGAACACAAGGGTCGCATAAACTGTAACTTGCTTATGAACTTCGCCCTTAAGTAAACAACTTCAACTATTCAGTATTACTTGAATAGTAAACATGCAAGATGTTATCCCTAAAAATTGTATTCGGAAAAGGTCACATTGTAGGCTTAGTATAAACATTAATAAACTAAATATGGCGTTGAATTTTATGTTTATGTGATAATACAAATATGAATAGTCTGATTTAAAAATAGTGGTGTTATAAAGTCAACAAATATCTGTATTGTATATACAATATTATAAACATGTTTGCATTGCCTTCACCTTTACCAACATCCATACCTAGTATCGCTTAATAATTTTATAAATGGAAATTTGATATAGTGTTTAAATATATAACATTATTTAAGGATATATATTATGTATCCATAATGTATTAATTAAACAAAATCATATTTTTTTCTAATTTCTTAGAAACACGTCTGGGGACCCAAGCCATATAAACAAGTGATAAAATACTAAGCAGGATTACATGACACACACAATAAATGAAACATTTTTTTGTATTTGATAAAACGTCAGATTATATATTTTGAATCATCCCTCGACCTATAATTCAATAATAATAATTATTAAATCATGGACTCGCAAAATTATCGTAGCAGGAACTCGGGATCAAGTCATTCATCAATCATGCCTTCGCTAACTACACAAACTTTCTTAAGACTTCCGATTGAAACACAAATAAGCAAATCACTAGGCTAACGAGCCCTATCTACGTACTTTTAAGTGTAGATCAATAGAAATATAATTGTACATCTTAATATAAAATATATATACTTGCATAATTTTTATTTGTAATTTGATGGGTCTGATCGGTCACACTTTTTGAGGATAGAGTGAACATTAGCTACCTTCCAAGAAGACGGAACCCTATTAAACTCATAGGAAAGACGGTAGAGGCGCGTTAACACAGATGTCAACTCAGGGGCTCTTTAGCACCACTGCGGGGATGCCATCCGGCCCACACGACTTATGGGCGTCTAGGAGGTTGAGTTCACGCCTGACCGCACTTTGCGTAATGCGGATTTCAGGCATCGAACTGCCACACCGCGGGATGATAGGCGGTGTGGTTCCATTGTCGTCCAAGGTCGAGTTCGAGGCAAAGAGATCGGCCAGGACATTACCCTTATCCTTAGCACTGTGGGCCACGGCAATCACCTCTTTGCTAAACCTGGAAGCAGTATTGAACTTCCGCTTCTCCGCCTTCACATCCGGGTCCCGACACTTTCTGGCATTATTCCAAGCCATGTATGCCAACTGCTTACGGTGTGCAGCCTCCCTACTGGCGTTGTTATACCAAGGGCGACTGCGACTGCAAACAGGTATTTTGGCGTTGGGAATGAATAGATCCATTCCCAGCAGTACCGTTTCCGTGAGGCAGTCGGCACAAGTGTCAGGATTTCCAGAGGAGAAATAGAGCCGCCTCCAAGGGTAGGATGCGTAGAACTCCCGCAACCCATCCCAATCTGCTAATTTGAATTGCCAGACGCTGCGGGAACCAAACGCCTTTGAGCGATTTGATCGCGCAACGGGGGCAGTTGAGTACGATATATCGTCCGGAGCGCCAATCTGCGTCTCCGTTAAAAAGTACAGAGCAAGTGCCGTCTCTAGATGGTGATGGACGGCATTGAGATTACTGTTTAGACCCCTGATATTGCAGAAGTACACAAATTGTAGATGGGGTGTCCGCCGAGCTAATCCTACTTCTTTTTAAACCCTTCATACGTATTTTGAGATAGAAAAAAGGAATATGTGTCATGGACCCAAAGCTGCACCTAGGCAAAGTGCGTGCTGAACTCAGCAAGTTTTGTGAGGAGCTGATACGAAGCATGGAAGGGCCCCCGGTGTCCCCCCGCCTGTGACCATCGGGATCCACTCCGGTCTCCCTCTCCGGCGCGACGACCACAAGACGGGATTTTTGCCGGTTGGCGAGACAGCTCGTCGAGTAGGATAAGCTCAGGTTCGGGTCTCCTAGTGACCGGCAGATGGCCGGCGGAACCATTCCCACCAGGTCTCCCTGTACCCCGCCTCAGCCCCTCACGCTCTACAGGTCAAACTCGACTTGCAGTTGAATCACGACACATAAGGAAGGGAAAAGGGACGAAGGAAAGGTTGGGTGAAGGGATAATTGGGCCCCCGGCACTTCCACTTACTGAGCAAATCACAACCATACTAAGCACAGTTGTTTTACGTCGGTGTTTTGTGAGAGGGTAGTACTTCCATGGTCGAGCCGGCCCATTCACGCTGATAAAATAGCATAGCTCTACTACCTCAAAAACGTTTGTAATTTTCCCTTAACTAGCAAGTATCGAACTGAAACATCGAATTATTGTGATATAGTACTTATGATACTGGCTATAATACGGTTTGCCAAGTAGTGATGTAAGATATAAATTATTAAAATATATTATATTATAGCTTATATTAATTAGAATTATATTACAGAATAATGACGCCTTACGATAGTAAATTAATTTTTGAAATTGTTTCGGTAGTTATCGAATTTCCCATACAAAAGAATATTGTTCTGTGGTAGAAATTATAATAAAGCTTATAACGAAGAGATAATCTCGCATTCTAATGGTTACTACATAGATAATATACATATAACTATTCCTCTTTACAATATTAGTATAAATTAAAATTAATCATTGAATGAATTGAGCCTCCTTATAAGGCTTATTGTAAGTGGCCTGGTTTCTGTGTCAAATGTCGCTGACAACATGCATGAATAAAATAAATGAGACGAGAATACGCCGCGCATTAAACATAACATTTTTAAATAAAAGAAATCATGACATAGGAATATGTATATAATTATAAAAGAAATATTAAATACAAAGACATTAAATAAATAAATAACACTAATAAATACTTACACCAATTACCCTAAGCCGAAGCAAGCTCTGTAAGCCTTATGATTTGGGCTTAGGGTAATTTTGATAGAAATATATATTAACAACCATGACAGATATTCAAGTGTTCATATTCATTACTCAAACATTTGCCCCCACCGGGATTCAAACCTGGTGTACTAACCACTCGACTACGGACAGTAAAGATATTGGAATATCTCTACATTATACACTTAGACAAAGGAAAAATGACTTTAGCACGTCGTCGTGACGCCACGTTTGCTCCGTATTTTACTGCGATCCGTGGCACCGGAGCATATATATTGCTATCTTCAAAAGTAACAATCTCATGTAAGGACCAAAACATTGTTACTCTGACAGCATTGCTCAACAAACAGTACGTTTTTAATATATGTAGAGATGAAAATTACAGTTACACTTTTAAGCGTTATATGATTTGATATATTATAATATGATTTTCTTTTTAAAAGTTTTATATATTCACGCAATCTTGTTACACTGAATTTCGGAAACATCGAAATGGAAACTCAAAGATTAATGCAAACTTCATGTTAACTTGAACGAACGATTTGAGTTCATAAGGACAGGACGTATGTAAACTGAGATAAAGACGATAATTGTGTGCCCCGGTTATTCAAAAGCAAATGTTCATTAAGTTATTTGTATCATGAATTTTGAGTAGCTATCTACCACTAGATTGTCTAAAACAACCGCGCTGCTGTTTATTTCCCAGGAGGTCTCAGCCGGACTTCAGAACAATCATTTGCAAGTAGCACAGGCACGAAAACTTGTTAGACCTCAACAAACTTGTACAGTTTAATCTTTGAGTCTCAACTTGATGCGGAGACGTCACGAAGGTAACTCTAACCGCTCCGAGTTAGTTAATTATAGCTCGTGAGCTGGACACGTTGGGATCAACTTGCTTTTAATAGAGGTCGCCATTTTAATGGCTTACGTACCTACAATTTCATGGGGCACGTGCGATTTTATGGCTGCTAATTAGCTTGGCTTTTAACTGAGTGGATAGCCTTACGGTAAAGGTTGGAAATCTGGAACTACTCTTATAATAAATAGTGTTTTTCTCTCCGGTATGTAGGTACTTCATCAATATTAGTTTGGATATTAATGACATTTTAAATGACAGTCACTACATAATAAAATAGACCTTAGAATATTTATGATAAGTAAGTAGCTTTTACATAAAGGAATATGATTGCGTATATTAAGACAAATCAGAATAAACTATTCTTCAAACAGTGAAAAACATGTTACAAGAAATATTGTATAGTTATTTTATATGTCTTATTTTATTGACTGTATATTTCAAAATAACTGTTTTGTGGTTTATACACATTCTATATTTGGTATATTAAAGTATCCTTTTTGATACTTTGTAATATTTGACTGAAACTTTTTCTATTTTCTTCGTTTGGATTTACATCAATAATATTATTTTATTTTATTTTTGGTATTTTAGTTTATGATTTTACATTAATCTCTAATTGATAAATGTTAAAAAAATTAACACAACTAATACAAAATTACACTAACAACAGTTCCGCATTGAAAATGTAAGGTAGTATAGATAAATCAAAACAATGATACATTTTTAATACATTAGAATACATTCGAAATTAAATTTAAATTTAGAACTTTTAAATTATGTGTACTTCATGTTCTATACTTACATAGTATATGAAAGTGAAAAGTAAATACATTGAACTAGTCTAATGGTCTAACTGGTTGAGTCTATGAATACCAAATATAAATTAAATGGAGGTCGTGAACAAAAGGTGTAATGTAAATTATTTAGTATGTCATCGTTGTCATTTGATATAATTAATGTAGTTTCTTTAATATTAATTATTTATTTGTCATATAAAGCAATTTATAAGATTTGTCATAATCATGATATATGTATACGCATCATTAATTACATAACGATATTCAATATATAATAATGACTATTATTTAAAAAAAAATGTGATGTATTAGGCCGCTATCCCTCAAGACATGAAAACGAAATACTGTTACCACAGTCTAACCTAGTATTACATAGCACTAGCCCGTATGTGATGGCCATAAAAATATTCAACAAATTGCCAAACAATCTGATAAACGAGAAAAGTGATAAGAAATTCATTATTAAACAGCATGCAAGTTAAGGCTTACTATAATTTAAACGAGTTTTTTGATGATAAATTTTAATATGGGTCTCCCTTCCTTCTCCATGACATAAAATCTATTTATTGAAATCTATTTAATCAAATTAATTTTATTAAATCTGTATCATTTATTATTATTTTTGTATTATATAATTTATATGAAATGATAAATAAAATATTTTGTTATTCTGTACCTAATTTACACATATATATGTATATGTATGTGTACGTATATGTGTGGGTGTATGTATATATATATATATAATATATATATATATATATATATATATATATATATATATGTGTGTGTGTGTGTTGTGTGTGTGTGTGTGTGTGTGTGTGTGTGTGTGTGTGTGTGTGTGTTATTTTATTGACTATAAATTGTTTTTGTAATTATTTTAGTTATGTTGTATTTGTAGCAACATACCTACCATATTGTTGCGCCCAACAGGGTCCAAAATTTTCTGACCATTTTTTTAAATTTTGGAAACAATAAAGTATTGAGTATTGAGTACTAGTTAAGATTATAAATGTACCAATACATTTAGAATGGTTTTTATACAAACAAACAGACTACCTATTGAATAAGTCAACAACCATACCACCAGAACCACAGTTTCTGCTGTCTACTTGTGACATAAGATGTAGAATCACGGTAGCCAGTAATTTTATGGGCATACTCAAATTGGATAAGTGTGATTTCTTAAGTTTGAGTTCAGGAAACACGACAGATGGAAATTCTATCTGGGGCACAGTCTATACAATTAACGTTGAACCGAAATATGCTAGACCGATTTGGCTTCAGGTACTTCAGATAAATGCTGTTACGGGCGGTTGCTGTGATGACACTATTGCATAGCCAATAGAGAACTCGGAGAAAATCAAAGTCCCTCCTCTACACTATAGTCTCTTTTTGGGTCGTCATATTTGAAATGGACAAAGAGATCTAGCTAATATTTTGAAATTGTGAAGTAGACGAATAAGTAAATAATATACTAAGTCAAATTAGACCAATTACTCTTTTTACATTATATAAAAACACATGTTACAAAAGTGCAAAAACAAAAAGATGAAAGTTGAATATACATTTAATGACAAATCTTTAAAATCTTTACACCAGTTTCTCAGTCTCTCAATGTATAATGTCTTATAATTTAATTTAATAACCTAAAATAGATTGAATATAGTGTCTAATGGCCGACTGAATTCTCATAGTAATTCAAACAGATTTAATTTTTAATCTTGCTGATTAAAAATTAAAATATAAGGCAATAAACCAGGCTTCACTACGCCCAGAAACAATCGTTTCGTTTAGAAACATGAATTATGTAAAAGTTAATTTTGAATCTTACCCCAGAATAATAACTACCCTTGAACTTTGACTATGATTACGACTCGTTTATTACATTAAAACTTCGAGTTATTGCTCTGAGACCTTAAAATTGAAGAAGATACAATATCTCTCTGAAGTTTGACGCGAATAATTGAAAAAATTATAATCGTCAGAATTCTGCTATTTGGCTTCTAGCCTTTTTATAATATTATTTTATTGATATACTTATTTGATATAATTTATAAGATATATAATCCTATAATACTGTCTGTAATACGAGTCAATAGGTTTGTTGACATCTGCTATATGTCGTATTTCAAATAATAAAATCCATAAGAACAATTAAACATAACTTTCAATCCAAACAATTTGAGTAGTAAATATCATATTTTTAATATACTCCAAACAGCGCAATTTAAAATAATATTTCTTTATTCTCGTGAATGCAATGAATTTTCAAGAATTTAAAGCAATCATATTTCCCAATATTTAATGGAATTTATAAAGATTTCAGCAATTTTAATGCAAGATATAAGAAAAAATCTAGATTTATGATATTATCAATTTCTCGATCGAATAGAAATCTAAAGGTGGTTTTGATTAAGAACTTCTTACTCATTAGAAACTCCCGTAGGTGTATAATACAAATTTGGTTAGCTCTTTTTATGAAGTAAGCAATACCGTACGTAGTTGTTATTGTTACAACTGTAATATAGTACATTTTTATAATTATTATTAGCTTATACAAGTCCTCACCGAAGGGCTGAAGCCTATCTTAAGTTTTATGTGCCATTAGTCTTAACTGAGACCACGCATTCTACCTACTACTGTTTGGTATCTAAAATTAATTATGTTTTCACTTAGACATGTTAATTTAGTATACCTCAGAGTTAACAATACTGTCTTGTACATTAAAATGTGAGTCTAATTATATGAACGTAATTACTAATTTCAAGAACTTTTTAATATAATTTTTATAACTTCATCATAAAACAATGAACATTGATGACATTGTTTTAATTTTTATATTATTTAAAAAGTATGGTTTAGTAATTATAAATGAAAATTTCCACCATGACAACGGTTAAACATATTTATTATTTCATCAAAGTATTCAATCCTTATATTTTAATTTAAAATTGTGTACTTTATTCTTATTATTCATGAATTTAGAGTTTTCAAACTATCTTTAATATAACCCCACAAAAGTTATCCAGCAACGGTTTTAAAGTTAGAACTTCGTGAAAGTATGGGGTTAGCAAATTTGGTTAGCAATTTATTGTTTTTCCTACAGTTACATAAAAATAGTGACATCACGCTGATCAATTATTTGGTGGTGGCTTTTGTTTCAAGATTTACATATTTTCTTAAGTAAAATCGAAGATCGAGAAATCGAGTGGCGACACAATTATGATTAAATCCACTATAAGTCACTTTAAAATGGTTATTATCGTTTCGCAGCCAGTTAATTAGAAAAGTAATGAGTATTGCTAAATAGTTAAATTAACAATATATATTAATCGTCGACTCTCATCTTTTTATCGAGAAAAATGAAGTTTTTAAAATTACGTTACTTGTTGTAGTTAACGCTCGAGTCGGAGACTATATATAAAATGATTAATTTTAATTGACAAACATAGCAACAATACATACAACAAAACATAGCAATTTCCTCCTGTATCACACTAAAACGTAATGTCTGTGTCAAAGTGAATAATTAAATCAAATTTTTAATATAACCTGAATAATCACTTAAGAAACTCGAAAGATCTCAGGAGGAAACATATATCTATGTTCTGTATTTTACAGATGTTTGGACTTTAATACACATTAATAAAATAAATCATTAATAAAACAAAATAAGTCGATAACTTTAATATTTTTGTTTGTCGTCATTGAGTTGGACGATAAAATACTACAAAGTCAATATTTAAATTGATGTCAAGCGCCTTCAATAAAATATCAGCAGTTGAGTACATACGAGTATTACACTAAGGGTATTTAAGTTGAACATTGCTGCTTAAATTATCCATATTTTTAAGATAAGTGGTGTTAGGCTTAATGACAGACAATTTCATTTATTTTAGAACGAAATATATTTAAAAATATGTTATAAACTTTTCTAGGTTAGAATGTAAAACTGTTACTGTACTGTATCTGTGTTAGTTTTTCCAATTGGAAATTAATATCTATAAATTATTGTAGGACTTTCCCCCGATCTCAAACTATTACCATACGAAATTATAATCATAGTGAAACAGAGTTAATAATTATTCTAAAACGAGTATTAGTAAGAAACGAGTATTAGTAACTCATTTTACTGTCTAAAATTGTTAAACGGGGTGAAATTAAGATCTACCTAGATCTACTTTCTATGGTAAAATTAATATGTCCCAACTGATTTATTAAGAAAATTCGCAATACTTATGTTTCCTGAAACAGGAAACATACGGATAGTTAAACAATTCCAAGTTCTTGGTGTATTTTTTAAACTAGGGCCTGTTTCAGTCAGAATCACCTTTATCATTCTAAGTTCAGTTTTGTTTATTTTAAGACTTAGAACCTTGCGACAAATTTTTGTCTGACTTGCAAACATTTGCCTGATTACACTTGCGAAAGACATTTTTTTAATAAGCACACTTTTATGGAATTGGGCAGAAGATGATAAGTACTAAAACATGATAAGTTTAGGATCTTGGCAGTGTATTATCAATATAAATCATATAATAAAATAAAATAACTTCAATATAATAATTATTTTTGTTGTTTTATTTATTAACTAAAAATTTTAACACTGTTCAATGATATTCAAAGCTTTTCGTATTTGTTAAATTATTATAATGAACTAGAAATAGGTCTATGAAACATTTACATGAAATAAGTGTAAATACAGGCTTTTATTTTAAATTGATTGACGTGTACCACCAAATCCTTAATATTCTATGAGTAAGTCATACAAAATGGTATAGACAAGATCTGATTTTTTTTAGACGGACCTATGCTGAAGCCTCAGATGGCTATGTTCAGCTTTGCAATGAGTGTGGTACAAGATCTGATATGTTGTGATACTGGTTTAAATACAAAGAAATGTTGAATACCCTTTCGCTGTATTTAAGCCATTATAAATTAGGTATATATGTACATAAGAATTAGTAACGAGTATAAGTATATTTATATTTTGTTGTTGAATTTTTAACTTCTAAGAAATAACATTTGTACAGAGCCGATTTTATTTTATACTTGTTTAATTTAATTTGAGTGAAATCATCTTTAACAGATTCAAATACACAAATAAAAGTAACGTTTAGAATTTAGAATTATTTTTAAAATGTATGTCTGTAATTATAGTTGTTATTGTAATAAACGGACCAAAATTATAATTTTTACTAATATCATTAATATTATAAACTAAAATAAATAAAACTAAGTGATAAAAATAAACGCTGTTGACTTTCAAAAATACATTTTTGTCGAGTATATTTTATTGAATACAATTTATTTAACAGCCGCGAAATACATAAAACACACTTGCGATAACATCCAGTTGACGTGCAAAATGTAACCGACAACAACCTCCAACCTTCAACCTTTTTTCATTTAGCAAACAGAAATGTAAATTACATTCATATTCGTGTCCAAGTTTTGAGACCGTTTGTACTATATTTCGAGAGCAGTGCTCTTGGCACCCAACGTGGGACCCTACTCAAAATGCAGCACACGAAAAAATTCTGTCAGCTTGGGCTCAATTCAAATCTTTATATATTATACCATGGAACCTGTTTTTTTTATTGTATTTCTTCGTAGTATAAAAACTATTAAATTTATATATATATATGTATTATTAAGTAGTTATTAAAATAATACCTTTTACAAGTAAACATAGTATTGCCAGCAAGATATACATCCTCATTAACTTCAAACAAGTTCCATCACTTATCACAGAAATTGCCGTTTATTCAAACACAGTCACTCACATACTTGTCATAGAGTTAGTTACGAGTTCGTACCGCGATACAATGTACTACGAGCACATGGGCGGACAGTGGCGCAGACATCCGTGGTCTACGGTAGCGGGCTCACGACTGAACTTAAATTCATGCGTTCAGCATTCGCGACCGCTCGCCCCGCGCCCACTCGGGGTCACAGAAAGCCGCTTATATTTTCATGAGATATGAGTCGATAGTCATTATCCGCTTAAGTACAACTAATTGCTTACGAACAAATACATCGCGCTATCGTTTCCTAATGAATGTTATAGTAAAAGGGTTTTTATAGTTTCACGAGTCTCACATCGAGTCGACATAAGAAATATAAAATTTGATAAATAATCCCGCACCAGCGGTTTACTTGGTAGGCAACAATTATTTCTTATTATAAAGATCTTCGGAAGTACCATCACCAAGAAAATTCATTTAAGTACCATAAGATCACTGCTTGTAACTTTAAATTTATTTGCTATCTTGGTATTTAAGTACATAGTACTTTTAAATTTAACGAATATTAATATTTGTTTATTACACATTTTTGTTCACGCAAAAGGACGGTAAATAGATCATTTAAAGTTTAGATATATTTTTGGAGATGATTCCGTATTTTGGAATTATTTTCATACATTAATGTTACATGCCGAAATAAATCGATTAATACTTTATTTAGCTAACTTAACTTTAAAACTTCAAAATTCTGCATTTTGTTTCAATATACTCTTCAAAAATGCCGTAGATATTTATTATGGAAATAATATGTTACTCCTAGGGAAAAAACTAATCAAAGAGCTGGATGGGTTTGGATATAATTTTGTATGGAGTAAGTTAGAGACACATAAAAGAGCCTAAGATCTTTCCTTTTGGAAAGTTCTATATACCGCGATCGAAAGTGCAACGCGGAAAGCTAGTTGTATTGAAAAATATAATAATGTGTTGAAAAATAATGAGGTGATGAAAAGATAAGTATTTACTGAAAAATAAAGACTTATTTTTTCATCACCAAAGATATATTTTATTTAAGGTGTGTAGATTTTGTATAAATATGACAATTGGTATATAAAATCTGGCAATCCACCAAATGATTTTAGAATGAACTGTATGCTATTAACAGAAACATATGGAAATTACGACGTCTATTCTCCGACACAAGCTAGCTTACTTTCGTCAATATGTATTCAGTCTTAGAATACTATATTATCACTGGCATTCTCGGGCTCCCTTAGACGATTCTTACGATATCCACAATAGAACAGGGAGCACTGACTTGTGTGTTCTAGTTCAGCTACGGCGCAGGCAACTTATTTGAAGCATAATAAACTATAAGTTTCTATGTGATAATTAATATTGACTAACGTTGTTAAGATTAAATAGACAGGGTCAAATCAAAATGTTTCTCGCATAATTCGGATTTAGAAGCCTTTCAAGTTTAGAAGTTCATTTTAATTGCGCCAAATAACTCTCGATGTTAATGAGGTTTGGAACTTTGCTTATTAATAGCCTGTGATTGGTTAATTTGTTGAGGATGAGACCTCACCAAAAGAAAATTTCGAAGTCATTAATTATTTCGTACGGACAGGTTTCAGTCTGAAATGGTCTGACTGAATTAATTATGTAGTGTTTTGCTCCAAAATACAAACTGAAGAGCGATGTCTTTTCGTGAAGCAATGCGAATCGCTTTAGGATGAAGGAGAATTTGTGTTAAAGCTGTAACGTCTATTGAAAAATATTATTATTTGCTTCTGTATAGAGACTTGTTACGAAATTTAATGTAGTATTACATTTGTAATGGTTTAATAGCTTTAAAACCTAAACTTTCTATATTACATTCTTGACGGTTATTTATTATTTTTTATTCGCAAATTCCTTTTTGTATCAGTTTCTTTACAAAAAATAATAATTGTTTAACTTATTTAAATATCATAAAATATAGATTAAAAAACTTACTACTGTGTATCTAGTACTTTTAAAATATCTTTAAGTCTATATTCAGATTAGACGAATCTAATAGTTTAATGTAATCTCAGTTAGATGACAACAGACTAGCTTCATCTATAAATATTTTGTGTCACTCCTACAAATACGGTTCAACATTAGTTGTCAACGAATAACTATTATTCAAGTACTGGCGTCTTCCGTCCGTGCCATCTAAATGGATCTAATTGTGTTTTTAGTGATGGAGCTTGTGGACGGGAATGCAGTTTTATTGTTATGGCGAAAGGTAAACAGTTGACATTCTCCACACATTCTTTTGCAATAGCCTAGTATCATAGGAATGTTTTACTTTAATGTGTAATCCTAGTGTAAATAAAACAATCTGAAATGCTATAGTTATCGTGAATAGTAGTAGATAGAAGCTCTGTGTTGTCAAATATTAGTAAGCTATTCTTTTTGAAATGAAAAATTTGCCTCGTATATCCTTGACGTAAAAATATATCGCAATAATACATTACTGTAACCGGTAGCAAAAGAGGCATTGATGGACGAACATGTAAATGTGGGCCGAGGCGAAACCGAGGCACACATAGCTATTTCCACCAGTACTCGTATATATAGTTGTGGCTAAGGCTTGTATAGTATTAAATAATGCATAGAAATTAAACTAAATAGTACCTATTCAATTCAACAGCTCCATTTAGAAGCCAGTTCGAAATTTAAATATCTCCTTGCTGCCCGTATTTTGGAGGAAAAGATCGTTCCATTTTTAAATTACTCAATTGAATGAAATGAGCTTCCATAGTTATTTATTTGGCCGGTTGGCCTTATAACATGGTCTCAATACCTTCCAGCCATTGCCCTCAAATATTTCGCCAGTAAAGCAATTTCGATTAATTTTTAAGAAGTTTGTCTAAATCGAAGTATGTTTGAAAAACATAGTAGTATATTATTTTGATTATGTATGATTTAGAAAGTGAAACCTACGAATAATGAAATAAAAGGTTCATCGCGTTTGTTACAATTTCTTGTTCTATTATAAATTCATGAGGAAAAAAATTCACAGAATTGTACGGATGTAAGCTGATATTATTAAACTGAATTGATTATTTCCTGTAAGTTAATTACTTCTTATAAAAACAATACAACAAAATCCTCACTTAATTTCCTTCTAGAAAACACACTGAGCACAATTAACAAAATTTGGCCCGATAATCTGCCGGTAACAAAGTAATTGTATTAAGACGTAAAGCCATCCTAATCTTGTTGCTGGATCAGAATACTTAAGGGGTCTGAAACTGGGTGTAACGTCGATAAAGAAGATAGTGTATTGGTTACAATATAAACACTTTGTAAGATGCCGGGTCCAGATCGAAAACTGAATAAGTGATATCGTGTTTCGGACCGCTATTCCTTACTCGATAAGATTAGGTACGGCGAAATTTTAAGAGCAGCTACAAATATTTGTTTATTTCACAAATATTCAAGTTTTCTTAAGAAATATAGTTCTAATCTAAAAATTTATAAGACTGCATAAATTATTAAAATTCTGTAACAAAATTATCTTATCATTGTTGTAATTTAGGATAGTAATAGCTGTGTATTCACAGTTATCACTAGTAGTTAGTGTAGTTCAGTTACTACATATTTGTAGTAATACCTTTTTGCTAAGCTTGAATAATAATAACACATAAAATTAAAATTATGTTGATATGTTATTGATATTATACTTGTTACATGCAGTAGAACAATAAACTTTTGGGTGATATGTCACTAACTATAATAAAGTAGTACTACGCATTCTTAAACGGATATTTATTTTATTTATGCTGTTAGGGTGATTAGACCTTAATCAGTCACGTTATACAGTCTGAATTAGTCGACTGCATTTCAATGCAGCGGTATGCAGAATGTCAAATGATTTCGTCACCATAGGAGTGTAAATAAATGGACATGTAAAATTATCTAAAATTATGATGATGACAGGATTGACCCCGGACCAATCGATTTTAATCTGGACACAAACTATTGCCGAAAATTCAGTAACGGTACCTACTACTAGGTTGATGATGATAAGATAAGTTAGCTCTGTACATTTTGTCTTCGATTGAAATATGGATCCTAATATTTTTTATTTTGAATCGATTCGCTTAAGTTCAAAATTATCCGCATCTCTCGTGATTTCCAACCCAAATTCAGCCGACAATCGCAGTCCATTGTAAAGTTAACACGCCATCTCGGGCTGATTTCCATAATGGTAAAAATAAAAGGTATAATGAACCACATAAAACGCTTCGCTCAGGTCATAATGCGGATGGAGTGACGTGATGGCGACGCAAACAACTTTTTGTCGCGGAGCATTTTCCTTTTTGTTTCGCCGTTGAACGCTACGTGCTTCCACTATACCGTGTTTTATTTGTCAACTTGAAAACGTTGAGCAGTTTATTTTGTTGGGCCTATGTGAACCAAGTCGCTTTATAATCAGAAGGAAACGATTTATACAATATCGTAGTAAACAGATGTTTGCATCAATTTATCTTTTTTTTTTGTATCATAACATTATGGTTTTGACGATAATAATGTAACATTTGAACTTCCATAATTATATCGAAATACATTAAAAAAAAATTGATAATCAGAACTTACTTACAGTTTATCTCAATATAGTCTTTACCAACAGAATCTTACAATGAATTGACTCAACCACATATTTAATACTAAAGACGGATTAATAATACAACATATTGTTACTACCAAAAATATATACTTAATTTAGCTCAAAGAAAGTTTTCAAAATACACAAAACAACTCGATTTAAATTGGAAATATTCCGACTTATGACAGCGGCGAAATAAAAATAACCGGATCATCTCAGGACAAATCTGATAATAAGGTTCTTATACGACATCAGTCGCTAGAAAAATTATCATTGGTTTTCCTTTAAGTGTGTTCGTGACGATTTTTGTCGTATACCTACTTAGGTAGGTGGTCGTAACGCTTTATCGTATGATGCTATAATCGCAAATGTGGGGGATCGTAAAACCATAAACACCTCCATCCTTCCGCGTGCTTACAAATTCCCGAGAGCCCCCGATAACCGATTATGAATTTGGTGTTGACTACGTGAGAGTTTCGCGGTGATTTGATGTTATTTGATCGAGCGAGCAATTGGTATTACCTTTTGGGTTCGAGTACTTTTGTAACTCTGAATTAAGTCTATTTCAATATCCAGCTATAATCATATAGATATTATGATATATATAGATAGAATAATCAGCTAGATAAATAAATTCAGTCTTACTGCGATATCGTTGTGTATTATATTTAAAGGTTAGAATCAGGAGGTTACTTTTGCTTTGATACTGTTGTGAAATAATTATTTTCTACACTTAAATTATAAGTGCACTATAATTTTTTTGGAATTAACATTTCCTTATTTCCTTTTTTCACTTCCATTAGGCGTCCTACAAAATTTGGAAAGCTATCAGTGTGAAAATAAATATATATTTCGCAAATGCATATAATACCTCAGAATATCTGAAAATTGTTTCATCATTCATTTCATAATCCCAACCGTCGTAATATTAAAATAAATCATAGATAGGTATATGTATAGTTCTTATTGTATAAAAATTATACGGTATATATACTGTATAATTTTCAGCCTACAATAGTAAGCAAAGCCTACTATAGTAAGGAGTCTATTTCGTTAAATTGTAAATTTTTAAATTCTACTTTTTAAGTTAATACTTTCTTTGATATTTTATTTTGCTAAACAGGTACGATGAGTTGTTACAAAATTGTTTAATGTTTAGGTTTTCACATTTAATCGCGACATATTATATCGAAATGTTAAAGAACTAGCTCAAAAATTTACTTACGAGGGCTGCTACTTAAGTATCCGGAATCTGGGACTTCAACATTTTTAAACGCAATATATGAACTCCATGGTAAAATTCGTTCTTTTTTTGAAATACTGGCCGCTATTTTTTTTCCTTATGTACGCTAGTGTTTTGTTTCTGATGGGTTTAAAATGTCATATCGCTGAAATGATGGCACTCGCACGTGAAAATATTCGTGCTATGATTTATTACGATTTTCGACGTGGTTTAACGCAACAACAGTACGTAGATCAATTAACTTCAACTTTTGGTATTGAAGCTCCATCAAAAACCACTGTGTATCACTGGTTTAGTGAGTTCAATCGTGGACGGAGTAAGCTCACGGACGAAGTTAAGGAAGGTCGCCCGAAATCAGTCGTTGTGCCACAAAACATTGAAGTTGTACTAAAACTAATCATGCAAGACCATCATGTTACGTATCGCGAGATAGAGGCTACTCTGGGCATATGTATGACAAGGATGAATAAAATATTACATGAATATTTGTTTGTTAAAAAAAATTGTTCGCGTTGGTTACCGCATAACTTAACTCAGCATCAAAAAGAAGCTCACAGGTCAACATCTACACAGGTGATGAATCTTGGATCTATGCGTACGATCCCGAAAATAAGCAACAAACTACAGTTTGGGTGTTTCAAAATGAGCCGAACCCTACAAAAGTGACTCGTGCAAAAAGCACTTCAAAGCAAATGGTGGCCTGCTTTTTTGGTATTAATGGTCATGCTACAATACCACTGGAGAATCGTAAAACGGTCAATTCGGAGTGGTACACGACCATTTGTTTGCCGGAAGTATTTGAAGAAATACGTAAAAACAACAAGCGACACAGAATCATTCTACACCACGACAATGTCAGCTGTCACACATCACGCAAAACAAATACATTTTTGGAGGGTCAAAAAATGGAAGTGATGGGTCATCCACCGTATAGCCCAGACTTTGCACCTAATGATTTCTATTTATTCCCAAATGTAAAGAATAAATTACGTGGTCAACGATTTTCGATCAGATTTTCGCAATCAGAGTGGAAAAAATGCTATAAAAATTGGTTTCAACGTATGCAAAAGTGTATCGATCATCGCGGAGAATACTTTGAAAAACAATAAACCCATATTTAGCCATATACGTTTGTTTAATTTTTCTATTCCGGATACATAAGTAGCAGCCCTCGTATGAATATAAATAATGTTGAAACAGGGTAATTGAGATTTGAGATCTATGTAATTTCATTTTTATATTATCTCCTATTTTATGCGCACTAGCACAGGATTTTTAAATTATACTAAATGTTCTTCCCTTTGTGAATAAATCAGTCTTAGACGGTTTGGATTCTTGTTTAACACAACCACTTTATCAAATGGAAACTTTTGATTATAATGGTAAAAAAAAATGGTATAATGAGCTCTTTATTGTAAATATAACTACCCCAGTATATTTACATTTGCAATTCTTTACGCGAAACTTTACAAAAATATAGTTGCCAATATTGAAGAGATTCGAGATCTCCAGTTGACCAACCAAACTACCATCGTTTGCATCTGGTTCTGTTCATATCTAATTCAGGTAAATTAATGTATTATACTAATTACAATCAAAGAAGTATAAGATACATTATAAATACATTTATTAAAAAGGATACTAAACTGTCTAAATTTATATTATACTCGTATAATACATCGTTCTGGATATGATTCCTATTTTACTGTTTGGGGAGCAGTTCATAGAAATTATAATTTAATAATTGTACTAGCTGTGCCAGCGACTTCGTCCGCGTGGAATAGTTATTTTGAGCATCATATTTATTTTTGTAAACAACCACCTCAGCTGTTACCCGATCTTGACAACGCGACATATCTCAATTTGATCACCATAAAAACGATTCTAGTGAGTTAACATTAAAAGATAGACATATACTGTTGCGGACATTTTTTTAGATCATTTTAAGAGGAATAAATCTTTCATACATATTTTTTTGGTATTTAGAACCGTTTTCACATTTTTTTTCATTTTTTTTTCCACATTTTCCATTATTTCTTCGCTCCTATTAGTCGCAGCGTGATGTTATGTAGCCTAAAGCCTTCCTCGATAAATGGGCTAATTAATAAAAAAAGAATTTCTCAATTCGAACCAGGAGTTCCCGAGATTAGCGCGTTCTAACAAACAAACATACAAAAAATTAAACAAACAAACTCTTCAGTTTTATAATATTAGTATAGTATAGATAGTATAGATTATAATTGTATATTTATATGCGGAACATTAATTGTTTTCTTGACTGTAGTAGATATGTGTAAAAAAATTGAATAATTTATTTAGACTGATAACTTTATTGTTTACAAAATTAGTATTTACATAGGTAATATGTTTATAGGTCTATAAAACCGGTAACAAATTATCAAAATAAAAATGTCTATTATGATTAATGATAACTTTTCAGCGTAATAGACGTGATAAACATTCCTTCCAATATATTTTGCAAAACGTAGCCTTGACCGTGACCTTGAGACAGCTCTTATATCGCTCAAAATGGCGGCAACAATGGCTTCAAATTAGTGTTGTAACGTGACGGAAGTTTCACTTCCGCGGATACGGAGGTTAACGGAGACGGAGTCGAAGATGAAAGATCATCGTCTCATTTGAGTCTGTTTTCTTTATTGTATCCATTAATTATTTTTTTTTTCACATCATAAGGTTACTATTGCTGTCGTCATTTTCAGTTTCCCCTTCACTGTCAATATGTCAGTCAGATTCGAATGCACGCTTTGTATTGGTGAAAATATCTGGAAGCTTGTACTGTCTGGTTCATCATGCATTGGGTTTGATTCTACTCTAGCTTTTTTGGCAGCACGATTCGTGACCGTTTCGCGCGCTGCGTGCGACGCTCGCGCGGTATTGCGTAGATACAACTCCGTTACAACTCCGCAAAAATTGTGCGGAGGCGGAAGCGGAGGCAAAGGTACGATTTCTTGCGGAACTTCCGCACTAACGGATGCGGAGACGAAGTTCCTTTACAACCAAATGTAAAACTTAACGTGTAGCTGACTGCACATTGAGCAAAAATACAAATAAAGAAGATACGACCGGACCGTAAAACAGACTTAAGAATAAAATAAACTATTTACAAAAACCTAGCCTGACTAGGGTGAGTCGTGAAAACTAGGAAGATTTGCTGAAGGTAGCGAACGCAGTTTGTTCGATGGATAGTCATCATCATTGGCTGTTTCTGTGGGTGTTTTAAGCGCTTACTTCTTGTATGGACTGTTGTACGTAACGGTTTTGGTTATTATTCCTGGTAATCCAATATTTCTTCTTCGGATTTGGTCTATGCATGTGCACTCCAGTAGTGCATATGCAATCGTTTCTTCTGCCGCAATACACGCTATTCATAGAATAATGTGTAAATGTGTTTATTCAATGAGCAGTAGCCAGTTATGTTTCCAACTACTATCCGTAGATTAGACCAACAGGCAGCATTACCACGCTGTAGGCAAGCTGGCAGGCAATTAGCGCGACGCAAGAAAAATTTGTTTTCCTTGTGCAAAACCACAACAGATTCCTTTAGTTTACTAAACGATCTGATATGGCACGGAGAAAAATTGATATGCAGGACTGATGCTCTCAGTGATCTATGAAGGAAGCTTATATTTCAGTGAATGTATGTTTTAAAACTTTAATGCAGATATTTATATTTTATGAATAGAATACTGAAAAAGCGACAAGAAAAAATCTTGTTCATATCATATTCGATAGAGTTCATAAAAATTATGTATTCTGCCCTCGTATTCTTCTTAATAAGACAAGAATATGTATTATAAATAGAGAACTATTATGTTATTCCTTCAGCAACACTTAGAGGCTAGCTACTGCCATGTTCGTTACAACATTACCGGTTGACAACCGAGAGGCGCCGCCCGCTTTATCACTTAATTTGAATCGTGACCCGAATTCAAACCAGGCCTGTCTTTAGCATCGAAAATTGCTAATTCGGCATACCTACCCGAATCAGTTCTAAGGGTTCATGTAAACAGATGTTACTTCGAACATAACGTAAGGTATGAAGTTGCGAAAGTTAAATTAAAAAAGTTCTTTGTTTACGCACAGAGCCATTGAAGATACTGTTATTTGATTGGTACTTTGTACCTATTTTAAAGTAATCCGAGGGTTTTATTAAAACTTTCGAGCTTCATATAATGTAGAAAAGTTAATGTAATATTTGCGTTGAATCTGAAAAATGTTCTTTTTTTAGATCATTTTCAATATTAGATGCTAACATATATAGTTATGTAACAATATATTTCTGTGTAATTCAAATATTTAGATTAATTTACCTACTTATAATTATCATCACCAATGCAGTCAAAAAAATACCAGAACAGCTATTGCTCGATATTGGCCTCTCTCAAGAATCTTCAGAGGATCTGATCCTGCGGTGTTGGTGCAATTTGTTAGAGGATTACCAACGCTACATTTTCCGGCATATGCCTGAAACTTGAGTTTTTCAACTTTTGCCCTATTCACTGCAACCTAAGATTAACTATACTGGATCTTTATGTTATGTTGTTGACTCTCTTCTGCGAATTTCATTGTTTCGATTCAATTACGCAGGAAAATTATGAACTAGTCTCAGTTAGCTTTTATAGCACGTGAGCCTTTACTTATAAACATCATAAAAGAATTTGTTTTATATTTGAATATTAATTAAATTATGAACTTAAAAATACTTATAATGGTCAAGATTTTGCTATCACGATTTCATTATTATTAATTTGATTGGACATTTGTCTTGTTACTGACACAATATTGCCTATGGAGCTGTATAACAATAGCATGCTCTACCGTGCTTAAATCCTATTGACCTGGTTTTATAGCTATTGTGTTGCTCAATTATATGTATCATTCGATTCATCATTTGTTATGATACAGTTTCGCCAAATATACCACAAATATGATTTGCTGTAACAGTATAAAATAATCTTATGGTAATCAAATCCAGAATTATATAGTCCCTGCTCTTTGCAAGTACAGGCAATAAGATTCATTAAAATAAAAAAAAATATTAAATGAATTATATTCTTGTGATAGCTGAAATCAAACAAGTATTACCATTGTTCAGATCGCAAGTAATACCATAGATCCTCTGATCTATGGTGTGGGAGGACAGATCCAACAGTTACTTGCAGTCACTTGTGGGGAGCTAACTGAGTAAATTATTTGAAGCTTTCCCAATTTTTTATACGGCAGAAGGTTGATAGTACTCATGTATACTTTCACGGCCGGTCGGCGAGCGGGTGGAGTCAAGCCTCAGTTATCAATTAAACACCGTTTGGTGTCCACACACTCAATAAGACCCAGGTCTTATTGACCTTCTAGGCATAAATGAGGCTACTCCATCTGGAGAGGTATTTGACCTATGAAATGGTGTATGTATGATGATGCATAAGACTATGGAAAACTACGCCATAGTAGTTTCCCAACTACTAGGTCTTAAAATAAACACCCACTCTTGATGAGGTTCTACACTGATTGTCGTTGACGACTATATTTATGTAGAACAAATAATGCAAACAGATTTAATATCCAGAAAGAGGTCAATTGATGGATCCATCTCAGTTGGGTAGCGCTTAGGATGTCACTCTGCATATTCTCGATCTATTACCGCAGTGTTTCTAGATTTCAGTCTTTGACTCGTGCATGTCACCAGTGATGACATATACAACCGGAATCTAGTCACTTACCATGGATCTTATAAGGATGCTGAAAGTCACCTAAAGAGTAATGGTTATGCTTGGAATTTTTCTGTGTGCTCTAATGAGAAATAATGAAATCCGCAAAAGAACCAGGGTTACGAACATAGTCTGAAGAATCTAAAGTAGCAGCATATTTCTCGTAGATCTGACAGCCATTGGTCAAGTACTCGAGCAGCAGGCAATGTGCGGGAATCAAAGCATTAGTAGGTTGGCGTTGGCAGATCGATGATTTAGTGAAGCACGCAGGATGACGTTGGATGCTAACACAAGGTTAATCTGTAAGGAGGTCCTTGCAGGGCGGTCTATATAAAGCAGTGGGCATATCTCAGATGTGATGGTGGTGTTAATAGACATTTGAAGTGACGTGGGGACCGCAGTGTTCCAGTTGTATCTAATAGGAGATTAAGTTTTGTAAACAGAAGATTGCCAAAAAAATGTCGTGTATCCCGCGCAGATAACGTCATTTGCAGTGCTAGAAGATCCTACGTAATTTGATTGTGAGGCGAAGAATCACCATCATGTTCTTTATATACGATCACCTCGCTATTCGTTATATATATATATATATATATATATATATATATATATAATCTCCATTCCACTCCATTTCCAAAGTCGACTTAAATTCTAGACATGTTCGATAGATTTGGATACCACTACGTTGAATACTTTTTAAGGCTCTCAATAAAGGGAATATCCTAAAAAGGTCTGGAGGAACTCGCTAAGGCTGCTATAGGTTTTCATAATTTCACTGGAATGTTCTAGATTGTTTTATACAACATTTAATCATAGCACTTACCGTAAAAAGGAATCCTTTACGTTTGTCATAATGACATGTAATTTTCCACCCTCCATTTTTCGCCCTATATTTTACACATTCATTGGAATTATTCGTATAGTACAGTTTTTATTTAAAGAAAAACTGTTAGTTTCCTATCACTTTTCTGTCCTAAATCTAATAGGCACCTTAGTCAGCAAAGACCTGTGAATAAGGAAGTGATGAAATCCCACAACTTACGTAAAGCATTTTCCCGAAGTCAGCCGAGAAAGATCCGTTACTCTGCCAACTGTACTTAATCTCTGTATGGCGTACACGTGAAAGTTCTTACCGCGAAAAAATATGCGCCGAAGTGAGCATTCCATAATTCTAGTGGGCGTTGCGATATGACAACCCCCACCTTTTAAATCAAACATGCATAAATCCAGACCGTTCCCTTTACGCTATTATGTCATCCGGAGCGATTTATGATAGCATCTAAGAGATTTTGAGAAGGGAAGATATCGTAGTAAATAGTATTGAGCGTAACTCACCGGGAGCGTACTTGAAATATGCCCGTGTGCTTGTTGTTATCCGGGAATTTTTCCGTTTATTTCACTACTTTGGCGAAGAAAGTCTATCTGTTATTGACCTATATTTAGTACCTATCTGAATAAGTCGGAAAAATGTTTCTCGTTTTTATATTTTATGTTCTTTATAAATGCACAATAAAATACTTTTCTTTAATCGGGCTGAATTTAATAAAACATCGTCAGCACCGCTAGTTAACAATACCAAATGAAGTAATATTTATTCGTGTCTCTAGTTTTCTATAATCTTTCAACAGAACACGACCACTGCTTTACAAATTACAATTCAAATATAATGAAAATTACTAAATATTTTCTTTTAATTTTCTTACTGACGCAAAGTAACTTGTACAAATAAGTGTATCTCTAAAAATAATATTAATAGTCTCTTTCAAAGTAAATACTTATGTCGTTAATAATTCATAAGCAATTTGTAGCTAAGACTGTTTCCAGAAATACTTGTGACTACGTTCGAATCAAACTGAACTATATAAAAGTAATTGGAACAAAACAATGGCCGATTTCAATTTGACGCCGTCGTGAATAAAGATTTGATCGAACCATTTAATTGAGCTTCAGCGATTTTGAATTCGAATATTTCTCTTACAACAACTCGAAGGTTTTGTATGAGAACTTATCAAAGTACATATAAATCGTTTCGATTTTTAGGACGTGCAAAGCCTACGGACGCTTTTTTTGTCGTCTGTTATTCAGACGACAAAAACGACAGGAGAAAAATTAGGTCCATGGTGCTATTTTGAAAGTATCGAAATCAAAGACACAAAAGCAATTTCAAACTACATTTCTTATTTATGAGTAATACTAAAATACTACTGTTAAGATTATCTATTATATTTAAATACCTAGTTATTTATTCATTTAGGCTATTTTAACTTCGACAGTAAATTTGAGTTATTCCTTCATATTATTACACATTATCACATGATTTACCAATATACACATACGAGTATATTGATAATGGACAATATATTTTTCAATTTTCAACTGAATCCAAATGTCTTAGTAAATAAACTTTATTTATATATAGTGACTGGTAATATTTAACCGGAGCCAGACGATATACCAGCACCCTCTACTTGGGGGTATTCTCCGTCTAATCTATTTCCGTGTTCCGTATTCTTTACGTTCACTAGTGATTACTCGGTACATTATTTTACATATTATATTACAAATTAATAGCGTGCACTATTGCCGATTTGTTGCACACCTACCAATATACCGTATGTATGTACCGTGAAGTAGAATTTTGTAGAATAAACGATAGCGCTAATAAAGCCACTGCTTCTCTTTACAAACTAAATAAATATTTTTTTATCTTAGGTATTGAAAGATCTACATCAAGTTATGAAGAATACTATGTAACAATCTATTCGGCGACATTGCGTTTACAGCTGGTTAGCATCTCATTCGTATTACCACCTGACTAGGATTGTTATTGGAATAATGTTTCATTTATTTTGAAGTCAGGTATTTCGGAAAGTATTAGATTTTCAGGACTTATAGAAGAGACACGTAGGGTCCATCTAATATTTCATTTATATACCACTTATAATTATTTTTCAGGACCTGAAACTTTCTTTATAGCTTTAAAATGAAAGGTGAATATTAATTGTTCTCAGTCTACACACACTTACATAGTAAAACAATTCTGAATTTAAGAATCGTTCTCATTTTCAACTAATATTCGAAAATGATTTCATATTCAACAGTGGGTATTGAAACATATTTTAGGTAAACGTGATTTATTCTACGATATTACGCACCCCGGCCTGGCTTGAATGGCATTACGTTGACAGCTTATGAGGTCCTTTATTTATGTTTGATTTATGTAGTGAACAGAGATATAACTCATCTAGCCTCGACCAAGAACATTTTTTGCTACAAAATGAGGAGTCCTTTGACAGTTTGGCGATACACTTTTCATACTATGAAGGTCGTGTTTTCCATTAGAATCGACGCAGTATTTTCAAAAAAATAATCCCTTATACGTGCGCTCATCCCACTAAGTGGATAACGTCCGTACATAATATTAAAGCAGTCCAAAGGCTGAATACGCTTTTGCATTCATCAAAACAAATCGTGTTTGGTGTTAGGCAATGTCATGCAAATTTTTTGGCCTGCCTTGCGAATCCGGTGTACAAAACAGCCATTGTTATAAAAATAATTGGGGTCACGATGTCATCAGTCCTCCCTAGTTATTTCTTTTTTTTGCTTCTGTTCAGAGCAAATTTCAAATGACATAATTTCTCTTTTTGTGGCGTAATTGTTTTAAGGCCAGTGCTTGTAAAGACGCGCTATGTCTTGTGTTAGTAATTTTAGGCTCGAAACTTTATTTGATTTTACTGAATTGGAAATCCAAATTTAGGCTCTGTACGTTCAAATTTGAATGTAAACTAGATATTTTACAAGTGAATATAGAAATATATGCATATTAATATAGATGTGGTTGATATAGTATTATATATTATCTTATTAATTTACATTTTCATTTAGTTTTCTTCCTGTCCTCATCCTCTGGGCTGTAGCAGAATATCAGTGTTTTGCTCTTGAAGCAAAATCTGTCGCTGAGCTATCGCCTTTTTGTATCTCTGCAGCACGCATGTATTGTATCATTATTTAGTAATAAGTATGTAGTAATATGGACTGAGGTGAGTTGGTTGCTGGTTCTACGTATACCTATTTAACTCGTCAGAAGTTAGCAATCCATCCTTTCCTCGTTCAATTTGTTAGTTATTAAGTTTGATTTATTTTATTTTATGTCTGTTTTTGTGTGTTGTAAAATAATGCAAATAAAGTATTCATTCATTCATTCATTCATTCAATCTTAGTGATCCTTACGAAAAATAACATTAATTATACTAAATAAAACAATAGATTATAAATGGATAAGCCTACATAGAACTGTTGAATAAACAAATTAACAAAACCAGTACACAAAGTACTCCTCATTATATTCATTATGCTAAGTACGGTAAAAAGGCGGCCAAAAAATAATTGGTACAAGACACATTTATGTCTGTATATTTATTAAGATGAGACAAATGGTGGTGCCATTGTTTAAAACAAAGCAGACACTTCTTCCCACTTGACCCTTTGTGGGCAATAAAACGCGTTTAAAAGTGGTAAACAATAATCTGGTTAGCGTCGCGTCGTTGAGCTTAGCCTCTGGGGCCTCGTAAATCGTGAGAACAACATTCATTTTCATATTTATTATTGAACAAATCCGTTCTCGTTTTATGGCTGAATAATTGTAAATGCCCAGGTAAATATTTCATTATTATACTTGGTAATGATTTAGTATGAAAGTTGTATAATAAAGGTGAAATAGATGCATACAATATAGGTAAAAGAGGTAAAAGGGTCATTGAAAACAACTCCAAATTCCAAAAAAAAGGTTTATTCTATTCTATTCTACAAACACTTGCAAAAATTTGTACTGTAGCATCACTTTTTGTTTTAACTAACTGAAATTACTGCGGCCGTATTACTTAAGTATTTATCATCAAAATCATGATCATTTTTTTAAGGAGCGGTGCCTACTACTTTACTTAGGCACATCCAAAAAGATGTCCACATCGATCGGTCCTGCACTACTAGAAGAAATGCTTTCCTGCGATCTTGAAATCGTTGGTCCCCCTTGAAGAAAGTAATAAGTTTTTTAATTGCCTTAAGCTAATCATGGAGGTACTAATTTAATAACGGATTTATAATACTATGTCATCGTTTCTTTTCTTCTCGTCGATGTCTCAAGTGCCAACTAAAGGCAAATCTTAATTGCCTGCGGTGTACTATGATAGTGACAAGTTAATAGTTTTAGTCAATGGTTTCGCGCTGTGTTACATTGAGTCTAGATAAAAATTTTGGTACATTGGTTTACAATCAAATCTTTATTTTTTTATATAAGGTGCTCAACTTTATTTTTACCTATGAATCTTATATTAAGTCTTATGAAAATATATTTTATTTCTTTCGTACATCTAAGTTAATAACTTTTATATTAAGTGCCTAATGGTGGTTAGTTTATGCTGTAAACGTTTAATATATAATTATAACAGAATTTTGATTATTCAGATTTAAAACACACAACGCTAATGCCAATTTTACGTTTGTCTATTAAGATGTGTGCAAACGTTACATAAAGTTTAAATAATTGTAAATGTCCAAGGAAATATTTCATTCATATACTCGTTAATTGATATTATATTAATTATTTTCAATACAAAGTTAATATATAAATAACAAATACTTAATATCTTCGCAAAAAATATAGCAGTTTCGTAGTTATATATGTACGTAGAAGCTAAAATTGAAATTTATTATCCTTCAAAGCTTATAGCAACATCAACAATAGATTTGAACAAATCTTGTTACAATCAGCACTGTATTTGAACGTCGTGTGGCAAAAAAGAAAAATTTTCACCTCTGTGACAAAAACGGTCATATTACTAAAACGTCATATCCATCGAAGCATGTGGGTTAATATGCATCTTACGTGTTTCATTGCATTTTCAACATTAAAGCAGCAGTTAAACTGCTTAGGTCGCTCTATATATAACTTGGATAACATGCCGACATTGGTTACTGATCAAATGCTTTTATACCTTTTTACTTTCCTCCCTAATTACAGTGGCGAAGGCGTGCAAAATGCCACCCAGGTCATTATGGATGCCGTGAGCCTACTCATAAAGGAGGGAAATGCTTTATGCAAATGATTTTCGTTGCGCCAAGGGTAGTGTAGGACTATTAGGTAAATATGTAAGTGCATGCCCACCCTCGCCTTAACATGTTAGAGGGAAAACTAATTATTTTTACCACTCAAAACTAAAGAGGACATTTTATAGTGTAAGCACACGCCACGGAATTTAAATACAAGTTTCATTTGAGATAAAATAATTATTTAATTTGGTTTCTGATCAAAGAGACTCGGTGGCGTTGTGGTCGCGGCACTAGTTTGAATCGCGAAACTTGGAAGACCTAGAGTCGATTCTCTTGTGGGTTTTTATTATTTTGAATTACACATGCATATTTTTTTATGCTCTTACAGCGAATGCGAATAATTTTATGTGATATCAGCATATTGTCAGCGACAAATGGTAGTAACTGTTAACCCACCGGCTGTAAGCAACAGTCTATGAGACATGTGATTTCTATGAGATTCGCAGTAAATCTGCAACTACCACATGAACCACTGTGTACGTTGCATGTGACATAAGAAGTAAAGGAACACTAACGTAAATGTTCACGGGTAGATACATAATTTAATTTTATTATTTACTAATTACTAACTTTTGATTTTGGTATTATATATTTGTATCAATATTTTATGCAGTTCTTTTAATGTTACTTACAATAATAATTTTATTATTATTTATTTTTTTATCAAAACGCTATCGTCATACCAATATTTACAATTTAAAGCATTGATTGGTCGCCAATAAAAATATCTAAAAAGCGTTAACGATTGACTGGTGATAGAAATGTGAAAAAGCCTATTGTATATGTGTGTGTAATACTATCTTATTCTATGAGCATTTTCGACATTATGTACCATTCTTTGTCAATAAAATTGTGTAACATAAAATTTAAAAGTTAATTTTATTTTTAGTATTGAAATATTTGTGACTTTTTTTTTTATTGCCTGTCTACTAACCAAGTCTTTGAGTCCGATATCTATGTTGTTTATAATATTATATTTATTTATTTATTTATGTACACAACATATCAACATATAGAAAAACAATGTGAATCAAGAGGTACATAGGTTCTGCCTATTTCTAAAGAAATTTCTACCAGCAGACCTGCGATAGGAAACAATATAATTATACAACATTTGGGAACAATAAAAATTACAACTATTATAGTAATCAAATCTAATATTGGATATGAAGCGATTTAGCCCTTGATCGTAAAAAGAAAGTCGTTTCAATTTAATGCGAAAAGCATAAGTGCGAACGAGGTCCAACCAAATACACTTTTCCGGTATATTTTGCAAAAAGCGACTTAAGGAAAACGTTACAATAAATAATAAACTTTTATCCATTGTATCAGAATGAATTCATTTTAAAGAAACATTTCTATGAGTAACGAATATAATGTATTTAAACCCACCGTACCCCATTTCTCTTTCGTTAATTCACTGCTATTCATAAAAAATAAATTCATAGATTAAAGTTAATAGTGGTATAATTATCCTACGGTAGTAGCGGCGTTCTTCGAACCCCTCTTTGGGGTAGGTATAATCAATATCGGTGCTGTTCTGGACATTTGAAAGGAACTCGGTTAATGTTTATACTATTAGATCGATTTTTAATATCTTCATTGACTGAAACATAACTAACTCTACATAAAGCATAATTTATTTTAGATATTTTTTCAAAAATAATTTTGGAATTTGATAGACAATTTTACAATCGAACTACAACAAAAGACAAATTGCACACACCAAAAATGTGTAATGTATTGTATATAAATATAATGTTGCCTTGGTAAGTCCAAATAAATCGTACTGTCAAAAAGTCGATATTTTATGACGTTTGACTAGGACTCCAGAAAGTATAATAAGAATTTCGATAATCACTCCAGCTAAGTTACCGGGTCGTCCTGGTACTCTCTGCTTTTGTAAGAAAATCTTATCTTCATTTATCTTTATTAATTGAAGCGCATCGGCATGTGCACTATCAAACAATTTTTTTGTATTTGTTATAAACTCTTGTCGACGCTGCTCAAACACATGTTGAGTTTTGTTTGCATCTTTTTGCAAATTTCTCCAATCTTGGTATAAGACTACAAGTTACTTAATACAGTTAGGTAAAGATTTAGTCGGTATACGTGCTTTTTCCCAATAAATAATACACTCACGAACAGTAAGATTTGCACTTTCGTTGACACTTAAATTAACTTTGCGAATATTATAAAACAAAACCGCCAGCACTTGTCGATTAGAGCGAAGTTTAGAACCTGTAATTTGATGTTTTACAACCCCGACCAATAATATTTCCTGTTTAGAACTGCGTAACTCCACAGACATGTTGACACAATGAAAGCAATGCGTTTACTAATAAAAGCAAACAAGATATAACAAGCACATTAACACTTAGTTGGCGCGCGCCCTACTCGTACTATGCAAGTTCTGAAAAGTTTCGATGCAAGTCGGCACGGGTTGCAGTGATTAAATTTACGTGAAATTTTATTTATAAGTGATTTAACATCATTCAAACAAATTTAGAGGGTATGCATAGATAAAATAAAACATTAATTTTTTTGGGACACCCTAATGTACATGCATCCTACAAATATTATAAAAGCGAAAGTTTGAATGTATAGATGTCTGTTACGCTTTTACGTAAAAACAACTGAATGGATTTTAATGATACTTTACAATAATAAAGCTTATAACATTAGAATAATATAATAGACTTATATTTTAAAAATGCAACCCAAAAAATATTAATGTGATAATTTTAACGTCATAATGTTTTATTTCTTATCTACGCCACGCTAATATAACCTATTCGAAATACTAATCCTGCGCCGACGAAGTCGTGGGCACCAGCTTGTATATAATATATTACGCATCGTCATTGTCGTCTTCGTCTTCTCACCTATATTATGTACGGTGCGTGCTCTGATCAACATTTTCTCATTATTTTCAACAACTACCTGATTTACGGAACTATGATATATAGAACATACTTGTAAACCACAGTTCTTGCCTTATGGAAATTCTCACAGCAGCAGCGTTTACCTGAAATGCTTCAAGTGTTTTACTGAACGTGTTGGGTTTTATTTACAGCATCACTCGGAGTGATTTTACGAACTCCAAGCAAGCATTGCCCAGGATATCTCCGTCTCGGTTTGATGTTAGCCTTGGTGACGGTCTTACCCTTCCTATGTCACCTAATATGGTCTTTTGCGGTTTTAAGTATAGACAATGCTATATGTTGATGCTTCATGTCCTTGATACGTTTTATGTTATTAGGTGTAATCCAAGTTTTGACAAATCTTAACTATACTGCCATTACTGCCTTACTGTTCAAGTACTCTTCATTTTACCGTCAAATTAAATCAAACTGTTAAGCGAGTGGTAAAAAATGACTTCACTCAAAACACTTAGCATCTAATAGTTTCAACTTTAGTGTTTAACTTAACTCTTACCAAATATAAATCATTGCGATGGAAAGGATTACGCCAACAGACGATTGTGCGATAAAATGGAGATATTAAATGAGTTAAAAAAAAAAAAATCTGATGTTAAAAGTGACATTTAGATAATATGATTGGTCTGCTAGCACACTCATTAACATATTACCTGGAATGTTTACAGTATATGAAAACGTAGGTAAAATATTATCATCACCGCTCGGCGAGTCGTCAGGAATTTTTTAATGCTCTGTAAAAAACGTAACAACTTTATCTGCCGAGTTTAATTGCATAACGGATTTTGTGGACGTTTTTAGCTGTGAACGCTGGGATTAAAGTGAGACTTTGCGGATAAAAATAAACTTGAGTTTTGTACCTCTTATACGTATATTATAATGGTAAATGGAGTTGCATTACGTCAAGTTTAAATTGGAAATTCGCATGCAAATAAGTTAGGTATTATTTCGCTAATTCTAAATAAATTGCAAAAGGATTTTAAAACATGGTCCGTTAGAATCTCTGAATGTACGCGTGTTTACTTCTTTTACATGTTAAAACATTTTATGTCACTTTACTCACAATTTATTAACAGTGATTAAGAATATCAGCATTGCTAGGTTATAAATATTTTAAAAATTTACTCGATGATATAAGAAATTCCTAAATTTTTCCATCTAAGTTACTATTTAAAATACCGGAGAGAGAACAAATTACCACAAAATAATCAACATCGTCAGTATCGCCTACTGAAACGAAAATATTAAGGTTCAAATGAAAAACAAATCAGGAAAATATTTTCTCTGAAAATCTTTAAAAATGTTCAATTTCTCTGTTTATTCCAGCATTATTCATGCTACTAATAACTACGTATTAAATTTCTTTCAAATTTGAGCTGCGACCGATGCGCGTACGCACAGAGGCGCAGAACACAGTCTTTCGGCTGCGACCGCCATTGCTTGCACATTCTCGTAAAAACAACAATTCGAGTTTGTTTACGAATTAGTATTAGCGTGATTCTATCATAAAATTGCAAAGGATAGTGATCTCAACCAACTGAGTGGGTGATATTAGAGCACTTTCGTACATATGCTGTACGAAAGTGCTCTACGAGTACGAGTACAAATGTTGCTCTTTGCGCTCAGACATTACATATTTCGAGTTTAGATATGACAACGCGTTTTCATTGACAAGATATCATTATGTATATGATATACTTTAATAAGCCCATAACTTTATAAAATTTCAAATTAAATTTAAACCCTTTATTATAGATAAAATTTAAATAAAATCTAGCTTATTTATTAAAACGAACCTTTTCCTATTTTCTATTATGTAATTATGCTGTTGTATTAGAAGTTTAACGATGTATTCAGCTTGATAATATTTAATTATGGATATGTTTTTGAAATATATTTTTTACTGCTTCACAAACAATTGTTAAAGACAGAAAACCAAGTCAGATATAAAATTTCCTGTGTAAAATCAAAAGCACTCAGTATAATCAAAATAAATAAGATCTTGGCACGCTTGACTGCTATCCGCATCATAGGATTACAAAGAGTGGGAAGCTTAAAGCCCATGAAAAATAAAACAAATTTATCGATATTTCTTTCAAATTTACCGTAGAAGAACTTGATGCACATATTTTTGTTAATTATTAGGGTGTGTAATTTCTCAATCTTGTATTTCATTTGATTTTTTAGCATCGCAGATTTATCACGACTAATTCAGTAGAAAGACGTTCATTGCTGGATACGTGCCTCCCTCAAGGATTACACTCCGTACGGATCAGTACTCCACTCCTGTCATCCAACACCATCCTGCAATCTACACAACATTTTTAATTGTTTTCATTATTGTAAAACGGTTATTCGTTTTGATTTTAAAAATAATACTACGCTACACAGTGACGATATGTCACAAACAATGATGATTCGTAAATTTTAGTGGCACTGCTGCAGGACAGAAATAATAAATCGGAGATTGCTCGGAGTTTCGATGTAAGGAGCGGTGTAATTAATCTTCTTTGGCACCGTTATACAGGATATTCTACAAGGAAAGAGATTGTAAAAGAAAGTATTATTTTTGAACACTTGCAGCGAGAAAACGTTTCCAAAACCGTTAAGCGCCCTAGATTTAATATCAATGTTTACTAATGTTAAAATAGAGTCGATTAAGGTATTAATAATTTTAAACAATTTTAATAAATGACAACTCTATATTATATATATATGTATATATATATATATATATATAGAGAGAGAGAGTTTGTATATATAGAGTTGCATATACAGTTGTATGTAACATACGTTTTGCAAAACTTCACATCTTGATGTCAGCCGATGATAATCCAGAACTCCACAGGAGTTGTTGCTGGCCCCTAATCTTCAAAACTGATTGCATAAGAACGCCCTGCGTGCACGGCGACCGATAAAGCATCTACTGAATCAGCCATCTGTAGTTTAGCTGTACAGAATTATGAATTACAGACGAATAAAGATCGGTTTCATAATTTCATAAAGGCAATTCAGAAGTCGATTTTTTTGTTGAAAACTTTACAAGGATCTTTGGTTCAAAATTTACTTTAACGAACGACAACACTCATTGTCAGTTAGGAAGTATGGCTGCTATAGTAGAATACTCAAATTCTTACCTGGTCTCCTCAATCGCCGGACTTAAATTAAGCACGCTTGGATTATCTCAAGCGTATTCAAATATATGTTCGAGAGGTGTGTTTGAGAGACCTATCCAGTGTATTCCCCACACAAATACTACAGGGTCTACTACTATTCCATTTAAGAACGATTGCCATAGGATGAGTTTAATAACCTCATAAATCTGATAAAAATCCGCTGTTGGCAAATCCTAAATGACCGCCGCTGTTAAAAACTTTATTCACCGTCATCGTTATTATTCATCAATTTTTAAGAAGAATAAGCTGAAACCCTTACATACTTTGTAATTAGTTTTATTAAATTCTAGTCAAAAATAAATGTGTAAGACATACAATAATAAATGTGCATAAATATATACCTAACATACAAAATTTGAATAAGCAAACGAGCAAACGGATCACCTGATGGTAAGCGATAACCGTTGCCCATGGACACCCAACACCGGAGGAGTTACAGATGCGTTGCCGGTCTTTTAAAAGGGAATAATGGGGGAAGGGGGGGATGGGCCTCCAAGCACTATTTTATGCCGGTTTTCTGTGAGGCCGTGGTATCACTCCGGTCGAGCCGGCCCAATTCGTGCCGAAGCATGGCTCTCCCACGGTAGAATTACGTTGTCATATAACAAATTATTTATACAATTTCAAAAGTTATAAGCTATATCATCATGATCAATTATGCAGTAATTGGCCCCAATTACCTACTGCTGACACGATATGCTGACAAATTAAACATAAACCAACGGAAACAAACTGACTGAATGAGAGTTACAAACGTAACACATTAAGAATTTTCAAAGCGCAATTCAACCTTCTCCACCTCTCAAACATGTGTTAATAAGATCAACTACAAAGAAAATTATGGAGCATGTCTGTTTGGGTTGAATTCAAAAGCTATGGCCGTCCGTCCGCTTATTTGCCTACACTGGGTCAACACAACCCAAGGTGGGGGGAATAGGGGAAGCATTAGAATCAAATGTAAGGGCCGAGTCTAACCGGGCACTGAATTCATTACCGCAGTAGAGTAGTCGTTAGTGGTTTACGACTCTGTTCACAAACTCTTTGATATAATGCTCCCAACGGTGCCTTCTCGGTAACGTACGTTGCGAATGTCATGCTATATTTAATGCGTTGTATTCGTGCAATATGGCCATTACATTTTTGTTTCCTTTTATATTGTTCATGAGATTATAATGTTTATTCATTTGCGTTTGGAAGTTTGGCGCGTTTGTTTTGCTTTTTTCAACTCTGTGGAGACGCTTCGCATTTTTTTTATAATTATTTTTATACTAAACTATTGAATAACCTCTAATCTAAATGGAAATTTTGAGAAATGACAATCAAAGTAATTATGAAAAAGCATTTAATTAGACCTGTTTATGTCTGATCTGTCTGTAATATACGCTATATTATCCCTCCGGTAAAAGTTTGCTCAGCTACCCGCATCTTACGTATTTTCACTTCAAAATAGCTCCGTGTAGCGTGGTGTTCGTCGTCGTGTCCCGATTTTATAGCGATCGGCTTCGCCTTCAACCCCTGCGAGGGTCGGCGACCGCCTGTTACGTTGATATATGGATGGTTTTGCTTAATTTTTTGTGGGTTTCCTCTTTTTCTTTCTTTTTCTAGTGGTATTTTCTTTCTGGCAAGCCAAGGTTGTTGGCGCAGCCATTAGGGACTACGCTGCCGAGCTTTTCTTCGTGCGAGGTTGCTGGCACTTGTTGGTTGCGCGATTGTAGACGCAGCTGGTAGGCATACAATCGTAGGAGTGGCCGCAGGACGTGCGGTCTTGAGGCTCTTTTTATTTTTCTGGGAGGCTACGTGGGGTCCTGGTTACTCGCTGGTTTTGATGTCCCCGGAATGACTCAATTAAGTGTGATGGTGTTCACCTTTGATTGGTAGTCATCTTTTGAGGGAGACTCTTTGGCTGAAATAGTGTTTTTATCAAGTCATTGTACTCTTCTCAGATGGGTAGTCGGGCTGGAGATTGTTCGACGCCTTTCCTCGGCGAGGAAGGGATTTCAGTGAGTGATGACGGATATCTTCTCGGGGATTGCTTGCATTGCTCGAGTTGTCCCGCAATTACTTAATTAGTTCGCGCTGCTTTTGAGCACAGATCTTTTGCACGAGCTGAACGTGCGGCTTGCTCTTCAGTAGCGTCATATTAATGTGACTATACCGGATCAATGTTATTTCAAAAACTGCCCACCGGCTCTGTATCTGCTATTAGGTTGTGGGGCCAATTATTGCCCCACATTAGTGAGGGGATTGTTTTTATGGCTTCTCGTAGGTACTCTGCGCAAAAACTATTTAGGAGTCTGCGGTTAATTCGTGCTGCTACGAATAGAGTCGGCAATCCTGAACTGTAACGAGTTTGTTACAGTATCAAGACGAGAGTGGAGGTTGCAGATTTTCCGAATATCACAGGAACCACCTGTAGTACACGAATATATAGGCACTTCCTGATATGATGCACATTAATCAATATTCGTGAATAGTTAAAAAATATGTTATTTGTTACGTAATCACATTTGCAGTAGTATTTCAAAATTAGAATCGGCCAATTTAAGGTGTAATCCTTGCAATGTTAACATTTATTTTTAATCAGTCTTAACGAAAATTTGCTTTCCTACGCACACACGTTAATTGACTTACTTCGTGTCTTTAACCTTATTCAGGGTAAGCCAAAATATACATAGCGTTTATTTAATTATGGTCGCGTAATTACTTACTTTATTAATTTTTGTTCATGGATCAAATTCCCTACGCCTTTAGAAATTTAGAACGTCAGCGGGCAATAATCTCCTTAGCATTGCCTTACATTCAACGCTAAAATATTTTTAAGCTTATATTATGTAAATCGTATTACTGCTCCAGTATTACGTATGCTTGGACTACCTTCATTATAAGCTGGTTATGCGCGATGTAGGCAGTAAAATAACGAACGGCGTATTCTATTTAAGTTTGCAATCCAGATGAAATCTAGATCTAGACGAGATAGAATAGATCCTGCAAAGAATCATTTTATGGGTGGCAGCAATTGAAAACAGATAAGACATGATTATTTTTAATAGTACTAGATTCTATAAAAGAGTCGTTTTCATGACCAAATAAATCTCTCCGATTATTGCGCAAAGTATTTTTTTTAATGATGTTATACAACAGTTTATATGATTATTTATATTCCTTTTTATGTTTTATTTATATAAAAAATGAAGGTCGGTTAAGAGGATTCTATCATTAACCTTACATTGTGTAATTTGATAACACTGTGTCTAAGGCATTTCCGTTTTATTATTTGTTTTTATGTGTAGTTTTGTGGTCATCGAAGTGTGGTATTTGTATCAATTCTGTTGTATATGTTACCAACAATCTGTATAATTTGTACTCTATACAATATCTAGATAATCTATAAAATATTATTTATAATATATTTGCCTAGGTATTTTATACAATAACCCTAGCGCAGTTAGTAATATATGTAAAAGATAAGAGCAAGAGGATATACTTGTGTCAAATGTACAAAAAATTCTGCGATACCAAAAAGTGTTCTTGTCTTAAAAGTAAGATTTTGTGTACTTTAAAATGTAATAATAGTTCCTCCTGACAGAATATGTAATATTACAAGCTTTTATTTCGGGTCAAATCTTAGTACTCGTATTTACTTGCTGCCTATTAAACTTTAAAAAAAATATTTAATACAATACAATATAAACAATAAATTTAAATACAAGTACTTACATCTCGCGACAAGCTTTAATAACATATAAATTGTGTTAAATGTGCTAAACCTGAAATAACATTATAAGATAACAGTAAAAGTTTTAGTGTAAAAGTTTATTTTTTTCTATTTAGCGTATTTAAATAAAAGCTTGTTTGTAAAGAATTTTATTACCTAAAGTTTTTTACTTACTTAGTTATTAGAATTATTGTTACAGAAATATATTGATTCTTAATTTTTTATACATATTATATATTTGAGTATTTATAAATTAATTGTATTTTATTGTAATTCAGTAGTTACAGAAAAGTACTTTTTTGTATCCCATTCATTAATTTTATTTTTAATGTTCCCCTTAAAAATCCTCAAGATTGTTAATTTTAATAAAGTTGCTTTTAAGTAACAGAACTGAACAGGGGCAGTTAACATTGAAGAATATATACCAAGATCTATTTATTTTACGCATTGCCAGTGGAACGGGTACTTTACATAATCTTTGGGAATTGTGTTCATTACCTTGGTAACGTACAATATTGTTCGTAATATTCAAAACATTGTCTGGACGCCATTCTTATTTTATGCATTACCTTATTATTGTGTATTACCTGAATTATACAGATTGCCGGTAACATATATGTACATCAAATTAAAATCTTCATTAAACTAAACCAAAGCAGAATGGTGATTCATAATAGTTATTGTGTTGTTACTTCGAACTGAGCTGATAGGTAGCGTTCAACGTAATTAAATTCGATTTACACAACATTACATGAAATGTTGATTCGTATTAAATTCCTTTGTCGTAATATTCGTAACGAAAATTTTGTAAATTCACTTATGAATTTACTGCGTAGGCGATGTTTAGTTGAATCGTAGTCGATGCTAAATAAAAAAATACTAAAATTAACATAGTTTAGTTTGACATGTCACATACAATAAAATAGTAACATTACTAAATCAATAATCCAAATTTAGATCTCGTTAGACTATTTTTAGTTTAGTTTGTGGTTTCTTGAATCGGAATACGTCGTTTCACGGTAACAAATTAAAATTTTGCAATATTTAGTTTGCATCAATAGTATTGTATTCAATGTCTGTAATACGATGCGTTTATAGTGCAGTTCTCCAACTTTTCATCTACACCATAAGTTAACGATTAGGGACCAGAGAAAATTAGAGAATAAAACATGGAATCAATGAATTGGACTTGCTAATTTGTTTATGATTTAAAACATAAAATAATAATGTAATAAGCTAATATGAGCTTAATAGCACCATCCCAAATGTACTCAAGCAGAGATTTGAGTTTGAATTTTGCAATACGGGCCTTAGTATTGGGTAGCCTATTTATTGCGGAAAGCGAACATAATCAACATCTTCAATGAAACACAATGAAAAAATATCAGCTTTAAGATATTGAAAAATGATATTCATCATTAAATAAGTCAATAAAGAGATACAATCCAAATATGACTGAGCGAGAGATCTTGTTTTGCCATCACACATACTATCAATTAGACTAAATTAGATATATGTTCAACATATTGTCAACGCTAAGTCAAGTCAAGAAATACATACTGCATGGCAATAAGAATTTATAACAAAATACCTGATAGAATAAAAAGACTAAATGATAATAATTTTAAATCTAATCTCCATAAATTTCTACTGGATAAAATGTATTACGACATTGATGAATACCTCAATGACAAATTAAAGTAATTAAATTAACGGACTCAATTTTACTAACATGACATTTAAATAGACATTAAAACAATTTATAATATGACTTTGTGAAATTTATGTAATTAATATAATTATAATGTAATGTTCTGACCTAAATATGCTCTTGTGTAGATTTTTTCTTTATACATTATGTAAGTAGGTAACAAAATATTTACATTACAGATTTAAAGTTTGTTTAATAATAACTTATAACATATCAATAAACAGAAGAACAGAATAGTAAATGTAACATAATATTAGGAACTAACAAACTTTAAACATTTGCACGTCGAATAATCGATTGAATATGTCGGGATTATACTATGTCAACCTTACTAACCATATTCTCGCAAATAAATGATTGACTCCTGACTCTTGAACGTGAAATAAGTAAATTGGCTAAGACGTATAAACGATGCATAGCTATGCTTAAAGTAAATTATTTTCTTTAAGGTTTAGAAGAATTTAAGAAAATTGACAATAAATTGGTACACTTCAATTAGCATTAAGATGGCGTTCAAAATAAAGAAAATTTAACAAGTGTAATTCAACCTGCTTGTTGAATTTTCAATATTGAAAGGAATATCAAAAATTAAACTATGTATTGACAATGGTCAGTAAGTTGTACTATCTTAGAATAATTACTTAGATAAGAATTCACTTTAAAGAGCAATTAATAAACACTTCAATTCTTCATTTATGTATTAAGGAGTGTTTTTAATACCGTATACATATAAATTAAACTATTATATATAAATTAACTATACAATTTTTGAGGTAACCACTGTGATGCCATGATATCTATACTTACTTACTCGTACTTTACATATATTATTAAGCTGTTTTTTTTTGTTTGTTTGGTTAAGCGCACCAATCTCAGAAACTCTTTATGGAAAATGTTGCAAAAAGGGTGAAAAATTTATTCGAGTGCTTCCGTTGGATGCGCTGCGTAAACGGTTGAACCGTTACGTTAAAACTATATATGACAGAATTATTCCTCTTTACAATTAAAAAAAAGTCCAGAACGACGTATTTATATATTTTAAGATTGACTCACTATAACCTTATCAAATTAGTTCGAAATTAACGCAATCTGCAATATTTTTTTTAATAATATGATATTTCAATCTAAATTATAATCTTTATCTAAAAAGCATTTAATTGTGAACAACATTGTCCTGTTTCAAAATTCTACCTCCATGGGGGTTAAGCCCCCTTAACCCCCTTGGAGGTAACACGGACGAAACCACAGTTATAGTTAGTTGAGTAATATTTTCTGAACTCATAAGTACTGTAGGTATAGCACGTAAAACGTGTATGTGCATAGACGCGGAGCAAAGAAAAGTCCTTCTTGAGCGATCACATATTATCTGGTCAAATAATCATATAGATGATTTATTGGGACATGTCTCGGCGACGAAATGTTATAAGTAGTGTTGAAAGGCGAGGCGGAACGTTACATGTGTCACTGCCGAACGCTAGCAAAAAATTATCAAATAATCTTATCGACGTGCGTTACCTGTGTCGTGTTAATGCCCCTATGTTTCTCCACAGAATGAATAAATTTCTTACGATAATTTTATAACTATTTAGCATAACTACTGATTTATATCTATTGAGAACAACGATGCTTGTAGTGAAGGAAAAAATCTATCTACCATTTATAATACAATTTACCATTAAAAAAATATATATACAATAAATAAATATTTTATTCCTGAATGATATAAATTACTAAATTCTGTCATGATTCATTTCGTTTCAACGTAGCGTTTCATAATACTTACTTGTATCAGAATTTTTCGAGGCTGGTCAATGTTGGCCAAGTATAAAAGGGTGCTTAAATTATATAGAACCCTTACACTATAAAAAGGAAGCTAGCCCCACGTGCGTGACCAACAGTCCGATGCAAATTATGGCTGAATATACGTCCATCTATTCCATACAATAAACCCAAATGAGAGCTTTTAACGCAACACGGGAAATCAATAAAAACCGAAGAGTTTCTCTAGTTGCAGATTTTTGTTGAAGGAAATTATAAAAGGTAACGTGCGAGTTTGCGTTAGAATGTTATATTATTACCTTATTGGATATGTTTGAGTTATGTTGACGTAAAATTTTGCTGTTTATACGAATACTGCATGATACCTCAAATTACTTTTCATTTTACTATTCAGTTCACGTGTTACGTATACTATTCCTTTTACGTACACATCAGTGTACCTTAATTATTATCGTAAGGGGCCCCAAAACTTTCACACGGGTTACAAGTTCCAGGAGGTGGTTCTGTCTCCTCTCTCTGCAACACTATGAACCTGGCAACTTTACGTTGAGTCTATGAAATGCTAAGAGTTTTTATCTCTTTTTGTGTCTTTTTGGAGCACAAAAATCAAGCCCTATGATATATGACATTGATGGAAAAACAAAATGTAGGATCTAATAATATAATTATTAGATTTGATCTTACGCTATATTATTTAATTGTACATCGTGCATAAGTTTGTCTTTGTTGTTACTTTTGTTATTTTATTTGTCTGTATTGTCTGTCTTTGTATTTTAATTGTCTGTCGTGTACAGAAAAACCAATTATGGTTTATAGTGCACGGCACCATAATGTACCTAATAATTTTGAAATATTGTAAAACTAAATAAAATAAAACTTTAACCAGCAGTGGAAAAACATGCTTCAATTATGATAATGATATCAATAAAATTTCAGTTTAATGAATTCTATTTTAGTATGGAACTATATTACAGTTCAATAAATACATACAGACATAGCACTCATATGTGAAGATCTTTTTTTTTTTTTTTTTTTTTTTTTTTTTTTTTTTTTTTTTTTTTAGTCTCCAACATTTACCACATGCCAGATATATCAGGTATCGATATTCACTTCGAAGCTTCCAATACATCACAAACTCAAGGGTCTAATCTTTTTAGTAACGCATAAAATCAAAATACATAATAACCTTTATTAAACCTTTACAGACACTTATTGGCGCTTGGATCGATTTCGAGCGGCTGTCTGAATGATTCCTCGAATCTGAGTACCTTGAGGATGCCATCGCCGCGTAGGTTAGTCTTTAGTAGTTTTTTAATCTTGGTGTAGATTCTTGTGTTTTAAGGTCGAGTTGATCTAGGTCAGGGATTTGAATGATTAAACTTATTAGGTTTTGTGCACCATCAAAACTAAGGACTCACCAAAAGTCTTGAACTTCCAAATAATATATGAAAGAAGTTGTAAAAGCCATTATGTGATTAACAGCAACAAGTCAATAAAAAAAAATGCAGGGGTAATTTAATGTCACTGACTAACAGCAACAAGTCAATAAAAAAATGCGGACCTATTTAATACAAATAATAAACAAGAAATATACACGTATTTCTAGGCAATAAAAGGATATTTTAAGCTTATTGCTTTAACAGTATCATATCAGAATAACAAGTAAACTGCATTTTTATGAACTCGTTTCAACTTTACCACTTTCACTACGGCCCGAAGTGACTGTTTCGAGTTACTGTAGTTTGGATAAACCTTCCTATGCTTAAAGTTGGATGAAAATTTCAAAGTTGTAAATATTATCATTCTAACGTTAGCGCCTGAAAATGATTACAATTGAGTTGATCTGATATGTGTGTTTTTAGTTGATTAATAAAGTAGTGCAATGATTGTCAACTCATTAACATTAAGTTAAATTGAATAGAAAGGTCAACGACCAGGTTTCACTCTTTCTTTTAGTTTCTGAACTTCTACGACTATGTTACAATAGAGGTATTATAAAAAAATACTAAATTAGTAAATAACACATATACTTATAAACGTAAGTAAAATCTGTGCTATTATCTTAAACATTAGAAATCCCATCTCATTGTTTGAGTAGAAATTTTTTTACAGATAAACTAATCCTGAAGCTCCATATCTGACCAAGGTCATAGCACTCGTAAGTTTCAAGTACCTCAAATATTAACTCCCAAAAGATACTGAGTAGTTTGATACGGTATTCTATTCGAATTACTTTTGTTTCACTCATATTCTCTTTTTACTTTATCCCGAGTCCTTTATCCTTTATATTGCGTACCCATCAGTTATTGACTACAATCAAAATGGTTTCATAGATACAAGACTGAGGACAACTTTGATGTCGAGTGAAACACATTTAACAAGCTGCTAGACCGAGCTAAATACACAGTATACCATAACAAATCAGATGTATCTGTTATCCCAACTAATCCCAACTATCCCAACTAATATTATAAATGCGAAAGTGTGTTTGTTTGTTTGTTTGTTTGTTTATTTGTTTGTTTGTTTGTTTGTTTGTTACCTCTTCACGCTTAAACTACTGGACCGATTTCAAAAATTCTTTCACCTTTGGAAAGCTACATTCTCCCCGAGTAACATAGGCTACTTTTTATCCCGGAAAAATCGACAGATCCCACGGGATGCGCAATAAAGGCTTCGCTCAAAAACTACTGCACAGATTTTTATGCGGTTTTCATCAATAGATAGAGTGATTCTTGAGGAGTTTTGCGGCATTTTTTATCTCGGAAAAACGGATAGTCCCACGGGAAGCGCGATAAAATCTTCGCACCATAAACCGACTTCCGCGTATATGTAGCCGTGGGCAAAAGCTATGACCCTTAACCCTCTATACACCCAATCCCGAAATCCACGCGGGCGAAGCCGCGGGCAGAAAGCTAGTTATTTAATAAAATGATATTTCATTTAGAAATACTTAAGAATTTCTTTTTCATCTAATTGTTATACTTACACACCGAATTTTCTAAAAATGAGGTTACGTAGTGACATACGAGTGTGATAAGTATTTATCCATTTCAGGTTTTTCAGTTGAGTGCATTTCAGTGTTTGTAGAAAGTTATTTATTAGAAGTATTATATTTAACATCATCAGATAACTTTACTCTGGTTCCTTATGACAACGTTCCAACGATATGGAGAGAAAATACTTTTAAACATCTCATCAATATTAAACACGTATGCAACGCCCATCGTGTCAACAATGTCTAATCGGTTAATTAATATTTATGTCCTGGTGTCGAGTGGCAATGTGAAAATGGTTCGCAATGTTTCTGAAATCCACTGAAATATTGTGATTTCAAACGCTCATGTTAATTAAGTCAGCTTTAAGCTATGTAATATGTCGGGGAAAAGTTTGTTCGCGTTTATAATACGTATAAACTTTAAGTTTTACTATTTGTATTGTCATGAGTAGATGACATAAAAATATGGTTTCCATTAATATTTTAATTGGTTTTTTGCTTTTAAAATGAGCGTATTCTGATTAATAAAAACGACACATTGTGTAATTTAATTACAAGAAAAAAAACGCAACGCTAGCAGCGCATAATTTGTTTATATTAAGATTTAGATCTAAAAAAAAAATACTCCAGTTGTTTAATATGACTAAGGAAATAAAACACTTGTTGTGGTAAATAGATCAAACAATGTAATCGGACCATGTATCATGCCCGATGTGAATTTAATTATGAAGCTATATGGTGGTGTTCGATCGGTTCCAACACCTAGCAGTGCTCGTTAACGACACCAATTTTCATGACGAGAATCTTGTGAAAGCTGAGATGAAAAAAGATTGCAAGTATCTTGACTTGAGTAGAGTTTTAGTGGGGTAAAGACGGGAGTATACTATGGTAATTTATGCTTGTTTAATTATACTTAATAGGTAGTCCAAGACTAACATATTAGTGAGAGGAGGAAGATCGAAACGGACATAGTAAACCACCAAAATAGATAAGAATGTTACCACGACACTCGGTTCAATAATTTATTACAAGATTGTAGTTACGTATCGAGGGAAGTATATGGATGGCTTGTTTCTAGTCGAGGAAAATGTCAATAGTGTGTTCGGCGAAGTAAGAGGGACGGTGCATTACTTGCACTTTTCAATTGGCATTTTTGGGAAATGAGCTCGCTTTTGACAGCCTCAAACTCAATTATCTTTGAAATGTTACGAATAACAACTTGCAGGACACAGTTCTCGATGCAGGAGATTAGTTATAAAAATTAATTGTGTGTGAATAGCAATGATTTTGGTCAAGAGAAATTTGTTTCAGAAACAATATTCTTTTATGAAAATATGGAGGACCGAAGCGTAGGCTGTTAGGAAGGGTAAGGGAGAGTGGACTCAATGCGATGGATTTTAGATGCTTTTATAGGCTTAAGGAGAGGAATTTGGAAATCGTTTTTATCTTGGAGTTAGACTTTATAACCATGAAGTTTTCGTTATCAGATGTGTAATAAAAAAAATGTGTGTGTGTGTGTGTGTACGTCAGGCATTCGAAAATAACGTTTCCAGGTAAAAATAGCTATTTTGAGGCAATATGTATGGGAAAATGGCAAAGAACGAGTAAGAGATGAAAACTATTGTATCATTTTAGTTAAAGTTTGCAATTTATAGGGATAGTCCTTATGAAAGGTGAGAGGGAGGCACGAGTGCTCAGTGAGTTAGTAGTACACCTAGAGAGTAAATAATTTTGTCTGGCTCTTCCAAAACTTAGAGCAACACCCTTAATGCTAAACAACAACTATATCCACGAAACTTTGAACAGGGGAATTAAAAGCGGAATTAAATAGCGTGGGTGGAGAAATTAGGTTGACAACAAGAATAGACTTCAGGCGCAGGAAACATATTTAATTACAATAAAGAGAACTTTTGTGCAGGTAAAATAAATTTGAACGCCGCATATAACGAAATTAGCAGAACTTGAGAAACTTGAATATGTTCGTGTCACTCAATAAAGAAAATAACGAATGAGATGTAAGAAATAAAAAAAAAAAACAGTTTAATAAAGAGAAACATATACACGAGACAATATATACACATTATTTATTTACACAATAAGATATGAAGAAAAATATGTCTACGGAGGGTGTAAAAGCGAGTGCAAACTATTGACCCCTGCATAGCTGTCCGTCATTTTTGCGTGTTATCGCTGACGAAAAACAGATGGCGCTACGTGTGCTATGTAGCGTTCGTGCGTTCGACAGCAGCCGAATTTATCCGAGCGCTCTCGAGCTCAGAGGCTTCGTGGCGACTTCACTTCTCATTTACTTAGTCGACGAGTGAGCACATGTTTTTCAAAATACCCGCTATAGTTTTCTATTAAATATTAGTTTTGTAAATAGTTACGTCATTCTCTTAATAATAGCGTGGATCTTCTTATAGTACCTATATACACATAACACGTCATAACAAGAAAATAACTTACATTAGGTCTGTATGGAGTATTTTTAAAATATGTATACAATTTGTTCATATAAATCAGAAATCCGGACGTCCATGGCAGGGTACTGCAGGGCAACCTCAACCACTGCCGCGCGGCGCAGGATCTCCTGATCCAGACGCTCGCGGAGGGTGACGTTGCGTTGGCGTTCGTCGCAGAGCCCTACTCTGTCCCGAACCTCCCAAGATGGTTCGGGGATGACCTGGGCTCTGTAGCCATATATTGGGCGAGCGACAGGCCGCACTGTACCCCCCTCGCCAGAGGGCCGGGATACGTGGCCGTGGAGTGGGGGTCCACGGTCATGATAGGCTGTTATATCTCCCTGAACTGCGGCCTCGCCGCATTCGAGGCATTCCTGGACGGGCTGGCAAACTGCGTTCGCGATTGCGCCCCCCCGTCCGGTTTTCGTCCTGGGTGACTTCAACGCCCACTCGAGAGAATGGGGCGACACCCGGGACGACGTAAGAGGGGAGACACTCCAGGAGTGTGCGGCGGGACTGGACCTTCGGCTTCTAAACCGAGGTTCAGTCAGCACCTGCGTGCGGTCGATCGGCGACCTATCGTGGGCGACTCCCACTGCGCACCGCATGGTGTCGGGATTGAGGGTCGCGGACGAGGTGGTCACACACATTTCGATGTTTTCGATGTGTCCCTCCGCAACCCTCCTCGCACGCTCCAGGAGGACAGCCGTGCGCGGCGTTGGTCCATCAAGCGGCTGGATCGAGATATATGGCTCTAGCCGCTGCCCACGTCGCGGACTGGTCGGAGGAGGGACGGATCTTGCCCAATCTCGGTGCAAGCGCAAACGGCGTAGCTCGGGGAGACATTGACGTCGATTTGCGACGTCTCTATGCCCCGAGTCAGGCCGTCTCGGCGGGGCTCTGCGTACTGGTGGAATGAGGAGATCGCGCGGCTTAGGATTGCTGTTATAGTCGCGCGCCGCCGGTACCTTAGAGCCCGTCGAAGACGACAAGCCTCAGTCGAGGAAGTTCTAAGCGCCAGAAACGCGTACGGAGCCGCAGCTAAGGCGATCAGCATCGCCATCGCTGACGCCAAGGCGAGGTCCTGGAACGAGCTCCTGGAGGGACTAGAGAGGGATCCATGGGGGCACCCGTACAAAATGGTACTGGGCAAGCTCCGACCATGAGGCCCTCCACTGACAGAAACCCTGAACCCCGATACTGTGGGACTCTTCCCACAGTGTTGGATACGCTCTTCCCGAGGATCCATGACAGTTCCTCCGTAGCCCTGTCGCCCGCTCCGTGGTCGGACGACATGTACGCGGCGACGTATGCGTCGCGGCGTGTCGACCGGGGGAGTGATGGGGGGAGCGCCCTGGAACCCGCGCACGAAGTGCCTAAGCGGGAGTGGCACCGAAGGATTGTGGCGGCCTGGCGTGCGCAGCTCGAATTGCGGATCTGCTCGCGCCAGCGGGCCGTCGGTGCCGTACTCCCGCACCTTGCAGCTTGGCTCCACGGGAAGTAAGAGGTCACCTACCGATTGACTCAGATACTCACCGGGCACGGCTGCTTTTATTGGATCGACACATTGCCACCTCGACTCGGCCCAGCACACGCTGGCCGAGTGGCCGGGAGTGCCCCGCGTGGGTCTCCGAGCGCCGAGTCTTGGTCGCAAAGATCGGGCGAGATCTGTCTCGAGATGGCTGATCCCGCTTGAAGAAGGCGGCGTCGGGCCAGATAGCCTGGCCTGAGTCGCTGGTGGGCGCGACGTAGTTCACGCCCGTGGAGGCGACCCGGGAGGGACCTCACCCCCGGATAGCCGTGAGGTGACGTCGTAGGAGGTTGGAGGGGAGGAGGCGGCAAGATCACTCCTCCCCGAGAAGGGCTCCCCTAGCGCACCCAGGGGAGTAAAGGCCGGGGGTCCTCAGATGCGACACTCGATCCTGAGGGCCCCCTACAACGCCTGAGGATGGCCATCGCTGAGGTTTTTAGCGGGTAGGCCAGCCGGGGTATGCAATTCAAAGCATTTTCCTCAGCGGCACAAAAAAAAGGTAGTGTTATATGAAAATTATACGTAGTTTTATTTATAGTAGTATATTTTTAAATGTTCAATCAAATCCGATATCAAATAAGTAACAAAATTTTATGTAGTATAGTAGATAGTACTAAAGGTTAATATGAAATGAATAAAAAAAGCCATTACAATTTATATAAATAAACCCTGTCTAAGTTCTTACGTAATATGAGAAACATTTACATTCGTTTATCTCCCTCTATTGTATCAACGTTTCTTAAACAGTTTTCATCCCAAGTAAGGGGTTCAGAACTCGTGAAATTTAATACAATTAAGTAAATGCTACAAGGCAGTACTCGTACTCCTTTATAACGGAACTTTAGATGTTTTTATTCGATTTTCGAGCGCAAACACTAAAATTCGCGCGAGTATTCTTCGTCTTCAGTCAAGTTGGAACACTCTTAGCAAAAACTAGATAACGGACTAATAGAAGCATGCGATGCAGTACTAAAGTAGGGTGAAGTAGGTAACACTACGTAATTACAATTACATTAAGTGTGAAGGTAATTTCGTTTCGCCGTGCATTACTTCTAATGCACTGTTCAGCTCAGCAAAGATGTACAATTTAACTTTGTTTCATTTGGTATATAAATAAAGATCTATATTTTTCTATAATTTTCACATTTTTGTACATTCTTTGGATAGTTTTTCTAAATTATGAGTATTGTAATATGACAATCAAACTAATAGTTAAGCAACCAATAGACCATAAATCATATCTAGGACTCGATTGAGTGCTAATTACATTAAAGTAAGATTGTAAGGGGTCAAAATAATAGCAAAAGTTCACAATAATCTACTATGTATACTATTATATTTGTTTATTATTTTACCAAACAAGCAGACTGCCCAATTAAGGGTAAGTTACAGATTTCTAGTACATGTGGTACGCGCGACATCTATATATATAAAAATCAATTGCTGTTCGTTAGTCTCGCTAAAACTCGAGAACGGCTGGGCCGATTGAGCTGATTTTGGTTTTAAAATGTTTGTCGTAGTCCAGGGTAGGTCTAAACGGTGAGCAATAAGGAAAAATTGCGAGTAAGATAGAGTAAGACGACAATTTCATTTTCCCATATAAAAGTTGATCACTTACTTTCTGTCAAACATTTGACGGTATTTGTACTCTCAGTTCCACTCGAATTGAAGAACGCATTAAAACAAGACTTTTGAATCGACAACATAATATCAACTTTGCTTATAACATCGAGTATTTAAATTTCAAAATATAAAAATAATTAATGTGTTGACATATTTGATGGGTGCCAACCTATTGTCTATGGTAAAATGTCACTTGAAATGTAAACGCCTCTTTGCTGTGCACCTATACTATAATTCTTTAATATTCCTAAAAATCTAAAAGCAACAAATTTCAATAAAATTAAAAAAGTATTGTGTCGTGTGTTTGTGACTTACTAAATATGCCTCCAATAATAAGGCGGTACGAAGTTCACCGGGTCAGCTATCTTTATATAAAAATGAATAAAAAAGAAAAAAGTGACGTTAGTTCTGTCAAACAAATTTAATGTCATCATATGTCATTTCAAGTAGGAACAAAAAACTGCCACTTTACAAATCTTTTTGACAGGACGAAGTCTGTCGGGTCCGCTAGTTTGTAATAAATCTGGAACCTTCATAAGGAGCATCCGACTTTGCCAACTTAAAACAAGTAAAGACACAATACCTCATAATTTCACTCACTACCATGTTATCTTACCCTTCAAACTAAATACAGCAAAGCAAATAAATACTATTGGTGATTAGGTAGAAAAACGTGGTATAAAGTCTCGTTCCGGTAAAAGTTAGAACTTTGTGTGATTATGTAATACTCGTAATTACTCATTTTCTCCCACAACTTCGACCGTCTTATATCAGATTTACCCATCAAACAGATTTACATTGAAGATATACTTTGGAATGTCAAAAGAAACGGAAAAATAACATATATTTTATATGTATTTATTAATTTTAATATTTGAATATAAGTATGAGTTTTTATGTATAAACGACGTTATAAAATTTTGCGTATTTTGTTTCATAATACAATCTACTTTCTCGACCAGGAGAAAGTGATGTACTCAATAGTTTTGTCAAGAGAATACCATTAGTAATATAGAATGTATCAACTAAATATAAGTAATATGATACAATCGTTTAAACATACATGAAAGATACACGACTGTACGAATTCTAGGAAGAGCTTCCTCACCATTATGCTAAGACTTATCAGAGTAACATTGACGTCTTCACAATCTATAAGCCTGTTTTGACGTGATTGTACGATTGTCATAGTTTGTCAGTCAAAATTATGATATTTTGACAGACCTATGGGAATGTTTGCACCTGACAAAAGGAGTTTCTTAGATTGAAAATTTGGTTTACAGGAGTAATTTCTAAAGGAGTCCAGGTAAACTCGATGGGGCTCTATGTCGAGCGTGCCAAAAATGAAGGAGGAGGAAATATGATTTCGATAGCAAAGAACTAAAATGATGGCTTGAATATTGGTGATATTAGCACATAATATTTTAAGACGTCAGGGTCTGTTACTTGTAAAAACTTGCATATTCCATATTCACAACGTATCAAAATTTGATCGAGAATTGTCAACATTTTTTAAAAGATTCCACTTATTTTTTCGAGATTTAGTATGAATTTAGTACAACGCGTCAACATCTGTCGACTTTTTTTTAGATAGATCTAATTTTCACTTTTGTTTTTCGAAATTTACAAATTGGTAGTAATTTAGCTACACCGGGTCCACCGGTGCTGGAAGTTGTCAATGAAACAAAAGAGATTGGTAACCTCTGGTTTAGAGTATTAATACTAAAATCCTTAAAGTTTAAGCATAAAAATTGAAAAGCCTTTAGAAACATATGATCGAAGTTTTCTCATATAATATTTTATATTTTATATCCATTGCCATGGTATGCCTTTATCGTCACTCTCAAGGCTTTTAACCGATCGGTAATAAATATTGCAAGCTGCGATACTTAGCAGCCATAACATGAATTGTTATGATACGGCTTTCCTTTTTTTATTTGTTACTTTAAGTGATTTTTTTAGAAGATTAGTTATTTACAAATAAACCATTATTAATTAATTGATTTCTATATTGCGTTGATAGTAAAGTACAATTGATCAATCACATTGAATCTAGCAGGAAAGAAATAGAGTAGATATTACCAAAAGATTTTATCAAACTCTGAGTATCAAATGCGTAGTACTATTAAGCCTTGAAAGACGCTTCAAAATTAAAAAAAAATCGCATACGCCTCAACTTAAGCCCAACCAACTTAATATAATACGTGCGACGACCCACCGATACTTGAAGTAGATCGAATACAATATGTGATCAAGTTTTTGACGTTGCAATCTATCGTTAATTTCCCCCGAGGTTTACCTGCCGCCACAATAAAGAAACTATATTATTGTTACCCACATTGTACTTGGAATAAAGTATTTCGTTACATTATTATGATGACGGTCTTGGAGTGGAAGCAAAGATTATTTCCTTCGCTATTGGAACATGTTATATGGAAGACCGCGAGCGGTTCAATTTAATGAATTGTTAATGGTTGCGACGCCGAGTGAATCGGCATTCTGTACTTTTCTGTGTAAGTACACTGTTCTGTGTATTTAATTGTCAATGGCAATTGATAATAATTTATTTAACAACGCAAACTGTAAGTCAGGGATATTAACCTTGAAACCTTTATGTTAATACAAATTAAATGAAGGCATTAGTTAGCTGCTTAATTGATGTAGTTAAGCTTTGACCTGAGTTTTACATTCTTATTCTGTTGTGTTCTTATGGAGAATAAAGTAATTACATATCGAATCTAAAAACAACACCGCTTGGTTAAAAGTGTATTAAAATTGTAATACTATATAGATAAAACTATGTGTTTATTTATTATGCTTGAGTAATGTATTCTGTCCGCTTACTTAAGGAACCTTACCTCAGTGGCCATATTGGCTAAGTTTTCAGGTTACATCGGTGACCAGTTTGGACTTCAAATAGAGTCCTTTCCTTTCTGTTGGATGATATTGATCTACATAAGGCTCATTGAAAGTGATTAGTCCTTTGTAACTTCACTGGCAACATACACGCCACTTTAAAGCATTGTCAAGTCGAACTGAATTCGTCCTCTTTCTAGAAGATGGACTTATCTAGCTGCAAAATTAATCTCAGGTAAACATAATCGTCATCAACTTCCAGTGTCAAGTCTCTAATCTTCACAGAAGTGAGTGCAATTCGATATTATTTTTATATTATCCAGATTCATTTTAAGGTCACTTCTTGGTAAATTCTACTGGTGTTTTTGAGCATTTGAGGATTGTACCCAATTCTTCCACTTTCCACCTTGACAACGATAGGCGTCGTTGATATTAATTACTTGATTTCTCCAGTGTAAAAGCTCAAGCACAACCTTGTCCAATGTGAAGTAATCAGTAATGTCACTGTCTATCTTACCGTTCACACTAGAATGCAATACGAACACTGCTATTTAAATTAAAATTATGTTTGTAAAGTGTCATAAAAGTTGAAGTTTGATAGAGCTTCCAAAAAAAAAGATCACGTAATAGCAAAATATTTGATTACGTGAAAAACGTATTATAGTTTTTGAGCCTTGAATCCAAAGTTCTATAACATGTTATGAGCCCATGACATTGAATATTTTTATTTTTGTGGAACAAAGTTGTATTAAGCAATGATATGGTCATCAGTCACTGCTTATATTACAACATATACCTAACCTGCATCCGTTTTTACCAATACCGACGCTTGGTACTTGAGTAAAAGTAGAAATAATTGAAATTATTGAGACCAAAATTAATACCGTTGTGAATTACCATACCTCACAAAGATAAAGATAATTTCACTCTATTCTTGCTAATAACAAAGAACATAGACACTGTAAGCACTGTGGTTATTCAGCTATTGTTCAAATAAAAAAGAGAAATATATTTTATTTGGAAGACGTAATTTCTTTGTGGCAAACTTAGAAATTAAAATCTTGGATTTTCAGTAAGAACCGAACACACTATAGGGTAGGTAGGTATATATGTTTACATCACATTTAAGATATCATGAAAGTTTAAAATTGGTAAATGTAAATAGGTACAAAGCTGTAAAGTTTATGTACAGTTTAAATTAAATGGATTTTCATTTAACACTATTAGAACGCTAGCGAAAGAACCATAGAAAATAAATGAATACACATTATAGTAACCTGTACGATGGTTCTGCATGATTTTACACAGTTTTCTCGTATGTACTTGATCTGTAATAAGTTAGTAATATAGCTTATATGTAAAGTTTTACAATATTTCAGTTTTTTAGAAAACAATTTTGGGAAAAGAGTTAAACATTTTTAATGATGTAATGGAGATAAATTTTCTAATGATACATTAATCAATTTTTTTAAACAAAAATGCATCTTGACTTTATACAATCCCAATAAAAGGATAATATTTTTATAGTTCAAGTTAAACTGATTTAATAGTTGATGAGACAAAAGATACCTTTAAAAAGGTTTATAGGCTTAGGGGAACCAATATTATACATAATGTGAGCAAAAACGATTTTAGTTTTTATATAAAGATATATAAGAAATGTAGCTGCCCTAAGCAATTCTGGCAGCGATCGATCATTGAAGAGGCTGCGTCTACAAAACGTGGGGTGGAATAACCCGCGAATCTCAAAACGAACGGGATGGCGGAGCAGTGTGGATGCCCCTTGTCCTATCTATGGTACAAAGGATCATAAGTCAAGTTCAAAGTTCCTCAAGTAGCTAACTACCTATGCCTAAAGAATTCTGAAGAAATTGATAAATAGAAATCTGAAGTGCACCTTCAGGTCAGGACTATAAGGACCCTCCTTAATATATATCTCTAAATATACACATGGAAATAATTAGAAGTAATAAACATCCTACATTTTTTTTACTATTTAGTTTAAGTCTAAACATATAGTATAGTTTAAAATCCGGTTTTTATTTTGTAAACATTTTTATGACTAATTTCCCCAATGATGTATGCATTTAATCTACCTCTACCTAAAAAAATATTTTGTTACCTTACTGTTATTATCTTTACATTTCGATAGTGTCTGCATTTTATCATCATTCTATGGGATTAAATCAATCAAAAAGTAACCTTGTGTAATGAAGTTCAATAAACTTTATAACACACCTGCTTATTCGCTGGTCAGCAATGTTTAAATGTAATAAAAATGTCGCACACGAAGCGGTTCTATCAAACGCGCATCAAAGAAACATGACGTGCGCCGGTCTTAGTATGGGCGGTTTCTCCCGAAAAGTCCTTATTGCGTGCTTACGATTTCCCGAGGGCTAATGGGCGAGTGCGATTTCGCTGACAAATAAATATGTACTGGGCTCTCCCAGCTAGAGTAATTGGCGTGCGGCCGCGAAAGGTCATATTTCAGCTCAGGGTTAGACTTTATTTGTTGCTGTCTTCGTAAAATAGTTCAACAATTATATTAAGCTATTACCTTAACTGATTGCATGCGTGCGTTGGTAAGAAAAGTACACAAATAAAAATTTCCAATAATTTCCAAAAATAATATATAGGCATTGTAACAGCTGGTTTGTATAATTTCAAAATAGGTTAGCATAGATATAATAGTATGAACACACTTTTGTTTATATCAACGCTCTATTTAAATGAAGAATTATGAAAGTACAGATGATCTTGGAATTAATCTACCTAAAAAAATTATAAATCAAGATTAATAGCGACATAAGGTATAAAGCGTTAACAAAATTGATTTGTCCGTCCTAAAGCTAATGCGGATTGTCCACTATCAATTGATAAGTATATCGTGAAGTTAGGGTCTTGTTTGAAGAAACTATTAAGAGAATAGCGGGTTTTACGGCCACACGAGAGGGTTCAGTAGCATGCAACACGATAAAGCACCAGTTAACATAAAAGGAACAGGAATTCCTTGAGCAATAAAAAGAAACACCCCAACTTGTGCGTGACCACCGCGCCCCATGAAAATTCATATTTATTTTCGTTCAACAAACGATAGCACGTTTCGAGGGTCACGTTCAAATGAAGATGGCATCGTTACAATTATTTATCAATAAGTTTGAAGGACATGGGTAATTTGATGATATACTTTAATATGTAGGTCAAGATTGATATGTAAAAATGTTTAATGACTTAGTTTCTTGAATAAAAACATTATATATATCATCATTTCAATCGCCATACGCCAACTACTTGACAAATTGATAGAGCATTCTCCATGTAGGTATTTTTGGGCCATCTCTCATCACGCTGGCCCAAACCGTAGCTTTTATAGGATGTGTAAGTGGGATGGTTTTTTGATAAAAGTGAATTTTAAAGATTGTACGTTATATGATTTGATTTACTGTTTTGTTTTTTTTTAAACGTCGCCGCACTTTGTGGTTATCATGCGTCGTGGGTACAGTCACAAACATAGAAATCTCATATGCACAGACACCCAGACCCGAACAAATTGTCGGAACCGGTGTCTCTGCTACAGACAGACAGTGACGGAGATCACATCTGTCAGGCCACCTAGAAACATGTACCGGAGTACGTAGTTATACACGTTATCGACGACACTAAAGTAAGTTTGACAAAGAAAGTTATAATAATAATAAACTCTTTATTGCACACAAAATAAATACAAGAAATAAAGTTAACAAACAAAGAAAATTATGAGCAAACGGCGGCCTTATTGCTAAAAGCAATCTCTTCCAGGCAACCTTAGATAAGAGAAAAACGAAAACAAACTAGGACTTTTGGGAATAGGTGCAATTATCGTAAAGGAAATAAATTAAAATTACGTTAAGAATTTAAGGACAGGAAATGGATACGGACTTGGTTTTTAAAGGTCTCTAACGTTTGTGCTCTCCTAATAATCTCAGGGAGAGAATTGCAAAGTCGAACGGCATAAGAGGAAAAAGAGTAAGAGAGAATCAGTACTGCAAGAAGGGATATCAAGAGTCAAGTTAAAATTCGCTCGTAAATCGCGACTGGAGGAAGAGGACAGAAAAGAGAACAAAGACTTTAGGTATGTTGGAGATGTAGGAAGAAACAAGATATTGTAAAGAAGAGATAAAATATGCAAATCTCTGCGCTGCCGAATAGGAAGCCATTGAAGTTTGGAGCGATGGTAAGAAACATGGTCAAATTTACGCAGATTGCAAACAAACCTGATGGCCACATTTTGCAGACGCTCAAGCTTGTCAAGTGATTCCTCAGACAGACCCACCCAGGCAGCGTCAGCGTAGTCAATTAAGGACAATAAGAGAGATTGAGCTAACACTGTCTTAGTCGCCGTCGGGAGGAAGTTACGAAATCTGTTTAGTGAACCATAGGCTGCAAATATCCCGCAATAATTTAAAAAATCAGCTAAAACAATATTTACTTAAATTGTCATATTAAATCACAGATTTTTGAAGCCACCTGGCGACGTTAGTTGGCCCTTGTCTTTATATTATTAACAAACATTTACCACCACTACTACTCCTTTAGATCTCACTAGAGTCATATCTGCTAATATTGTATGTATACGTATCTATGTATATGTGTGTATAAATGTGTATAAGTTTTTAAGTGTGTATATGTCTATCTGTGTTTATCCGCTCAGAATCGCTCGTATTACAGTCTCATTCCTTGTTCTGGCAGAATAATCAGCGCCACAGTCAGCTGTGGCAAAATGCTGAGTCAGGACCGTTTCGCTTGCACAGTACAATACCAGCAGTCACTGATATGTGTGTTCTCTTGTTTTGTTAATAATTTTTTACGACGATTGTATAAAAGTCTTGTATCTGTACTGTGTAGACGAATAAATGTTTTATCTATCTATCTATCTTCTTGCGAATCACCTCAACTTGCGGTCGCCATGATAGGAACTGATCAAAATTTATCCCAAAATTTTTCACCGATTCCGAACCGATTAGTTCGTCGGTCTGAGAGACCAACACGCGAGTATAGGAAGGTTAATGTTGACGAATCTGATAAGTTTATGATAAACGAGCTTTTCTAGAACTTTGGAAAGGAATGGAAGGATGGAAATAGGCCGGAAATCACAAAAGTTACTAGGATTTACTTTTTTGGAAGAGGAATAACAAATGCATCCTTCCAAACTGAGGGAAATATTCCAGATGTGATGGAGGTATTGAAAATATGGGTGATGATAGGATTGGCAATATCTAAAATAGGAAGGATCATATTACGACTAATGCAGTCACTGCCCATGGCATCAGAAGTTATTGAAGTTATTATTTTCCTGACATCACTATCTGTAACTGCCTCGAAGCTTAACGGAGTGTAATTAGGTAACGGCATCGAGGAAAGATAATTTAAGGTTTCAGTTTTAAGATCACCACTAAAGGGCGATAATGACGTAAAACGTGAATTAAGAAGATTTATATCAAGCTTGAAGTCATTGCTACGTACCTGAGATTTGCCAATACCTAATGATTTAAGAAATTTCCAAACTTCTGCTTTATTTTCACTATCTATGGAGTTATAAATATGGCGTCTTTGTGCATCTCTTATCACTCTATTGCATCGATTTCTTGCAGTATTAAATCTAATCTGATTTTCAGGTGTTGGATTGCGCTTGTATCTGGATTTCTCTCTGTTTCTCTTAGTCATTAAGCACGCGAATATCACGAGTTAGCCAAGGTGCAGGGAGATGTTTGACTTTGATAGGCCTAAGAGGAGCATGAGAGTCATAAAGTACTTTTAAACGATCACTGAATACCTGGACTTGTTTATCGACAGTATCACAATTCAACACATCTGACCAGTCAATGCCAGCAGCGTCCTCCCGGAGTTTTTCCCATCCCATGTTGGCAAAGCTACGACGTAGCAAAATACGTAGTTTACCTTTGGGGGGACGAACACGATACGAAAGAAAAACTAGGTCGTGGTATGAGAAGGCCTCAGCAGAAAATTGACCATGCTTACTTACCACGTCTGGAAAAGAAACTACCATTAGGTCAAGAAGAAAAGGGGAGCAATTAGGGAAATGATGAGTTTCTTGGAGAGGTAGTATGTGAAGATTGTAAGAATTTATTAATGATACTAATTTTTTAGACCGGCAATCATTTTTAACCAAGCATGTACTAAAGTCACCCATGAGAATAGTATGTTTAAAAGTAGGAGTAAATGTTTCTAGAAGTAATTTTAACGAAGTAAAGTAGTCTACTCTCATGGATGGACTATAATAGACACCTAGAAGGATGTGAGTGTGAGACATCGTAATATCTAGAAAAAGGTGTTCAGCAGTGTTAGGTGGTGGTGGTTGTGCGGAATGACTAACAATAGAGTACGAAATATCTGCACGGAGATATATAGTCACCCCCCCCCCATGCGAAGAACTTACTTGGTCGTTACGAATTAACTTCAAGCCAGGGAGAGAGAAAGAAATTGAAGATAACCGGGGATTTAAGAAAGTTTCTGATATAAGAATAGCATGAATATTCTTATTATCAAAAGGATCGAGCATAATGCTTTGTGCATTGAAATGTATGACATTAAAGTTCCCTGCAACACTGCTGAACGAATCCTGTAAATTCTCACTGAGAGTCTTGTCAAAGCTGCAAAAGCTAGAGTTGGACGACGCAGAGGATGAACAGGAATGGAAGAGATCACTATCGTTAATAGAGATATCCATAGTCTTATACTAATAACAAAATACTATTAACAAAAAAAAAATAACAATAATATAAAAAAAAACTATAACTAAAAACAAACAAATAAAAACTAACAATAAGCATAAATACACAAAGACAAGTATCCTATTATATAACTTTGTTATATAAAACAATCAACACTACACTAGGGTTGGTAGTAGGCTAACGGTACCCATAACGCATATTAGCTGAAATCGGACAGTTATCATCACATAAAATTAAAAAAAAAAACGATCGATGACAGATGACATCTGACAGTGACAAAAATTAAAGTGAAAGCTTTTCGGATACAATATAGTTATCACACAAGTGGAATAATTACTTTCAGAAATCCTTAAATGAAAAACACATGCTTTGTGCTTAAATGAAAAACACTTGTCTGGCAGAATTGTTGTTGGCAACGATGACACATTGCCATTAATAAAAAAAAGAAGAATATTACAATAAAAAACAAGAACAAAATTATATTTAACGCCTACCTACCATTTAAAATATCTAGCTCAGGCGGTACTAAGAATAATAAAAAGAAATAAAATACAAAACTTTAAACAAGGCATGTAAAATAAACAAAACACTGAATGTAAAGAAAAGAGACTAACGATACGTTATATTAGTAAGACCTCATTATAGCGAAAACACTTTCTAATCAGAGCTCAGTTGTCACTCCCATCCTCTCAAATTATATAAGAAAATGCAACATCTATATAATGTACACTACTTAAAGATCTATCATAGGTAATAAGACATTATGTATTTAATAATGGATAAACATTTTCACAGATTCTAATTCAATATTATATTAAATCATAAGAACATATTCAAGCAGTCTCGCAGATTAATCGGCACGTAGGTACGGTCTACCAAGAATGTAATAAGTTTACCAGTATTGATTAATTTGATATATCATGGAAGGAGATGCAGAATAATGACCAACTATAATATAATTATATGCCGTTTTATATTAAGAATTTTTATCTTAACAGAAAGGACTACAAACTATATATTAAGTAATGAATCTCTCTACATATGACAATAGAGGTAGCTTCTTGCCAAGCTCGACCAAAGGTAAGCCAAAACTTTTTCGACTGGTCCACCAAAATATTCAAGGCTTTTCTGGTAAAGACCTAGAAATAAACTTATTTTTAAACTCCGAATGTATAGATGCACTTTGTATCACAGCCCAGACGGATCCGTCAATTGATCTTTTCCTGAAAATTTTATCTACATAAGTATTTGGTTAAGCTGTACTGAGGTCTTCAAAGATTGTGCGCAGGTCTTCCATGATCTCATCCGTGACTTATACGAGTATATCATCTTGATGTTGATGTTGATACTTAGACCTCACATCTCGTGGAGCCTTATTGGTAATGAATTTTGGTCCTGAAGGCGGACTGACATTCTGTTGTTTTCATAGAGAGACTGCAACTATTATGTATACTCAGTATTATATGTATATGTAGCACAGCAACACTTAAATTAACAGAAACAATACAAATAAAAGAAATGAAAAAATAAATAATAAACTTACAATAAAGCAATTAAGGTTGCGAATACGATTAATCTATATTTGAAAAAGAGGAAAATACTGACTCACTACGCATTTGCAGGGCTGTTGTCTGGACACCGGCTTTATAATTGGAATCCTGTCATATACCAATGTGTTTTGTAATTTGAAAGAAAATTACTAAGAGGCAACCTACTTACATCTTTTAAAAAATCTATGTCTGATAATGATACATTTTCATGGACTTGTGCACCACAGAAGGCATTTACAGCGGTACCTTAATTTCGTAAAGGCAAGTACTATGCGAAATCCTCGCCTTACAGGTGAAGGGTTCTTTTGAGTGTCTATAGAACAGGCACCTCGAGGGTGTTCTACAGAATAGTGACTTATTTATTCACATTCGACCGAATATGCCGTTTAAGAGAGATAGGATTGCGCACGCTTGTATTAGGCAGTGTAACATTTAGCAATAGAAAAATGTATATTTAATCGACATTGAAATTATCTCCATCCACATATCAAAAATAACAATTTGATAGATTTCATTATTGATATCGAAGAAAAACCAGAATGCAATACTGTTGTTGTAATCAGTAGTAGATTTTTGTTAGTGTTAATGTGTGAATTCAATCAACGATAAATCGTTATCGGTCGTGTTCAAGAAGAATTGATTATCTTCAAGAATGTTAAAAAGCTGCCACTACAATCAAAGAAATCGCTGAATCAGAGTGTAGGCAACTATCATATTTTATTCTATTTAAAATCACTACATTAAATTAGATTTTACAATGTCATACATTGAACACAAATACATACATATAATACAAACAATTTATAATATATATAATGTACATAAAATTACTTATAATAAAAACACACATAGATTGCCTAATGTTATCTTCCTGTAAGCCGTAAGTCTACGAGCAGCGGGCGCGAAACCGGTTCAGCTGACGCAGTCCCGCTTCTCTGCGACAGCGAAAACGATCACGCGCCAGACGCAACCCGAGTACTTACCGTGGAACCTGTGTCGCTCGGTTAATAAAGCTAATACGCGTGTTTATCGTAATAATATTAGTACCTATTGTTTCGATCTATAATCGTAATATATAAATCTATCTTTTGTTATTGTACGGTCTCGTGTTCATACTTGTCCTTCTATCTGTAGTGAGGTGTAATTAAATGTTTAAATAACCAAACAAAAACAGTGTTAGTTATTTCATAGCTACTGTTCATACACAAATAACCCCACAAGTTAATTCTGGGTTGATTTCCATCGTTCCGTACAAAACTGAGATTTAATATCTTAGCTTATACGTGCTGTTAATCTAGAATTAAATTAATAGCTCTACGTTCGGTTATTGTTTGTGCAAGTCGGTTTACCACAAACTCAACGATAACAAAATTATAAATACCAGTGCCAATTCTATAGAATTACAGTAAATAAAAAACAACATGAGATTCCGATTGTTAGGTCTCTGCCAAATCATCTAATCCAATAAAGCATCAAAATCGCTTTACCGGGCCGGATTCAGTTGAGATAAGTCACGTCTAATACAATAACTTCTTTCTCACAGTTGAACGAGTGAGTGATCTTTGATTTCACTAAGGAGTAATCGTCCATAGTGCATGCATACGCGGTACACCAATTACAAACTTCATAAATAACGAAATATAACTATTTAAATGTGTAACATTTCATACTTTACTCTAATAAGTTAAGTATCTGGAAAAAAGATTTTGATTTACAATCTGATAAGCGACCTTCTAACATGTATTATATCTTGATGAATGATTAAACCACAATACAAATATCTCCGAATATCTGCAGTAGTGCATTATATGAGGTGTTTGGTCATACAAAAATCTTATGTAAAGAAACAGACGAATACCACTGCGGTCACGAGCACGGATGGGCGGATTGCAAACCTATAAGAAAAGGAAACCAGAATACGAACAACACAATGTAATTAACGAAGATTGTCCACTATGGTAAAAATGGAATGCATCACGAGATAATAATTTTCGTGCTTGTAAAGCATTTCACTGACATACCGGAGGTACGGTCGGCCAAGAAAGTGGTCTACCACCCTAAGGTTGAAAAATCATTCGCGCGCTAAAAGTAACAGAGTTGATTTTCCCGTGCAAAAATATTCTGACAAAATTGGACAGATTAATAGCTGTCAGATTATTTTAGGTTTAAATGTCATCACTCTGCATAATCTTAAAAAGGTAATAAGTACAGGAGTTCAACCTTATCGCTATTTTACTCACATATGAAATTTTGTCAAAACTGGTAGACCACTTTCTTGGCCGACCGTACGCAGAGAGCTGTATATCTAAGCAAATCTGCACCACCCCAAAATAGCATAGGCGGAATTGTACTCGTATCAGTTCATAAACAGTTTATGTGGAATAAAAAATGGGGTATGACGAAAAATTTCTATTTACTAAAAATGGGGAATGTCATCAAACCTAAGACATTAGATTTGACGGTTATCTGTGGATATCATGAAAGCGGACTTTTAGAAAAGGGAAGTGTCGGATTACACGTCTTTATTAGAAGCCGCATGCCATCTTCAAATAATTGTGTATGGTAGAAGAGGCCAAAATGTCGATTTCCTTCTCTCACGATGACGTGATGAAAAGTGAACCAGCAAGGGCACAAAGGCAACAGGCAGTTTACAAGGAGAATAAAAATCGGAATGGAGATGACCTAGTCTGCTATGATATGCGTTGTATTATTAATTTTGATACCCCCCTATTAAGTGTGAGGAAGCTTACTATATATGTACAAAATCAAGAACACGATCTATATGAGCATAATCAATTAGAAGCATAGACTATGAGTTCATGAAAACAAAATACAGATGAACAAAATGTACGTCCGATATTTTAGATAAGCGCAGCGCTGCTTATGGTCGTTAATTTATTAGATTATTAATTTATTTATTTGATAATTTGTGTACATATAAATTTTGCGAAAACAAAAACAATATTACTTACTTCACAAATTAAATTTTACCCAGCAGACCAGTTGATTATTTGGTATACTACATTGATAGACTTTGACATCCATAAGTAACAAAAAGGATAAAGCAACACAATTGTAACAATATTTCGTCGTCTCAACACTGCCATTCTTGTCACGACTATTCTTCTTGACGTTATCATCTATATTTTCGTAGGTCGTCTTCTAACTTCTTTTTTAAATAAAGTGAATAGTGAATATCACTAGTGCTATCTCTAAATGTAGCAGTGTGCAATTGTCTGAAAATTTGAAAGAATCTTGTATGTAAGCATGGATATTTTTATTTGTATCGCGAATACACCTATGAGTGAAAACGAAAATGATAGACATATAAGGAAAACAAATAGTGTAAAACATAAGTGTACAATAAATACTAATTAATGATAAAACATAATCTTCATCGACACAGTGTATATTCGCCCCACCAAGGGGCGCGAGCCTTACTTGTTAGCACGCTTAGGCCGTAGTTAAACACGTTGGCAAAGTGCGGATTACTGCGAAAAGGCATTATTTTAATAGTATATACACACGAATACACATTTACTCAAATAAAATATGCATAGCTATACTCTGAATATATTAATAATAATTGAATTAGTATGTGCATGTGAGATACCGTGGGAGAGCCATGCTTCGGCACGAATTGGACCGGCTCGACCGGAGTGATACCACGGCCTCACAGAAAACCGGCGTAAAATAGCGCTTGCGCTGTGTTTCGCTGAGTGAGTGAGGGTATCGGAGGCCCAACCCAGGGGGGGTTGGGCCTCCGGTACCTTCCCTATTTCTTCATCTGTGATTCCTCTGGTGTTACGGATGTCCATGGGCAACGGTTATCGCTTACCAACAGGTGATCCGTTTGCTCGTTTGCTGCTCTATCCTATCCTAAAAAAAACGTAACTGCATCCACAACACAGGTTAAAAACTAGGTCAAAAAAGTAAGTTTTTATAAAAGAAATATACAAGTTAGCTATCTCTACTAGTAGGTATATCGAATATATGGTTACTTTACTGGTAGTATGTAAGCAGCGTTACTGCAAAAATCGAATTCAACCTCTAAAAATAAACTTTGCTTCCTTCTGAATAAAAATATTAATTAGGTAGGCAAAATGAATCAAGCTATATTCCACTAAGAAACCCGCTTCGATTTCAACCAACATAAGAGCTGTATCAATGGTAACATGTAAAGATTCATGCGATTCTAGGTACATAACACGGTTACAAGTCGCACTATGCATGTTTACCTAGAGTTTCCTCCTTGTCCCTTTGAAATAAAAGCTGTTTTCGTAGTTCAAGTGTTTACCTTGACGTCATGTTAACTTACGTATGTATGTATATCTGTTTTCAATGCTTACCTATAAGCAAAAAAATATTTAATAATAAAAATCTTCACAATTGCCAAACTACATAGAACCAAACGTCATTTTCTATTATGTTAACAAGTGCAGGTAAAATTGGTATCTATTTTTGAACTTAGCGGCATATGAAGGCTAAGAATGTTCCAGTAGTATTTACAAAGCTGGTGGTGGTGCGAATCTTTACTTTGTGATGAGATCTTATTTTTACATATGATGATCCAAATGGATGACAAAGTGTTCACAAGAGTCCCTAAGATGTTGTAAGCCAGCGACACGGCCCTCCTTTTACCTCCTTTTACACGGTAGTAACGGACTTTATTGCATCAATATGCTTAAATTTGGGTTTAAGGCTGGTATGCCGTGGGATGTAGGCGATACTGGGTCTTGACAATCCTCAGAAATTATGACAAAACTTCGTGGTTTTTCGCGATATCACACACTAGCAACGCACTTTCCCAATTATAAAGAAAAGCAATGATATGTACCGAATAAGATTTGATTTGTCCCTACGAAATGCTAGAACAGAGACTTTAAATGGCAATACCTTTTATTTACTTAATTACAAGTTTACTGTTTTCTTCAAGGGACCGCAAACATAAGTATTAGGTGGTAATATCAACATAACAGATTGAAACATGTCTCGGAAAGTTTTGATAGACAGATGAACAAAATAATATAAGGGTTCTGTTTCTTTCTTTAGAAAGCCTAAATATATTCTTACTTAGTAACTTAATAATCTAGTACCATTTCAAGAAAAATGAAGTGGTTTGGATGCTATGTTGGAGAAGTTGGGTTGTGTTGCTGCCCTCCTTTGCAATGTCACAGAAGAGTCGCACTACAAGCTCTCTCGACTCATTGGTTCAGAAATCTGTTTTCCTTCCCTGGACGCACTGCTAGAGACGCCCAGATTGTTTTGATACGGACTATAATATTTATATTATTATCATTAGCTCAAATGATATGGTATATATACGATTGTTCAATTTCCTTTTATGTCAGTACTTTTATTATTATATATATTTGAACCGTAAACAAGTTTATTACGTGAATTCCGAACATTTCCGTTATTCATACTATGCAACGTTATGTACTTTATTCTACATATAGGTAATGAAATTTGAGAATATTAAATTATTATAGAATATTATAAGTACTAAAAATATTAATAATCTTTCGTTGCATTTTATAAAGTGGAGAATTCCGTTAACGACGCCACAAATTAGATGACATCTATTTATTCAAGTTACTGAACAATATAATTAACGCGCTTTGCTTTTGCAATTAGTATTTCGCCATATTCTTTGTAAACAGGAAACAAAAAATCATTCAAGCTATAATATTTACCAACTAGCTATGCAAATAATATTTTTATCATAAGGGCTTGTACCAATTATAATTAGATAAATCAATGAACTTACCTTAAGTGAAGTTCTATCGTAATTCTACTTTGAATTTCACGGTTTTCACATCGTATTTGTCGCGTATTTTAGAGAAAACAAAACACACTTGTCGGCAATTCCGCATCTGTCTAGCACTCTTTAAAGCAGCGCAAAGTACGTTTTGTCACCTATGAATTCAATTTCCTAACAGGGCTAATAAACTTGTTATGGGAGGGTGGGTAACTGATATCTCTAACTAAGCATGCCGTAATTAACATTAATTTTCATTATAGGGTAGTATTGATCGATTATCTTCTTAATTTAAAGATAATAGTTTTAAGTTAGGCGTCATAACATTTTCAGATTACTTCAAAAACTAAATGAATAGGTTTAAACCCCGGAACTCCCACTTACGAGACTAGTAGTAAGACCTGCTCAATACTTTTTTCGTACTCATAATAAACTAGGTTTTGACCCCGATCATTGTGTCACTTTGACTTTGGTAATTTTTATATATCTGTGATTTTTAATTGCTGTCTACGGCCACAACACAGGCTGAAGAATTTATGTGTATCAATGAATAAATATATAACAAATTCTTACACTTTCATCAATTAGCCTAGGCCAATGTAAGTTCTACAAGGCTTGTAATATGGGATCTAGGGTAACAGGTAGTATATTATACATATACATATTTTAACAACCTTGACTAAGGTACAAATGCTTACATTCATCACACAAATATCTGCGCCTACCGGGACTCCAACCCGAGATTGCGACACCTTAAAACTGGTGTACTAACCGCTCAGCTAAGAAGGTATAGAAGTAAATATAAGTACCTACATTAAATCAAATTAGAGGAATTCATCAATACGTCCTTTAAATTCTAAATGAATAATGTCTAGTACTCGTACAATTTAAATGTAACCCCTATTGTAATATATATTTAAATGTAACCCATAATGTAATCTCCTTAAATTTGAATTGTCAGGAACTCGTTTATTATGCTCACTTATGTCAGCGGTGTTTCATATTCAACATTGTCAAAAAATAAACTTTATAATATTTTGATGACAATTACATTGCTCTTAAGCCAAGCTTCACACAGCTCTCACCCAAGTCTTATTGTTCTAACTAATCTAAAAACTTTCGTACAAATTTTGAAACAATGTAGCATTTTGTATAATGTGCTTCCGTCGTATGAGGCACTTGTTGAATGTTTTTTGGAAAATCTATAGCCATTTAATCCCTAGCGACATTATTTGTCACTCGAGTATCTTGCTTCTTATTCAACTATGATTATTTCAACAAAATAATAAAATGTGAACTTCTATAATTTTGTAATGAGTTCTCAACTTAAATTATTTAAAAAGAATAAGGTTATTACTATTACAAGTCATAAAACGTCGAACTTATTTAAAAAAAAATGGAGTCTTGTTTTTAACATACAATCTTATTTTTGATTATGATTTTTATTTTGATTTAAGCAATCGTCATATCGGACACCCAAATTGCAATAACAGTTATTTTTAGAGACAATGTGGTTGAAATAAAATAAAGCATTCCTCCCATTACTTCATATATTTCGTTGGGAAGTGTTGTTAATAAAAGATAACCGGTCTATGACCCTTCCTGCGAGTTCTGATTTCCCCTGGGCACTGTGTGACCACAAACAAAGCTTACACCGAGAAAGTTATTAATCATAAAATTTGCACCAATGATGAAATTTTTGCTTATATTGATGCATTGATTGAAATATGTATCGTAACTTTGACATTAAATATTGTAAAAAAAAGATCTTCATAACAAGTAATTAAATTGTTTCTTTGACCGCTGTATAAAACCAATTTCCTTACCAACTTTAAACTGAGTTCCTAAGGTCACAGATTAATCGCATTAAGCTATACATTCAAACGAGTTTGTGAACAGCTCCTACATGGCGGCAATCCTGCAAAACTTGAGAGGTGTATATTTCGAAGAGTTGGCTTACTATCGCTAGTTTGCAAGTAATCAGGGAAACGGGAAGCAAAACATTTTCCAACTTACTTTAAACTTTCAGTTCAGTCTTTGTCCGGAGACTTGGGCGGCTTCTGAAACAAAATGTTTTAGGATAGATAATTGCCTCCAGGTACTTACTTGCTCGACTTACCTGAGTAATAGATGCAGAAGCTGTAAATGTTACTGTTACGAATTATTGCACAATTTAAATTATTGTTACATGTGTAGTGTTTAGTAATATAAAAACAATCTAGTAACTGGCGTAAACAACATAAATACGTATCAGTAGTAATTTAATTTTGTTGTGAAAAAAATAAATAGAGGATACCCGTATATATTACCAACAATGAGTTCATATTGACGTGGTCCTGGACCTCACAGCCCCATGGTCTTAACTCGAAACGGGTCAAATATGAAATTGCCTTTTTTTCGTTTATACATCAGTGTTTTTTTCAATCAAACATGTAAATGCCTTCTCTCGTTGGAAATCTCCACTGAATCTGCGGTAAAAATAGCTTAAGTTAGTTTGTTCTAGAACATTTTCGTCATATAAATCAATATATATTTTTTATATCTTTGGGACGTAGAATATTTGGGAATTACCCGCGGTATTGTGAATGATTAAAACTAATATAGCCAGCTGTTCTTATAAAATCCATAAAATATCAGTTATCCCTTTAAATGCCTATCACTAAACTTTTTCAAAGTTTAGTGAATTGTAGTATAAAGCTCATTACTAAATAAAAAAATGTGCCAACTCTACTTCTAAAGTCTTCAGGAATAATACGTTTCGTCGTAAAATAGTGTGATTCTCTTAGAAAAATTGAAACATAACTTGATCTTGTTAAGGTTTATAATGCATTTTATCAACACTTCAAGAACCTCGTTATGAGAAAATGAAAAGAAATAAAGTTTCCTTACACTGTAAATATAAAAAGTTTAAAAATATTTAACATAAGAATATATTGTCATTTCTAGTATGTTGTCATTATTATATTATAATGATAACATACAAACAAGACAAAAATCTCGTCTTTTGTTTATATAAGTCTATACCTAATGAAAATTAAGGGTGGCACTATCATGTTTCATTTAGTAAAACTATTTAAATGTGATTATTGTTATACAAAGTTAGAAGGATAATTTCTTCTTATAGTTCTCACCAAACACTTGAAATGGAACATCTATTTTTTATTTTCGTAAGGTAAATGTTTGGATAGCGTCGCGTTATGTATTTGATGTGTACGCTTTAATTTCACGGAGTGCTTTAAATTACATTAAGGGCGTTAACTCTTTAAGTATACACGAAAAGTTACCTTGTTATAAGTTATAAAATATTGAGCATTTTTGCGTTTTATTTAAGGACGAAACTTTCATTTGTGTTAACTATTGATAAAATAATCAACAAAACCTGCACATAGTTATAAAAAAGATATCTCCTTATTTTCTGTTTATAATCATGGCTCTTTTTCACTAATAATAGAGACCTTATAATTCCGTCCGTAAAAGTTTATAGACTGTTAGGTAATTCTGATTAATGTTTTTGTGATTTGCTAGTTTCCTATTTATTGAAAAAAACTTGGAATAACGAGTATGGTATATGAGTGATAATGGGTATTGGACATGGACTCCACTCCCACTAGAGTTAAATATTTTGTTATATATACATTTATTTTGCAATTCTAACAAAATTCAAAGTCACAATTCCCTATCTATCTTACTTTCATCATTCAGCATAGAAAAGAACATTCCTAGATATTAACCTCCCCAAAGATCACCAATATGTGATACTTGGTATTGTAGATATTATCAAGCCCTGGTCAGATGAGGCTTGTAACTGGACCAGATATCCAATCAAATGGGTCCTAAGCAGAAGATCCAGCAATGAAGACTTGGCATGTTTGGAATACTGATGCTTATCTGCTTAGTTCAACTAGTAGTATCCAAAATCCAACCACCAATCCAAAAACTAAATCGTGTCTAAGAAAGATCGCGTGAGCCGAAGCCTTAACATGGTTAGTTTTGGATAAGCCCAACTAATCTCTGGTAGGCGCTGAAGTCTCCTAAAAATTTTCTACCATTTATGTAGTGGAGAAATTATTCTTGCCGTGGTCCGTTGCCCAAATAAGGTGTTAAAAAGTTAAGATGTCTCAGCACCGTCGATATTGGATCTGTAATGGTAAAAACTGACTCTTGACGAAGGGCTAGAGATGAACTGCATCCCTAGCCGATTGTTTAACTTGTGCTGCTATGGAGAACTGAGCAAAAGAAACATGAATCAAATAAACTTAGCCGCCAACCGCCACTGCGGACCACCCCGAGATAATGCATATTATAATGTTTGGGCAGCCTTGGATGTTGGTTAGGCAATCCTGTCTCGGACCCCTATGTCGTCATTTTACGAGTTTATCGAACGATATGCCCTGCTTTAGTAAAGCAGTTGTTTCACAAAGCTCCCTTAATCGATATCTACGATTGCCTAATATGAGAATAAGAGAGAGCGGTAGTGATGAGTATTCTTTTCCCGTCACTCCATAAATTCGGTCTTATGGAGGATTTGTGAAGAAAAATACTATAATTTGCGACAATTCACCCTTTTTACGGGATTTAGTAGGTTTTAGTAAAGTGTTGAAAATTATTAAGTATTAAAACCGAAGTAGAACTATGCGACAAAGTACACCGACACTTAACCTTAACTTTGATACACAAAGGCTACCATAAATTTATTTTATTTATTCGTATCATTTATTAGAATAAATAAGTTGTACTTTTTAATTAAGTCGAAACAACTCAGCCGAAGAAACTGGATGATTAGCAAGCTTAAAATGAGTTTAAAATGAGCGCAGCTCACAAGGCCGATTTCACAGGATTAATGGATTAACCACGGCTCCACGGGCTGTCCCAATTGTTTGTCTAATCACATCGCCCTGTGGTGAATGCACAAACATTGTTAAATGCTGGGCGAATCCAGCGATATACTTTGGCTTGTCCCCTTTTTGTCCCAGCAAAGAAGAGATTGTATTTGCACAGGCTTCCTTTGTGTTTAGTATAAGAAGTAATTTCAAAGCAAAATTGGAACCGAGCGTAATGTGATTTGGATTTTGTAGGAATTTGCGTGTTTGAATAAGAGCAACATCTACTAGACTTTGCAAAATATAAGCTCTTACATACGAGTATTTTAATTAGTTTTGTCTTTAAACACTTCTTAATTTGCCTTAAAAATGTTAAATTAATAGTTCGTAACACCTCTTTATTGTTTTTTAATTTATTAGAAATATAAAGATTTTTGAATACTTTAGGCACTATGAGTACATAAGGACATTTTTGTTAGACTACTGTTGAACTTATCGATGTAGCAATCATCATCATAATTCTTAACTGTAAACCAAAGATTTTTACACTAACGGTGTCTGTGCTGTAGATATTCATCGTCCTATTAACATCTTCACTAAATTTATCAATCCACATTACGTTTCTTAGTATATGCCTTTCACTTTAGTACTTTGCTCTCTTTTAGCTATCGATGTTGGTTGAAATGTTGCTATTTTAGTTTTGTATTTTTTATAATTAATATGCAGCAATATTACAACTCGCGGCCATATATACCGCGCGTTCCTGCATGAACAATATCCTTTCTTTTTAAATTCTTTTAGTCTTTTGCTGAACTTGAAAATTGATTTTGCTTTTTAGCAGAGTCACAGTTTCTGAAGAATAATTTTCTCTTCAGTTCTATGTAAGAATAAGTTTTCTAAATATTTTTTTACTATTTTATTTTCTTATTAGATACTTTTGAAAATGTTGTTACCATATCTTACAATGTTCTATCAGCGTATATGTATATTAATTTTAAAGTACCTGTCTTAAAAAATATATGTCAGTACACTCCAATCTAGATAACAACAATTTCTTTTTTGACTCGAGCTCCCTATTTCGCAGGCAGGTCGAGACAATAAATCTTGGTTTGATAAAAATGAAAGTTCAGACCTGGTGGAAACAGAGTTGAGTATTTATGTTGTTCGGGCCCGTGGCAGTTACTACTTTACGAGGTCATTATGGGAACCATTAAACGTATGATTACAGGGGTCCTGCTTTCGGCATTTGTTTAAGCACAGCAACTTTTGCAAACGACCGGTGCCCAGAAGTATTTTAATTCATTACGGCCCAGCATACCAAGTCAAAACAAGGCCCTGGAGCTTTATTAGTTCATAAAACGAACTTCAGTGGATGCTTTATTGCTAAATAAGGTTATATTGTTAACCTGCTGTGTAGTATACGTTGATTAACGATATAAATATTTCTCAATTTAAACGGCCGCAAAGTATGATTAAATTAGTTTAAACGGTGATAGTAACAGCGCTAAACATTATCTCTGCATAATGAGATTATGGAACGGTGGCAAGTCATTTGTATATTTTACAGTTCATTCTAATAAAAAATATAAGAATGCAGGATATTTTACAAGGCAGGATCGACCTTGGGTCTCGTAAATCATCCGAATCCTAGATCAGCGCCGAGACCATATCTCCACCAACGCTCCTTGCACCTTAGCTACAATCACATAGTTATTCTAAAGTGTAAATATCAGGAAGTATGTCAAGTGTTTTTTGTTACAGCTTGGAGATGAAGCCACGAAATCGGGAAGAGACTCTAGCGGAGCTAATGAACAGGTAAGTATCCATTTGAAATTATTGTAAATATGAATATTTTCTGCATAGATGTGCTGTAATGGGGACGTCTTTGGGTGTTTAGAATAGCTTAGATTCGAAGTGATTACCACTATCAGTTATTATATTAATAAATATAACTTTATTGTATAGTCGTATAATCACTTTTGAACGTCAAAGAAGCTACATTATTGTCTTACAACTCTACCACCAGACACTGTGAACTACAAATAACCAGAAAAGAACTAGAAAGGGCAAAAGGAAAAACTTATGTCTTGCCCAAACCTGTATCATTTATGTACAGATTTAATTCATTTTTCGCGACAAAAGCAATGGTAGCATTTAATAACTATAAAAGCAAGTTGGTATTAAACTCAAATTGTTGACATTTATATAATCATTGGCATTATAGTAGGTTTTTATTGCTTTAAATTTATGAAATAACATAAAAGTAACACTTGTGGAACTTTGTTGTTAAAATAATTTTGTTTAAATTATCTCTAGGTTTTCTTGTGTTGAAATGTTATTTCAATAAAATTTCCAATTTTTTGTCATAGATTATTCTGATTCAATGCTTTTCTTAGCCTTATTAATATGTAATAAACTGATCAAGCCTTTTAAGTCTGGTAAAAGGCAAAGATGATGATTATTCATCATCATTATATTTGCCTATTACTACATCATCAAATTATAGCAATATGGATTATCTTAATATTAGTTTATCTAGCTAATATACCAGCAAGTACATGATATATTCATATCACGCGGCTAAAATTCCAGAAAAAAATTATCCATTTACCCATTTTCATATTGGCAGCCTATTTCCATACAAGTCACGTTATTCCACATTAACTGAACTTGAATCCTATGCAAAAGCGAATATCTTCGTTAATTATGCAGTGTTTTTATTCAATTAGCACTGCGGTCGACCCTAATTACGTTCCGTAGGGAGTGCCCGGATGCAGAGACAAGCCGTGCCTCGAGCAAATGGAGCAATAAAACGGAAAAAAAGAAAAATTAAGGCAAGAATGTATCGTGAATAGAACAATGGTTCAGTTCCAAATCAAAAAATGTGTCGCTCGGCATACAGTTTTTAGATTGTACGTCTACGGTGGTGCAATAAAGTCGAGTAACTTTGTCAGCCAGGACCATAATCATCCTCGTTTCAGCCAATATATGGCTACTGTTAGCCCCGAGGATCTTCACACCGATCGATCTTGCGCTGTTACTATTCTGCGCCTTAGGGCGGTAAAGCTTATACAGAGGTAATATATTACTAGTAAAGCTGTCGGGTTTTAGTACTATGAGTCAAATGAATCAAACAAATATGTCAATAGCGGCTAATATTATTTATTTTCTAAATTCACAAACATATTTTTCAATTTGTCCAATTTTCAAATCAAAAATGAAATAGGTTTTATAAATATATGTATGGATAAACACAAATTCTTTCTACAAAGTCATGTTATTGAAAATTGTTTTAAATTTTAAGTAAGTGGAAAATTACTAAAAATGTTATCATATTAATATTTATGTAATCATATGTTAGTAAATGGCAGCTCGGAAAGATAAACCTAGAGTTCATGAAGCTTCGTAATACAGTACCCTAAAAAGACTCCCCTGCCCTAACAATACACTGAGCACAACGTGTGTATTGCTGCTGGTACTAGCCATTTGTCTTCCCGTCTAATCTTTCATGATGACGACGTTGTTTTGCGATTTACACGCTCCCATTTGCAATGAGTGAATAAGCTTGTCTCTTTTATCTTTCCATCGCTTACTCGCATTTTTATTTCCGTCTTGCCTCTTAAATGTGCATCGAACTCGAAATATTGTTAATGTATAGAAATGTTTTTTTAAGAAACCTGCACTTTCAAAAACCTGATTGAACTTGCATATTAAAGTACAAACAATTTGTAATAAACCTACTGGCGTAAATGATAAACAAAAAATACTTCTTCATCATTGTTAATTTAAATAATATTGGAAATAATTAGTAGCATAATAAATAATAATTTCTGATTAAGTGTGCATACTTGCATAATTATCTGGTTTTGTACATCTAAATCTTGTTTCGATGGATGTTTTAATATTTTTAGTATGCAATTAGTATATTAATAAGTAAGGTTAAATTAGATATGGTGATCAGTTAAATACAAGTCATTTAATATTTTCAAGGTTTTATTTATTTTGTGATTAATGCGCAAAATTAGATTTTTTGTTTTTATCTAAGCGGTCTTAAAGAGGCGACGGTTTATATCCTTCCATTCTACCTCCTTATATATACTGTAGACTCAAACCTTATATGATGCTCTCGGTGACCTAACTCAAGATATCCAAGCTCTGTAAGCGTCAGTATCTAAGCCACCAGCCTCTGATTCCTCGGCAACCTTCTATTCGGTGTAAATAAGACCCCAATCAGTAGAGTTATTCAGTCGCTTCAAGTGCATAAGCCTTCTTTCTGTAAGGAAGCGTTGCTTCACTCCCTCTCTAATCAATAACACCTAGATTTGGGCAGAATTCAGTCGACTTTATCTTAAGTTCAGTCGACTATATCTTTATGATAAGAAGGTTGGTAACGACCGATCAGTAATTCTAATTAATAAAATTTGCGATTCAAAAAGATAATATTTTCTTACTAAGACATTATTTAACTAAAGTCCTAAAATAAACATATTAGTATGTTCAGTTCTATAAATAAAGCCTAGAATGCGTTGCTGTCATATATACGCGTATGTGTTTGTGATTATCTATATCATTCGCTTTAGCATCTTACCTTAAGGTGTTCTACAATACAATCCAAAAGCTTTGCAAATCCAAGTCAGAGAGCTGTGTGAATTGAAAGAGACATTTAAGGAATCGATAGGATCAACTCTACAATCTTGAATTCCGAATTTAACATATTGCGAATGGAAGCTGAAATATTACAGAAGCAAAGGATTATGCTTTAGAGCTATTATGTTCCTTCAGTTATGATTATACAAGACGATTATTAATTTCAATATCTGAACTATTACATTGATGAATAGACTTTAAGTCGGGCTGTTGAAATTGATTGTTTGTAATTCACGATAAATTAGTTTTTTGTATATAAGTTAATAATGATACTTAAATAACATGAAGTCAGAAGTGTTTTCCGGATGGTTACACATAAAACTAATAAATAGTTGTACATATGCAATAAAATAACTGTTGGTCTAAGCTTTGAAAATTTGAAAACAGGAAAATTGATATTTAAAATATGTCATGGTGATGAACTATGAATTCTTAGCTTAAGTCAACTAAACTTTAAATGTTACTTTTAACATTATAAAAAAGATACGTACTTTTTAATTGTTGTAGTTCATAGATATTACTGAGCGTATATAATAATAATTTTTTAGCTAGAGGAGCTATTGTGATGCGATTTGTTATTCAAATAAAAGATAGTCATCTTTGTATATACTGAGCGTATAAATATCAAAATTAATGTTTATGATAACTTTTAAAAATAACGCAAACTCTCGCAAACTGTTGCTTAGTGCTTATTAATTATGCTATCAACATTTTTTGTTTACACTTGTGATTTCATTAGTTATTTTAGACTTAAACACTAAAATTCGTAATGAAAAAAAATATAGTTCGTGTAGATTTTGATGCTCACTTCGGTGACGTCGGACATTGGACACGTCACATGACGATGTCCAATGAATATTTTATTTCCTAAATCGTTTGATATTGATCATTATTACATATGTCACAAATAACAGACACATTTGGAATAAAATAGAATTCTAGTTTCTCGTTGTCGCATTTTCCTCTTGACGGAAAGAAAAGTTGATCGTTACCCTTGTCTTCCTATGTCTTCCCATATAGAAATGAAAAACGTATATCAATTTTCACACAATTATTACTTTACGAACCCCTATCTAAACCATGTCAAGTTATGCAAAACTGTTATCCAATCTGGGCATAAAATTATATTTAATATTAGGTACATTAGATAAAAACAATTTTGATGTTTTCGAGACAGGATGTTAAGAACAAATAAACGCTTTTTAAAACAACCAAAATTTTCAGACCATGTTGCAAATATTTTCACAATTCCAGGAATGATATTTGTATTCCTATATTCAATACGTGTGTAGCTTGCAGATCATCGGAGGCTAGCGTCAACACTTTTTTGTTTTAATGCCTTAACGCCTTAACTTTTTTTTTCTAATGTACTCCGTCTGTTAAAAATAAATAATAAATTTAATTTCATTCAAACACATTTTAGGAACAAATTAACCTCAACTGTTCACCATGCCGATCAAGGACCAAGTGGAATGTACTACATTAGGCACATATTCACCGATGTCAATACTTGGAATATTATTAATTTCGTTTGTGTACTAATATAAATTATACTGATCTGAGATGGTTCTAATGCTGTTTGAAATAAAAGTGGTTTTTGTAAGGTTGATGTGAAGCTTGAGTTGTTGATCATACAATTATATTTTCATTAAATAGTCATTCCTGTTTTTGTTTCACTAATTTAAGGTGAAGTTAATGATTATCTATGCGATGACTGATTTAGAAATTAGGTGTCATCCCCCCCTTTTTTCTCGTGGAAATCGTAAGAGTCGTCTGCGGGATATATTGTAATTATACCTCTGCCAGGTACTAGCATATAATAGGCCCACCACTGGAAGTTAATAAAATTGGGCAGTGTGGGTTTTTTTAGTGTGTGTGTGTGTATTTGTAGGCAATGATTCACAATACTAACAAGAGGTAGGTATCGCACTAGCATATTCAAATACAGGCGTTCAAATACGGGCAATTGGTGTAATTGTATTTAGTTACATAGTAACCGCGAATTCGTGAAGAAATATTTCTTCATATAGCTCCGATTGCATGTTTGACTAACGTAACGCTGTCTCTTTCTACCTCCTACTTTATATTTAATGTTCGTTCACTAGTAATCTCGTATAGTAGGTACATTAAACGATATGTAAATACAATATGAATGTAAAACGTACATTAATAATGGTACAGTTTTTGAATGTCTCTCAGCATACGTTATCTATAGTAAAACATCTTACATATAATTTATGAGAAAGTCTTATTCCTGAAATGATTTTCCTAAAGGAATCTTTAGGTACTCATTTATATAAATACAATAAAATTTATATTTTGAATATAAAAGTACGAATAAATACAGAAATGATATTTGGATCAGTTACCGTGGGCGACACAATTTACTTCACGTTTATACAATTATGGCACGTGTATTATCCAGATGTGTGAGGCGTCTCACATCCACGCGTTTAACCACAAACTCAAATTCCCATCGCCGACCTGTTTTGAACTGTTTGTATCGTAACAAATAATTTAAGTGCCCTGAAATGCATTGAATTTAATACAAAACAGATGTAACCTTTTTATTCCCACCAGATAGGTACTTCGCAAGCCACTTCTTAATGAAACAATAGGTATATCCAACTACCCAGTTAATTGTTCTATTAGGGAGTGCACTATACTCGCCGGAAGCACTCGGAGTCAACGTAAACAAGATAGAACACGGACGGCGCACGGAATAGCTCTCGACGTCTTGGCTATGTGTCCCGTCGCCTTTGTTTTACATCTTTTTTTTAATGAAGTTAAAGCAGGTATGGGAATATTTTGACTTTGGATGCCACTTTTATACACTCGTGGAGCAGGATGGTAAACTATACTTACACCGTGCTACTGTTACTTATGTTAGTTACTCTAAATAAATCTATTTATACTTTAAAAGGCAACATTAAATCACGTACCTCCAAAAGAAATACTATGTTGAAATACTAGAAGTAATAAAAATGCAACTGTCACTTAAATAAAATGAAAACTTTATTTTTCAGTAAATGTAGTAGTAAAGTGAATCAAAATTATCATTTTAAGTGGATATTTTTTTACATTCTAAATAATACACATTTTTAAATAAAATAGCATTAAAGTATAATTAAATAAATGATTGTTAAAATTTTGGTTCAATGATAAAGAGTAAAAAAATAATTTCAACGTATATAAAATTATTTTGATCGGTCCCCAACGAATACGGAGGATGCTCAAACTTAGAACATTATAAGCTTATGCAACTACTTTATTTTTCATATTTATAGGACATTATTGAAGTAGAGTAAGCATTTTCTGTAACGTATTATGATAACAACAATTAAAAAATAGATGAGATATTGTGTAGTATTCATGTCACTAATATGAAAAAAATCATATGATTTAATTGTTACAATATAATCGTAAATTTGTTTATTTAGATACATTAATTGTTTATCGTAAATAGCTGAATAATTGTAAATTTTACTCTGGACTTCGGACTTTCATTGTCGACTTAGGGATACTCTAATATTTCATGATGTACAACCATTAGAAGTGCAGCTACTGTATAAAAAATATTTAGGCTAATCGATGTATTTTTTCCCGTTATGAACTAAATAAATTATTTGATCTTAAAGATTGAAAACACTACATCAGCGTAGGAGGAACATTACGCAATAATTTATCGAACCCCTAGATGCAGCTAACTACCATTTTTTTGTTGTTAATTACTGACTAAGGGTGTCTGCTATCACTTTGCTATAAAAGTATCAGTAAATATAAGGCCTTAGACCTAGGGTCTATCTAATGTCTAAATTGTATGACTCTTAAATATGATTAAAAACTGAAAGAGCTTGTATATACCTACTAAACCATGATGCCTATTCCGACCCAGAGATTACAAGCCAACCCAAATCTCTCGATTACCCCGAGCCTGACCATCTCAGCATTATTTATCATTATTTCCACCAAGGTACGCTGACTACAGAGAACATAGAGGATGAAATGGGGCAGGTCCACATCGATCGATCCTGCGCCAGTAGCATCCAGCGGCTTCCTGTGATCTTGGATAAGAGTACAAGGGGAAAGGGTGACACAGCTAATTCTTCACAGGACATTATTATATGATTAAGACTATGTACCACCTACTTTCACTTAAGGCTTGCAATTCTTCGAAATATAATTGTTTTGTATATTTCATAATGAACATAAACATCCTCGTTTTGGACGTTTTAAGTCTCTTTATAAGATTCATTTCAATATTTGTGGCCAATTATGGGCCGCCTTTTAACGCTTATGGCAGCTTATGAACACAGATTTATTCTGGAGATGAGGAGATAAATAACTGCGTGCACAAAGAACCACACAAACGAGCAATACACAGTGTAGTCTTGGTAACTGAAATCCAGCACACCTTGAGTATCATTTACCATAGCTCATGTATGTCCCTACCGAGGGGTTCAAGTCTATTCTAACTAGTGTTAGGGCAATTAGGTCTTTGTCAATCACATTGGCCCGTGCAGATTGGTTGCCATGATGTTCTCACGATAGGAGCGTCAGATATAAATATGAAATTTGAAAAACTATAAGCACATTGGTATATAGCAGGATTGATCCCAGGCCCCTCGAACCTTTCAGACCACAGCGCCACATTGAATATGCTTTATATATTTATTTAAAACACTGGTTACTAATGAAAATTGCAGCACGAAGTACGCACACCGACAAATGAGATGAAACGGCAGCAAGGTTCCGATAATTCTGCTTTGAACTCGTCTGACTCAGCGAAATTCATTCTCTCGACTCAGTCAGATTTAGGTCATAGATAGTCTCGTGATATAATGAACTCTGATATCGACAGCAAAATTCGCTTTGTTAAAAACAGCTCTTGGCGCATGCTAATGAGGGACGCTTTGAAAATAGTGATATTTAATTTCAAACTCATACATATTTTTTATTTCAGGTTTATATGTAACTTTCTATATTCTTAAACAACATTCGAAAATGTTAACTTTACATCACTTCTAGAGTGAAATTAATACTATTGTTACACACCTCCAAAAATTTTCATTTTTAACATTAATATAAGGCTCTGTTAAGTGCTGCAGACATATAATATCGGAAAGAATTTATTAATTTACTAGCTGTTGCCCGCGACTTCGTCTGCGTAAATTTCGAGTTGAATGTTATTGATACACAAATCATATTAATATACGATTTACCGATTAAAATATTTTTGGTATAAAGCAATTCCTTGAGGTAAAGTAAACTCAAAGAATTTCTTTATATACCACATTATTCGTTTTTCCTTCAGGGGCTAAAAAAAACAAATGCTCTGCACTGCTGACTCGTGAATAGCAATAATACATCAAAAGAGCGTTATGAAATTGGCAATTACACCAATTAAACCCTAAACGCAAAGCAAAACAAAAGCCTAAAACACAGCAAAAGTCCGTCTTGAAATAAACTCAACCAGTAACACAAATCCTAAACACAAAGCAAAACAAAATCCGAAATCAACACAGAGAAATTATTAAATTAATTAAAGCAAAATTCACAGAAAATTTCCTATTCGATTCTCAGCGCAAAGATCATGAAAAGATACGAAGGAGATTTTCGCCTTATGTCGAAACACATTCCTTTATTAGGCTTTATTTGAAAAAACTACAATAGCGCGTTGTAGAAATTGATTAAATGAAACAGCGCTATCTAGTGATTTATGAAAAACTAACATGCGTAATGAAACTGATTTACACTTAAATATTTTTTCTGTTCTATTATATGTATAGATTAAGCGTGAAGAGGTAATAAACAAACAAACTTTCGGCATTTATCATATTATTTTGTTATGTATGTATTGTATCATGATGATGAATTGTCTTTAGATTTTAAATTTCCCATGTAACTTATGTAAGAATGGTGTACATTATAATTCGCAATATTATCATGCCTTGAGTTCATTAAAATGACGATAACTTTTTTGTTAATGAACCGATTTTGATGAAACAAAGTTTAGATATTATTCTGAGTTAAAACAAAGCAAATAGTGAAAGTTTCAAGCAAATCGGTTCAGTACTTTCGGAGATAAACGTGAACAAACATACAGACAGACAGACAGACAGACAAAAAATTCCAAAAAATTTTTTTTGCTTTCTAATAATCTATTTAAGTGCCCCTCTATCCATTTCAGTCAAAAATACATAATGTACAGACAAAATATTTTTACTGTCTTATTATATGTATAGATAGGATAGGATAGGAATAGGTGTGTAAGGGGTGATATCCTGTAATGGATTGCTAACAAAAGTTGACGAACATTCCAGTTTGTGTATCAATGTGAAAATATTTACTTCAATATGTAGATCACATATAAAAATTATACACGATTCGTATGCTACTCGTACATAGTTGTTCCCACGATAACATACCATGGATATTTAACATTAATATAAGGCTCTGTTAAGCGCTGCAGACATATAATATCGGGAAAGAATTTATTAATTTATAGGAATAGGTGTGTAAGGGATGATATCCTGTAATGGATTGCTAACAAAAGTTGACGAACATTCCAGTAGTGTATCAATGTGAAAATATTTACTTCAATATGTAGATCACATATAAAAATTATACACGATTCGTATGCTACTCGTATATAGTTGTTCCCACGATAAACATACCATGGATACTTACACCGACATAGAATGGTCATGCCAAATCCTTTATTATCGTGTAAACTCGTCCGGCGAGGCATCGGCACGCAAATTTTACGCGTGCAAGTCACGTAAGGCCTAAAAATGTTAACGGCTACAGAGTGTACGTACGTAAATAATCAGGGAGAAATTACGGTACCTTCGAGCTTAGAATTATCTAGCTTATAAATTGGTCTTAAAGTTGAAAATGACTCAGACAGAATTCGCTTTGAAAATAATGGATGAGTTTTCTTGAAATTAAATTACAAGAAATAATGCATGTACCAAGTATTATGTAAATAATATTTATATAATGATTAGTATAGATTATAGTTATCAGCCGCACATATTTGTACCTATCGAGAGGACTAGCCTTATGCTGTAAGGCTAGTCCTCTCGATAGGTACAAGGGGTCTTTTTTTTTTTTTATATAGGATAGGCAGCAAACGAGCAAACGGATCACCTGATGGTTGCCCATGGACACCCGCAACACCAGAGGAGTCGCAGATGCGTTGCCGGCCTTTTAAAAGGGAATAAGTGGGGAAGGGGCGGTTGGGCCTCCGGTACCCTCACTCACTCGGCGAAACACAGCGCAAGCGCTATTTTACGCCGGTTATCTGTGAGGCCGTGGTATCACTCCGGTCGAGCCGGCCCAATTCGTGCCGAAGCATGGCTCTCCCACGGTAATTAATTCTCCCCTTATTCAATCACCGGCCTAGTGGTCCACTTCACTCCATTCTATTTCAAAGATACAAGTTGCCTAACGATACTTATATCGTAGGAGCGTTAAATAGATTTAAATTTGTAATTAGAAAATCGAAAAGTAGAATGCCTTAATATATCTTTATGACTTAGCATTCAATTGTGTAAAGAAGAAGAAATGAAAACAAAATATTATACTGGAGTGAGACTGTAGAGTCTCGTCCACGTCTCATTAACACCACCCTGACTCCTTTCCCTTCCGTATATATGCAATAAGATTCAGCGAGAACCACTTTAGTTACGAGTTCTAGTACAGAATATTACGGGAGCTCTACGCAAACAAATATATTTTAAAAGTATTTAATATTTTTTATCTGATATACCTCTGCCGTTTACCTTAATCGTCTTCTAACAATGCCATGCTAAAGTATCTATGGGTTTTATCGTGGTCTTTTCGTTTGTTTTTTTGCTGAAGTACAGTCACTTTGACTAAAATCTGTAGTAACTACATACAAATAAATTGTTTAAATATTACAGATGCAATAATGCTACAATTTCATCACTCTTCTCTTCTTATCTTTAATTGAATAGGGTTGACACAACTGGTTCTCTTGATTCACTCTCTACCAGTACGCGACCTTTCACATGCATATCATTCTTCATCCAATATATTCATACCTTCCCCGTTCTTTCTCTTCCTTTATTTCCATTCACATTCATACAAAATGTTACAATATTAATATGAAATAACGCACGATATAACGAAACTCCACTGAATATCAACACGGGCGTATAAAGGATGCGCCTAATATGGGAATTTGAACGTGAGATACGATTATTTACCGCGAGCTGACTTTGCTTCCCCGCACCCATATAAATTTGAGTTTTATCTGAAATTTCATATTCTGTACATTTTCCCGAAGATTCTTTATTGCGCTGCCGCATTGCGTGATTTTTTGTTGATAAAAATAGAAAATATTCCTATTTAATACGAAAAATAGCTGCCCTACTTGAGTATAAAGGAAGCAATTATTTTGTCAAACAATCAAGTCATGCCTTGGATTAGGTCAAGTTTTATAATTTTATACATATTGGTTTGTATACAATACTTAAATAGCATTTTAACATATTTTTAAACATCAAAACAAAACTGACTTCAAATTTTATACATATATAGATAATATATTAAATACCTACTTTAAAGGATGAGCCTCAAAAGATCAACAAAATTAATCACAGTTCCACAGATCAACAAAATTAATCCATTTAATATTAAGAAAGTTACAAACCGCTAAAGGTAATAATATAAAGGTAATAAGATAAACTGTCCTTATTGACTAGTTTTTTTTGTATATATAGTTTTGAAGTGAGTTTTTGTTACTTCTTACTTCAATATTTTTTGTTATTAGATTTTTTTTAATTAAACATCTGCAGAATCATCAAAATTATTTTATAATTGGATGAACAATTACGTAACAAACCAAAACAAAAAAAAAACAGAACAAACATATACATCTAAATATGTAATTATTTACAATTACAATAGATTTAATTAATCATCTACGTCACTCGTGTAGGATGGTTTTTACACTTGTTTTATCAAGATACCATTTGTATGGATACAAGTCACCAATAAGTTCAATAACATGAACCTGACCTACATATTTAAAGCTAAAATTACTTTGAAGGGAGAATGACATTTTCTTTTAACTAATGCAACAGTTCTCACATCAATACTAATTTTTTCAAGATTTAGTTACTATTCAGATTCAAATTTAATTTTATTTTGAAGATTAGCTCCATAGCTGTATATGTAATATAATAACTTTGCCGAAGTTATTGACAATGCAATAAGCTATTTTTAAACTCTTAGTAATTTAATTTATACCTTAAAAATACATGCACATATATGTCATACATTTACGTACATATCCTAAATTTTAAGCAATAGGCATAGGTAGCAATATTATTTAATAAGGAATACTGCTCCTTCGGAGCGCCAGGAAGTGCACGGCGATAAGCTAATGCAGCTTGCTAGTTGGTGCCAAATGTAATCCCGTCGATGTATAAATCTCGACATATCAGCTTAACAGCGATAGAAGGCGATGTAACAATAATAATATCATAGTTATGTGAATATTATCATTGTCTTGATGACATTAAGCGACTCTGGAACATAATGTTACATTTATACATTTATTTTTTAAATGTCGTTCCACACTAGGATTTTTATCCCGTGCGGTGGGTGCAGTCAAAAAAAATTTAATTTCACATACATGTGAAACGCACGCTGCAACAAACATGTAGTTTTTCAAATTTCATTTTATTCAACCAAATTTCATGAAATGTAACCTAATCGAGGAGAATAAATAGAATATTATGTCTGTGTATGTTGTCTTCGAACGATTTGTTATCTTAACATTGTGCATAATCATTTGAATGTCTGAAGCAATTTAACATTTTTTTTCATGACTCTAATAACCTAACTCTGAATTTTAATACTAAAATAATGTGCTTTGAGTTAAATGGTAACCGTCTCCAAGCCATGCCAATGGAAAAAAGCAATAACTATGCAAATTCTATTTTTAAATTAGAATTATTTCTTTGCATGATTACTAGCGTCATAAAAAGAAAATTTACGATGGCGCCACTTTCTTTTGTTTGAATCTATAACTAACAGCGTAAGTTGAAAGCAGAATCTCGTAAAAGTACGCCCCGCCTTACGATGCAGCAAAAGTTATTGACAAGTCCTATGCAAAGTTTAAATTTGTTTATGAATTATTCGTTCTTTCATATTTGTTCTACAAAGTTTTGCAAGCAATAACTTGATTGCATAGACACGAGTAGCTCGACTGGCAATTTATTTTTTCTTATTCTTATACTAACGATTTGCTCTTGACTTTGTCAAAGTGTATTTCATGTATGATATTAATAACTATTAATAGTTTAGCCTTGTTTAGTTAATCAATAACTAAACAAGGCTAAAATATTAATACGACTTTTCGTTACTTTTTATGTACTTATTACTAAATTAACCTCTGGGATAAAAATGAAATCTTACTAAATATGTAATTTACCAGACAAAATCTAAAATTTTTTACCATTATGTAACTTTGCAATCAATCGTTCAATAAACAATGCCAAAATAAACTACCAGAAATAATTTATAAGAAGAAATTATAAACATTCCCGTCTTATTTACAAGCTTATAACTAAACGAAAAATAGGCTCTCCACAAGTTGAATTTACATGAAATAAAGTCCACAGTAAAGGTCCTTTTTTTGAGAGGGGGAAATGCGACCTTATGCACCATACGGGCACATGGCGGGGTGCGCTTTAGCGATTCGACCGCCATGTGCCCCGGGGCCGGTTCGACCAAGAGCTGGTTGAGCCACCGCCAAAGGAGTGACTATCTGAGAACCCCTGGACAGACCCCCAGTCAGAGAGACTTCACCACGGCGTGCGCGCTTAGCCGGACGCGCACGCAGCCTCATGGTTGGGTCACTGGGCGGCAACACCGCGCTTGCGTGTGCCCGCCTTCGCCTACCAATCCGTCTGCGCCGGAGGGGAGCGGCCTCGACGTCCTCCTCCCGCTCCCTCACCGCGACCTCCTTCTGCGAGATGACGCTCTCGCAGAAGGAGGCGACAGCCTCCCATTCCGCTTTACCGCGGAGCATAGCCACGTCCACGCTCGGCAGCGAGAGGTCGCTGCTTCCCAGCGCAGCGGTCAGTACGCTGCGCTGTTGTTGCTACGCCGAGCACACTGCCAGTGTGTGCTCAGACGTGTCGTCAGGAGCGCCGCAGTGGTGACACCGCGGCGTCATCTCCCAACGTGCGACCTTGTGCAGGTAGTGACCGAAGCAACCATGCCCGTTACCATGCGGAGCGGACCTGCACCATGCGGAGCGAGAGGCTGCCCTGCCGGCGCTCAACCCACTCCTCCAACACCGGACATAAGTAATGCTCCTTTTTTTTTCCCTGAGGAAAATGCATTAAATTGCATACCCCGGCTGTGGCGAGCCGGCAGTTATGTGGGGCTCTCCTCCCCAGAAGGGGGAGGCCTACCCACTAAAACCTCAGGGATGGCCTTCCTCAGGCATGTAGGGAGTCGGGAACGCGAAGCGACTTTCGGGAACCCCCAGCTTCCGCTCCCCTGCCTACAGGGGAGTCCTCCTCGGGGGAGGCTACACTACCTCCCCCGATCTCCTCCACCGACGGCGCCCCCCGGCCACGGAAGGGGCGTGGATAAGTAATGGTCCTAATTATTATAAACAATATGTTATTATAAATGTAATAAGCCAATGTACCTATAATGTCATATATGTAACTCAAACAAAACAAACGTTTTTTTTTTAAATAAGAATCAACGCGTGACGAAATCAAAGGTTTATATGTTGTTAAAAATTGTAATCATAGTTTGAACACAACACTTTTTGTTCATTTATTCAAGAATTGAACAAGATTTTAGCAGCATATTTTGTAGTTAAGACAACGACACATTTATTTAAATGGTAGTAAAAATTAACTTAGTCGAAGACTGGCTTGCTTTTGGTTGATGATTTTATTCTTTATTGTAAAGATCAAAAGAAACTAACCTCGCTTTGTAGAAGCGTAGCTCTAAATGTTATATTGCATTTAATATAAGCCGCTATTACTAATACTCGTAGTAATACCATTTGATTTGATAAGCCGTACACTTGTCTCAGCTTCAACCAACTTTTACCACTTAGTTGAAGATCGCTATGTTGTTGTTGTTGGAGGTAAAATAATATATAGTTCGAAAGCCCTTCTACTTTATTAATTTAATGGAGCTTTTTTAATTTTTTTATTTATATTTAGTATCATTAAAAATATATAAGTATTATAATATGTCGACGCGTTTCAAAAATGATTGAAATGTTAACAATAATGAAAATGTTATTTAGTTTATGTTGATTTTTGTAATATCAGAAATTACAGGTTACACATTTTATTTATGGTTAACTTAGAGAGGACATGCGTCCGCGTGGTGTTGCGAGCGGCGTGGACGTTATTCGACTCGTTTCCGGCGCGGTAGTACGAGTATAATAACCGCATGGAAGGTGTTGATATGGGCGCGCTAGACTAGAGAGCTCAGTTGAAGTTCGGTGGTCGAGCGACACGCACGCTCGCAAATTCACTAGTCTCTACGTGACCATAATTAACACTCATATAAAAGGATTTGTGAATTTGTACTGTTATTGTGATTAAAGAAGTTTTCATAGTTTATTGTGATTTTAATTATTCTTTAATTCTACTATTAAGGCGAGTGAACGTATTAGCCTGCTCGGAGATCCAACAAATATATATTTCTTACTGTTACTAATATGCTGGGGGCATCGTTTCCTCGAAATGATCAAAATTTTGATACTCAAATGATCTAACGTTATAACTGGTATTGTTAAAAGACTTATGTCTATTGTTCTATCAATTTGAGAATATAATACTTGTCCACACAACAGTATGTCTTCTTCGTAAATTTTTAACGAATAATATAAATTGAAAATTCCATAGCTTGAGGTATACTGATGCTGTAATTATTCTGAGTGTCCAGCATATTATACTTTGGTTATAGGTTAAAATAAAAGTCAATATATACATAATTAGTTTTATTGACAATTTTTATATCTCTTTTAACCAAATCCAATATTAATTTTCTTCATATCTAAAATACATAACAAGATTCAAAAGCGAAGAAGCAGAAGTATATGTATACTATATACATGCGAAAATATCAAACTAAAATCACACATACTACATTAAAAACAAATATATACAGGCGCAAAATATATCCGAAAAATTATACAATTTATAAATTAAAATTACACGTTACGTATGCTGTTAGCATTTTTAATAATTCTAATGAATAAAGAAGTCTAATTTTTGACAATTCCCATCTGAAAACTGATGAAAGCTCCACAAATAACTAACAATTTGTACTGCTGTAAATAACTAACAACAACATTTAGCAGGTGCTGATCCGATCTGCAGTTTTGTGGGTCACAAGCTTGTAGTTTCATCTTGTTATATTTTAATTTTTCACTTACATTTCAAGTGACATGACAAATAATTTCCACCTAGTATCAATCACAGTGATCGTAGTTTTCTTGCACGACGACTTCTTGAACCTGACTTTGGATTCCTACGTTTTATGTTAATTTTACTAATGCTTTTCGTCACTGGCATTCCGAGATTTTCTATGTGACATCACATAACCCCACTCAACATAAGCTAGTTAGCGAACACGTGAATAAAATAATACAGAAACAACCTTACTAGTTTTCTAAAAAAATTATTGCGGAGCATTGTTAGAAAAGATTGTTTTATACAAAAATAAAAACCATTATCGTCCAAAAGCACAATGTATATTTTTCTTAACTTGGTAATAGAGCACGAGATATAACACCTTACATAGGCCATTCGTACACGATAAAAGCAGTAACCGTTTGCAGCGAGCGCGAGCATGTTATTACGAATCAAAACAACCTGTTAACACTCGAGACTGGCAATATTCTGTAATTGTTGTTTACATCGTTTTATGTCTAACTTTTATGGTAAATGCGGTAATATTGTTGTGAAATAACAGTATTTTAAATTTTAGCAGATTTTTTGATTTCCATTTGTACATAATCTGATAATTGCGTATGAGTTGTTAATTTTTTAAATAATACTTACATACTATTTTGTTTTTTTTTTGTATTCTTTGAAAACTTTGTTCATTTTTCGTCATATTTCAGTACCTATCGTTATTGGTATTATCATAACTATAAGGCATAACTATAATAACATTATTTGATCTACCAAACTGCATCATGAAGTTATTTCACAGTTATTATAATTCAAAGAAAAACAAATAGAAAGCTATTCACAAGCATTCTAACATAATGAAATTATTGTTTAATCCATTCCCTTTCACATTCAATTCCAAGGCACTATATTGTATAAACAGATAAACGACGAGTTATACTATTCCGTGCAAATGTCCGATATTTATACTAATCGATGTTATTCTTTTTTCGGGTTTGCTATCGTTCATGGGAATTTCGTGAACAGCAGGACTGTTTCCATTGTCCCATTATTTATTTTAGTTACTAAATGTTCTCAACATTAGACGTAGTGCATTTAAGTACTACACTTAGTATCAAAGCTCACCAATGTCAAGGTATGTTGCAATGCCTAAGTAAGGTGTCTTTTTTATTATCATCGGAATCAACAACCCATAAATGACGGTCAGATACACTCAGACGTCAGATACTTGTAGCAAACTGTCCGCGTGACGTGTCGTCCAATGTAGTACATACATTGGACGACACGTCACGCGGACAGTTTGCTACAAGCCGCCTTTGTGAATTTTAATAGTATGTTCATAGATTTAAACTGATTTCATATTTATTGATGATTCTCTCTTTAGTGCAGTTAGCTACACAATACAGCTAGCATTAACAGATACACGACTTTCGGTTGAAATATTGTTCACGCGCCATTAAACCGCCCGTAAGACCATATTCATACGGGAAATGAAAATAATGTCCCTGCGATATTTTATACAAAATAATCTTTGAATAAATTTTGGAAAACGTTTACTTAATGGCGTAAAATGTCTTATGACTTTGCAAACATTTATTTTCTGTCTAGCTATAAAAATAATACTCGTATTAAAATAAAACCAATAAATTAACATTAAAAACAAGATTTTTGCAACCGTCAGTTTTTGTTACGCAAAGTAATTTACTACGCGCACATATTTCGTATCTCTGAAAGCTATATTAATATTTAATGCTTTAGTCCCAAGCACTAACAGAGCCTATATGTCAACAAATTTCTAACAGCGAGTTGCGAGAATAGTATGAATTTGTACGGCCCAGTGCATTATAGCCGGGTTTTGTTGTAAAAATTTCAGAAGATAAATGTTCCAAGTGGCGGTTTGGACATGTGGGAGGCATATCCATCACTCTACCGTCGCGACAAGCCATTTTCTGAACAACTGGCACGTATCTAAAACTTGTGTTCTACAGTGTTTCATACAAAAATAATAACCATTCTGTTGAACACGAGAAACAAAAGTTTGACCGCCATCAATATTATCAGAATTCGATTAGCATTCGACATTTATTTGGTTAACTTTGAAACTTAGTGTTTAGGGACCACAACAAGTTAATTTAGATTTTGAACAACCATAAATTTAAGCTATTTTATATGATCACAATAGGTGCAAACAAAGGAACTAAAAGTTAAGGTGTTTTATATAAAAACTGCTCTGCGTTTCTAACATTTTTATGTAAATGATATTGATGATGGATAGAAGTTGTTTTTATTACAGGTAATCCTGTAATATGTTAAACCGATATGTTCAAAAACGCTGCTACTGGGATTCAGCTATTTCATAACTTGTAATAGTTAGACATTACATAACTTGACTTTGAGTCCGCGTTTATTTCGATTTTTCGTAGGTCAACTGTTTGCCTTGATGTTTTGCTGACCTGTCAACCTTTTTTTTTGTTCCGCTGAGGAAAATGCATTGAATTGTATACCCTGGCTGCGGAGAGCCGGTGGTTATGTGGGGTTCTCCTCCCCAGAAGGGCATATACAACCTATATGCCATAATCCTTCCAATCAGATAGTCCAAAAAAAATGGACAAATAATTATAATAGACAACAGGCCTATTAGCAATGAAGATTATTTACAAAAAAATTAAGAAATTTTGAACAATAGCGGAAAATGTCAAAGCGTTATCGCCGTGATTTTAATTTCTACTTTCCTATCATTCGTAGTAGAGAGCCAAATCATTATTTTACCCGTAGATCAAAAGGCGTCGCGAAACGGTTGTTCTTTTAAATTTACTGAATCCCAACTAATATTATAAATGCGAAAGTGTGTTTGTTTGTTTGTTTGTTTGTTTGTTACCTCTTCACGCTTAAACTACTGGACCGATTTCAAAAATTCTTTCACCTTTGGAAAGCTACATTCTCCCCGAGTAACATAGGCTACTTTTTATCCCGGAAAAATCGACAGATCCCACGGGATGCGCAATAAAGGCTTCGCTCAAAAACTACTGCACAGATTTTTATGCGGTTTTCATCAATAGATAGAGTGATTCTTGAGGAGTTTTGCGGCATTTTTTATCTCGGAAAAACGGATAGTCCCACGGGAAGCGCGATAAAATCTTCGCACCATAAACCGACTTCCGCGTATATGTAGCCGTGGGCAAAAGCTATGACCCTTAACCCTCTATACACCCAATCTCGAAATCCACGCGGGCGAAGCCGCGGGCAGAAAGCTAGTTTAATATATAAGTAAAATGTGAGAGAGATATATGAATCTCCACTGTAAATATAAAGGATAATGACATAGACTCTTGCTATTCTGCTAGATTTAAAATTTCGGTGAAACTGAAATAATGAGAAATTTGAGAGAATTTATATCAGAAAAAATAAACCTTTCGATATTCCTCTTCATGTGTTTGACGTCATTAAGTGCATACAAAGGTCATATAATATAAATTAGATAATGGACAACATTTCAAAATTCTAAGCATATGTTTTTATTATTTTATAAGAAAGAAGACAAAAAATTAAGGGACCCGTATTTTTCTTTCATTTTTAAACTTGTTTTTAATACATAATTTATTAATTGAATTTTTACTCATTCTAAAAGAGCGTATGTACAAAGTCAGGAATAATAAAGGTTTTTTCAATGCTTCTTCTCTAAAAAAAAATATTAAAGTGACAAAAGGAATTGATCGTATCGATATACATGTTAATGCATCTATCGATGCAATATAACACAAATTACTTTATAAATATTTAAAATTAATTATTACTAACTTAATTTATTGCTCTTCTGTTTATATTTTAAGAATTTCGTATCATTTTACTTTTATAATATCTAGATCTATTGATAATATCTTGATTGGCGGTTCATTATCAAGCTATAGGTAAAAATTTGTATACAGAGGCGGACTTAATGCTTGAGGCATTTTCTCAGTAAACTTTCAGGTGAGGTAGATGTACCGAAAGACATGAAATATATATGTTATGTGGTTTTAATAAATGGGTTAGCTGCTGGCCCAACTGCTTAATATAATAAAACTATTGTATTTGGTTATTTAATTAATAATATGGATATTATTTATATAACTTATTTTAGATGACAATAACTTCGTCACGCTTACGTAAAGAATTTCTGGTTTGGTGCCGACTCTAAAGTATTTAGGTACTTTGGTATACTTACATTAGTTTATGCACTTAATTATTATTAAGGTTAAATAAAAATGGTTTATTTATTTTTTCTTTTTAGTTTTTTTGCTGGTTATTTTTTTTCCACTGAAATTCTCGTGAGGAGTTGTCGAAACTATCCTTTTCTTATTCAAATTATCTGTGCTTTAGTGCTTACCTGCGCTGATAAAAATCAAAATCAAATCAAAATAATATTTATTCAACATAGACCTTTACAGGCACATATTGACGTCAACAAACAAAACAAAAAAAAAGCTTAAATAAAAATAAAAATAATAAAAAAAAAAACAAAAACCTTGTCCGTACGTACGAATAAGGAAAAAAAAAGAAAAAATATATTGACTCGACACCTGTTCGGAAATTGGGAGAGCCTTCTCGAGAAGAACAGGCAAGAAACTCTGAAGGTCTATTTTTTATCTCCTCTTTTCAATGTTAATATTATAATAATATAATATAACAATACAATATAGTATAAGATACAATCATACCTAATACGATTACAGTCGTATGTATGTTTACATACACATATAAAATAATACAATATTATAAATAATGTTACCAAACATGGCTCTATGAAGAGTGTCCCTATTCCCAAATACTGTGATCATTTAGATAGTCACTTACTTTATAATAACCTTTACTCATGAGTGTATTTTTGATATGGATTTTAAATTTATATAAAGGCAAATCAATGACACTTTGCGGAAGCTTGTTAAACATAGATATACATTTCCCAAGAACGAACAGCTAGTTTTATGGAGTCTGAACATTGGAACGTTGGAACGTTGGATATCTATCGATATCACTTCAACAAAACTGAACAATCAATACAGCCCTAAGTCAACAAAATTGTATTAAATTTCAGTTTTTTTTAAATAATTCAATAAATACTGCATCAAAATTTAAAAAAAGTTGATATACGTGTTTAGAATCCTTAGCTCTCGAAACGGTTTTTGAATTTTAGTATGTTGTCAAAAATGAAATGTTGTCCATTACTATAATACGACAAATTATATAGCGCAATAACTGTATTATATTCCATTATACATAGGATTAATTAATTTGTTGTCCCAGCAATTAATTCTGTTTCACCGATAATAATTATCTGCCTAACTTGCTAGCCTTTTTTCATAATCGCATTTGTTTTAAAATGACTTGCCCAACATCACCTACGCATCTCCGGCGTTTTTTCACACTGACACGAAAACTTTCTATAAGTTGTTTAAAGCAACTTTTGTCGTAAAGCTTACAATTCTCACTAGTTATCAGAATCTAAGACTATCTCCGTAAAATTGATCTTCCCACCATCTAATCCTGTTCTAAGTAGTTCTTCAAAGCCACTGAAGAACACCCTAAACATCTTATTAGAAATGCAGCAACTTATATCCCAAATCCTACTTCCTATCAAAGAAAGGTATTAAAGACCCAGGCATGTCCTAACTGATCCTATCGAAATCGAAAAATTAGGCTCGCTCATTCACAAGGAGTTTAAACAGGTGGGAAAATATATTGACTAACGGCCAGGAACATGTTATCATAATTATATTTAATTATAAATTCCCAAAACTCGATGTTAAGATGAAGGCAGTAATGAGAATTTAATTAAAATATATATTTATGATATAAACAGAAAATCAGTTGTTATTTTAATTATTTTGCATCGAATTCAACAGCCGCCAAAGAGAGAGGAAGAGATATATTTGATTAGGTATATGATTTTTTTTTGTATTCATAAGCTTCGAAAATACTGAATTTATTTTGAATTAAGTTAAGTATGTAGTAAGTTAGAGATCTGGAAAAGCAAATACAGTCATTTTTACAAAGGAAGTAATATTTATTCTGTTATTGAGTAGGTTTCAAAACAAAAATTAATAAAAAGGAGATATATATTTTTTTGTGGGGAAAATCTGATACATATAACATGGAAAGCCATGAGCGGAAATCTAGTATTAGAATAAAATCAAACAAATTTATCTGCCGGAGCAGAAATAAATCTGTAGCAACTAGTAATTCAATAAAATCAAAGATGAATATAAAGGAAACTTTTTCTCTAATCTTTAAGCTGAAATGAACCATCTCGATAGCTGGTAGTTGCAACAGGCATCACTTTGTAACATCACAATTTTCAATATGGAGCATGTTCCTTGACTGCAAATTCATTTGGGCGAAATCTCATACAGTTCAACATAGATTTTGTTCCGAAAAGTTGGCGTCTATCGATAAAACCAATTTTTAGTATAATGTTATTCAGTGCATAATAAATAATATCAGTGATATACAAGTATATGACAAACAGTGATCCTGGTAATAAAGTGTTTATTACATCTTTGAAAAATAAAGTTAAAAAATCTGTAACCCGACTACTGAAAATAGTCAAAGTGAATGGAAATGGAACATGTTTGTACTACATATTTTTCCATTTTCATCCGAAGTATTATTTATTTCTTCGTTTTTTGGGCTGTTTTTTTAAATAGTTTTTAAGTAAAGTAGGTTGTAGTTTTTTAAGCCTCATTTTTATTAATTATTTATTTTGCGTTGTAAACATATTAGGAACCTTTTTAGATAACACGACATTCCGTTTATCAGTTGCTCTTCGCCTGGGAGCGACCTGTGTTGTGCCAAATCGCTGTCGTTGTGTTGATCATTTTGACCAACTAGGTCATCACGGTCTATCTTGCAGCAGAAGCGCGGGGCGTGCCTCTCGCCATGCCAGCCTTAACGACGTCATCCGTAGGGCCTTAGCCAGTGCGGGAGCACCAGCAGTTTTAGAACCGGCCGGCATTAGCTGTGACGACGGTAAGAGACCCGACGGCATGACCCTCATGCCATGGAGGATGGGACGACCACTAGTTTGGGACGCGACGCTGATACTCTAGCGCAGTCCCATCTTCGTGGCACCGCAGTTAGGGCTGGGTCTGCTATTAACTCGGCTGAACTCCTCAAACGGCGCAAGTATGCAAACATAAATAGTGGTTGCATATTTGAGCCTTTTGGGATGGAAACTCTGGGGTCCTGGGGGAAAGTGCCCACAGAGTTTTTAAAGAGTGCAGCTATAGATTGACCGAGGCTACATGTGACCAGAAAGCTGGATCATACGAGTATCTAGCGCAGCGAATCAGCATCGCCATACAACGTGGCAATGCTGCTAGTCTTATGGGGACGTTGCCTGACGGCAGCGATTTATTTCAAATATTTTATTTATAGTTTAGTTTTTAATTTTACTAAATAATTAGATGATTAAATATTATACACATTTATAATGCTTGATGATATTTCAATTTGTAATACAGAAGGACAATACGATTTAGAATACAGACGGTTTAAAACGTCAGATTTCAATTCGGCCGTGTAAAATTTATATAACCTATGTCACCCGAGTCATCGTATAATGATACGTCATTCATCAAAATAGGTTTAGTAGCTTGAGTCTATGTATGTATGGAACATACATACATAGACTGCAAAATCATTACTCATTACGTCCCTTTTGACTTTGCCGTAATCGGCTAAAAAAGAAACTTAAATAATATTTAACCAGGTTTATTAAGTTTTATTTATTAAGGTTAACTAATATTTATTACCTTCTACTCAACTTCAACATGTCTCTGGTTTTATACTCTGTTTTAAATGTACATTGTACATCAAACTCCAAATTTTACTCCCATTGTTTTATCGTTCCTGCCGTTAGATATTAGAATAAGCTGCCAGCTAATACAGCTAATATAGATCATCAATTCATTACTTCTTTATTATGATAGTTTGAAGCTGATCCCCTTCTATAGCAGCCTTGTAATACCATAATTAAGTACATCTCTGCAAAATACCAAACTTATAATTAGCAGATAGCCCACATCATACTTATTGTGCCTCCATGTTTGAACAATCCCTTACCCTAGTGAAACAAAGTAAACATTAGTAATAAAAAATAGCTGTAAAATATCTTTAATCAATAAATTTGATAGCATTCAGTATTAACATTCATATTATTCCTTAAAGACGAAGTTACTACCATGAGTATAATTTACAAAAACATACTAATTTTAAATGTATAAATAACTTTAACGGTAATAGAGTGAGATAATCGGAATGCAATAAATTCAGGCATCTTCGACACAAAAAAGAATTTCATTACAGTATATTTTCAATCGAGTTTGTACGGCGCGCCGAAAGCGCTTTTCAATTAAAGTTTGATGTTCGGGACCAATGTGAAAATATTGCGAATCCTGGTTATCGAAATGATTAACAGAAATAAATATATCTACCAGGGAATTTGTAAGTACACGTTATAGCTACAATGACACGATAATCAACTAGTAGGTGTCAACGTGCCCATGGGCACACGATTGACTATTCCGAAGGCAAGGACGCCTTTATGACCTAGTAAGAGCAAACGGCACAAAATATTTGAATAGATCAAGGTGGTAAGGCTCTTTGTTGGACGAGATGAGACGAGACTCTTTTGATCTCAACAATTTCTACTTATGCCTTATATTTTAGTGTTTAAAAGTAATATGTATGGGTCCAAAAATCTACAATAAGATTCCTTCAGTACAAAAATATAAATTGACATGCTCGATATGCAAATCAAAATAGTAACAACACTAGAAAACTGTTACTACAATATATAAAACTTTCTTATTATATATTATCATAAATTATACATTCTTTTATATATAAATGACACATAATAAAAATTATCAACTCTTAGATCTTAAGTAATATTGTATTTTTTTATTTCTGTTCATTCAATATATAAAATTACTAGCGGCCTGTCCCGGCTTCGCACGGGTAGACATAAATAGTTACAGATATTTACTTAAATATCTGTAACTATTTATGTCTAATTTAAATGACCATGAATCACTAAATTAGAAAAAAGTTGTATGCTTATCTTAAAGCCTTCTTGTACACTACGTTGGCAGCCGGCATGTATTTTTATATTAATGATATCTTTTGAATGGAATGTCCGATTTCAATAATTCAAAAAGTAAACGTCAGATATTGAGACAGTCTTGAATATTAAATTATTTATTTGGATAAAAATTTATAAATGGTATGGATAAGACGGTCTGATTTTGATAGGCATTTCTATCAATTTGTTAAATGTAAAAAAGTAGTTATAGTGACGTAACTACAATAGTTAGACACATGATCTTGCCAAGTTTTTTGTAGATATTGATATATTCTATAATATTACGCTGCGAAGAGTATATATAATACTCTTCGCAGCGTATGCGATGAAAGACATTTTATGGCAAATTTTTTTACACCTTCAGTTGGTTTTAATAAGAATGTCTAAAGATTTCTATAGTAATCTGGTACTAAATATAGCCTATATTATTTAGTGATAATGTAGCTTTCTAATGAAAAAAGAACTATTAAAATCGTCCAGTACTTATTGAATTTATTTGATAACTACAAAAATTCAAATCTTTCCTCTTTATAATATTAGTGTAATAACATGTGTAAAACTTGCTTGAGTACTTTTAAAAATTTGATATAACTTTATCTAAGAACTGCAGTGAAAATTAATGTCACTAAAAAGGTAACTAAAATTATTATAATATAATATATTCGCTATTATGATTAATATTAAATTGCCATTCTGTTTCTAAATTATCTATGATACAATTTAGTTATTAATTTGTAGTTTTACGATTATGAAAATATAATATTTATCTGAAAGAATCATTCATGTCTTAACTAATATTATCTCTAATAATTATTTAGTAAAATTAAAAACTAAACTATAAATAAAATATTTGAAATAAATCGCTGCCGTCAGGCAACGTCCCCATAAGACTAGCAGCATTGCCACGTTGTATGGCGATGCTGATTCGCTGCGCCAGATATGATCCAGCTTTCCGGTCACATGTAGCCTCGGTCAATCTATAGCTGCACTCTTTAAAAACTCTGTGGGCACTTTCCCCCCAGGGCCCAGAGTTTCCACCCCAAAAGGCTCAAATATGCAACCACTATTTATGTTTGCGTACTTGCGCCGTTTGAGGAGATCAGCCGAGTTAGCAGCAGATACAGCCCTAACTGCGGTGCCACGAAGATGGGACTGCGCTAGAGTATCAGCACATGTCGCGTCCCAAACTAGTGGTCGTCCCATCCTCCATGGCACGAGGGTCATGCCGTCGGGTCTCTTACCGTCGTCACGGCTAATGCCGGCCGGTTCTAAAACAGCCGGTGCTCCCGCACTGGCTAAGGCCCTACGGATGACGTCGTTAAGGCTGGCATGGCGAGAGGCACGCCCCGCGCTTCTGCTGCAAGATAGGCCGTGATGACCTAGTTGGTCAACATGATCACCACAACGACAGCGATGTGGCACAACGCAGGTCGCTCCCAGGCGAAGAGCAACTGATAAACGGAATGTCGTGTTATCTAAAAAGGTTCCTAAATTGTAAGAAGGTAGAGCTTGCAGCCATTGCCCGGATTCCCATTCAGCGCTGGCAATGAGGCGAGCGCGCTCTACAGGGCTGGTTGCCGTATGGTATAGGTTGTCCCGTACCAGCCTGCAAAGCGGCTCGTCCCAAAGACGCTGTGAATTGGTGTTTACAGGCAGATCGACATTTGGGCAGGCCGCGCTCCACGCATCTATAGCCTCTGTTATAAAAGGAATATTAAGTGGCTGGATTTGTGATTTCATAGTCTTGCTCATTAAATCTATTGAACTGTGTATAGAAGACAGATATGCGGGGAGTGAAACGCTGGTTACTTTCCTGATGCCTATATCACCGTGTCTTATCGGCAGAGATGCCTGGGTCACACAAGTGATCGTCTAAATTTATATTTAATACTGAAGCTAGAAGGTTATAAATAATTTTGTCAATTCTTTCTAAAAGGTTGGGAAATCTCCAAAAATGGCTGCACCTCAGGACATATGTGAATTTTGGTACAAAAAGACAATATTTGATAATTGTGTTGCTACGTGAGCATTTATTTTTGATATGCGGTCCAGGCTTCAGAAAGGTTTTTAATTTTTGTTTCTATCAGGTCTGGGAAAGATTCATCCAAAATAGGCGCGCCAAGGAGGTATAGTGAGCTTTTATTTATGATTTTAATATTGGGAGCAAGCTGACGGAATTTGGATATGGCGAGTTCTGTGTCCAAACAAGTATCGGAAAAGAAAAGTTCGCATTTAGAAAAATTCAATTCTAGACCGATATCGCGAAATTGTTCTATTAAAATACAAAGATCCTCTAAGACTTCTTTAATGTCACCTCCCAGGGTACCGTCATCTAAATACCATACATTAAATTTAGAATTTAACTTGGTAATGATGGGGTGAATTGCTAAGCTGAAAAGCGCAGGTCCAAGTGGGTCGCCTTGTTGGCAGCCTACAGCTGAAGAGAGCTGATGTTCTTTGTAAATTAATTTCGAAGGATTATTGTAGCATTGCCAAACAAAATTAAACATTTCAGGAGTTTTATCACGAGTTTGTTTTAGTAGTGCATTTCTATCGAGACTATTAAATGCGTTTTTGACGTCTACCTTTAACAATACCTCGCAATGGTTTGAAAAATCGAGGTTCTTAGCGCATGTACCGCAGTTTCACATCACCCTTTGACCCAAAACCTAATTGGGTTGGCTGAAAGTATTGACTAAGCGGTCCAGATATAGTGGTACAACCAATTTTAGCTACAAGACGGCGGTAAGTTGTGCCCACAGCAATGGGTCTGATGCCACCGTCTTTTTTTCACCAAAGCACACAGATTAGCGCCATAGAGTGTGCTGGTAACTTGTGCATTTACCTTACCAGATAGCATGAAGTTGCTCAGATCTGTCAGTGCCTTGAGCAGAAGCATGCCAGAGTCACCTGAACTATGTCCGAGGAGATCCTTAAGATGTTGGGGAGTTAGTCCGTCCAGCCCACCAGCTGAGCCGCTCTGAAAAGACATGACAGCTCTGAGGACCGCATCGGTATTGGTTGCTATGGGAATTATTGATGCATCTGGTAGGTTAGGTAAGTTTTGATTGCTGTTTGGAAGTGGGTGCTTCGCTCTTAGGGCTGAGAGTGTCTCCTGATTATTGGGAGCAAAACACAGTCTGTTGAAAAAAGTAGGCGAGCAGCTCCTCTGATATCGCCTCACCTACCTTGTCTTCAATTTTTTTGTATATTGATGTACTAAAGTTTGATTTCATTCTGAAAAGGTCATCAAGAATAAGTGGGTATTGGCAGTTATTTTTAATTTAGGTGTGAGGATGAGTTTTTGTTACTGTCCGTTACGTGTAGGATCGGTAGGGGAAAGTCAAAAGTTGTCTCCAAGCCTGGTTAGAATTTTTGGTCACAACATTATGTATGGTGGACGCAAGTTTTTCAGAAACTGAAAAAACATTGATCATTGTCTTGATACAATTTTATTTTGAAATATTTGCATGTTTACAAGTAAAACATAATGAACTTTACCAATATTGTAACATCCCTATATATATTATTCAAATGTATATGCTCTCATATTTAAGCAAAAAAAAAATCTGAACCTGAATCTAATCTATATATTTTTTCAAATAGATACTATGTATAACTATATCAACAACACACAAGCGTTTGATGATGATGTTTATTGGTACCTCCTTAGTGTTAGTTATAATCTTTTCTAAGCAGTAGTGGTAGAGGAGACTAAGTGAATCAAAATAAGGCAATTTTTGACGGATAGTACAGTTTTGACAGAGTTTGACGATGAATATAAAGAGCGTATATGCAACACAAGTGGATATATCAAAATAATGTAAGAAGATATTTTAACGCGGAGTTAGATTCCGTGGTGAAGAGATGTTTCGAGTGATGAAGAGATGTACAGTGGAGGCGATTTCAATGATCATATTGGACGAATGTAGGCTATGAAAATGTACTTCGACTGTGGGGTTATAGTAATAGAAACGAGGAAGGAGAAGCCTTAACATACGGTGTAAACATATATTTCGAAAATAGACCAGCTTTTGATTATAAAAAAATGGGGTTATAGTAATAGTATTAAAAACCATAACATATTGTAATTTTGATTCTCAAATTAATAGTTCAAACCCTGTTAATAGAACAACCATCTTGCCCGAAGTGAAATCGCGAATGTTAAACACAGATAAATAAGCAAGAATATTTATAAGAAGTTGACTTGAAAAATAAATAAAATTATAGATGAATATGGAAGAGAAGAAAATCAATAGATGATCTAAAATGCCAGAATAAATAATAGCCGGAGCAAAATTTGTGTTTGAGGAAATCAAAGGCGTGAAAATTAGCAAATGAAAAACTGATTATTTGTTTTTCAACGGTGACGATGCATCTAGTTTCTTGCAAATCGTAGCTGTGCCACCCTCAGGTATCAGGCTCAGAAACTGTCTATGATTGACGAATGCCTTAACCCAAATATGCAAATCAATCATCAAACTTTAACAATCATTAGTAATGGATCTGAATATTGGGCAATACAGGAGACATACTCGTACATAAATAGAATTTAGAATGAAATTTTGTGAATGCGCTACACCGGACAAGTACAAAAGCCATAAGTAGGCTCCAAAAATATGCAATCAGATGTTGATAATTTTGTCTTGAGATGCAAAGACCGCTATTAAAAAAAAAAAAAAACTTTGCCCAATGCAGATAAAAAAATCACATCGTTCGAAATATACAACCTCGCTAATGTTGACACCAACCTAAATCTGGACTAAATAAACTTCAAATACATATTAAATATACATGATGACCTTATAAAGTTTTAACCTCAAACGCCGCTGTCAGAGAAACTTGTCAGTAACGATATTCCAAGCCTATTTTAATACATTAGGGTAACTAACTTTTCAAACGTTCACTTTAACAAACTATATATATATATATATATTATTATTATTCATATATTTAATTAATAATCTTAAATTTAAGTTTTTTACAATATAGATATATAAAATAAATATAAATACTATAAAAAACTTAAACCTAGTATGCCGCCGGTAGCGAGGCAAGGCCCGAACAAACCGGTGGTTAGGGCTGCAGACAGAGAAATCTCCGGACAATACGTGCCGTGTCGAGAATCACTGCTTTTATAATTATTATAATTATATATATATAACTAAATTGTATTTTAATATATATCTTAACATAAAAAGATTTTATATCGACTACGAAAAAAAAATTCTTCATTTTTATTACAACTTATTACTAACGATAAAAAGAAGCTTTTCCTCGAAATCTTAGAAATTCCTAGAAAGAAAAACGAATAATTCTTTATTAATATGGACGTCAAAACAGTTATGATGACGCGCTCATAACCAATTACTTACGTCAGTTTGTTTGTTAAAAAGCACTCATTCTTTTATTATTATATAAATATGTTGCAGTTAGATTAACTGACAGATTCCACTTGTTTTCCAGTTCGTTAAATTTTCTATACATATTTAAAATTTATCAAATTTTTATTGCAGGTGTGTTTATTAGAAAATTTTATTATTTTCTGTATTATAGTGAATTAATTGGAAGAAGGTGGAAGTGTCTGAATATCTGTAATTCCTAATATCTGAAAATTATCAATTGAAACATAATATGAGTTAATTAGAAATACTAATTTCATAATCATTTTCTTACCATAAAAGTGAAAGGTATAATTTGTTTCCACTGTTAAAAATAAATAATAAAACTGATGCACAAAACTGTCACAACTTTGTATGGTTTCTAGAAATCATTAACACTAATATTCAATGTTCATTTCTCATATAATGACCATCGGACGTCAGTTAGGGGTCACTGAATCATCAGAAGGGCTGCGCTGCTTAAGCCGTCCATCCCTTCTTGAGTAGACGACCGCTTACCGGATATTACCCTTAACTGGTCTATGAAGGGTGGTTAGTTGGAAATAACAGAAAGCCAACCCTTTGGTATTCTTTATTACAATAAGCAACTATTTATATACATTTTTTTAAATAGAATCCGTTAACTTCCCTAAAGTCAAACTCAACAGTCTTAATTTTTTAACATTGTCTGAATATTTTTTGTTTACGTTTATAGAATTTTTATTTAGTTATTCCGTCAACAAATTTCAAAACTTCTGTTAAATCCGCGTAATTTAACTTTGTATTGTATCTTTAAAGTAAAAGTATCGTCCGCTAGAAACCATTATTGTACTCGTATGGTGAAACTTGTGTGTGGGATTACATTCAACAATTGACACGATTCAAAATGTATGTCCTAATATATTTCACAATATTTCTCCTAAATAATCTGATTTGACTGACTCATCCTAAATTGAGGGACACTTTAGATATTCGAATAATGTTTTAACACAGTAAATGTTGTTAGTACTTTGAAATTGCTAATATTTAAGTTTTTAATATTTTTGGTAGTAGTTTTATATGCTATATTTGATCTTATACCAACAAACAGAGTTTATCTAGAAAAGGCATGACATTTTTTTTATTAATACTAATAGCTTGTGCTAAGAATTATCTTAATACCAACAAGAGCATCTGCTTAATAAAACTAAATGTTTCGTTATGAATAAATTGGGAGTTCCTAGTCCCAAAAGGAACGCAGCAACCTTAAAGTGTCCTCTTACAAACACTCCAAGAATCTCATTTAAAGTTCAGCACACTCCGAAAGTCGGAGGGGAGTGTATTATATGTTCATATAGTAGCAACTTCAGCTCTTCACATAAAGCAAACAGCTTGAAACCCCGCATTAGGTCGCATCATAAATACTACGCCTCACAGGAGACTTGGTTTTAACATGGCTTATGAGTGACTTTTCGGCCAATTTGCCAGTTATTTCATGTTTGATAAATGGATCGTATCTATTATTTATTATGAATCTTTTAATACTTTTGCTAGAAACCTTATATTAGACTTAGCCTAATAATTATATCGGAAGTTTTAAATCAATAACAAAAAATAACATGGTAAGACAGAATGAAATAGGGTATTCTTATAGTCAGGAAGTACTTACAAACTCCCTAGTTTTGAATTCTGGATTAAATTGAAAATTGTTTTTTTTTAATGTGTGATCTGGTATGAACAAGTACAATTAAATTAAATATCAGTTTAATTTAGTGTGTAATATTATTAAAGAGCTTTGGTGGCTCTGTGGTTTCGGCACCGTTGTACGACACGGAAGACTTTGGTGGCTGAGATCGACCCTGTCATGAACCAATATGATTTTTGAAAAACTTCATCTCTAATACAGTAAACAGGAGTTCAATTCTTCTTCATATCATTTAACGTTACTTCCTTTTTTATATTACTCCTAACCTATTTAGTCTGGGAAAGCATAATATTATACAGCAGATACATTATACACCAAAAAAATCTACAGAATAAAAATAACATAATAATTTAACCAATTTCTATATCAGATCGTTTGATGTAATCTATATTCCTAAATATCGAGAAATCCTAACTTCCTTTTTAACTTCTCTTATTTGTCGTATCCTTGTTTATTCAATACCATGAATACAAAACCTCAAACAAGATAATATAATGATTGTTTAAACAAGCTGTAATATATCTCACAATCTGTATAATTTGTAGGAATATGTTATGCAAATGTGTTATAATTGTTTTTTTTTTTCAATTTTGAAATGTATTATAACGAAACCAAGACAAGAACCTTTTATTTGACCCACAGCCCGCGTCGTATCATACGGTGTCCGGATGTTTTATACATTTAATAATGCGCAAAGACCGTCCAAGAGTGATACTAAGGCAAATTTATGATCCAACTTAGAAATGTTTCACAAATGACGGCACCTCCGGGATTTTCTTCTCGGCATATTCGTAAGTTTGTTAGAAAGACAAGCGTTTATTTTTGACACTTTTCACATGTTTAGATGGCCAAGTTTGTTTGAAAGTATGTTAACGTTTGAAAATTCTTAGCATTGTAAGCTTAAGCACTATTTTACCACATTTTACATATTATTTTATACTACAGTACGATTGGTTTCAGTATAATATGTTAATTTTTTTTATTATCTACATACAAAAAGGATAAATAATAAATATAATAAAAAATATTGACTGTAAGCACACGTTACACTATTTAAAAATGAAATATTTTAAAACCCACTTGTTAGGAGCATTGTGCACAATTCTTCCATAAACTGAGCCATGACTACGAAATCACCCGCAAATAGAAAGCGTGCTATGTTCTCAATGCTAAATCCTCTCAATCTTAAAGCTTAAATACATCCCCCAGCGCAGCTGTGAATAGTTCCTGATTAGGCTTATGTAATTGGTAGCCAAAAAACTTTACTTATAACATTTTATTCAATGTTACTTGTTTATACAGTCTACTTATATTATATTTCTATCGAGATCAAATCAAGAGCACCCTATACATAAAATAATATATTGGCAGCATTTTCCTAAAAATAATGAACATAAAAGAACGATACGCGTGACTGGTTATTATGGATCAACGTCATTATTAAATTTTCAATAATCAAATAACTCTTCTGACTCCAATATCGCCCAAGCAGAGCGCGATATTACAGACAAAGACGGTGTATAATCGAGCCAGCTTAAAATAATAAGAACGTCCGAAATTTCGTGTTGAGCGCTCCTCTTTGCGCCAAATGTTTCCAAGTCGACTTATGAGTTTAAATTACTGGGAATCGTCTTTATTTCTTGGTTATTACAACTTGTGACTGGTATAAGACAGGTTTTCACAGCTAATTAATAGTGTAGTATTACTTTATACTTTTGCACGTTGTGGAATTCTTAATTATTTTATAACATGCCACTTGATTCTTAGCCATATTAATATTCAAAATTATTCGACCTATGTCTTGCGCTCACGATAAATTAATGAAACACATATTTATTTGAAATCCTTATCTATAAATTAAAGAAGTACGAAACTCATTATTTTAAAATAATCAAAATGTTTCTTTTTATACAATCTACAACAAGTATTTTGATGAACTAATCACCACCTTAATAAACTAACTTATTGGGAGGAATTATGCTTTGATTAGTACTGTAGCAAAATCCATATCTCAATTTCATTACCGTAATTTTTGTTTTTTATTTTAATTGTCACAAACGAAATCCCATATTTTTGTATTATCTATTGAAATTTTAATAAAACTCTTATGTTATTGCAAGAGATTAAAAATTAAAAACTAACGCATAAGAAATAATCATAATGACTGAACCAAAATGTCAGTTTGTGTGAAAAATACACCCTGAATACAATTCGATAAATAGCTCTATCTCTAATAAATGATTAACAAATAATTCTCCCTGAGATAATTATTTTTCCTTTTACATGACCACTTTTCACAAATACCCCATACTAAAATTCTCATCCCTAATTTACCACTACCAATCCACTTCTCAGATAAAGAGAGCAATAATAAACTGAAACCCCAAGTCTCTACATTTCTGAATCATAATTACAATGTTGAGCAACATTCCAATTTCAAAACAAATTACATCAGGATCGCAAACATTTGACTAAAAAAGTAGGTGGAATAAAAAAAAATCTATTTAATCATTTCGATGAGTCTGTTGGTCAGGCATGTAGGGAGCCCCCGGGAACATCAAGCTACTTCCGGGAACCCCTAGCCTCCGCTCCCCTGCCTAGAGGGGAGCCCTCCTCGGGGGAGGCTACACTACCTCCCCCGGTCTCCTCCACCGACGACGCCCCCCGGCCACGGAAGGGGCGTGGTCCATTCCGGGTCGCCGTAGCAGTCGCGACTTCATCGCGCCCGCCGGCGACCCGCGGCAGCGCCGCAGCTGTGCTACCGAGCCCGGCGCCGCCTTCTTCGAGCGGGATCGGCCATCTCCCGACCCCGCTCGGTGGCCTCCTTCTGGAGTATCACTGCTTCACAGAAGGAGGCCTCCAACCTCCCTCGTCCGCCAGCATTGCCGCAATCAATGCCGGCGGAGACAGATCTCGCCCGATCTCTGCGACAAAGACTTGGCGCTCGGAGGCTCACGCAGGGCACTCCGCCAGCGTGTGCTGGGCCGATTCGAGGTCGGATGCGCAGTGGTGGCATCGTGTCGATCCCTCCCGTCCTATTCGACACAGATACTTACCAAAGCAGCCGTGCCCGGTGAGTATCTGAGTTAATCGGTAGGTGACCTCCTCCTTCCCGTGGAGTCGAGCTTCGAGGTGCGGGAGTACGGCACACGGCCCGCTTACGTACTTACGTAAAAAAAAGTGAAAATGACACAAGACTTAATTATTACTTATCAGCAATATCAATAATATCTCGCTAAGATTTACATTAATTCTAATGTTGTGTAGTTCACGATGCCGCTGGTAGCCACTGTGTCATTATTGTTAGCTGCATAAAGCGAACGGCACAGTTGTATCTTGTAACCACTACAAACTATATAATACTTTTTTCCTACATAATAATTCCTTATTAGCATATTATCCATTTGACAAAAATAAGAAGAGAGGAGATGAAATAACTTGTGTGGAATCTGTTTGAAATTAATAAATATTGTGTATCGACGTTTTCCCGTATAACAACCATCATTAAGTTTGAATCACATCAGTTGGCTGTTTCTAGATAACTTATGTATGTAAATTTTCGTTAGGACATTTGTTTTTATTCTCCTCAAGCATAAAAAGCAAGTAAATTGTTTAACAATCATACTATTATACCACAATTCACTTCGGATTTGTTCAGAAATAGTAATGACCTTAGATTTTGCCTATTAAGCAATAAAAGGGAGGATGTTAGCTATAAAGGAAATGTACATTGGTTCATTAATACAAACTTTGTACTGTCGTGATTTGTGCTTTTTGCTTTGTTATATTGTAATTTTTATGGCGGAGGGATGCCCGCGCTCGCGTGGCAACACAACGTAATCGTATTTTATATCAACAATGGCCCTTATCTGTAAAAACGTATTTGAAATTCATGGGTCTGCGTCGTTGAAAAATTGTCTACAGTATTTTTATGTTAAAAGCTCTCGCAATGATGATAAAAACTCCGGCTTACCTACGTTTCGGGACGCACGAGAAACTTAACTTTTCAATGCGAATAATTTATGTCTGAACAAAAAGTTATGGCATCTTTTTGTCAGTCGTAAATCATTGGGCTTGTGATGAGACAGTTTTACGACCCACTAGCTACTTCTCGAAGTATGATAATAATGTTATGTGTTCATGAGTAGTTTCTTTTTCGGACAATTTTGAGAAGTTAAAAGGTGATATTGATGATGAAACATAATTATAGAGAATTGTGCATAACAGTTGAAGTTCTAGTATTTTATGTGTAACAAACATATTTGCAACTATTTTATATTATTAAATTTCACATGTGACAAGGAAAATTATGGTCTTCATATGCGTCGCTAACGAGGGGCACAAACTTACCCAAACTATTATGCCTTTGTAACCCACGACGTCACCTAGAAATTTGAGTTTCTGCGCAGGTTGCAGCCTGCGTGGGTTGCCTCGCATTATTTTCATTCTTATCAAACTTTAAATTTTGACCTTGACACATAAGTATGTCAAGTATAATATATTTTTTCATAGTGCATATGTATTATATATATATATATATATATATATATATATATATATACACATATATATAGGAGAATAAGATTCCACCAGCTGTATTTAACACTCATTCTTCTCGACGGAACTGTGCTGTAATCTGTACATTTGCCTTTGTATAAGGTCGAGAATGTTGAAAGTAACGCAAGCATCATTTGCGACGATTTTTTCATGGGTAAGCATAGGAGTAATTTGAATATTTTCTTTTCATTCATTAAGATAATTTAAGAATTGATATTGACGGTGTCACATAGCAGAAGGCTACGGGTTAAACTAAAAAGGAGATGAAGCTAAAAAAACATATGATTAAGAATATAATAATATATATAAACATTAAAAATTATGATATAAAAAATTAAATTATCGTATCAAATGTTAAATAAAATCTATTTAAAATTGAACTAAAAGTTTAAAAGAAAACAATGAATAATTATAGTAAGAAAAGGCTAATATTGCAGAAAGCTGAATTTTTTTGACAAAAATTAATCCATTTCTTTAAATTTTGACCATAAGATCAGTGTGACGACACCACTAAGTGTTGATATAGATTGTTAAAGTAAAATGTTTACATTTATTTAATAAAAAAATATTTAGATTCGTACAAAAATACTGTGTAAAAGTAATTATAAAACCAATAACAGTGTCAAAAGTGGAAGCTATATAATGAAAATAATGTAATTGAATGTTATAACTAGTATACGAAGTTTCTGTAAAAGTCATAAGTATAAAAAGCAGTAGATATTACCTCACGATGTTTTCCTTTACAGAAAAAGCGATAAATAAATGTAGATATGATATTAAAAAAACAAACACCACATTGGTACATGGTAGGATCGACCGCGGGTTTCTCCTTTTCGTCTAGAAATAGACCAGGAGACGAATTTTTGAAACAATAGAAAACCAATTCGCATTCGAAATCGTGAGATTCGTATACGAGTTACCGAAGTCACTATTTCTGAACTTCCATTTCGTGCATTGTGCAACGAGTGGTTCAACCCACTCGTTTTTGATTTCTACTAGTAGAATATCCAACGCTGAAGTGACCTTGAAAGTGATCCGTTTCACGTGTGGGTCGTTGCCGGTTTTTTGTTTTTGTTGTTGTGATTTTGAATTTTTCTGCGTGAAATGGAATTTAATTAAGAATTTGTTTTCAATGACAACACTGAATTCGAGTGATTCAAAAATGTATAAAATTGCAAACAGTAGAAAATAATTTCGTGCACGATTTGTATTCGTATTCGAATTCCAAATTCACGTGTAATAATTCAAAAATACGTCTCCAATGCTGTGGTTTCTGCCACCGACGACGCTAAAATATTTTCAGATGAAATGTTATCCTTCTATTAGGAAAATTACAAGTTGTACATATTTACAACGTTAATAAATGTTTGACTACAAAATAATGTTAAGATATTCTTGTTTGTAATAGTTATATTACATTCTATTATATATTAGATATTCTTATTTGTATTCACGATTGTAGATATTAATCAACTTATTAGTCTGCAATACATCTCGCATACATTCAGAACAAACAAAGTATGTTGATATGGGTATGTTTCACATTCAGTGAGAATACTAAGAAAGCATTCCTGTATATATCCTGTATAATGTAAAGAAAAACAAAAATCAAAATGACAACCTGATCTGAAGAAGCCAAATATCAGCCAAAGACAAATCAAAAATGTGCAAAGATTTATGAAATATAAAGTGAATAGTATTTTTGTCTGTGGCAAAGATTTGATGTGAGAAGTGTATTAGAAGGGGAATAGATATATAGTGTCATATGGAAACAATATTATATATTAATTTAGATAAAAAAAAACTTTTAAAATCAAAGTCTAAGTCTTAATTAATGTGACTAACATTACATAAATTATTTTTTATGAAAAATCAACAAGGAGTATTTGGTCTTGACCAACATGTCGTGCATTCTTTGATTCAATTATTCAATTCAATTTTGAAATAGCTCTTTCTTCAAACTTTTTACCTATGGTATTCAAATTGCAGGAATATGTGAGATACCGTAAAACAGCTTTCCAGTATTTTCTTCTTTATCATAATATATATTTTTGTGCATATGTCTAGTTTTCAAGATAGTTTTTTCTTTAGTAATATGATGCTGAGGATATTAATTAAATTATTATTTACAGTAATATGGTTCAAACTAAATACCACTTAAACAACAAAGCAAAAACTTAAAGCAAAAGTTCTTAATTTCTAAGAAAATTATTATTATAAACTATTCGGAAATAGTATTTTTGCTGAAAATATATAATAGAGTAAAGAAAAAGAAAGCTTTTGTGATTGAGCCTGCTGGGATTGAGCGTCACCTTCAAAAGATAACATATATTTATTCTTAGCGTGATCCAAACTGTACGTGTTATGAATCACCGCATTAGTCTAAATCCCCAATCAATGCTTTACAGTTTGTGTAACTAAAACATCAGCAAGGCGCGAGTATTTCAACTTTAGAAGCTTAACATATTATATTATTTCAGTTGTTAGTCTTGTATTTATATTCCAATCACTGTCGAATATTGTAGATAAAATGAAAGACATTTAGCTAAGTATAAGAATTACTGATTGTTTACTATAAACAGTTTTGAAATTACCTATTAAGGTGTACAAAGTTTAGAATACCCTCCTAGCGAGCCAACAACAAACGATGTTTTTAATACGTTTTGGGACAACCTGGTACGAAATATAATTTTCCACTGCCATACCTAGTGCATACATCATCCCAAGCCGAGATCGCAGACAAGTTTAAAGACGAGGTTGGTCTCGAATAAAATAATATTATGATTTATATTGTTATGAAAGTCGTGCGTACACAATTTAACTTGTAACAAAATGATGGATTGCAAATTCCGTGACAGTTTTATAGCTAACACGACAAAATATTTTTTTTTCTGTATGATCAATATGAAGTAGCAAGTAGTCTCGTTTCCCTACTCTTCGTTCGGCGATGTCGGCTGCTCGGGTAAACTTTTAAACGTTTCTTCTCGTGCCTTTTACGAAATTGCTTCCGAGTGAAATATCGATGTGTTTAACTTATTTATCTCTGGCAACCAAGCCTACGACGTGCGTGCAATACAAACCTCTGCCGTTTGGGGCGTATGCATAATAAGATCGTTTAAGAGAACATCGTCTGTATATTTAGACGTCTGTTTTTCTTTTACTAATCGCTGGTTGCAAATAGATGAGGTGATTATTGCTCTATTTATAATATTTATTAAATATTAGTGTAAATAGTGGTTTTGATTGCGTGCAACGGAAAATAATTGTAGGGAAGATATTATTTTTAACCAAACTTTTATTTACGTAGATGACATTTTTAGATTGTGAATTTTTGCTCACCTATACTGTTATGGACCATAAAATAATTGACATTGAAGAATCTAAATAGACACTACTAGTTATTTAATTTCACATTTACTCTATCTGCTTAAGATACACTTAGAGACTTCGAAAGGAGCGATGCAAATACATAAAAAGATAATTAATCCCCAACATTATTATCGTTACCAATCTCTCAACTAAAAGGATTTAGGTAAACAGACTTAGTGAAACCATTTAATTATTTATCCAAATCCTGTAAAGAGAAGAAGCGCTTTAATCCAGCAACAGCAGATATACCTTTTTATTCCAATATCACAAGACTAAAGAGGTTCAATTGGATAAGGTTGTGGTCTAATGGACCCCGATTATCAATATTAAATCACTTCGCACTACTTTATATATGTTTATGGATTCATAAGAATTTACTGGCATCGCTAGCATTTGTGATATTTGTGAGTATAAGCAAATGAACTTATTCTGTAGGATTTTTTAGTAAATGTGCTAGTTTTTTAAAATATGTCAATTTACCACTAATTTCTCTTCTATATCAGCAATTAAAGATCTTACTAAATGGACAGCTGCTTATTAAGACGAATTCACCTACATCATACAGTCAAGAAATCGTGTTGTAGGTAGTATCAGTGACAATAAAGATAAAAAGAAAATTTACAGAATGTAATATGGGTATGTGATTAAGAATAAGAGCGAAACTATTAACAGGTTAAAGGAATGTAGATCTTAAGTATCTATTTTGGAATAAAAAAATAAAGGAATAAACACAAATTTAGAGTAATTGTACGAATTAAACGTGACTGAGCCTAAGTCAAGCTCATCAACTTGTGGTGCAAGTTGCCAACTTAGATCCCCAACTAACCCTTCTGCGAGAGCGTCATCTTGCAGAAGGAGGCCACGGAGAGGGAGCGGGAGGAGGACGTCGAGGCCGCTCCCCTCCGCCGCAGACGGATTGGTAGGCGAAGGCACCGCGCTTGCGTGTGCCCACGCAAGCGCGGTGTTGCCTGTCTGGCGACCCTACCGTGAGGCTGCGTGCGCGTCCGGCTAAGCGCGCACGCCGTGGTGAAGTCTCTCTGTCTGGGGGACCGTTCAGGGGTTCTCGGACAGTCCCTCCTTTGGCGGTGGCTTGACCAACTCTTGGTCGAGCCGGCCCCGGGACACATGGCGGTCGAATCGCGAGAGCGCACCCCGCCATGTGCCCCGTATAGGCCCAGAGAACTCGGGGGGGGGGGGTTAGTGGGTAGGCCGGTCCTCTTGACCGGAGAGTCCCACACACGGCCGCGTCTTGCTAGCGCGGTGTCATGGTGCACAAAGTCGCATTTCCCCCCCTCAAAAAAAAAAGGTCCTCAACTAACCCGCACTACCCCAGCGTGGTAAGAGGCTCATACACAGCAACGGGGGTCGCTTAAATGATAATTATGGATTACATAAATAATTAAAATCACAATAAAATTATTATTTGTGTAATATAAACTGCACGTTAAACTTTAGAGGCTTTTTGCTTATTTCGCTGATGAATTCATCTCAAAAGGCATTTTCTCTTCAGAATAAAATATTACAGCAGTTTGGAAGCTTTTACGCGTATTATTTATTCAAAGTAAGAATAGAGGATATTTCCAAGACCCGTGAAGGGATAACAATGGAGTTGCGATAAAATAACAACACGAGAAGGCGATATACTTTAAGTAATTTTTCAATTATTATAGATGTGCTTTAGCTTAGTTTTAAAAGATTGATTCACGAATCTAATTTAACAGGGCAGATTTTTATTGAAATTCAGAGTATTCCAGGAGTAATATAAGGTAGACAATGGGTTTGATTGCATAAATATAACTTTTGCACATGATACCCTACACTAGTTCAACTATAAAACAACAAAAGTCTTTAAATTCTATATCCTAACTCGTAAAAGACAAGGTTCCAGACAACTATCGAACAAATGTACATGAATCTATAAATAATGAATGCTGAATTACCTTTCGGGATTAATTAATAGGTTTGTTTACAATTGAGATTCAGACGATTTCGCTCCAATATTATTCCTCGTATAGTGCATACGAGGAATAATATTGGAGCGTCAAATATGAAGAAAATGAATATTGGAGTGTATATTTGCCAGACAAGTATTTTGCCATTCGTGCCTCCGAGTACTTGTTTATGCTATTGTAATGTACGGTCAGCTGTTCAAATTATTTCGGAGCTTCTCCAGCAATAACAACAATGATGATTCACTTTTGGAAAACCGGCTAGACACAAATCAACCAACGGCGAAAATATGAATGAATATGAATGAATATCAATGAATCATGTCACAGACTAAGTAGTAGATAGATACCAAATATTATCGATCGACCAGCGCATAGAGTACATAGAGAAACGTAGCAAAGGAACGCCGATACGTCCACTCGAATCATTACAAATCTGAATGAAATAAAATTATTCTAGGAGGTAGACTCTGTACCAGGGTCGTCTGCATGGGTACCTCCGTCTTACCTATTTCCGCCGCCAAACAGCAGGGTTCGCTTTGCTGTGTTCGGCGTGAAGGGTAAGATAGGCAGTGAAATTACTGGGTACTGTGACTTTACATCTTATGTCACAAGTTGGCAACGTACACTGTGGTTCTTATGAGGTTTGCAGATTTGCTGCGAATCTCGTGGGAACCACATGTACTATAGGCGACTGTTACCACTTACCATCAGGTGGGCAGCCTGCTTGTTTGTAAACTTTAGCAATAAAAAAAAAAAAAAAAAAAAAAAGGTATAATTCTTTTAAAATAATGAGTTTACTTAGTTTAATCAATTTAATATCAAACCTGAGAGAAGTTAGAATACAACGCATGTCAGCCAGATCAATCGAGACTGAATTTGTTAAACTGATCGCGGATTAATTATTATATTAGTCCTGACAGTTGAGTCGATATAGCTCAACCGCAACCTGCCAACATGCGCGCTTCCATATAAAATTTAAAAAAAATAAAACCCTAAACTTGAACGAAGAACGACTAAAAGTGACATATATAAAATAATAATAATAATTCTGAGTGGGTGTTGAAGATTACTGATAAAGAAAATAAAGAATATCATTGTAGAGTACACCCGGCTATATCCGGTCACCCAACTAAACTCTGTTTGTCTATGCGCCACGATCAAGAGAAACCATTATAGTCTCACTACAACTGTCAGTGTCAATGTGACGATTAACGTAAACATCACGCGTGTGACAAATAAATGTTAAATTGTGATATTCATTAATATGACAAAAGAAGAAAAAAAAATGTGTCTAACGGTACTCCCGATCAGTGAAAAAAAAGTGTTACAGTGCCCATAAAGATGTATAATTACACTAGAGTTTGACACATACATCAGATGTATATAAATTATTGTAATTAAAATACTTAATCTTTGGGTTATTTTAAATAAATAAATACATTCATAGTTAAGTATTATATATTTAGTCTTACAAAATATAAGCCACGTAACATGTGTTATCATATGTTTATTTTACAAAAACCAAATTTCTCTACAATAGTACCACAACTTGTTATGTGTGCAAGATAGAAGTACGTTGAGATTGCTATAAAGCACTTCCTATTAACGTAACCATGACCATACATTTCGGAATACATTACAACGAAAAGCAGCAATTTAAACGATATAACATCCCCGTTTAACTTCTTATTCTAGGTTTAAATTCAACTGCCGACAGTCACGTAGATTTTAATGTCCCTGGTGCTTTAGATTTATAGGTCTTTAGTATTTATGAACGAACCCGCAAACGGTCTGAAGTTCGTCTTGTGAGGAATTGTTTAATAGGTGTTAAGAAAAATGTATACTGCGTTGAAGAGGAACGTAATCATTTATATTAATTTCATAATTTGAACTGAATTTTTTTTCTACCTTAATGTATTAATTTTAATATTAAATATATGGATTACAGTACAATATCAATAATTTGTTCCAATTTATGTAAATTATAAAAAAAAAAAACATTGTCGAGGATAGTAAAGGCGATAGTAATTTTAATTAGAGTATCTTAACTTCGTCGACATTTGCAATATGTTATGACTCCACCCTCGTCATTTCTTTTAAAATGAGCTTTCGTTTAATATTTATAAATCGTATAATTATAAAATAAGTACTAAACTAGACAACTTTTATATAAAATTATTAACTACATTCGTCTTAATATAAACCTCATATTGAAATCATCATCAAATCATCATTGATGAATTTTTCATATAGTAAAGGGTTAATGATAGCCTAGCTATTTATGTCTGTTAATTTGTTTCAATTAATATTTAAAACCTGTCATTCAGGGGTGTAAAGTGTTCAGAATTATACCTGATGGGACCCAAACTGATATCACTGCTCACACACTGCCAAACAACAGATGTGACTATATCACTCTCTACTCCACCAACCTATATTGGGCTAGACTCGTCAGAAACGGCCAAATACTCTCAGTTTTATAATTTCCACACTGATTGTGACCGATCTTTGAGGAGACTTCTATGTCTAGCGGTGGACGTCTTGTACCGCGAAATGATTCATCATTCTTTTCTCGTTTTAGATTAGCTACAATTTTTGTAGTCCTTTACCCAAAGCATGATACACATATTTGGTTACCAAATCTTAGTTCTCTACCTGTGGAATTGTAATTTTCAAAGGAGATTTTATCATTTTTGATTTTTCTTTAACTTTTTGATACTTTGAAACATGTATTCATAAACATTTAAGTAACTAATATCATAAGACATAAAAAAAAATCAGACAGAACCAATAAAGTGCAAAATTATGACGAAAAAAATAGGAGTCATATTTGAGCTTGCTCTTTTTAAATTTCAATTTTCACAGTAAAATTAAAATAGTCTTATTAACAATGATATCAAATTTTGAACACAAACAAAAACAAATTTATCTAGATAAATTGAATTATTGCTACTCGAAGTCATTGCTAATAAAAATGGTTACAAGCATATTTGGTAAAGCTGTATTACTCGTAAGTAAATATACATGATCACTTGTACGAGTTGTATCAACGTAGTGTCGGTCGTTAAAATAAGCAATAAGTCTGTTATTGTTTCATCCGATTGTAAAAATAGTGCCCGTAGCTGCTATGGTTGTGCACAATGGATTTCATTTCCACAGAACGGGCGCAGTTTTGGTTCTTTTTCCGCCATTTTACGGGAGTTACCTACGCCGAATGAAATTGACGCATCACTGATGGTAGAGTGAGCAATTTTATTGATTCTTCTATCGCTGCACAATTATTCGATTGTTTTGTATCCGACTACATCAATTTGAATGCATTGGTTTCTGTTCGACTGAACTGATAAATGATTTATTATACTATGTAGGTTCAGTTATTTATATATAATAACAAATTTAGTTTTGATATATCGACTGTCGAAGTCGCAGTAGAAAAGAAAATTGACATTAAAGTAGTTGCGTTTTATTGTCTCCCGTTCTTATTAAGTCACTTTCTTGTCTATTCTCTTTAGCTGGAACATTGCTACTCAAGTTTGAACCAGTAACCAAATTCAATTGTTCAGAGTAACGAGTAATTGTTAGAACCCGATGAAGACGCTTACTAAATCAATTTTTAGCACTCCAGTACCAGCCTGAGTCGCCATTTTGAATATTAAATTTTCTTTAAATCTTTATATTTTTATAAGCTCAAGCAAACTATAATTTATTTCTTCTTAAGTGTAGCCACTATATTATGAATCGTATGTATATATATTTGTATTAGGTTGAAAAAATACACCCGCTATCCGCCTTGTTTTCCCCTATAATTTATAAACTTACTACATGTATAAATTGTGCGTGATATTTAATTTGATTAAAAATCAAATTAAACGTCCACTCACTGTAAGAACTGAAACAATTGAAATAAATTATTTTGTTTAAGCTATTGAGATTACACAATTACCAAACCTCAAACCTTAGACGACCTCCATAGTCGAATGGTCGATTTCAAGGTGTCGCCATTTCTGATGTCCCGCGTTCGAATCCCGGTGAGGGCAGATGTTTGTGTTATTATATATTTCTAGCATAAATATTGATATATGTATAATATATGTATGTCTATCCGTTACCCTAGATACCATAACACAAGCTTTACAGAGCTTACTTTGGGCTAGGCTAATTGGTGTAAGTATAAGAAATATGTATTTATCTATTTATTTACCAGGTAATAATACTCATACTTATCTATATTAGGGCCTTATTAAGGGTAAACAAAACGTCTATTGCATGACATCTGTTCCAGTACACAAGTCAATGCATTTATCAAAGTACCTACTTTGTCACGGCGGGTACATTTAGTTTCAAGTCCACGAAAGTCATAACAGTGATTGTGCGTGGAGAAGACAATATGGCATCATTAATCTTTCAGTAATGGCCACCCAAAAGCGGTCGCTCCGTCACGGGACATTTGGCAAAGCGTTTACGTTACCTTGATTGTGACCATCTATATTAAGGTCTCTGCTAGTCGTGCACACTCCAGGCCTATTAACTGATACCCTCTTATCAAATGTCTCGTTAAATCGTAGTGCATTTTTTGCTACTGGGTTTGTGAAAGCGACGGAACGAAGATACAGTATAATTAGCACATTAAGAGCTAAGATTCTGACTATAAATTGTTATAATATTTATATGCAATGATCCCTTGCTGTATCTTAAAAATTGATTTTCATATAATTTAAATCATTTCGTAATTATTCCCCACAAACTAAACGTAATAGTAGAACAGAATAAAATATATAGTTCATATCTATGTACTATATTTAAGTTATCAAGAGAACTGGATTTCTAACAATTGTTCACTATAACAAGTGATTTACATATAATACTTTACATGTATGATGTTAAATGCTCCTCTAAGCCTGATAAGAATTCAGGAGAGAAACCTAACCGCAATCGAAAGAATATAAATCTGGTTTACTTAAGAAAATATTTGAATTTGTTTCATATACCTACAAGTATAAAATTGAAACAAAAAATATATTCAAAAAATCTAAAGCAAATGTTCGAATATGCTTAACAATAACATTATTTGAACGCAAATTGGATACAAATAATGAAACACAAAAATAATAACGAGTAAATTATTTGGAAGGGCCGGCAGCTTGAACACATCATCTCAATGATTGATAGGCAGAGCACACGCAACTGTCTGCTTTATATTCAATTTATCTTGGGAACTTTTCTAACAACACAAGTCGACGTAGAATTAAAATTACTTGCTGGATAAGTTCTATAAATACACCTTTTTTTAGTAGTTAAAATTATTTCAAATAATATTTATCAAATTACGCATAAGTTACTTTAAAATGTTTGCAATTTTATTACTATCTGACAAAAAGATAACATAACATAACACTTTATTGCATACCAAAAACAAGAACAAGGCGGATTTAATGCTAAATAGTCTTAAATCTTTTCCAGGTAACCTTCTACCAAAGATGTACAAAAAGGAGATTTAGGAGATAGGTGCAGAAATTGGACAAGACAAAAATATTCTATAAATGTTTTACGTAAAGGAATCTTTGAAGTGAGCGCGGACTTGATTCTTAAAGGACTCCAGCGTTCACGCTCTCTTCTTTCGTTCTCTTACTGAGAGTATTAGGAGAATAAAAGATTATTTAAGTATTTATCTTTATTAAACATTTATTTTATTCTTTTCTTTATTTTATTGTTTAATCATCTGTTGATTGACCGAATCAGCAATGTAATTTTATAACATGTATTTTCTCTTTATATGTACCTAAATAGGTTCAAAATCTTTGCACTTTGAACACATATATAAACAAAATGAGAAATACTTATATTAAAATAATGAATTGTAATTAATAAAGAAGTGTTTTAGTAAACAACAAATATTATTAAATGTAGCTAATTCGTAACTTATTTTATCCCTATACACAATCAAATAATGTTATACTTGCGAATTGCTTGATCGTATAATTTAATCATCTTTATATTATTAAAGTAGATTTAGTATTAATATTATACTGTACCTTAACATCATCGGTTGTAAATTATTTAATACCCTTCATTATACCAAAAAAGCTTAACCAAGGCCTTTGTTTCAGAACGTCAAAATTTTTATGTTATATTAATTTATATTCATATCACTTCCATTACAAGTTCGCCAATCATCCGTGTTGCTTAGGCCCCCATCTTTACAGTATTTACTATTAGAACTGGCGCAAGAACCTTTCTTTCCTCTAGGTAAATAAGACATCGCTTTGTAAGCAAAAGCATAAACAAGGAAGTTTTCGGAAATTATGTACCTATGTCAATGTTCATAGTGAAGTGAGCCGTGAAATTTCAGGATCAAATTAGGGCTCCCTTGAATTATTTTGATGTTTCGTGGCAAATGTTATTTATCTATGAAAATACACACTACCTTACTTTATTACTTTTCATAGACAAGGATGATTATTACATTTACAATAGTAGTTGATAAGGACATAAAAAGAATTTGTTTATCTCAAAAAAATATTATTATTATTTTTAATGATCTTATTTACCCACACAGTTGAAATATGTACTAATTTTCTTTTTATAACTTATACTGTTAAGTAATTTTATTTTTTGATAAATTAGATATATGTTTACAAAATTATCATGATAATAATTAAATAATTAATTTGTCACGTAAATTCCTGTCTAAAGAAGAATTACACGGAATTAAATACAAATCATGTATTTAGATGTTAGTAAATAATAAATGCGCAATAAAAACATTTTTTATTGCTTCACAAAATAATTATGCATCTCTCTCACACAACAATCGTTTCATTCTAGAGTGTAAAGAACACTGCTAATGACTTAACATCCTCATTAGCAACAACCGATACCGTAAACAATCACGTTTTGTCTTTCGGCAATCTATCAAAAGCCTCCAAAGCCCGAGCAAATTGCGAACATGCTGACGCGTTAAAACAAAGCCAATTCCTGGGGCCAACAGAAGGAATTTACTGAGCGCCAACGATGTGAGATTGTTCGGGAGATTGCGTCGCTAACGTCCAACTTGGAGCTCCGAGCCTGCGTACGGAGCGAAGCTATCAAAGTTTATAGGTCTGACTAATACATTGCTATATGCAAACGCAGGCAGAACTTTGCGGAGCTGTATTGTGGCGTCGCTTGTTGCACTAGCCTGGATATAATGTGTGTAAGAAATTAACTCAGACACAAAATATTATCAGATATTTTTTTTTATTATCAGATAAACTTTATTCATTGCTAGAGCATTCAAATAGTAGTATATATTTAAAACACTACCGAATTTTCATAATACAACTTTCAATATAATAAATAAATTATCTAGTTGCGAATTTATAGTATTAATTTTTCAATATATGAGTGGCGCTAGTAAAATGAAAATAGTGGACTGATATTTTCTTTGAATTTGCACTTGCTACAACTAACGAAGAGTCCAGCTATTTTAGAAGATTATAAACGACAGTAACAGCTGACTAAATTAGGAAGGAAACATGCACACTTACGACATTCTGGTACCACGTCTCCAGTCCAAGTCTAGGTAAGACGTACTTAGTTTTACCACACGACAGTAGTCAGTAAAGCGGGTCGCACGCGCACCGTGACAATTAAAACAACACTAAAACTCGAATAACGAACTCTCAACATCGGGTTGTGAGTAACCACATAGGTATAATGCACATATTAGGCGAGGAATGTAGGAAAGGAGGTTAGCCGTTGCAAGTGCGTATAAAGTAAAAATATTAATATAACGTTAACCAACAGTATCCAATTTAGAAGACCATTGTTGGTGCTCTGGATACTGTCTTGCTGGCAATAAGTTATTCGTAATTTGAGTTTCACATATCCAATACCGCTACGTTGAAGAAAAGCATTGTGAAATCTGCATATATCTGCGACTGAAAATTAAAAGTGCACGAAGAAGACCAATTTCAACTCGGTCTGCGGAATTTAATTATGGATATCTCAGTTTTTATGGGGAAGCTTAAGAGCCATGATAGTGATAATTCAATCTACAATTTATTATAGCTCATATACATACCCACCAAGATTCTACTACCTTAGTTAGAGTAGCTTATTGACCTAAAATAGTTATGTTAGGGGGTTTAGGCTTTGTCGACCACGCTGGCTCAGTGACTGAGCGAGTTGACTACATACATCTTTCTATTTCTTCATAAATATTTTTGTTATTAATATAGGTAATATGATGACAAACAAAGAGACTGCCCTTTTATTGGTAAGCAGATACAATCGGCTATAATAACATGTGGTTCATGTGGTTCATCCTATAAAAATCAATGTGTACGTTTCCAATATGTAACATAACATAACATGTAGTCACAGTACCCAGTGATTTCACTGAATATGTTACCATTTACGCCAGAACACAGCAATGCGAACACTGTTATTAGGTACATGGAGGTTGTCTCATGATCTTTTTTTTCACCGTAAGTGCGTCAAATGTATGTGCATATGGGCCTCCGAGCGCCGAGTCTTGGTCGCAGAGATCGTGCGAGATCTGTCTCCGCCGGCATTGATTGCGGCAATGCTGGCAGACGAGGGAGGTTGGAGGGCTGTGGCCTCCTTCTGTGAAGCAGTTATGCTCCAAAAGGAGGCCGCTTGCGGGCGTTGCGCCCGCGAATACGGCGGCCCAGGAGGGACCACGCCCCACCAATGGCCGGGGGGCGTCGTCGGTGGAGGAGATCGGGGGAGGTAGTATAGCCTCCCCCGATCCCACGAGGAGGGCTCTCCTGTCGGCAGGGGAGCGGAGGCGGGAAGTTCCCGGAAGTCGCTTGGCGTTCCCGGGGACTCCCTATATGCCTGAGGAAGGCCATCGCTGATGTTTTTAGTGGGTAGGCCTCCCCCTTCTGGGGAGAAAAGATCCACATAACCGCCGGCTCGCCGCAGCCTGGGGTATGCAATTAAATGCGTATTCCTCAGCGGATCAAAAAAAAAAGGAGAAAGTATTGATGATAGACTGTAAACTATACTATCATACTTATTACATACATTTATACAGGCAGGAATATTAATTTTAAAATGACCTATTACTACACAGCAGATTTTTGATAAAGTACGAACTATCCAAAAGCTTTAAGCTTATACAACCATCAAAACATTCAAAGCCATCCCTCGTAATAAGGGAATCATTGACAATACTGTATTGTTGTACCCTTGTATCACACGAAACTGCGATAGATAGTTTTGGGTGCGTGACGCGTTCTCTAGTTATATTTTATTCATGACACCTCATCGTTCATACATGCAATAACAGTTTCTGTTCTATACCAATGTGAAGGGAAACCGGGAAATAAATCCAATTTGTACCGGCATGAATCATGGTCAGGCAGAAGGATTTATACACACACGAAGAACTCGCGAGTTGATTCGTCCCAGAAATAAAGATAATGTTTCTGTGACTTAGCACTAAAAATCTTATATAGGTAAACATTTACAACACTACGATCTTAGTACTAAATGGGAAAACGAAACTAAGAGTATTTTCTACTTTTCTAAAACACAGAAATAGAAAAATATACCACAGAGCTGCATTTTAATATTATATCTGAATATCTATAATCTGAAGGTTTAAAAATTCAGCAGATCTCTTATTATTGTTATTATATAATTAATCTTGCAACCCGAAATATAACCGTTATATGGATAAAAATATGCTGACACCAAATAAACTCTACTTCATATATTTGATTTGTCGATCTATTGGGTATATAACTTAATTTCATGCCAGAACATTAACACACTAACTATGTAATTGGTATTTACGATACCAACTCCAACATAGTTGAGAAGTTAAACTTACGAAGTTTATTTTCACGTCACGAAGGAGGCATTATATGAGTACTCAAAAGCACTTTCGCAAGTTACACGCTCGCTATATCATTATGTATTTCGTTTATAATTACCGTAATAAAACTGTCGTTTAGTTATACAAATATAGTTGTTATTATATATCATTATAAATATATCGCGGAAACTAATACGATATTTCCGTAGGTACCAATTTTGTTGTCTGACCACCGGTGCTGATGCAACCTGATATTACCGGCCCTGGTTGCCCATGGCCGCCTATTATGCAACACGGTAGTTTCAAACTAATTAATTATTAAATTATTAAACTATTTTATTATTAAATTTTGTGGCCTGACATGGTTTTATATTTATAGAGTAGAATAATATTAAGAATTAATTTTAATTTAAATATTGTAAAAAAAAATCTCCAGAGAGCAATTTGAGTATGTTTACGGAGCTCTAAAGCTATTGAAATAATTTCCCATCGTAATGATATGAAGACAGCAGCGGTAAATCTGTCTTGATATATGCTCCTAAACAAAATAATAAATATAAAGAAATAACATACATAAACTTACAAGCTTGTTCAAATCTATATTGTAAGTATGAAATAGAAACTATTGATTTTTTATTATTATTAGAGAAATAATAGAAACTAGATTATATATTTTTAGTATCCAACTGAATAAAATGTCACGAAATTTGGTATTGGCATTTCTTGTCTGGTTCGATTTTCCAAAAATTTTAAAAGAAACAAAGATTTCGTAACACTTCTTAAAAGTGCAACAAAGCTCACAGGTATGACTTCCTCACTAGTCATAGTATTAACAAACATGAACAAGTTAATGGATTTCATAGGAGTATGCCTATTGTACTAGAAGTGGTTAAACAAATTCTCAAGAAATACTCTACGGGTTTTGTGAAATTTGGTATAAAGCATTTTTTTCTATTATGAACGAAAGTTCACACTTGGCCTTATTTTTTCTTATCAAACACGTTTAACTCTTCTAATCTGCATTTATCTAAATTAATAACCTAGTGTGAACGAACCCTTAGTATTTATTAGTCGTCTGTGCCACAATCCTCCCTGCGTGCCATAAATCAAGGTCGAATTTTTCAACTCCAGACTAAACCCTTTCTGCTAATAGTAATGACTTACCGTAAACCAATATCGCAATGAATGGCCACATTCGACATGCAAATGTCGTTTGTTGGATTTATGTTTCATTGTGGAACGACATTTCGTTTTCTGTTTTATTTGAATATTACCGTAATATCTATTTTTGTTGTTTTTTCCTTTCGCATCATTATCCATTCGATTGTATACTCTCTTGCGGCTACGTAGAGACTAATCCGTGTTGACACTACGCGAATGCGAGTCGAAGTATTGTCTTTGGGGACATATATTTCAATAACTCCGCCACGGTATCGAGTATAAATCGTTCTTTTAGACACTCGACAATAATTTACTTTAGTAATTTGCATCCGGTGAAATTTACCGTGGATCTGAAATATTATCACCGGCCCGTAGGTACTCGCATTAGGTATGCGACAAAAGCAATTTCCATGTCAGCATTAGTGTTGAGACTAATTACCTTTTAGGTCGGGCAATTTTCAACGTGATATCGGTCCTGGTTTATTTAAGTACAATACCCGCTTTGGCCGAAGTTAATAATTGATGGAGGCTACTCACGGAAAATGGCAGTTTTTTTATCCCATTTAAAAATTAACCTTATTTTGCTTAGGCTGTGGCGACCCGGTCACACGTTCCATTAGACCGTTCCTGATGACAATTCTGTAAATAATGTTCCGCCCTTGACATTTAGCGGACAGCACAAATGTAATTGAAAAAAGGGATGCATAGGTTGAATGTATTTCTGATTACTGTGAGTTTTGGGTCTACTTAAAAAAAATCTAACAAGTGCCTAAAGTTAGTCATGGGTTGATCTGTATATAACAAAACTCATTATATGCCGTCTGTGCCTGATGCCGATGAAAGATGCCATCTTCAGAATCGGCTCAACCGAAGAACTTTTTATGTATATTCAGTAAGTATATGATCGTCTATATTATGTTTATATAATACAGTATATTTCATATGCTTAGACTAGGGTGTCCTTATGAAAAATATATATAATTTATCTAGCAGAAAATTGTTAGCAGGGTCTACTAGTCTAACATAATTTATAAAGAATGATTAAATTTATGGTTTGTAAAATAATAATTATACTAAATATTATCATAATCAACTGATTATGATGATATTTAGTATAATGATAATTTCAGCTCCAAGGAAAGACATATTATTAGATACATAGATAATTATTACCGTGGGGAAATATCTCTTTTAGTTGGAAAATCGGTAAAACGGAATCTGATATAATTTATTATGGAAATGGTTTCAAATTCGGCGAAGGACATGGGATATATATAAATTAAATTGCATATTTTTTAAAGAAGGCTTACTTTGTTTTAATTACATGAGAAATCGACTGGTTACTTGCCATCGTTTTATCTTAGCTTTGTTGTGTGTCGATAATTAAGGTAAGATTGTCGGTTCTTTATTTATCAAGACCCCCAATTTTATCTTACCGTCTTGTTACTTATCATCAAAGGAACTGGAAGCCAGAAACTTGCTTGGGGATTAAAATAGTATATAAAAGACGATTTCCTGTAAGGCCCCATTAATTTTGTATATTCGCATATATTCAGAGTTTAAAGACAATTTTCAATAAAACAGAAACAACAAAATTTATTGTAATTAATTAATCAAATCATAAACAACGATAAAGATAACGGGAAGATAAAAGCTCTTTTCTCAGTCCGCAATATGAAAACGTTTATTTGACTTATAGTTGAAAAGTATACGTAATAAAATACAAACTCAAAATATTCAGAAGCTTAGCTAACTATTGTAGGATATAAGTAGAAATTTGTTGCTGAGTAACTATAAGCAGTAACGACAATATACTTTGTGGGGTAAATGTAGACAATATTAGATACTCTTATTTTATTCCTGCATGTTTAATGTTATTTATAACTTCATATTATGTATAATTTGTCCTCATAGTTAAATTACCATATAGCTCAGTTGAAGACATAAGGCTGAATTGTGTCCTTGGAGGAAACGGATGAACTAACAAGTTATCTGTTAAACGAACCAGGAACGTTCAGGTAATGAACTAATTAATCGTTACCGACTAAGTAGCTGACAAAGGAACAGTGACTGATGCATGACTTCACGCCCAGTTTATAGACCATCAGTATGGTATTTCTGCTTTGTATGTTTTTATCAAATGCGAAATGTATGTAATTTCCTCACTAGTTTAGAATTTTTCACCTAAGCTAATTGCAAAAATTGTGAAATGGTGAAAATGTCAATGCCGCTTGTGCATCAAACAACAAAAGGATATTAATAAAAATTGTTTAATAACCTAGTATAAATATACAATTATATACGGCCCATGTTAGGAATATTTGATACGTCCGTTTTAATCTGCGTCGCACAGCGAATCACACTTACTCGTTTACTATATAGGTAGTTGCAATTGCCTCGATTCTACTGGCAGTCTCAAGGCTAGTGCAAATTTTTAAGGAAGCTCATCGTGGCCAAAGTCAGTAATATTTGTATTTACAAAAATATCTGTTATGTCTCACTCTACGCTAGTATTAAAAGTATAAAATATATAATTCATATATAGGTAGGTTACAGATTTAATTATTAATAGCATACAATACAATGTTGATATCAACAAGTGCAAAGTAACATAAAAATAATAAATAAATAATAGGTAACATACAAATTATATAAATAACTTGATTAATAAATACAAATCAACAGACTTATAAAGATAAGATACGAAAAGTATTTTATTATTATAATATTTCCTAACAAATCTTAATTCTATTTCACTATTGACTTGCTAACACTCACATTTTGACGCTGACATTTTAGCTACATTTTTTGTTATGCATTGTTCCATTAAAATGTTGTAGGCATAATATAATGATTACACTTATTAAATCTTAATTATTCAAAAGCCATATAAAGCTCGATTATATATATTTATGATCGATGATTATATATGCAAACTTTTGCTTTGAGGTAATTTTGTGTATCAATAATGTATCGATAATAAATTCCAATGAAAAATAAAGTGAAGTAATTATATTTAAATGTATTGTAATTATTTATTATACTCTGTATTCATACATTGTGGAAGTGAAACCAGAAACTTAATATTCCGCAGCACTGTAATAAGCATCGTTAAATTGGATTCAGAAATCCCCGAAACTTTCCGACGCATAGTCTCAAAGACAAAACTTGTGTATCCCATTTTGTGAACAACGAGTATGCAGTGAGAATATCTGGATAGAATACGATTAGAATAATCCACTGTCACCTGAGATTCGCTGGCGAGGAAGAGAATGTTGGAAAAGCTGGAATATTTAAAAGATCTTATACATGGAATGTCATAACATGTAAAGAAACAAATGTTACACCTATTGTAAATGTAAAAGTTTAATAAACATTTTTGTTGAATATAAAAATTTTGCATCTGTTCCACTGTGGTTTCGGTACTGGCCATTCAATTGGTTGGTCCGGGAGTTCAATTCTGCCATCTGCCATAGATTATTGAATAATAAAAAGGCAATTCGCTAAGATATGGCAGTGTCGTGTCAAAATTGTACTGCGGTATTTTATATAGCCACTTTATGTAGAATCACACGTTAGTGAAAATGAGAATGACAGTGCGTGAATTCAAGATGTTATATTAAATTAAGCAACAACATAAGAGGTTGGATGTTGTATTTTTACACAACATCCAACCTCTTATGTTCTTCTTCTCTATCTTTTCATAGTACTGTGATGTCTGAAAATGGAGTTTGGATGAACCCCACATGGAGGAGAGCCTCCTCAACCCTGTAATTATAAAGTCCACATCTGTAGAGTCTTTCAGGTAATCCAGACTTTGTACTTCTACGTGAAAGGGTTCAGTGTTCTGGATTTGGTTGACTTATGGATGGAGCGAAGACTTTATCTATTGCTTTTTATATATAGATTCAATGTCTCTTACCGAACAATGACCCTACCAATTTTTTGTGAAATTAATTAACGAGACATAGTTGAATAATCGAGGCACAATCATCATCAACGCTAACTGAACTTTTTCAGGTTCATTTTGTATGCAGCCGTTTTTGAAAGACAGAGTTCACCATATATAGTCTCTCTCCATCCATGTGATTGGCTAGCATTTGACCAGTTCTGGATTCCAGCTCCAAATTGCACCCTTTCAGCTAATTGATGATTATCAACCCTTTTATCTATCCTTGCATTAAAGTCCCAACAACGGACTAGTGAGCTGTGGAATCATGTTCTCATATTAACTAATAAATATCCTTATGCATTGCTTCCAATTTGGGGTGTGTCCTTCTTCCACGTTGGTGTATAAAACTGAATGATCTTTACCAAATACCGTATAATTATTCAAATTGCATCTCATGTATGTACGCTATCTCATTCGACAAACTTCTGATATGCGTAAGATTGTTGACGAGCGAATTGTGGACAACGAACCCAACACCATCTTGGGAAAGATTTTCGCTCTGTCAAAAATAAAGCAGAATGCCGGATTTTAGGACCACGGACGTATATACCAGAAAGTTGTACTATACACAAGCGGATTATGCGCAGCAATTCTCTCTCATTGTTCAGCACTTTCTCCTCAGTCCGATGTGTACGTACGTTGTATGATGTCAGGGCAAAGTTCATTCGACGATAAGTGTTTACCACCCTAATTTTTTTTTGAAATATAAAAACTGATGTTTTACTTTATACACAGAGACTAAACAATATTGTAAGTAATCCTTTTTTTAGGAGTCTCAATTCGTCATTATAAGACATCACCTCGATGTAAATTTTCTTGGAATTATTCTCAAATCATGAAGAAAACAAAACCTTCATTTGTTCAAAAATAAACATCACAAGGTAGCTTTAGTTATGATTAACTTTGTCATTAAATAATATTGAGAAAATCACTGCCCTCGAATTTGTAGTTTTGTTATCAATTACGATGACAATCCCATGTAACATCTCTAAGAGACTTATGTGACACTTTAAAAAATATTTTGAAAGCCTAAATATTAATCATCAAATAAAATACATTTGAAAATACTTCAACTTAACTATAACAAAATTTAATGTAAATTAAACTGTCTTTTACCGATTTTTTTGTAAAGGGTGTAATTGTGACGTCACTATCATGAGAACTGTCGCGTTAACCCTCGTCACGGGACAATCTCCCTAAATTGTGTCATAAAGGCCCCAGATTCAAACTAAATTTTCTTATAATAAAGTATTGTTTTTACACGCCTTCAATAATAATAAATAGGAATAGGTTGTAAGATTCACGGCGTTATTTTAATTCAGGTCTGAACTGTGAAATATTAGAAATAGGTTTTCTTTTGTTTTTTATCATACTGTTTTGTCATTTTTTTATGTTTTATTAAAAGGAATTCGAATAATGGCTTGCCATACGTCTTGTTATTTTGTTTTGTTGAGTCAAATCCTATAATTAAAAATTACCCTCTTTGAACTACGCTTTTATTACCATGTTATCACATATACACCTTTGATAAAATTGCAATTACATATTTTCTGTATTTCGTACAAAATAGCAGGCTAGTTTTATCATAACGTGTACTGTGTGTAGTACATTTCATCAAAAATAAGTTCACATGATTAAACGAGGATTATAGGATAGAATAAATCAATTTTGCAAATTTTACTCGCATATATTTTAAGTGGTCCAACGTTTTGAATACTTTCCAGCATTCGTGGTCAGAGGATGACAAAAAATGTAATTAAATAGGAGTGAATAACAATGTTAATGTCAGAAAAGTGTAAAGCATTGCAAGCAGTGGGTAGTGTAGCTAATCTACGGGATGTAAAATAAATAATAGATAGTAGGAACTAAATCACACCTATTGCTACGTGATAAAATACGTGATTGATCAGATGTAACACTAAAACAGTGAAAGTGAGATGTGAAGTTGAAGAGTTCACCGCTCATTATTTAATTAAAAAAGCTATGTATACATGCATATACAGGTTACGCTATACTCACGATAAACAAAATCATTTATATAAAAATATTATACAATTATGTAAATGGTTTCACTTTAGGTTTATAAATAAGAAACAGAAAAAAAAATAGAAACATCAAAGTTTCAAATCATAAATTGTTACTTTGCTAAGTATGCTAAGTAAGTCTATGGTCTCATTACACTTTAAAACGCACTCTGTGGCACTACGCGGCCCACCTATCAAACTCGTAGAACAAAGCCGACTAAGTCTTGTATTATGCAAACAAGCATCATGTAAGGCGTGGATTTATGAGGCAAGTTCGTTGAGAAAATCGTGCCTCACCCTCGGGAGCACCCGCTCCAGCTCATATACATATGTGGGGTTAAACAAAGAGATCGCATGTCTCTTAGACTGCCATCTATTGAGTGACAGCCTGTGTAAGTAACTTAGAAAAATATATTCTTTTCGGCAGTTTCGAACGTATATATCAGTTGTGAATGTTTTTCTTTTAAGCTTACGTGGGAACTGTTTGAAGCTGTTATGTATGAACGAATTAAATTAGTCATCTGTATCCATCCATCACAACGCAGTTCCTGCAGGACTTATATTATTGAAATTTAGGTAAGTATCTATAAGAATCGACAGCACGTTCAGATATGAAGAACAGTTAAACTACAAAAACAGGTTTTATTTTGTAGGGAGTAGAGGTGGTCTCAAGGTCAACTTGTATTATTTGACTTGCACCCGTGTGTATATTGCATATTAAAGGAAAAATAAGCGTCCTGCAAGACATAAGGCCTTCTGTGTTTTAATGTACCTTTAAGTACCAAGCCACAAAGTGCTGGAATGTCATCCCTCTTTTTGACGTGAAACTTCTTTAAAATCGCGCCGAAACATACGGGTACCAGGTTTAAAAAGTGGATCGTAACGAAAAGGTCTATATCATCGTACCTTAATAATTAAAAAACTATTAGTCTTAGAAACAAAAATGTGTTTTTTTTTTTTTTTTTTTCCTCAGGAGAGGAGGCTGAGAATCCATCATGGATACCAACGCAACAGGCAAGCAGGGATGCGTTGATTATGTCGGACTCCTGGTACTGTCGAGACGGCTCGACTACACAGACCTACCGACTAAACTCAGCCTAGCCTTTGGTCCTATTGACCCTACTGGCTTTATTGACGAGAGGGCCGCACCTCAGGAGAGGCACGGTTAGCGCTACCCCATGGTGGGGGTATATGCGCTAGAAGCAGGCACGAATCTCCAAAGTGGGACCGGCCAGTATTGACGAGAACCTATTCAGGCTAAGCAGAAGGCTGCCGTTAGGGGTTGACAAGGGGGAGCGACGGCTCAGACGCCGCCGCTTGCAGGTCTAGAAGTTCCTGCGTGAGTTGGTTGGGAGGGTCGCTAAGGACATGTCGCGGTCTACGAATCCTCTGCCGGTATTGACTAGTGTTGCCTTGTGACAGGCTCACAGTTGGTGGTATTGACGGGTCAAAAATGTGGTGTGAATATTTTACTTATATAGTCAGCTCGCTATTGTGATATTGAGTTTTTTATTAAAGTACTTAAAACACCGTCAATCTTGTTTTTTTTTATTTCAATCTTTTACTTTAAAAGCGATTCCCTAACATAGACGTTTCACGTTAAAGCCAACGGCCGTGTGCCCCAGCACAGCCTCGCCCGATTTTTGTATCTGATACGACAATTGATTTACCTGCATCGTATAATGTATATTACCACCAGATTAGATCCTTTTCACAGTTAGTGTTCATTCAAAATTAGTTTGATTTTATATATATATATATATATATATATATATAAAGGTATTGTTAATGTTAATCTCAATAGGCTTCCATAATCAGCTTGGTTTTATAATATTTGTTTCTTTTCCTGAATCAGTGAACAATCAAATTACCATCCAACGAGAGAAATGTTATCGTAAGATCTTATCTTCAAAACGCGCCATAAAATCAGTATTAAGTAAAGAATATGTCCTGAAAAAATACAGGTTCTACACATGGAAATGACTTTAAGTTGCACCTCTCCATTTGTTTTCTTAAAAATGTATAGGCTGCGATAACGTCGAGTCACGAGTAATGTATTCCAGGGGTGTTCGACGAGAGCATTAGTGTAACGTAGAGGCTATCTACTACAATGTCCAAGAGGTGTAAGAATATTAATGGAAAACGTTAAAATAATTCTATGCTAGTAAAAAATATTGAACATCATCGTATCTTTGTAGTCTTTGTCTACTTGTACTTAATACTATACTTTTTAATTCATTAATATTGTGATATTGAAATGATTTTATTCATTGGATTTCTTACATAAAATTATTACAACTTATTATATCCTCTTATTCTCAAGCTAAGAATATTTTTCACTACTAACTATAGGGGAAATGTGATTAGTATTATCATGTTTTGATTTCCATCCTGCTACTTAATCTGTGCACGACGGCACACTTCGCTTGCTGGGATAAGTGAAGGATTCCGAACGGTGCGGCCCAGGGGTTGTTCCAGGAAGAAATCAAAACGCCAGTTTTCTTGTGTTCTGTCGGCCAGCAGGGTCTTCAGGAGCTTTCTGTGGTTGTTGTCGGGCAGTCGTCCGCTTCAGTATGTGGTCCCCGTCGTAATCCGTACCGAGAAGTTTTTTTTTTCTTTTTTTTTTCTCAGGAGAGGAGGCTGAGAATCCTCATGGACACCACCGCAAGAGGCAAGGATGCGGTGATTATGTCGGACTCCTGATGAATCGAGGCGGCTCGAGCCAACAGACCTACCGACTAAACTCAGCCTAGCCTTGGCCATAAGGGCCCTACGGGTTGAATGGAGAAGTTGGCGCACCCTCAGGAGAGGGCACGTCAGCGCTGCCCTCCGAAGAGGACATATGCGCGAAGTAAGGCTCGGTACGCCGAAGTGGGTCCGGCCTCGACCGCACCTTGGATTAGGTTGGTTAGGGAGTTAATGTCATCGTCAATCTTCGCGGTGCTGTCTAGACAATCCGCGGAGACAACGAGCGGAGGGTTTTCTATGTCCAGAGTGGACTCAAGGGATTGGGTGAATGCTTTCCAGTCGGTGATGCGCTTAATGGTAGGCTGGTTTGGGTATGGGGAGCCTAACACCAGCTTAACGGGCCGATGGTCAGAACCCTGGTCGTCTAGCGCGTCTAGAGACCTAAGAACTAAGGCCACGTTACGAACTATGGCATAGTCAAGTATATCCGGTGGACAGTTAAGCTGCCCCGGATAGTGGGTGGGCTTGAGCGGCGCCAGGACATCTAGATTCATAGCGGTCGTGATATCTAAAAGCCTGCGTCCACTGGTGGTGGTCGTCCTATAGTTCCAAGCGGTATGCTTAGCGTTAAAATCGCCAAACATAACGACGGAATCGCCTAACGCTAGAATTGATTCTATATCGCTCCGGAGCGGTATATTTCCACTTGGTATGTACACTGACGCGATTATGATGGACTGGTGTCCAGTCATCGCCAGTCTACACACCGTAGCTTCCATATTGACTAAGGGAGGTGTGGGGATGGGACAGCAGTGAAGCTGCTGTTTGTAATAAATGGCAGTACCGCCGGCCGCACTCTCGCGCGGGTCGCGGTAAGTCTGTCATTCCTAGCTAACCTATAACCAGAGATTGATAAGCCCTTACTGACATGCGGCTTGAGCCAGGTTTCCTGGACAAGTACCATATCAGCGGGAGTGTCTTTGACGAACTCTCTGAACTCAGATATATTGAGACGGAGGGAACGCGCGTTAAAGGAAACAAGCGAAAGCCCCTCCGGCTTGATACGACCGTGGGTCGAAAGTTGCCTAGTCGGACTAGACATTATGGTGACGCGAACACGGCGCGACAGTACCAGTGTTGGTTAGCAGAAGGCTTCTCTACACTGTGGGATGTACTGAGGGAAGATGTGTAAGAACACATGGTACTTCTCCAAGACATGCGCTCAAGGCCCGTGCGTGCCGCGTAAAGCTCCGCCTGAAATTCGCCAGCAGTTTGCTCGCGAATCGCATCGGAGATGACATTGGCGGCAGAAGGCGCGCCAGCTAGGGGTTGGAAGGCCTGAGGGGCCTTTGGGGTTTGTTTGGGGGCCCACACTGGTACGAGTGCCGGCGCGGGTTGGGCTACCGCCTTGGGCAGCGCCGGAAAATTGGCGGCTGTCCTAGTCGGTGCCTGGGGTTTGACGGGAGTGCTTTGGATGGGTTTCGCGGACCGCATGCGCACGATGCGTGGGGCCTTTGGACAGCCCCTGTAGTTCGCAGTGTGGTGGTTGCCACACAGAGCACACAGGGGGAGCTCTGTGAGCGTTTCGGGAATGTCACGCTTTCGCGTGCACTCCCATGTCGCACTACAGGCAGCGGTATTCGGCTTGACAATGCCTCGCTGCGTGCCCATACAGCTGGCAGCGATGGCATTCGCAAGCGATGGCAAGAAAATCCAATTTGATAAATTATTATGGTTTTTTGAGCAAATCATAACGAAGTTTGGGTAGATCGAGACTAAACACCCGGCAATTACTTTTACTGAAATAACCTTTATACTTCATTGGAACATCGTATTGATAAATGTTCAAACCATATTTGATACTATTTTCCAAAAAATATTGTGATAAGTCAGACTTATCAGAAGAGAAAACTTAAGCGGTTTATGTTTGGTTTAGGTGATATTTCGCCTTCCTTTCGAGTGTAATTTGGTTGATTGAGAGAAAAATATCTATCGCACTAATGTTTTAATACAAATTTTAATAATAAAAATATATTAAAATAATTTAATTTTCTTTATTTAATTATACATTTAGGTAATAAAATTACTAATTTTATATATTACATAATTATATACATACTTTTGAAAAGAACAGGACACTTATATCAAAATGTCCTGTTCTTTTTCCATTAAATCTAAATACAATTAAATTAAATAAACAATCACATAAGCAGTTTTTATAAACCTATTGAGAGGGTGGACGATAGTAATTTATGTGTAGATGTCACGTGTAAGTATGTGTGAATACGAGTATGAAACTACTCGTATAATGCGGATATTTTTTTGGAAGTTCACCTTACTTCAAGATCACTACCACTAATTATACTAAGGTGATATCGCAGCTTGATCCTTATACTGTAACACTAAAGGTTGAATTCAAGTAAGGGGTTCTAGGATATGATGCTCTTATGATGTTTATCAGTCGAGATCGATATGGCCGGCTTAGGCGAAATTGTCGGAAAGCTTTCTCTTGTTACGTAATAGCTACTCTACAGAGGTTGAAGTAGTCCAGTTTGTAGACTATTTTTATACGATAACTTTTAGAAAATTTTTGCAGAATATAAAACATAAATAAGCTTAGCAGAACATCTTATCTTTTCATTTCATGATAACGTTAAATTAATAATGTTAATAGAATAATGTCATCTCTATTCCGTTTTGCTTCTGACAATATAAATAAAGAAAGAATATATCATTGCAAAATGCCTTGCCGATTAATGTTCATTATATAAGTAAATACCTATTGTAATTTTAGTGGGTGTATTATATAAAGATTTGATTAAATATTTTGACCACCTTCGTAGCGAAGTGTTCAGTACACTGGTTTCAAGGTGTCGCCATCTCCGAGATTCCAGGTTCGGGTCCCGGTGGGAGTAGATGACTGTGTGATAAATCCGAGCATTATTGTTGATATATATTTCCACCAATTATATTTATAGATGTATATAATATATGTGTGTCTATCCGTTACAGTACTTACTTCGGCCAGGCTTAATTGTAGTTAGTGTAAGAAATATTCATTGAAAAAGAAATCATTTCTAATATAATAAAAAAACCCGTTATCGAACATACCGCTTGGCGGTAAGGTCATCAGGCCTGACTTCAAGAACACTAAAAATGAAACAGTAAACAAACACGTTATCTTCGGTATCTCAGGAGAGGTGTCAGAATTACTGGTGATTCCCTAATCATATTATAATAATCTCAAAGGGTATCCTTTGTTATTGAATAAAAGCATGTCACTTTTAATCAAAAGCCACCTTCCCTCGTCACACACAGCAGTGGATTATCGCCCGAGCTGACCCAATCCGGGTCAGGGTATTAACGACTGTCATCAGCCGATAGCTTCCAGAATAAACAGATTAACGGGCCCTCTGAAGTATAAACATATCAGGTACTCGCATATATTTACTCGTATATGGAAGATTGTTCATATTATTGTTTTAAAATTACAGTACGTTCGTTTGACTATATATATATATATTGTTCTCTACGTCCCCATAATTCACGTGTTAAATAATTCATGTGTTTTTTATTCTTTCATATTTCCTTTAGATCTATGAAATATATATAATATTAATATATGGTTGAGCGAAGCGATGGCTGGTTCATGCGATATGCTCGTGAACGGGTGCTGAGAGAGGAGAATGAGGAGTCTGCTCTTTGCTTTACTGGGTACTATTTAGTATAATTTAAATTTAACTTTAATATATTCTTTTAAAACTGTATGACACGGCATTCCTAATGTAGGCATGTTTTCAAATTATATTTTTATTTGTTATATTTCCTATATTATGTAATGGAAAGTGACTTCATGAATTATCCATATTGAAGTCATTTTCCAAATTGACGACTCTGTATCTATTTAATACAGGGAGAAAAAAACAGCCCTTGCTGAGTTTCTTGCCGGTTCTTCTCAGTACAAGGTCTCTCGCCGTAGATTTGCGACCCGATGGCATAGCTTTTCGAAGTTCACAAGTGCTTGTAACAGCCTAGACTGATTACATGATTTTGAATTTTGAATTTTATATTATATGTCATCTTTTTGTTAACTTTGTAATAGTGAATACGCATTAATTTAATTATAAGTGTATAGAAAGTGAATGATCACCAAGGGCAAAATTTTATTTGAAAATATATTGTGGTATTTGTTCGTTTTGCCATGAGATGATATCGATGATAAGAACACTATCTACTATTAGGCTACACTTTGAGTAGCTTCGCGTGTTTAGTGATTAAATTAGAACACCGCACAGAGAAAAACAAACGAAACGGCAACGGAGCGCTCAAAAGTTCCGGCGCCCAAACGGCGAGGCTGTAAGATACATTTCAGACTTCATTTGAACGGAGATTTACGAGTAAGGTTTACCACGAGCGTTTGTCTAGCGATTTGTCCAAAAGTTTCGTAATAATGAACAAGACCGGAGCAACTTCACCGTTTTGTTTTGCTGGGTGCGTGTGGAAGCGTTTGCTTGTTGTTTAGACAAGTTACAGCGTGTCTTAGTTTGTCTGCGCGATGATTGCTTTCTCGCTTTTGGCTGATTGCTTTATTTCTTTGGTGGCGTCTTACGAGCGAAGGTGAGTATACTTTGCTTAATGTGCCACTTTGGCACCATCTCATTTTTTGTTACACGCTATTTTAGACAAGTGGTCTCGGTCTTGGCCTTTAAATCATGAGATCTAGAGGTTCTGTTAGGAGTCTGTCAGGTACCAATATTTTTTTAATACTTATCCTACTGAAAAGAAAATTATCGTGTAGTAATCTTAATACAAGCTGCATTCAGGTGTGGACTAGGGCCAGGATTTGAGCTATGTCGATTGCGACAGTATAGTCGTATATGAGCTGCTATGACGAAACCTATCACTCTCCTTTCTTTTTTATCTGACAGGAGGGCCAATGACCAAATGGATCATTTGATGGTAAACGGTTTTCGTCGCTCTTGGACACCCGTAACACCAAAAGAGTTGATAGCCTTTTAAACGTTAATACACTCTTTTTTGAAGGATGAGATATCTCATGTGTTCGGAAATATCCTTACTGGAGAATGTGATTAGGAATTATTCTTATCTCTTCTTTTTACTACAAGACAATCAGACAAACAAGCCCTAAGCACAGATGTACATGGTTGATATGCGTAGAGCGAAAGTGTGGGAAACTAACCCAGTTTGTACTTTTCAATTAGTAGAATCTGCGTGAATTCAAATTTAGAGTGAAGTAAGTAACTCATATTATTTCTTCTCTTTAGGTTATTTAAACGTAAATCTATATAGCATTTTAATAAGGGAACAAAATTAGGATTTTAAAGAATATCATAAACAGGTACATTCTCTACCTTTTTAAGATTCCAGAAATAACATTATGCTCGAATGGATTAATATACATATGTACTTACAATAAAGATCTAACACGGAGATGACAGTACATAGAATCCCAAGTAATATTATAAATGCGAAAGTGTGTTTGTTTGTTTGTTTGATTATTTGTTTGTTTGTTTGTTTGTTTGTTTGTTACCTCTTCACGCTTAAACTACTGGACCGATTTCAAAAATTCTTTCACCTTTGGAAAGCTACATTCTCCCGAGTAACATAGGCTACTTTTTATCCGGAAAAATCGACAGATCCCACGGTATGCGCAATAAAGGCTTCGCTCAAAAACTACTGCACAGATTTTTATGCGGTTTTCATCAATAGATAGAGTGATTCTTGAGGAGTTTTGCGGCATTTTTTATCTCGGAAAAACGGATAGTCCCACGGGAAGCGCGATAAAATCTTCGCACCATAAACCGACTTCCGCGTATATGTAGCCGTGGGCAAAAGCTATGACCCTTAACCTCTATACACCCAATCCCGAAATCCACGCGGGCGAAGCCGCGGGCAGAAAGCTAGTACACTATAAACTATGAATCAGTGAAGAAACAAAATTATTTTTTTACTGATTTATGGATCCGAGCAATAAAATTAATTTATTGTATTGTGTTTTTTTTTTCTTGTAAGTGGCTTGGATTCTATTAAAGAATAATTAAAACTCAAATACAATAATCAAGTTATTTAAGCGTTTAAGCGCAAACTAGAGCATTCCCAACAGTAGTAAATCCATGATTAATCACGGCTATGAAGTAAAATTTATCATATTTCGTCATCTATATTCACTACAATGTAATGTAACTGAGCACTACAAAACTACATTAAGTGGAAACAAAAGCCTTCGTGATTTTATAATTGGCGAATGCACCCCGCGCTCGGGTGGTTGATTCAAAAAGCGCGTGCCTACATCAGATAGGGGAAATGAATCAAGTGGGCGGCGCCTGGGCACATGGCGTCTTCCATTAACTTACCACAACTGCTCTACAACATAATTTTTGTTTCCATTAAATAAATGAACCGTCGGAAATGAAAAAATAAATCAAATTATATCTCGGGGCCTTGGACAAAGAAATCGTTAGTATCTGATTAGCTCGGCGTGTTATGAAGTGGCCTATTATTTTAAGATATTATCGAGGCAGCTTTCGGCCTTTCCTTTGTGTTTGTGCTTTTATTCGATTTGCTAAATCGTGACATTTCATAAATATAACGAGTCTGTCGCTTAAGCGTACAGTTATTAATCTTAACCTTAATAGAATCCCGATTCGCTAATCTGCTAATTCTACGGTACCTTTTATGGTACATTGATGACCAAACTGCTGGTATTTGTGACTATTCTACAATCGGTTACTCCAAGCGACATGGAAAATAATTCAGCAATTCACATTACGATCGCGTGACGCTAGCACGTGATAATTCGTTTCGATAGAGAAGTTTCATTTAGGTAATAATAGATGGTGTTGTTTGGGAGGAATCGTTAATTTGTCAGTGCATTAGCGGTGGCCATGATCGATAGCGTGCACGTTTGATGAATGGGTATTGGATCAACACTTGTTTAGTGGACATTAGTTACCTCACATGGTGTTTTATGATTATAGTCCACCTGCTTTAGGTAATATATTGTAACGAAAATACGATCGTTAATTGTGGGAGCAATCAACATGAGTACGTAGATAGAGAACGATAAATGAATCGCAGGTTTATTACCGTTCCAGTTTCACCTTCCAGATTAGGATATTAACATTTATTTTTGTTATTTATTAGAATCTTACCGAACGAATCTAAGGGGTTTCAAGGATTTAACTATCAATATATAATCGATAGCTTTATGATGATCGTTTTCATAACCGTGAATCTTGTATCAAATGTGAGCAAAGTACATTATGATTTTTTGGGGTTTTGCAGGTTTTCTGCATATTTTATAGCATTCACATGTAAGTACTTTAGGTGAGCAACTAATATAAAATCAATATAGTGTAACGTAACATAACAACGTACGTATGGCTACGTACATAACCAAGTAAAAAAGTAGCGAACGCAAGTTTAGAGAAAACACGAACTCTTAACTATTTATAATATATATACGTAAATATGTAATACGTAGGCTGGACAGGGAAGAAATATTTTAAATCACGGTGTACTTTAACATGCATGTGATGTGCAGAGACATGCAATGACTCCAAGTCAGAATTAGTAGCCATCCGTGTAAGCTACTACTTCGCTAATTTATTTATAGCGGAAAATCACTTGAGACTTACGGTTGCAGCGTACAGCGTAAGCGCTGAGCCTTAGAACACGTGTCATATTTTTAGAAACTGCCGTAGTTTCGAAAGAGCGGAGCTTAGCCCCTACAAAATAGTCATTGTTTAGTATGTACGTAATAAAACGGATAGTTTGGAACAAGCTTCATCAACGCAAATACTGCTTTTATGTAAGCAAATATAAAAGTATATACAATAATTGACAAATGTTAAATTGTTGGTTGCCTTGGGGAAAAATTGGGATAAACAGATTTTTAATGGAAATAATTTATTATACAACAAAATTAAGATCAAAAATTTTTTAAAAAGTTAAACAGAGCAGTCCTCAACATTATTAAATTACTTTTAATGACAAATCTTCATACATTTTTTTCTCAATATAATAGACAAAACATATACACCTGCAATAAATCGGATTTTCTCTTAACTGAAATATATTTTCCCTAAGTGAAAAATATCTCATCCCTCGGGTCTCAAACAATCCCTTAGGTAACATTATAATCGGTTCAGTAGTTTCAGAGCAATACAAAGAAATAACCAAATCATTTCTTTTTATAATATTAGTATAGAAATATGAAAGTAATAAAAAGAAAGCAAACATCTACATACATAAGAAGGTGCTACTAAGAAAGTACCTACGATTAAAAGAAAGAATAATATATTTACATGTTGTATATATATATATATATATATATATATATATATGTATATATATATATATATATATATATAAATCACAAAAGCTAAGCACAAAACTTTAATTCAACTTATAATTTCACTAGTTTTTTTTTTATTTTTTGTTTTTTAAAAATTTACTGTCTTTAGTAAACTAATAACTATGTTATTTTTAGTAAAAAAAAATATTCGGATAAAGCCATTTTAGTACCGTTAAATTAAAATTTGTAATCAACGCATAATTTTATTTCTAATTCATATCTGCGATATAATGCAGTTTTTATTAAGGTTTTACTATGAAATTACCAACATTTTTAATAAAATAAAAGCTAATACTAAAGATTCTTTAATATATGTCGCTACGAATATCAATAGAGATCATATAAAATTGATATAAAGTTCACATAAATTCGTACTATATGTAAAATTGCCAAACGTAAAGAAAAGCTATCGGAAATTTACGACTTTAATATGCGTTCTATAGGTCTATCTGTCTTATCATGACAAAAAGCTCTGTAAAATAACGCCTTTTACGTTGGTTATATTAATTTTAATTCTTCTCGCATGAACCTTAAGACTGGACGCATATAAATTGTGTTAGTAAATTATGTCCATTTACATGAGCACTGAAAATTGCGACTGCGGTGCCTTAATGGCTCTACTATTTAAATGTCTTGGCCGTATCTTTATTCAATTTAGTAACACATGAGGGAATCGTGCTAGAATTATGATGAAAATATCCTTGAGCTAACGTTTGCTGGAGCGTCGTCGTTTTGACCTTTTCTCAGCCGACGTAGGTTGCAATTTACTCGTTATGTTGTAGGTTTAAGCTGGTTATGACAGTTTCTGCGCAGACACTGTATTTTTATTTATTAAAAAAATATATATACGAGTAATATCCGCGAAACATAAAACTCCTCACAGAAGCTAATAGAAGAACATTGGAATACGATATTTTTCATTTTCAAAGTATTTTATTTGATTCGATTGCAGATTATATTCTCTGGATTCTGTTCATTAATTGATGTAATAAGACAAAATTCACTAAAATCATGTATAAATGAAATAGAACTTTCTATTCATAGATTTATTTATGTAGACTCATCACAAAAGTGACAAAACGTAAGTAAAACGCAAACTATTTTCAGCGTAAATACATATTGTTAATCGTCACATTATAGTAATAATGTATCTCAAACGTACGAGGAATAAATATGACGACATCTGATCGAAAATTGACAGAACAGTCTCGAGAATAACAAGCAAGAAACTTTAGGTCTATTTTTTATATTCCGTTTTAAGAGTTATATATAATAATATAATAATTTAAATATAAATTTATTTAAAACTAGCCTTCTGCCCGCGGCTTCGCCTGCGTGGATTTCGGGATTGGGTCTATAGAGGGTTAAGGGTCATAGCTTTTGCCCACGGCTACATATGCGTGGAAGTCGGTTTATAGCGCGAAGGTTTTATTGCGCTTCCCGTGGGACTATCCGTTTTTCCGAGATAAAAAATACCGCAAAACCTTGCTCAAGAATCACTCTATCTATTGATGAAAACCGCATGAAAATCTGTGCTGTAGTTTTTGAGCGAAGCCTATATTGCGCATCCCGTGGGATCTGTTGATTTTTCCGGAATAAAAAGTAGCCTATGTTACTCGGGGATAACGTAGCTTTTTTTTTAGCACAGATTGTAGAATCAGGCCGGGTAGTTCAATGTGGATTAGATCTAGTAATTGTATATAATATACATATGTACTATAATCAGTAAATAAAACGATATAAGCGAAAGTTAAAACCTTCAATTCAATGAATTTCAATGGCAATTCAAATTAAAATATGCTGGAGGCAAACCTAAGCGAAATTGTAATATTCACCCTTCTATTTACGAGGTTTTGGTTTAAAGCCGTAGGTATTTTATAAGCACACACGATGAGCAAACCCCGCGGGCGAGGATGTATTCCATTATTAACTCATGTCGGGGCTTGCCTTTGTCGAAGCGTTCAATCAGTACCAGCTACTTAAGTGATTGATTTTTAAAAGTCGGTACCTTCGAGCCGGTGGTACCATTCGCTCTTATTCGTCTTGTGGCTACACTCCATTGTAAAGGAACAGCGATTTGAATTTTCACACTGGAAGTGAACACTTAAATATATTTTTGGATTTACTTGTGTTTATTTATTGTAAGCTTATTGTTTTGTCTGCTTCAGGCGAGTATTGTTTGGACAAAATAAATTTACCTTTTATTTTACAAAATATTACACAGCAATATCGCACTATTCCTGGAAAAAGGAAGAAAGTGATTTTCACCTACTATTCAGGAGCTTAAAAAAAACTGTCCTATATTTTTATTATGAGACCTAGAAAAAAGTTTAAAAGAGATAATCGCAGGGCACAGTTGCCTTCAGCTACACGTGTTATTTAATTTAGGAACAGATTGATGTCCTTCGAGATAATCTAAAAAAACACGGTTACTTCTTTATTCCACGAAACACATCGCATATTTGCAGGGGTAACTACAATTATTACTTTTTAGTTATGTATTTTGAAATATGTGAACTAATTTAACTCTACTTACGGCTTTGTACTCTCTTATATTTCATTATAATCTAGAGTTGTAAGTATAATCACGTTGTTATTTAACGGAAAATCCTTTTTTGTACATAGAGTAATTAGAATTACACAACAGTCCTAGATTGTAAAATACAGGATCAAGTAATTATGCGTATTTGCGTTATAGATTTTCTTGTAATTCTTCTGTTAAACATAATTATGACTTTATCAGCGGGATAATTCTAAAACGAATAAATATAAATATGCCTATTTTATGGTGGAATTATATGTTTTTTAAAGTCGCAAAATTTTTGTATTTTTGCATTTATTCCTTCATTTTTGTAAATAGCTTAACGAGATTTTGACAGAAAGTGTAAACCATGATGCTCGCTTTATCTCAACTAATATTATAAATGCGAAAGTGTGTTTGTTTGTTTGTTTGTTTATTTGTTTGTTTGTTTGTTTGTTACCTCTTCACGCTTAAACTACTGGACCGATTTCAAAAATTCTTTCACCTTTGGAAAGCTACATTCTCCCCGAGTAACATAGGCTACTTTTTATCCCGGAAAAATCGACAGATCCCACGGGATGCGCAATAAAGGCTTCGCTCAAAAACTACTGCACAGATTTTTATGCGGTTTTCATCAATAGATAGAGTGATTCTTGAGGAGTTTTGCGGCATTTTTTATCTCGGAAAAACGGATAGTCCCACGGAAAGCGCGATAAAATCTTAGCACCATAAACCGACTTCCGCGTATATGTAGCCGTGGGCAAAAGCTATGACCCTTAACCCTCTATACACCCAATCCCGAAATCCACGCGGGCGAAGCCGCGGGCAGAAAGCTAGTTTACAATAAAACTATTTGTAATAAAACATTTTCGACGCAAGTTTTTTACACGGGTAGTAATATTGGAAGTATTTTAAGTACTCTTCTTAAGTGAAATGAAAAGAAATATATATTTTTTAATAATGCGTATTTGTTTATGTAAATCTCAGAATATCATTTATACTTTTGCTTTTTGTAAATAATTAGATTTGTTCCATCTTTTTTTCATTCTATTTGTAGTGTTATAAAGATAGAACATCAATTTAGAAATAAGATTTTTAAGACTTGCGTCTCGCTTAATGATGACTACTTCAGCCCACACTTTTTCTATTAAAATAACATATACTCACTAAAGAAACTCTTTAATCAGCTTCAGTAGATCCGTATAATGTATATATGGAATACAAATAATTAATTAAATATGCCTTTTACTTTCAGGCGACGAAATATGATAAAAATAATTATAATATTAATAATAACATCTGAAACAAAAGTAAAATATTAGTTCCATATATGTATACTTTTCAATATTTTTATTCAGTCAAACTAAGCAATAATGATTTTTAACATCGACACTCTTGAACTTAATCTAACGTCATGGTAACTGATCACAAAGCCGAGTGTGGAATACATATGCATGTTTCCTGATTCTTGATAAGAAATTTACAGCAAATATGTAGCTCCCGGAGGAACCCTTATTCCCTTTTAAAAGGCCGGCAACGCATCTGTGACTCCTCTGGTGTTGCGGGTGTTCATGGGCAACGGTTACCGCTTACCATCAGGTGCTCCGTTTGCTCGTTTGCTGCCCTATCCTATAAAAAAAAATGTGTACATTGCCCACTTGTGACTTACAATTTTAACTTAAAATCGATACAAATAACTAACTCTTCCAAGGAATGCAAACACTGCTGGTTTACAGCAGAAATAGGTAACTAGTAAAAACCCCTAATATAGTCTTAGTTTTACCGTTTATGTTAAAATTTTACTTGTATGTGCTAAATAAACTAAAAAAAAATCTGTCTCAACTTCTTCTTTTTCCTGCCTTGTTCTCAATTTTATTTGGGATCAATGTGTCCTCCTCTTCCACTCTCCTCTATCACTCGCTATTTCGGAATTCATTCCCTTCATCAACATCATTCGCATAGTCCTTCCATATTTTCATTGGTCTTCCTCTCCCCACACGCCTATTCACTTTTATGTCCATAATATAGTCTCTACTAACCATAGTTAAATTTAGGGTGGTTTAGATTAAATAACGTGGGCGTATAATTTAAAAAAAAAACTACGGAAAAATACAGTCACTGTCTTCGTTATTAACACCCGATGATTGCAGCTACTATACCAAGGAGGCGGTTCGTAAGAATAAAATCGTTATTATCATGAAGAAGATTCATAATGTTCTGACCGAGTATATTCCATGAACTTTAATTCTGTTCACAAGACCTCGATGTCATGGACATTGTTCCCATTCTAATATAAGATCCTTTTGTGAAGCGTGTTACACCAATCTTCATAAATTACATTTTGCTCAACTTCCGAAACTCTCAAGAATTATTTTCTCTTGTACTATATGGTTATTTTTAGAATTATTAAAATCACAGTTTCTTGTTAGAGGGGAAATTCATGTGTGATTTCAATAACTACTAAATATTTCTTTTTTATTTCTCATTCTGAATTTGATCTAGTACGTGCATTTATTATGATAAATAATTCAAATATTTTATTTATATCAAGGACATTGAAGGTAAGGATTATTATAAACAATTATGAGTCAGACAGGTTATCTTTGAAATAAGACAAAAAGATAAGGCTAAATTTCGACATATTATTAATGCTGTTTTTGATGATAAATATTACAGTGACATTAATTGTAATATTTTTCTGTCTGTTTTACTAATACTGACTTAATGAACTGTCTTAAAGATTAATTTTCATTCTATTGTTTCATAAAATTTGTGTATTAAATTTTCTATTGATATTGATTAACATCATTTGGTTTTTTCTTTACTTATATATTAAGTTGATAACGGGTGTTGATAATGTTTTATAATTTTTTTTCTTGTTTTTTAGTATAGTTTAGTTTGTAGATATTTGATGTTCATTTTACATTAATATGAATAGGCCAGTTGGTTGGGGGTAACCTAGGATATCATACTTGGACCAAATAGGTGATTTATTGAAGAAAGGTCAGGTCAAGAGAAACCGTAACCGACGAGCGTTTGTGAAAGTATTAATGAAAGTCGACAAAGCTAACAAGTTATTTTTTATACCACGATGGTGGCATACAGGCCTACAGCCCGCCTGATGGTAAGCGGTTACCGTAGCCTATGGACACTTGCAACACCAGGAGTGTCACTCGCGCGTTGCCGACCCTTCAAAAACCTATTTACTCCCCTTTTGAAGAACCCCATACCTTTAGTATTTTTTGATCGTAGCAAGTGATAGAGTGTGATCTCTGCCTACCCCCATGGGAACGAGGCGAGTATACTCGTATGTAATGTATGTTCATTTTATATAGAGAATGCATAATAATTTTATTTTAGTTAATTTCGATTTATATATAATTATCACATTTATGATAATAATCTAGATTTAATAGCCAACGTATCTTGAAAAAAATTGTATTTAAAAAATGCATTTTTTTTACCCAATACGTCTGTATTGGGTAAAAAATATTAATTTCATAATTAGTGTGTGCAGTTAAAGAAGAGATGATCTCTGTATCTATCAAATCTGAATTATGTTATTGTAATGAATAATATAGATTAAATTAAACTTTGGCCAATAATCTGTGACCGCTATTTATTATGCTACAGGAAAATTTTATCTGACTATTTTAAATATCTATGCGAGGATATTTACCACGATTCAGATACGAAAAAATGGTAGTTCAACTTTCGTAGAACACGTGTTTCAGCTAGTAACAATGTAGTTACACATCAATCATAATAAAATTACTGTCGTTCCCGTATTTCTTGGTTGGAGGAAGTTCACGACGCCATCGGTGCCATAAAATACCCTTTTACAGAACGTGACATGAGTATTCAGTATCGCTTTATGGGGACCCTCCTCTGATGCCGTACTGAAGGAAACAATAAGAGCACCGAGCCTTTTTGTCTGATTTACTCTTTTCTATTACGTAATAATCGTCCGTAATATTTGAAAATATATATCAATTCTGTCTTATCTAATTCGTTATAATGATACATTTATATCGACAGGACTAAATTGAGTTGGAAGTACTTGGAAACGTAGTGTGTATCTTTTTATCTAAAATAGGATAAAACATTTTTTTCATCAAGTAATGATAGTAGATAAATCTATATTTATTATATATCGCACTAATAATACAATAGTGTATCAACTCAACATCGTTCATTTTTCAGAATCAACAAAAAACTTATTACTCACTTCATGTAATAGTTGCAAATTGAATAACTGTCACATAAGTTTTTTAATTTATCCTTATTCTGTTTTTGCACTAATCGAACGACGGTCTTGATCACGCGTGAGGAATCAAATTTTGCGTGTGTTTATAGTATTATGTCAAGAACGACGTTTTGAGTTGATATACTATTGTATTATTAGTGCGATATGATACCTATATCTATTTGATTTTTAATAAGGGCGAAATTTAGAAATTATATGAATAAAGATTCCCGTCCGAATTATACTGCCCGATGACTCTACATATTCATGTGAACATCCATGTACGGATGATTGACTGATTGAAACTCATCAGGTCTGTTCGATAGACAATCTGAGGACCCACCAAAGCTTCTCCCTAACTAATCTCAAGGTGAAGATATTAAAGCCTTCTGTGGCTAACAATAATAAGTCTTAAAAAAAGTGAGTGCTGAAAGTCAGCGATTTTTTATTTTGATCGCATTTGGATTGCATATGCAACACCAGTAGTTTTAATTGTATGTTGCTGACTACTAAAATTAAATTAACTATCTAAACAACAACAGCTTAAATAAATTTTACTAGTGACTAATACAATTATCATGAGAAGTTTGCTATTTAACCTACACGATAAGTAGAGTATACTAGAGTAGTATACTAGAGTTTGAGTACCTCCATATTACCTATTTTTATTGCAAATAACAGCAAATAACTTGTATGACTGTGTTCTAGTTTAAAGGGAAAATGGCAGGGATTTCACGGGTAGTGTAACAAAATCACTAACAACGGATCCTATGATAAGAACTGTCTTTGCATAATCAATTCAGAAATTACGAAGTCTGCCGAAACATAAGAATTGCCGATATAGCCCAAAGAGTTGTAAATTTTAAGTCGTAGGAAAGCGCTGAATGCTAGCGGCGCAGAACTGATTGGTGTGGAGATTCTTGGGGGAGAACTTTTTTTGGTAGTGGACGTTTACTGAAATGATGATGAAGACTGTCAGTTGTAACCAGTCGTTTTGGTATTGTATTTTCTGCAGTACTTGAAAATTTCGTATCGATAATATCTTCATGCCTACAAAGCATGGAATTAGATTAATCACAGTTTATTCACACAATTTCTGCAAATTCTGGTTTGCTTGACTTAGATACCTAAGCATCGACAAGATCCTATTGTTTCTTAGAATTATTTTAAAGAGAGCTTTGTTCAAAGTAAGGTTCATTATAAATTTAACCCACTACCAAATTGGATGTTATTAATGTTAATTACGGTGCGTATCTTATAATTATAAAGCGTGGAATATAAAAAGATGGCCACTTCAAACCTAGTGATTTCATGAATAGAGTATCTTCTTTGCTCATTGAATCATGGACTATAGTTGAAAAACTTGGAGTACTGGGACAAAACTTTTACATCACAATCGTTGAATGTTAAAATCAATGACATAATTATCAAAGCTTTTTAAAGCTTATCTAAAGTATTTTATCATAAAATAATGCAAAACAATTTTATAGTTAGCTTAAAAGAAATCAACGTATTGAATATTAAAAAATATATCAAAATTTTCTTTAAAATATTTAACAAACCAGCAGCGGTCTGGTTTGGATAAACCACCTATTTTCGGACCAAATCTTCCTTCAAATTACAGTCTGCTACTTCATGCGAATCATGCTGTGATCCTGCTGTGTGATTATAATGTAATCTAATGTATTCCTGAGTTATCATTAAATCTAATGTCATACTACATATTTCCCTCATCACACCAATTCGCAATTTATACTACATCGATTTTTTTTAAATTAATAATATGATTCCCGTAATAGATTTATATTGAGTATGCAACACGAAAGTTTGAAAGATAGTAATATGATTCTAATCATGATCTTTAAATGATATTTAGTGTCTTTGCGTTATTACTGTAGTAGATATCTGGATGGGATATAAGCGAGTTCAGTGTTAGAGAAAAATATGCTGCATCCGCCCCAAATAAATTAAAAAAAGATAATGTAAGTCATGATGATATGATATTTTATATAAGAAAAAATACTTAAAAGAAGAAAGATACATATGTCACATATGTTTATGGTTGAAGTATTTCATTCTACACATAGATACTCGTAGAAGATATTAATATGTACTTAATACAGGAACTTATCTTTCAGAACAATAGAGATATTCAAATTAATAGAACGTTAAAATGTATTTAAGCACAGATAATGATAAGGCCGAGTAATCATAAATACCTTGGGGCATCGGAAAATAAACAAGTAGGCACGGACACAAAAAAGAGATAAGAGCAGTGCGTAAAATATCTATTACAGTCAAACAATGGCACTTTCCGAAATCGAATTCATTCTCACGGGATAAACAAATCTAATCCAATTTGTGTTCGGAAGTATTGTATGTTTTTATGTCAGGTAGGACAATCTAATTTTTCGGGGACACCGTTATTCTTCAACATAAATATGTCAATAGATAACAATGTAAATTAGTATTTTGCACGTGTAGTAAGTACAACTCACGATAAATTCATGAATTTACACAATGTTATGAATGTTTGGAAATAACATCGAATAAAAAACGTCGACAAAGTGCCTATCGTTTGCAGATAATGAATTTGACATTCGCTATCAGTATGCCGACAATAGTACGTAGCGCCACCCGACGTTACTTTAGATCAAACTGAACGTCCACAAATGTTCTTCTAAGAAATCATAGATGGCGCGACATGGTATTATGTACATGGCGGTCTGCCGCTTGTAGGATATGGATTTGAGTTTTGCTTTCACCGTTGCATCATGTTCATTGCTATGTAATTGGGTGAGAGTTTTTGATTGCAGCTCTAAAGATCAGTTCGATAGTTGGAATACCTAGCATATGGAATCCCTCGGCCCAAAGAGCGTTATATCGTTTTTTTTCGTCAATCGCACAATTCTTATACTAGAACGTATAACGCCGTGGCATTGCATAAACTAACATTACTTATAAATATGGTTCTACAATGTCTCTCCTATCTCCATTGAATGCAGTTTCCGAAGCCCTGTAAAATTAACCAAACGGGCTATGGTACTGTACTGAAGAAACGTAGAATATAGTATATATAACATAGATAGTACATTGGAAGGAGCTATATTACTGTGCATGTGTTCTGCAAAGTAGGTAGGTATGTAAAAACTAACTGATTGATATCTATTTCGTTTAAAAAATAAAACGATGTCACCTTTATGGTTAGTACGCAGAGCGTCATGTAAATTGAATCTTCATTAAATGTAGCAAATTTTTAATATTTGAAACAAGAAGCGGTATAACTCGGAAGTTGTTTCAAAACATTTCTGAATTGATGTCAAAAACTTGTCTTCTTATTAATTCATATTATTTTTCCTACAAAATCGCAACTGGAATTTAAAGTTATTGTCCTTCATCGATTTGTTATAAGATATTGTTTTCTAAATTCAGTATTACGGTTCCTAGATTTTTTATAGCACTTCCTATCATTCTGCCTTTTATTAAAGCTTGTATTAACGTTTCCATTTTCACAATAATATTATTTCTACCCTTTTTTACTATGTTAATATTAATATGTATTTTTTAATATATTTAATATATTATAATATATTTAAAGATAGATTTTTAAAGCGACAGTACTTAAAATGTGATATCAAACCAGTTGTAATTTACAGAGACTTAACTGGAAATACCGTATAAATTTCCTCCAGTATTCATATCTTTCCCTGGGCGTTGTTCGAAGCAAATAGTGATACGGTATTCCCGATTTGACTCCACATTCTTTTACTGTGACGTATATCCGTACACAGGAGATTCGTCTTAGATAGGCAGACGGTGTTAGCCCATCACATCGGATACGAATAAAACTAAATCTAGGTCTGCTTTGCTTCTCAAAGGGTAAACTCAAGAGCCATAACTTCTGTATTCTGCACTGATATCCCCGCAGAACGGCGGCAGTGGAATAAATTATTTTGTCAGTCTTTCGATTCGTGAACGATAAAAGTTCGGAAAGTTGCAGAGGTCGGTGATAACGCAATCCGATTTCCAAATAAATAGATTCGTAGGATTGGCTGGCAATAAATTCAAAATTTTAAAAGATTTACTGTTTTGATTAATAGCATTAAATATTTTGAATGTGAATTTAACATACGTTTTTGTATTATATTGTGGAATTATTTTGATTGTAAATATAAAGCAAAATTTTTCTAATATTTCTATGATAATTTCAATTTTGTGACTTACTATCATAGTATACTCGTATTAGTTAGAATGAAATTCAACAATGGAATTTCTAAATTTGCTTTTTATATATTTTATCTATCTAAACTAGGTGCGTTTCCAATATAATTCTACATAATCAAGCGTATATTACTTTTTAAATCGTCTTTTGTAACTGCTAGAGTAAGACTGCTTTCAGTTAAGGTATTTCGAACCAGGTTTTATTTCAATAAGCTTTGGAAACAAACTTTTAAGTGGGATTCTTATTTTAATTAAAGGCATGTGTAAATCTGAAGCTATGAAACATAAATGATTGAATATTTGAATGTGAAGAAACTTAAATCTCTGTTTGAATACAGTTAGAAAGGAATGGCGCTATATGGGCACATTAGCCGAAAATATTGGCCTAAAAGTTTGGTATGTAATGTCGGATTACCATTAATGAAATTTCAAAAATATATTTGTCAACTTGTGTAGGACAGCCTATAAGCTCAATATTTTACAAAATATAAATACCAAGCCAAACTGTAACATCTCCAGATAATAAAGTTTACTACCGATAAGCAATCGGTTACAAATTATTGAATAATAACATATCACAATAAAGAACGATATGTATTGCGTTCGCCATTAAAATAGTTCGTTGAGAAAACCTGTTAAAATATTTACACGAAGACACGATCTCAACACGAACACAGTTAAGTATTTTGTGATTAAACATAAATGCCTTTAAGTTTTTTACCGATATAAGTGCCTTCGATATTGTTCCTGTGATCAGATATGCACAAGTGATATACTGTATAGTGTAATAGTGACAAGGCCGTTCGAAGTAAGTAGGTGTGTGGTTTATGCTCGATCACGTTCTGCCAAAAAGTGCTATTGTATGTTTATTCTATATTTGAATGATCCCAGATTATGCTTATTTTTGAAAGACCAAATTTTACCTTAAAACTCTTTTCTAAGAACAACTTCATACCGGATGAAGCTGCTGGCCTGGCTGGAAGCTTGCTGGCCAATGCTTGTAGCATTGGCCAGCTAGCAAATCTGTCGCTTGTGATTTTTATGAAATGCAAAAGTATGTCACAATATTACGACACTTCTATTGTTTCCTACATTTGTGTTTTTGTTATTCACATTTATTCTTATTAAATGCACACAATATCGATACTATAGTATACAATTTATTGTAGATAATTATTCAAAAATATATCCCGTAAATCACATAGAAATTATTAGTGGATATTCAACAAAAACTGTCTTGGCAACAATTGACTTGAATTGGCAAACCCAAATGATTAATGTCTAAAAAATTATTACCGGTAGGATTGTAAGTCTATATAAACTCAAGAATTTTCTATCACCTTGTATATGTAATTTCTAGCCTGTAATTTCACAAATACCCCCATAATTTGCTATCACGATCTGAATACCGATCAGCGCAATAAGCTTCAGAGTTTTATAAATAACTGTAGTCGATTTGTGTCTAATGTTCGTGAATATACTGATTTGCTTGTCAATTCCTAAAATTGATGCCCATTTCACAACGAAGGAAGATGAAGTCCCTAATAACTGTTTTTCACTTCTCCACAAACCGCATTCTCCGCCTTATTGATTACACTTACAATATTTTATTACTTACCATATTAAAAACTTTCAGGTTATATGTATTCAGGTTTTTCTTCAAAGTGCTTTGTCACATTTAGTAATTTTTTTCTGATGACTGGTTGAGAGTGCCTTTAGCATTAATTGCACATTTGTACTTACATTAAAAAAATCTAAAAGAAAATACTCTAACTAAATTTAAAAACCATATTAAGTTGTTGTATGATTTGTAACGCCAACATTTAATATATGTTGTGTCGTATTCGGTTGTGTATTATTCTCGTTTTTTACATTATTATTTGCTCAGAACCAAATGTATGTACTGTCTAAATAAAAATAGTAATTGTTGAATACGAATTCTAGAGCTACATCAATTGTAATTCAGTATCAAAACCTAGCCGCTCCCCCCATTATTATCATTGATTGCAAATCTAATGGACAGCGCTGTCGCAGTGTTGAATTAGTTCATGTCCTATTTATCTATATACGTAGATTCGGATAGAATATGCTGGGTAATAGATTACAGTGTCAGTCCGGGCGACCGTTGTCACCGGCCAGCTGGGGGCCTGTCAGTGTCCCTGTAGAAACAATTTGATGTTCTCCTAACTGTTGGCTGTATCGCAATCTACAAGATTTTAACAAGTCCCGCTACGGAACAGTGCGGAAACTTGGAGATTTATCGTCCTGTGAGGGTTCCGGTTAATAGACGTGGCATGTTTTGCGCCTTAAGTTTCGTCGCAATTTTGAGAGAATACGAAATCTATTGGTACTTCATTATTTTTCGACAGTGAAAGCGTCCATTACTAGTTTCTGTAGTGTTCATATGAAATGAAGAAGAAGAATAAGAGAGGGACTATTTTTGTTGTATTTTAAGGCTAATTAAAATACAAAAAAGGGAACTCATTAATCTCGGTAAGGTTATTAGAAATCATATTGTATAAAACCTTCAAGTCTTCTTTTTTTACTTAAATGTGAAGATAACCATGCATTATTCGAGAGCGACTAATGGATGATAAAGACTTTTGACTCTTCTAAGGTAACACCAAGCGGCTGATATAAGGACAACACCCTACTGTTTAGACTAATTAACGATTGCTATACTACAATAAAGTTTCATATACCCTTGCGTATGACATGGAAATGCATGCAACCTATTAATAATATTAATAAGTTAAACTTTACGTGCACACTTTTTGCAGTATTGTATGTATGGAGTAAGTACTGTGTATACTGACAGGAGAACATCATATATAGCTATACGAATCTGTAAAAAAAAATACATTTTGGTATGCTTCTAGATCAACTTTTAGCGGAATGTTAGTTTAGCACTATGATTTTATGTACTTAATAATAGAATAGACTAGTTTATCGAATTAAATATTCAATAAGAAACTAACAAATTAACAAGCTAATACTGGATAAGTTTACATTAATTGTCTGTTAGGTATATTGTGTAACTATTTGCTCAAGTGTAAGAATGAGGTGTTTATCACTATAAAACTGCTTGGGTTAACTAACATTCAGTTTTTAATTCTGTGACAATGTCGACGTCGGTGTTTTATATAGTTATTTGTACTACACTGTTTGCGGTTACATTGACGAAAGGTATTGTTTTGATGATTATTTACCAAGAATATATTGCAAAGGTTAAAGAAAATGATGAGTTGTCTATATTTTATTAAGCACACTACGGTGTATTGAATGGTGAACGTTTTTAGCGAATTGATCTTTGAACAACGCCGGAGTTTTCGAGGTTCATTTTCAGTGGAGGCTTTTTTTAAGAAAGAAGTAATCGTAGAGATGGATCTCTCTTTCTACATCTAATCGGCTGGCATTTGATGGCTGTAATTCTAAGTTCGAGTGCCAAATTACTATATTTTCAATTTATCATCGCCTCAATTGCCCAGTCTTTTGTTGCAAGTTTAAATCGGACAAATATAAACTATTAGCAATAATAAGGAAATCAATCAAAAATTTTTTTTTTCTATCTGAAGTAAATGGGTATGTAATTACTTCAGATAGAATATACACAATTTATATTGAAAATACAGAACTATGCTCATTTTAAAATGTATTTCAGTAACCAAAATTTCAAACTCTTGAACATGTTTGACTATTTACTTTGAAAAAAAAATACGCAAAAGACAATTCTTTTAGCCATTTTATATTTATAAAAATCAAAGCTTAAAAAACCATCATTGGATGATTTCAGTAATTTTAAATGTATATTAAAATTAATGAAAATATAAGCAATAAGGGGGAGTTCTTCAGAGCTTCTTGTTCTTCTGTTTCTCAATAAGTCCTATTTCCGAACAGATGTTTTTTTTTTATCTTTGTACATCTTTACCTTATATTATATAAGTAGATCTGTGTATTGTCTTTTTTTTATATTTGTTTTGCCGTGAATAAGTATCTGTAAATGCCTATATTGAATAAAAATTATTTTGATTTAAATATATCTTAAAATTGAGTTCCCTGTCTATTTACAGCAACTACGTGTGATGCTAATGAGGTGTATTCAACGTGTGCTAATGGACTATGTCGATTTGAATTCTGCACTCAATACGGCAACCCACCGATGTTTTGCCCGAAATTCGACGAAAGTCAATGTAAAGGTGGTTGTATTTGCAAAACCAACTACTTGAGAAATAGTAACGGAGAGTGTATCCCAAAAGACCAATGTCCACGTAAGTTCCGTTTGAAATATAAATGCTAAATTCGTTAATAATATCTTAGTTCGGATAAGTTTAGGTGAGTAATGATGGGCTGTGGCCTACATCGACCCGGGATGGACCACGCCCCTTCCGTGGCCGGGGGGCGTCGTCGGTGGAGGAGACGGGGAGAGGTAGTAGCCTCCCCCGAGGAGGGCTCGCCTCTAGGCAGGGGAGCGGAGGCTGGGGGTTCCCGGAGGTGGCTTGGTGTTCCCGGGGGCTCCCTACATGCCTGAGGAAGGCCATTCCTGAGGTTTTTAGTGGGTAGGCCTCCCCCTTCTGGGGAGGAGAGCCCCACATAACCGCTGGCTCGCCACAGCCGGGGTATGCAATTTAATGCATTTTCCTCAGGGGGAAAAAAAAAAAAAAGGCCTACATCTGTGAAGCAGTGATGCTCCAAAAGGAGGCCGCCGAGCGGGGCCGGAGATAGACGATCCCGCTCGAAGGAGGCGGCGCCGGGCACAGTAGCACAGCTTCGGCGCCGCGCGGGTCACCGTATCCGCGGGGCGACATTCTCACTCCCACCGGCGACCCGGGAGGGACCATGTCCCGTGGCCAGAGGGCGTGGTCGGTGAAGGAGATCGGGGGAGGTAGTGTAGCCTCCCCCAAGGAGGGCTCAGAGGCTGGGGGATCCCGGATGACGCTTGCCGTTCCCGGGGCTCCCTGCATGCCTGAGGAAGGCCATTCCTGAGGTTTTTAGTGCGTAGGTATCCCCCTTTTGGGGAGGAGAGCCCCACATAACCGCCGGCTCGCCGCAGCCGGGGTATGCAATTTAATAGGTATAGTAATGATTTCATCAGTTGGTCAATGTTATACGTAATTAGCTTTTTGCCCGCGGCTTCGCCCGCGTGGATTTCGGGATTACGTCTATAGAGGGTTAAGGGTAATAGCGCGAAGGTTTTACGCGCTTCTCGTGGGACTATCCGTTTTTCCGAGATAAAAATACTGCAAAACCTTGCTCAAGAACCGCTCTATCTATTGATGAAAACCGCATGATAATCTGTGCAGTAGTTTTTGAGCGAAGCCTTTATTGCGCATCCCGTGGGATCTGACGATTTTTCCGGGATAAAAGTAGCTTATGATACTCTCCATCTGTTCAACTATCTCCACGTAAAAAATCACGTCAATTCGTCGCACCGTTTTGCCGTGAAAGACGGACAAACAGACAGACACACTTTCCCATTTATAATATTGGTATGGATATCCAGCAAAAATTCATAAAATAGTTGATTAAATAAATAATTTTCCCTCAGTGTTTGCCATTATTGATACATTTTTATACACTTCATAATGAATTATTGCTTTAAGTATAGTACATTATATTTCTTTATATTATTCTTGTTTTTCCTAAAAATCACAAACATATTATGTTTTACATCAAATGATCATTGCATATATTAAATAAAATATTAATATCATGATCTCTATTTGATTTCTAGCCATATTTCTTGGTAACAGTATTATGATAAAATTAATATAAATATTCACTCCTCTTTTAATTTATAAACTATCTCTTTTAATTATTGTTATTAAAAATAAACATAAGTTAGCTATATTAATCAATACATTGACACTGAATATTAATAAGTTTATTGAATCTTCTTGTTTATTGCATCTCCTCGTTTTGAGAGCCTTAGCTGCTTCAACCAGTATTGGAATTCTTGGTGGACATATCGAACGAAATACAGATCCGGGAGCATTTAGAGGTACATAAGGCAATGTTCGCCTCAAAGAAACCTGACCTGCTCAATAGATCGAAACTTCACCCTCTGGATCGCATACAACGGAGAGCGAATCAATAATCATTGAATGGCGCTGCATTGAGATATAGCTTTGTTATATATCCTCTATCGTAGATACTACGGTGGGTGCTCTGAAGAATTATTCAGATTGATCCATGCCGTTAGTTTTCGCCGTCGTTCCTGAACACGTTAACCTTTATCATCCAGATGGTTGGCAGTTCACAGTAGTGCATTTCATCAGGAATTTTCTGCTGTGCACTACCAAACTGTGGTATGAAATCACATGATATTAAAAAGAACGTATTTTGTTATTAGAAGCGTATTTCTATTTAAAAATTTCCACTCGTAACGCCAGAAGAGTCAGAAGACTCAAAACTAAAGGTGATCCGGCTGTCTGTTTGTGTCTCTATTTTATAAATAAAAAAAAAATCGATATAAATACGTTTCTTACAAAGGTTCTTAATAGTTTTATGTCCGGTGGCAATACATAATAAGGCCTGCTACATAAAGCAGTGATTCTTGACACAACATGTATGAGTTCGCTTTCTTCAGCCCTAACTACCGTTAGTTTCGACCTTGCCTCGCCATCGGCACTATACGAGGTTTATGATTATTAAACTTAAATAAAATACACCTTAAATTTAAATATTTATTTATATACTCCGCACAGATGTACTGTGATTCTCTATTATAATATGCATTAATTATACATATGAACCTTCTTTTTGAATCTATCTATCTATCGCTGAAAAAAAAAACAAATTATTGTTCAATGTGCGAGTAGCTTAAAAGAACTATGCGCACACACATGCGGAAGTGAACTTCTTTTATACTTTGTAAAGATATTGTAATCATAATTGTAAAAAGTACGAATTTTATACATGATAATATTATAAATAATAATCAATTAATATTCAAAATTTTATTTCGAATTACCCCATAAATTAATTTTACAGACCTAACGATATGTAGGTATGTAGTAGTATGGTTTATTGAGTCGAAACACAGTTTTCAAAACGATTTTCTTTACTTTAATCAGACAAACTTAAAACATCTTTTCTCATAACACAAAACATGACCCACTCTTAACTAACTTCACAGTTTTACCTTTTACAGTTCTTTTCAACATGACAATTTGACAATGACATAAAATATCCATATACCCAACTAAAAATAAGAATAAAAAAACAATTTTTATATTTTACTATTCGACATGTATGTGGTAATTTCATACATTTATATTACTTATAATTAATAAAATACCCTAACTTGTTGTTAATTATTAAAAACATTCAAGTAGCTTAATTTTTTTTAATCGAATGGTTAGTTTGCATTATTTGGGTAAAGTTGTTAACAATACCTTTAATGTAGGTTTATAATGATATATTTATTTTCTTTTTTATTTCAGAAGCAATATGCAAGAATAAGAAGAACGAGATTTATAACGATTGTACCAATGGTGGATGTAGCGCGAAGGATTGCTCGCAGCTTGGCTATCCGGTTCCATGTGTCAGAATTGACCCCAAGTATTGCAAAAAGGGGTGTATTTGTGAAGAAGGCTACCTGAGAAATGCTACTGGTACCTGCATACAGAAAGAAAAATGTCGTACGTAAAATAAAAATTAATACGAAATTATTTATATCAAAATTAATCATTGAGAATACTATTCTCATAGTAGAATATACTAGTCTAGACAAAACAAAATTAAAAATTTTATTTGACATTTTGAGGCTTTGAAAGATAGGCTTACAAAATAGCGATTGTATTATTACGATTTTAAGGCTCGGCCAATTAAGTTTACAATTGCCAAATTAAGGCTAATTCTATAAAGAACTTATGAATGTTGTTTACCACCTTGGCTGGGTGGTTTGTATGTCGCTTTGCTTGGAGCAGATATTTGTGCCTTAATTACTGCCTGTTAATATATATTTCTATAAAAAAATATCTACATATGAATATTGTATGTATTATCGATCCTTTGCTTGCCTTAGAGTGCTTATTTTAATTTAGGCTGATTTGTGCGAGTGTAAAAAATATGTATTAATTGAAATTTATCATTTCACACAGCCTCGTGTGGTGGTGATTCCAATGCTATCGCTAGTGAATGTGGCAACGACTGCATGAACACATGCGCCATGTATAAAAAGGAGAGGATCCCCTGCCCACCGGTGTGCTTCCAAAATAGTTGTGAATGTAAAAAAGGCTTTGTGTATGACGATAATACAAGGAAATGCGTTAAGCCAGAAAATTGCAGTGAGTAAAAAAATATCTTGTATTTAAAAGTTCATATTAATTAAAAGGAATAAAATTTGTAGCTATATCGATTGTTTTTGTATTCCATTTATCATTCCCTTGGTTGTTGTTAAGTCAGTTTAACGTAGTTTCAAAAACGCTAAAACTGTGCTAAGTCTGCCAGCCTTGCAGGCCAATGATCCTAGTAAGTCAGACCAGGTATCACCGCTCATATATTCTAATGATGATGATAATGGTATAAAGTAATCAGGCCGTTCTGGATAGCGATCAACACTACATGTGCGCGGACGTTGTGAGACGGTGGAAAAATCTAACTCAGTATATAACGGCTATAACACATAGTAGACAAAATCTATGCATGCTTGCTCCTTTGAGAATGCGTATTATTGGTCGAGAGGTTAAGGAGAGTGTCCCTTGGTCAGCAATGTACGATTAAGTCACTGTCGAGAGGGCTGTATTTAATTACCTATTTGAAAAGTAGGTTCAGGTAATATGAGGTGCTAACATAAGTATGAACTACTTTGGGTTAAATTTTTGATGGCTTATACGAAAGATAGATCAAATTTATGGAGGTTGTCACTGTGTATGTAATACATTCGCAGCTTGTAGAAGTTTTGAACTATTCGATGTTGTTAAAGCGAGTTTATAGAATGTGGGCGAATGTAACTCAGACGCAGATTTCAATTGACAAACTCACGACTTGTAAACGTGGGGCAAAGCGGTAGGGCGGCGTAATAGCCTACTGAAAGTTCTTTGAATTAAACTATAATTAGATGAAGTCACTGTATTAAGTACCTTGTTGAAATAATAATATTGGAGAGACTTACATCTGTTTGAACACGGATAACCTGGACTATCTATGTACATTGTATGATAACAACATAAGTTATTGTAAATGTTGTTATTACCGTTGATAAAGCTGGATAAGTTTGTAGCGCCCATTCTTCTTTTCAGCTAAAAAATACGTCCTGAATGGGTTGAAAAAAGTTGTTGAAAAAGAAAAATTTGGACGATTCAAAAGAGCTTCCTATAAATACATATTTGAATAAAGTTAATTTTCATTTTGATCAGGAAAGATAATAGTTAATTTAAAACTTACTACATTCATTATATTTATTTACATCATTCAGTCAGCCAGTTAATAGTTTTGACAATATAATAAAAATTATAGTATATATTATTATTTGTAATTTTAATAAGCTTCGTAATACTTACAGCTCCGACATGTCAAGAAAACGAAGAGTACTCTTCATGTGCCAATGGAGTGTGTCGATTCGTGTCCTGTACGCAATACGGCCAGCCTACTATGTTTTGTCCGAAATTTGACAAGACTAAATGTAAAGGCGGATGTATTTGCAAAAAAACCTACTTAAGAAATAGTGACGGAGTCTGTGTTCCAAAAGAAGAATGTCCTCGTAAGTGAAGCTGTCTGATTTAAATATACACATACAAACTTTTTTCTAAATAACAGCCAAAATCGAAATAATTACACCCATAGCATTATTTCGAAGGTCGCTTTATTTTACAAGTATAACCTCTGCCCTCTTGTTAGTTCAATACGAGAAGATTACATAGCTAATAGTGAAATAAAAATGGTATGAAAGGTCACAAAAAGATACCCGTGAATACTATTTTATTGATTTAGTAAGAATATAGAAAACACATTAGACTTACCTACCATAAAAACCTTGAAAGATTTATCTGTATATAAAAGCCATACTACAAACAGTTAATTTTACACAGGTATCATTTAGCATAATTACATCTACACAATCAAATTCCACATGTATATTTTCTAGCAATAATTTTTGATTATATCTTATTACTTATAGCTTGTTTAAATTATCCTATCGCTTATATCTTGTTAATAGCTTATTATTTAATTTCTTTATTGTAGTTGTTTTTAATATTTATTTTATGTAAATTATATTTATATTTTACTTATTTTGGAACAATAGTTTTAATGATATCTGTCAAATTAGACTTATTGTTGTGTCATTTCTATTTAGATCATATGATAGCGTATTTACTGTCTTACAATGGATGCCAAATCTATCTAAATTATATCATTAATCTTTATTTTACCCAACTACAAGAACAAAGGCGCTTCTATTGTCTATAAATATAATTATAGTTAACATACATACACTCACGCGTTTTTCCCATGGGGGTAGGCAGAGATTACGCCTTTCCACTTGCTATGAAGGAATATTAACAACTATAGTTAACTATAACAAATTTATACAATAATGATCTAATACCGAAATCTCGTTTTCATCCATTTACAAACTTTACTTTCATTATATACTTATTTGTTTGTAAAGCATTCTTTTTGACTATATAATAATTGTATATATATTAATTGTAATTATTACAGAAGCAGTATGTAAAAGTAAAAAGAACGAGATTTATAACGAATGTACTAATGGTGGATGTAGCGCAAGGAACTGTTCGCAGCTAGGCTACCCGACGCCATGTATCAAAATGGACCCCAAATATTGTATTAAGGGATGCATCTGTGAAGAAGGCTATCTCAGAGACGATACTGGTACCTGTGTGCCAAAAGAAAACTGTCGTAAGTAATATTGTGTCTATTACGACCTTTTTCTATCCAGCAACCGAATGAAAAAACACTTGACTTTAAAGTGCTTCCCAGAATATTACTTAACGGGACTCCTATACCTTTTTCTGACAATAGTGATTTGTGTTAGGTGGCTCATATTAAAGACTCGAGTCGTCGTGTACATTTTTCGTATTCTCTCAAGTGCTTACTTACAATGCTCTATTTCCCCTTTCTCAACTACACTGATGTTTGTTATTTGAATGCAACTTCTTAAAAAGCAAAAGCGTTTCTAAAATATAACCCTCTACTTTATATATATTTTACGTAATTCGAACATGTGTTAGACTATCGTAAACGGTTTTGTGAATTCCTTTGCGTCTGAGTAGAAATATACATATATTTTTTCATTTCTCACACTCGGAAAGTTATGTTGTTTTGATCTGATTATTGGGCGGAAAATGCTGCTTCCCGACATAGGGAGGGAAAAACTCATACAATTTACTTCCCACCCAAGGGCCGGAATGAACTTTAAAAATAGAACTACAAATGTCAGCTACGAACTGTCAGCTGTGAACTATAAAGAAAAATGCTGCGGCCATGTGAGTTTCTAAACAGCCAGTGTGAACTTAGCGCAAACTACTTCCAGCGGAATAAGCCGCAACAAACACGCGGTGAGTTCCATATTTAAAATTTAAACAGTCGACATAAATTGGCGGGATGTGAATTTATTATATATATCTGTGACGGAATTTGAAAAAATTCAAATAATCTCTTATACTAGTTAAGATTTTAATTTTAAAAATGAGTTCAAGCGATTCCGAAATATTGACACCAGATTCAATTAAAGACGAGGCAAATTGTGTTCTGCCTACTGATGATCTACTGATATTATCATATATTATCAATAAATAGATTAAATAAACAACCAATGTTTTATTTTCCTCATATATTCGAAGTGAAAAGTAGAGTGTTTAACACGGGTAATAGAATCAATTCCTTCTCGGACTATAGCCTAAATACCGGACGGATGTAGTCTAAATACCTCGGGAATTGATTCTTTCCACCCTCGGTTAACAATCTACTATGCTTTATGTATAAAATTGTTAACTATGTCCAGGTTCCAGTTTATCTTCAAACCCCTTTTAAATTTTGTGATCAAAACTTCCCCTCCAAGAGTTTAAGTGTAAATCCAAATGTTCTTGAAATACCAAAGCTCAATTAAATATTTTTCAATAAGCCCTTTTTGGTCCGTGCTGCTAAGCTGTGATAAATGAATAGATTGTCCGTTTTCATGCGTGATACGAGACCACCATATATGTTAAACTTTTTCTAAAAACAAACTATTTGTCCAATTATTTACACATTTAATTGGACAAATAAATAATAACACTATTTATATTATATGTCTACATATATGTAAGTACGTGTCTATGTGTACGATTGTGCCCTGCAATTTTAACCTCTTGCACCAGAAATCACAAATCACCCACGCGAATCAGTTGGCTGGAAGAGGACAATACATTGTAATATACTCTTGTCTTTGTAACTTGTGTTGTGCATTTATGTACATATATAACATTTTTACTTCGTAATCAATACATAGTATAAAACAAAGTCGCTTTTGCTGTATGTCCCTATGTATGCTTAGATCTTTAAAACTACGCAACGGATTTTGACGCGGTTTTTTTTAATAGATAGAGTGATTCTTAAGGAAGGTTTGTATGTATAATAAATGCATAATATAGTAGAGAAACACTGATAAATTTAAAGGTTTCTAATGTGATGTCGTAAATAAGCACGTTTTTTTTGCGCTTATATTGCAAACGCTGGCTGAACCCTACGAGATAGACCAAAATAATGTACTACAGTATTGTACAACTTACAAAAATCCACAAAAAAGTCCGCGATGGTATATGTCTATCTCTTAGGGATAACCCACCATAACCATTTTTTCACTGCACCCGTGCGAAGCCGGGGCGGGTCGCTAGTATAAAATATAACTTTAATACACCCTTTCAAAACCACGAATATTTGAGACGAACCTTCTTATGATACAAGTTCAAGTGATAGATGACTAAAACAACATCAAAGATTTTGCCAGACAATAGAGTCGGAGCCAAAAATTTGATCTAAACAATTCAAGATATAAAGAAGTATAGCTATATGATCAAATATAATCAAAGAGACTTATTAGTGAATAAATAATGTTAGATAAAAATATAACAAATATAGGTCCATAAAAATTCAATCAAAGATAGATAATATTTGAAATCTATCTAATAAAATAATTTATTGCATTAAAATACACCAACAAACTAGAACTATTTTAAATTTGGAAAATTAAATTTAATTATTAAATTACTTATACTGGCTTTTCAATACAAAATAACGGAATTTCTAAGCGTCAGAATAGATTCCATCCTGTGCGATGTAATTAAAGATATTGATATTTTGAAGACCAACCGACGAAAATAATAACGTATTCAGGAAATAGTCGATTATTGCTCTACTATTTATTAACAATTTTAATAATGTGTATTCTTTTCATTCAGTTGCCTTTAATCTTACTACAAATCAATCTAGCTAGCTATTCGCTGGGTGCGAAGTACTAGGTGGGGGTAACATAATCTATCGCAGCGCTCATGGTGGTCAAAAGTAGAATTAATGTGGGCTCTGTCATCAGATGTCTCAATAGCAAAGCGATTCTACATAATACATTTTAATACCATTAATTAATATTTGTTACGTATTAAATTATGTATAGAATTTTATGGGTAAAACTTAACTGTACTTACTGTTATGCAACGATGTTATCCGACTTATCTGGATTACTCTATAAGCTTTCGCAAGCTGATCTATTGACCCATTAAAAAGTTTTTGGCTTAACAGAATATAAACATATTTTTCTAAAAGGCAAGAATTTTCTTTCGTCTTTTATCTTTACCAAAATGCTAACTTCTTCTGATAATAAGATTTTCAATCAACTTGCTGCTAAGCTAAGTTTTATCTTCTGCAAATCAATGATGACCAGATAGACATTGCCCAAATTATATTATAAGATTTGTCGTGCTTAGTCGATAATAATAAATTATTACTTGCTGTCTAATTGCCCCGTGACTGATTAATCATCAATTCTAATTCGTAAGAGTCAGCTTTCCTAATTTGGGAATTAAAAGTATTTTTCCAGTCTCCAGTTACTCGACCCGGGATGGACCACGCCCCTTCCGTGGCCGGGGGGCGTCGTCGGTGGAGGAGACCGTGGGAGGTAGTAGCCTCCCCCGAGGAGGGCTCCCCTCTAGGCAGGGGAGCGGAGGCTGGGGGTTCCCGGAAGTGGCTTGATGTGCCCGGGGGCTCCCTACATGCCTGAGGAAGGCCATCCCTGAGGTTTTTAGTGGATAGGCCTCCCCCTTCTGGGGAGGAGAGCCCCACATAACCGCCGGCTTACCACAGCCGGGGTATGTAATTTAATGCATTTTCCTCAGGGGAACAAAAAAAAAAAAAGGTCTCCAGTTACTGCGCTCTCGCCGACTAGAGCGTATGTCATTGTGTTTGATAAATATTCATAGTTGATGAAATTTATTGCATTGGAATATAATTTATTTAAAGTTCGTTTTTATTATAAGGTCAGTGTCAGTAACTTCCGGTGTAGATAAACAGCATCCTCACACATTACGCGGTTTTAGGAAAGTAATGAAAACAGCGTAGTCTGATATTACTTACAATTTATTAAATGCGCGGTAACACGTTTCATACATTGATAATTCACATTAATCTCACATCTTACAACATTAACAGTTACATCAAAAACAATTAAATCGACCTATGATATCCAGCCAATACCAACAACTTTCCTTTAAATACGGTTTGTGGTTGGAATTTGATATTGTGAGAAACACTCACAAATCCGGTCTTCAAAACAATACTCATTTCGATCTGAAAACGATATTTAATTTATTCCTAGCGATACGGGAATATTTAAATATATTTACTGTTATATAATGAAACCATTAAAGTAGCTTTTTCTTTTTGTTTTACTGTAAAACTACCACTATAAATGAAGTAAACAAACCAATCAAAATTAAACACTTTTTGAACTTACCTCATTTGATTTGAATGACCTAAATGATTACAAAACCTTTTTTACACCCAAATTGTGGTATCACAATAATTTATTAGTCGAAAATATTTGTTATTTTTTCATTTCGATATTTTTTCAAAAATATACGACCTAAATGTCAATGTGACAGAGCCCAGAAAGTTGTGGACCCTAGTTGGCGTTGTTATCGTGCACGGAGCCAATAAGAATGCTTGTTTAGGGTGATATAAAAAAATATGTTGTAAAAAAACAAAATAAATAATGATAAATTCTGTTCTGTTGCATTTCGAACAAAAAAAATCTAAGCGGCCAGACAGAAGAGTAAAGCGACTAGATTTTACACTACGTAATATTGAAGGGATTCCATAATATAATTCTAATCGCTAAAACTGTAAAGGCATAAATTGTTAGGATCTGTAATATTAATAGGTTCATCTTTCAGCATCGTGCGGTGGAGATCTCAACGCCATTGCAAGTGAATGTGGCAATGACTGCATGAACACGTGCGCTATGTACAAAAAAGAGAAGATGCCATGTCCGCCAGTTTGTTTCATCAATAGCTGCGCATGCAAAATGGGTTTTGTCTTTGATGACAACGTAAAAAAATGTGTCAAGCCTGATCAGTGCAGTGAGTATGACATTCCTCTACATTTGGCAAGTTTTTAGTTTTAAAGTCGGCCAGAGTTTAGTTATTAATAATTAAACAGTACCACAATATAAGATATATCATAGATATAATTACATGTGTTTAATAGGGAATCATATACATATATTTTTATGACTTGAAAGTAGGAACTTGTCGAATGACAAATTCATATGTTTAATCAGTTTCACTATCCAATTATACATAAAAAATCTATGTAACTATTTCTTTAAACGAATATTTGAAAACATTAAAATGTTGCGATGCGAGATGTTGATGCACATTACAGACTTTGAACATGTCAGTATGTAGAAATACCTATTAATTAAATGGTTGTCTTAAATGGTTGATGACAATTTTTTTGTAGCACCAATATGTAACGAGAACGAAACATACAATTCGTGTGCTAATGGACTTTGCCGCTTCGAATTCTGCACTCAATATGGACAACCCCCAATGTTCTGTCCAAAATTTGACAAGGAAAACTGTAAAGGCCGTTGCATTTGTCGAGACAACTATCTAAGGAACAGCGACGGAGTCTGCATTCCTAAAGAAAACTGTCCATGTAAGATGTGAAGCTTTGTTTAATCTATTATTATACATATAGGGTAAACTACGTGTTCTTTCTGAATACACAGAACTTTAAACACATAACTAAAAATAATGTATAAAATCAAAGCAACATGGATTTCAAAATGTATTTCAAAACATAGTTTAAATTTGTCATTAGTAGTATGAGTCTTAGCCCTCCGTATGCTCTGTAAGTATCATACATTGAAATATAAAGACATGGAACTTTAATCCTTTTCTAGTTACACTTATGGTTGACTTTTGTATGAATATCATCGTTAATACGGCTGTCATAAAGTGTTTTGAAAATGTTTCATTTCAACATGTCCAATATCGACAATACTGTTAGCTAATGGTTTTCACTATTTTTAAAAGAAATATGAGGTTGTCAAACTTAACGTTAACATATTACATATGCAATATTACTGTTGTGAATATTTATACTACAAAAAAAAAACTGAATAAATATACAATATACATACAAATTTTATTTTCTTTTCATCTCATCAATTCCTTATAATTATGTATCTTCAAAAGAAAAAGGAAGGATATAATGTACAATTTATCAATTTTGTTATAAATGGTGCGCTAAATATTTTAATAAGGAAACGTCCAATTTAGAATCTGTAATGTGAAGATTTTTCATAATAAAGCCGTAGTAAATATATCATGAAATATGATCAATATTAGTTTTAGTTGTTTTTTACATGATATACACACTTTATAATAATTGCCGTTTTTATCTTTCGTACACTTAATAATTTTATGGCAATATAGTAACAAAAAATCAGATTATCCGCCTGGTGGTAAATAGTTACAATTCCCCGTATTATTATTAAAAGTTATAAATTTGTATTTTGATAAATTCTGAAAATAGTTTACGACTATAAGTATAATCTCCTTATAGCTAAAAGGTACTAATTTATTCAACTGGTATATAATAAAAACTGCTATATATGAAAAACACTATATTTAACATTATCTACTATGTTAACAGTACTAATTGATCCTATAATTTTTTTTTTATTATTAATTTAGGTATATGACGTATTGCTTAAAAAATTATTCTTCAATTTAAATTTAATATTCTTTGGTGTAATATTATGCATAGAATGCGTTTTCTTGCATAGAATAATCGCTTATTTATAAGCCGAGGAACCAGGTTACCAGTCGTTCGTTCGAAGATATTGTTCACTTTATGGTATGTATTGGTAACTTTGGTTCATTCTGTGCGGCTGCCCACGTACATGCAGGATATGCGCTTCATCTCGTCTCTTTATTTTTCATTAAAAAAGTTGTCTGTAAGTAGCAAATATTGCAATTGGATTTCTACCGGTAAAATCTTACAATAATTAAAAAGACCGTGATCATTGTCGTAAAATTGCTGCTTAATGTTTGTGGATGCAAATATTTTTCAACTATGTACTATAAGGATGGCCGTAACTACTTAGACCGTAGTAGATATATAATTCTCATAAGAAATGGTATAACAACATCTTAATAATAAACTGTATACGATCCTATAAAATAATTAAATCGGCCATAAATTGTCGATGCTTATCACAGATATAGGTACTCTATATGTGGGCTCGAGTTCATGCTGTTATCAATAATTAAACCAAAATATTTACGATGATCAACGTTTTGTATCAGTGGACAGTTCCAATTCTGTTAGGGAGTCACAAATAGTTGTGATTATGGGCGATTATATGCGGAACGTTTAAAGTATGGTGATTTGATATGAAGAAGTTTAGTCTTATCTGCATTCAACTTTAAGCCCCCGTCGTAACACCATTTTAAGAGCAAATGAAAATCAAATTATTAATCAACTCTTTATGATTTGACGTGCCGAATGCTCGAAAAAAATCGTTTAACAAAACCAGTAATTTAGATAATAGGTACGTAGTACTCTTACTCACTTGAAACCCGTACTGGTTCTGAGTTATACATTCATGTTTCTTGTAAGATAGTTGAGTGCAATGAATCTATATAGGAACGACACCATAATACATTCATTAAGCTCTTCTTGAAATTATATCCTTAAACAAAAATTTTGTAAGATATTTAATCTAATTGTTGTTTACGTTTACGATATATCTAGAATTTTATTTTCATTCTGGTTTCATTTAATACTTTAAAATTTAAGGAGTACGACTATAAACACTTTTAATCTGCATTTATTATACAAAAATTATAAACTTTTTTTTATTCTCCCGTATAAGAAAACCCCATAAAGTTAATTATATAATATTCTGTAAATACGATTATGTTAATAAAATATAATATTAGTCAATTTTAGGTTATATAAAGTTTTAGCAGAAACTACTGTTTTGTCTGATGTATCGTTTTAGTTTGGGATCACAACACTTATATAAATACATTATGTAGAGCACAAATCGCACAAATGAGCGATAGGCCAGTGTATGAATCACGTCCACCATTATTTAAATCGCTAGTTGTGCTAACGCTTACGTATTTATTCGAAAACATCTGCTAAGTTGAATATCATAAAAACTTGTGCAAAAAAGTGAGTGATGAAAGATATAATAGATGTAGGGTAATGAAAGAAATTCCCAAAAATAGTATTATAAGGAGTTCATAGCACAGTTTTTAATTTATGTGTCAGATATTGACACTTAACTGAAGAGCTTATTTATATTAGTAGTGCCAGTAACATTGAACAAAACTGGAAATATTCCGTGCATGGTCAAATAATTATAGACCTATTTCTTTGGCAACCATAATGGTCAACATATTTAATCGCGTTAAGTCCAACCTACGTTCTATAATAAAGGACGACCCCCAGTATTGTTTTTTTCTATCTATCAACTTATATAGGTAGATACTCCTTGAAACAAGTAGCGTAAATGCATGCTTCTTAAGCCCAAATCAGTCCTTTACAAAAGTACCAGTGAATGCTGATCTGCTGGCGCATTATTAACTAAATGAAATAAATAATATACGGTGGGGCTCCGAGCTGGTGGATTGTTACTAGTTACCAAGCTGGATGAGTTCATATTTTACATCCATATAGATATCTATTCAATATCTATATATCTATGGGGATGCCTAAATTATGGTGCCGAGCACAAAATGGACAACAGCTAAGTTAAAAGTCTGAGCTAAGATAATTTGGTGCTACTCAGCCCTACGTTTAAATGATTCGAGAAAAGTAGTTTAAAAAATGTGAGAGATAGATGAAAGAACATGATATAACGCCAAAATTATTGAAATGATTCTCAAAATGTACATATTAAGTGTCTTAGTGAACAGTTTGTTAGAATTATGGACACTTTTAGGTACCTTGAACAAATCGTCACTTCTAATCTCAGGGATAAAGCCAAAGTAGAAAGAGAACATAAGGTATTTTATATTGTCGGCAATATAATAGCTAGAAAATTGTGCAAAATGTCAATTATATGTTACAGTCACATCGCTTGGATCTTTCTGCCGAAATTTCTATACGTGTCAACTCGGAACTAACTACACCAATGAAAATTATTATTGTCGCTTACATCACATATCTTTATAAGACACGGTCCTTTATAAGGCGTGCCCGAAGATATTGATTCAACGCGTAGAGGCCATTTAAATGAAATTTAATGAAAGTAAGCATGGAGTGTACCAACTGGGTTTAATCTCTATCTGCACCATGAAAAATGCAGCTAAAGTTTATAGCCAATTAGACGCACAGAAACTGTTGTCATTACAGGTCAAAATGTTTAATGACTATTGTATTTCGATGTTGGTAGTATTGAACCTGAATATGGAAGTGACTACAATCATCTGCCTTATCATCGTCGCCTAATTGATTTGATCACGACTTAATATACCGGATAAATACTTACCTATGTACTAATTTTTATGATTATTATAAAAATCTTTATCTATGTGTGATATGATATATAAGACATTCCTAACAAGTTTAAAACATTCACATTATCCCTATTTAAAAGCAACGTTTAGTTTAAGTTTCTTCTTTATAAGTAGGTGAATTTATAATAAATTTACCCATGAATTATATAACAATTTACAAATTAATTTTAAACCTTATACTTAATTCGTTTGCTCTTTTACTGTGTAATTTCTAAATAAAATATATCAAATAATGTTAACTACAAAGTTTCCAACCTCTCCTCAACATATAAATAGATTAAAATGTATAAATGTCTAATATACTACAGTTTTGACATTTATTTATTGATGGAGATTTCTTTGTTTATTAAGATTATCACAATTTATTATTACAGCTCAAACCTGTGGATCCAACGAAATCTTAAGCAACTGCACAAACGGAGTATGTGGACCTAAAAATTGCAATGAATTAGGCTATCAAAGACCATGTGAGGAAATTGATCCAGTTACATGCATGAAAGGTTGCATTTGTATAGAAGGTTATGTTAGAGATGATAAAGAAGAATGCATACTAAAAACTAGTTGCCGTAAGTCACTCATACAATTATAAAGGTTATTTCAAAATGTATCTGATATAATAAGTAAAGTTTTGCATTTGTTATTATTTATTTCAAATTTTATACAGCTTCGTGTGGCGGTGATCCTAATGCAGTTTCCAGTAAATGTGGAAATGACTGCAAAAATACTTGTGCGATGTTCCATAATAGCACATTGCCTTGCCTATCATTTTGTTTTGAAAACAGCTGTTCATGTAAGACGGATTACATTTATGATGGCAATACACAAAAGTGCGTTCACCCTGAGGAATGCAGTAAGTATTTACGCAAAAAAACGTAATGTTATTATCATTATGTTCCAGTAATAAATAACAACAGAGTTCAGATCAATAAGATTGGGTTGGATAAAATCGACCAGGACATAAGATTTTCTGAGTGATTTGGTTGGAAATAGAGATTACTTAGTTTAAATTGACATTGATAAATGCATTAGGTAAATGCTAACCACGAAAACCACCTTCTGAATTTGTTGTATGAAAGAGGTTTGGATCTCTAGCACCATGGAATTTTTAGGAATTATAAATGAATAATTAATTTGAATCTAGGGCCTGTAGCCTGAATTATAAGGTGGCCGCAAAGTCGCCTAAAGTTGTTTATATAAACGTTTTATCTCGGCCATAAACTCAGTTTGGTATTTGACAACTCTGACGTCTTCTGTCATCAGCTTCATTAGCAAGTCCTCTTTGTCCAAGTCCATTTCATGTGAACACTTTGGAGGTTTTTTTTCGCATTATTATATCATTAATACATTAAGTAATACTCGACTGATGTCGCAAGTTAGAAAAATCTATCTGTTATTGGGTTGACGACGAGCCTTGTGAGTAGTCTGCTAACCCATCACACGCCGTTTCACCATTAAAGAGATCTGGTTTTCCTTCGTACTACAGTAAGATTTAAAAAACTGTGAATCTACTGTTTCAACTTTCGGAACCCTGTGATTCATGTGTCTACATCCATGAGGTTCTTAAGGCAATTAATTTTGTAATTGAAGTTGAAACAGTATGGGATTGTTCAGATCCATCGGTAGCATTTGGCTTTTATGTTAGGATTCAATGTGATTTTTGCCTGCATTTTATGAATTGATCACTGAGACATTTTTCAATAAGCGAGAATTAGTTGAACTAATGAAGTCAATCTTAATTTTTATCACGCCATCTGAACTTTTTCAGACAATTTTCTTATTTTGGGTGCAAATGTATTTTGAAGAGATATATTGCCTTGTACTGACATTGAGTACTGCTTTGACATTGTACAGTGAGTTATAGTAGCATGTATTGCCCGAGAAATCTTTTAATACATTCGTTTACCTCCATTTTGGGGCAAATCATCCAAAGGGCTGTTCTCTGGGTGACTTGGGCCTTATTTATCCCAGGTAAACATAGTCATCAAGAACTTCCAGTATATAACGTCCAACTTTCACAAAAGTAAATGGTACCAGGGAATTTGAAACAATTTCTGTCTTGTTAATCTAAATTTTTTTGAAACTCTACAACTCTCTGTGGTTACAATGCCCTTCAATGCCCCCAATGTTAAGTACATCCTTCAGTACCGCTTTGGTTGGTCGTGGTGGTCGTGTGGCTGCGATGATAAATAAAAGTAATGACCGATGTGAAGATGGGTCTCATATTTTACCGACATGAACCGACACGACACTTTTTTCACTTCGACCGTCGTGTACGTCGTGTACCTCGGGAGTAGATTGAATCCGTTGGCATCGCGTCCTATGTGCATCATTTTATTTGTGAACGACTACTGAGGTATTATAGTGACTATTACACACTTATTGGCGTTTTTATTTTGTAATGGAGAGCCTGAATGATGCCCCTCCGTCATGTATATTATAATTTAAATAAATAAATAAAAATATGTAAATAAATTATAATTCATTTGGGTGTATTGGAATTTAAGAAAGATTCCTACAGTATAATTATGGTATTTGAAGAAGTATATGGTAGCCTTTTATTATAGTCACTACAACACTTGTATGTATAGCTTCTCCATATATTGACTTCCATACATATTGACCACAATCGAATCATGGCCGAGACTTTGTCTGAATCATATGCTTTCTCATAATCCATAAACGCTCAACAAACTTGGGCATATTACAAAGAGCACGAAGAATCATGGTGACCCTCGAAAGCGGCTTATGAACATGAGCCAAGAGCGTTATCAGCCTGTTCTTTATCAGAGGGCTTCTGTTCTCCTGTTAGAAGAATAGTACCACTACAAAGTGTAGCCTCTGTGGTATGCTTTGAATGATTTGCCTTCCCGTAGGGCGGAGTTGATAGATCTTAGAAGTGCCTTTTGGTATATTTCAGTTAGTTACAGATTGGTTACAGTACTTGTGAACAATAGCTACTTATTTAATACATTATTTTCGCGGAGATCAGCCTATCTTGACTGAATTCTCGGGACTCGTTTATTCTTACAACCTGTTACATTAATCAATAGTTAATATATATAACTATATACGATTACTTCCTGTTACTCCAAAATTTCGTTGCCAACACCGGAATCCTATGGGATATACCACGGATGCTCTCCAATATTCTGTTCAAACAAAGCAAACATTATTATGTCATCAAAACCATCCCGGAGTTCGTTGTATAATAGTACATTATGGTACAAGTGTGTAATGTTGGTGATCACCGCTGAGGCGCATTGAGGCCCGAGCCGTTAGGCGAGGGTCTTAAGGAGACGAGGACGGTAATCATCAATACACACGTGTATCATACAACGTTTTTCAACACACTTTTGAATAAAATAATACTTAAATAAAAAACCATTTTCTTCATAAATTGTATTTGCAGACATCTTAATTAATAACTAACTAAATAACTTCAAAAGAGAAAACGAGACGAGTTGTGAAAAATGTTTCGTAATGGCGGGAAAAATTAATCAGTTTTCCTATGCGCGCGCATCGGCCATAGACTAATAAATTTCGTAATGGCGGAAAAAATTAATTAGTTTTCCTATGCGCGCGCATCGGCCATAGACTGAGAAAAAATGAGGTTTCTTTTTTTTTGGGCTTTTCGCGGATAGCTTTTTAGCGCAAATGTAAGCGTAACTCAACCAATAATATTAAAAAAAAAACTATTACTCACTCGTGAATAATAGTAATGAAAAAGTCACAGTTTGATTATAGGTCATTATGTGCCTAATTGCCATGGGATTAGAGCCACTTTATGAGGGAGTGTGTTGAAAAAGAGATTTGTCATTGTGTCTCAGTCTTAAACTCTTTAGGTATACAATCCTAAGTTAGGCGATAACTGTACAGCTTTTTTGATATATACAAATACATTACTAGTACCTATTTGAAAAGCTGTTGCTGCGTGAACTCAGTTCATTCATTCCACATTTAAGGAGCATATATTTTACAGTATATATACTTTTTAGTTACATACATAACATTCTGTTTTAATTACATATTGTTGTTAGATGTACGTGACATTTGCAGTATCACATTGAGAATTAGTATGGGGTCGACGAGATCTTTATTAGGACAACATAAAGAACCAGCATAGCTAGTGTAATATGTCTCTTATTTTAATTAATATCCAGAAACCTCATTATTAATCTACCAGATAATAATCATTTACGTTTTAACGTTTAAAGCATTACCGCAGTAGAAGATATATGCATGTCACTTTTACATTAGACATGTTCTTATTTTTACACAGCAGCACAAATTCCCCGGATTTTTGACTAAGACATGTAATGAGTAAAACACTGTACGAGTAGGTTGCCAAAATTAATTTCACTTTTTGAATGCGTATATTTTGCCTAGGTAGAAATATCTATTACATAAAATGGCTTAATCTACAAATTATAATACCGAATGTCTTAATGAAATTATGTTTTATTTTATAGCGCCAATGTGTAAACAGAACGAAACATACAACTCCTGTGCTAATGGACTGTGCCGCTTCGAATTTTGCACTCAATATGGACAACCCCCAATGTTTTGTTCAAAATTTGACAAGAAAAACTGTAAAGGGGATTGCGTTTGTCAGGACAACTATCTAAGGAACAGCGATGGAGTCTGCATACCTAAGGAAGATTGTCCACGTAAGCTATGAAGTTTTGATAAATGTATTCTATATATACAACACATTTTCTTTAATATACAGAACTTTGAACACACATCATTAAAATGAAAGGGTCTAAGGAACACGTGTTTCAAATACATAATTTAGAAAATAACAGCAATTTTATAAAAATTGCTGTTAACTTAAATTATGTATTATATATATATATATATATATATACTACTATATACTAAAAAAAAATATATTAAAATTGGTCACTATTATAACGAGTTTTTGCCATTGTATGCCCCGTATGATATACTGAAAAACAGAAGCCAGAAGTTTAACCGTTTCCTGTTATTGTATTTACATACCCAAAATCGATTTATTGACAGAAGCAAGATGCAAACGTGAAAAACATGAGCTGTACAACGATTGCATTAATTCAGGATGCATCGCCAGGAATTGTTCTCAGCTCGGTTACCCTGTACCTTGTCCCAAGGTTGATGCTAGTACCTGCATAAAAGGATGTGTTTGTGAAGAAGGCTATCTTAAGGATGATAACGGCGATTGTGTATCGGAAGAGAAATGTCGTATGTAGTCATTATAATAAATTTGTATTTAACATACAGAAATTATGCAAAATATGGTATCAATCAAGTGTTTTATTTATTCTAGTCAATGTTTTCTTTATTGGCCCCCTACTCACTAAATTACTACTCACACTGCCTAAATTTAACTGTCGTGTACTGTACCTTTTTTTTTGTTCCCCTGAGGAAAATGTATTAAGTTGCATACCCCGTCTGTTGCGAGCCGGCGGTTATGTGGGGCTCTCCTCCCCAGAAGGGGGAGGCCTACCTGCTAAAATCCTCATGGATGGCCTTCCTCAGGCACGTAGGGAGCCCCCGGGAACACCAAGCTACTTCCGGGAACCCCCAGCCTCCGCTCCCCCGCCGATACAGGGGAGCCTTCCTCGGAGGAGGCTACAATACCTCCCCCGGTATCCACCACCGACGACGCCCCCCGGCCACGGAACGGGTGTGGTCCCTCCCGAGTCGCCGTATCCGCGGACGCGATTTCCTCGCGCACGTCGGCGACCCGCGGTAGCGCTGCAGCAGTGCTACCGAGCGCGGCGCCGCCTCCTTCGAGCGGGATCAGCCATCTCCTGACCCCGCTCGGCGGCCTCCTTCTGGAGCATCACTGCTTCACAGAAGGAGGCTAGGCTAGGCTAGGAGGCCCTCATCCGCCAGCATTGCCGCAATCATTGCCGGCGGAGACAGATCTCGCCCGATCGCTGCAACCAAGACTCGGCGCTCGGAGGCCCACGCGGGGCACTCCGCCAGCGTGTGCTGGGCCGAGTCGAGGTCGGATGCGCAGTGGTGGCAATGTGTCGATCCCTCCCGTCCTATTCGATACTCACCGAAGCAGCCGTGCCCGGTGAGTATCTGAGTCAATCGGTAGGTGACCTCCTCCTTCCCGTGGAGCCAAGCTTCGAGGTGCGGGAGTACGGCACCGACGGCCCGCTGGCGCACGCAGATCCGTAACTCGAGCTGCGCACGCCAGACCGCCACAATCCGTGGGTGCCACTCCCGCTTAGGCACTTCGTGCGCGGGTTCCAGGGCGCTCCCCCCATCGCTCCCCAGGTCGACACGCCGCGACGTAGACGTCGCCGCGTACATATCGGCCAGGATGTCGAATGGGGGGGAGCGACCCAGAACCGTTGCCGCCTCGTACAAGATGGTACGGTAGCCTCGTACGATCCTTATGGCCGTCGTATGCGAGGTTCCATAGCAGGGGTCCCAACACCAACCCCTGGGGAACGCCGCATTCGACCCTACTCGACGTTTCCATCCCGTCCCGTCCAATCACGCCGATCGTCCTGTCGCGCAGATAATCCCCGACCACGGCCCGCAGGTAGGGAGTCGTGTATTGTACCTACAAACAAAATTATTATAACAAAACAACCTTGAACATTTGCTGGACATTTTCTAGCAAGGTCTTTTTGAATTGGAAAGACCGCCTACGCATACACAGGAAGATTTTAAAAATTTGTAATTAAATCACTATATTATTTTTTTTGTGATGCAACTTTTAATTTACTATTTTTAGATTACTTCATTTGTGCTACATGACGAATTTCAATATTTTAGGTCAATAAAATCTATCAGTCGACTTATAACTAGTATTTTAAACTTTCACGATTCTTCCACGATTTCCAGAGAAAAAGGGTATTCACAGACAAACGGGGAACAAAGTGATCCTATAAAAGTTCAGTTTTTTAGCACGCTAAACATTACCCATAAAAGGTACTTTATTAAAAAAATGAGATATTTCATCGACCATAAAAGTAAATTTTGAAATCGGAAACTATTCACAAGCCTCACTTCCTTAGTGAGATTATTTTTTTTGTTTTTTTTTTGGCGGACTTGTGCTGTGACCGCCAATGGCTATACAGAAGATTCGACGCCTTGCCTGCAAATTACACCGGCGGCCGTTCCGGAGTCGTTAGGGTCGAAACAAAGGAGTCAACGCAACTTGAGCGCACCGTCTAGTTGCTAGGAGGCTCAAGATCGCCGTATTGGAGGGTGAGAATCTACCCGGTACGTGACGGTACCGGGTATATGTTTGACGAGGGATGTGTGGCTCGGGCCGTCGTGCTCGCCGATGACCGTGGTGTGTAAGCGAAATACATGGGTGTGTGGCGTGAGAGAGGACGCGGTTGGTGGCCAGCAGAAGCTGGGTGCCACGGGGCACCCAGGGTATGGCGTATGAATTTGTTCTGTACTACCTGGAGTTTGTGCAACCGGCATTTGGGGATGTACGTGAACACTACAGATGCGTAGGTTAAGATGGGACGAATACAAGCTTTGTACAAAGTTATCTTATTTGTAAGACATTTTACTTCGCTTTCTAATAAGATGTGAGTGGTGTTGAGGCGTTTTGAGCAAGCTTATATCCGAAATGACTATTCAGTCTTGTGTACTTGAAATACAAAATTTTACTGCAAAAGTTTATTATGAAACTTACACAATTTTCACATAAGTAGTTCGACTTGCGTAAATTGAAATTTCCTATAAACAACAGTCTCCAAGCGCTAATGTGATGGTCTCTATAAGCTAGCATAAAATTATTGATATAAGCTTAGTTGATCGTGCCTGTGTTTTAGCAGCAACCGAATAAGAATATGACTTGTGGCACCAGGCTTTTCCTTTCACTAAAATGGACTGTACCGTAATGGACTACACCTCTTTCTCTTCTCCTCGGGGCGTTGCGTTGTGCTCGGCACTAGTGCCAACATGGCACACTGTCGTAGATCAATTTGGTCACCACTGCTTTATGGCTAACCCTTTATGGCTGTCGCTAATATTTTTTTTCCTCTGGAGAGAAGAGACTGAGAATCCTCATTGATATCACCGCACCAAATGCCACGGTGAATATGTCGAACTGTAAACCGATCTCTGTCTTACCTGGAATGCCTTACCGACTAAACTCAGCCTGAGCTTTAGCCATAAGGACCCTATGGCTTAGATGGATACGTCTAAGTCTCATTCATACTCACATTAAAAAATATTAACGAAACTGATATACGAGTATGTGCAATATACTTAAGCACTGAGTTTTAATTTTTATTTAATTTTTTTTCAATAAATTATAATGACATATATATAAATTATATAAATGAATCTAATTTCAATTAATACAATTTTTTATGTCGGTTCGATTCGCATGAACATTAAAATATTAAACTTATACAATTATAGCAATTAATCATCGAACAGTGTTGATTGAAATATGTTTATCAAGTTATGATCATTTAATATTTATTATAAAAACCTGCATTTTATTGTTGTTTAAAAACGCTGTAACATTTACCACTAGAAAACCACTTAAACCGTTAAGTGCATATTTATTTTCAGTGTAGGTATCATTCAATTATTGATTGTTTTAGCAAGTGCACGATGCAACTATATAAAAGTGTAACTTACACATTTCTCTGTTATTAACTCCAACGATGTTGAAGTTGATTTACATTTTCATCATAGTGAAAGCTGTGTTGCTAGATTCATCATTAGCCAGTGAGTATTATTATAATTTGATACAAACTAGCCTTTAACTAGTATTTCGCTTAAATGAGAGAAATTGTAACTCCAAACAATTATAGACAACTTTAATGATAGTTTGAAAAATTATAAAATTTTACAGCTTTAACCTTCTTACTATGTTTATCTTCATAAACTAATATATATATATTTTTTATAACAGTAGAAACATTTTCAACTGACTTATTTATATAAATATTCTACTTATGTAAATAAAAAAAATTGTCGTAGGCAAATCAATCAAACATTACGTCTTACTCGTATACAAATCAAATGGAATCAATCCTGACTAAGTTTGCAAATATTTTTTTATATTTTGTTTCTTAGACTCACACCAATTCGCCTAGCTTGTATTATGGGATCTAGGGTAAAGGATAGATCATACATGTTATAAATTTGTGATATAAATATATATTAACAACCATGACAAGACACAAATGCTTGTACTCATCATAATACACACATAACATCTACCCCCACCGGGACTCAAGCCGGGACTTCAAAGTTGGCGATACCTTATAAGGTTATATATAACTCGGTAGTACTCGTAATCACTCGGCTAAGGCGGTCGTCAAATAAATAAAAAGCACGTCAAATAAGTAAAAAACAAATAAAGTAGCACGAATCTCCCCCACTCAAGCGGTGAGCGTTTATTTTTAATATAATTTTATTGTTACTACTAATAATGCCGATACTTAATAGGCTGTTACTTTGACTATTGCTACACGTCAAGACACGATTTATTGTGCCTTGGTGTGTGGTGTGGAAAGTGTCAATTGTGTAATATTAGATACAACACCGTGCGTGTCTTTATTTGTTTTGTAGTTATAATTAGTAATAATCTTATGTATGTTTCAAGTTGTCAACCAAACAATGAAAAAAAAAAACCACTATTTTTAACTCAATATATAATCCACTATCAAACACCTAGCTGTGTTGCTTTCACAAGCAACTTGTATTACTAACATTACTGTATTACTTGTAATACTTGCATTAACTCAAAATATTCAGGATAGAACTTCAAAATTTGCAACAGAAACATATTCAATGATAGAGGATCTCAGCAGGGAAATTACAGTGGATGGGCATCTCCCCACGCCGCACGTTGATAATATGTGGGATAGGTATACACCTACAGCACTTTATTCCGGATACAGGATTTTATTCCAGAATCAGAATAAATGAGTGGAAAAAGAAAACAGCAGTTGGTTGGTAGCCGAATTAGTTCTTGTTCATGAACGTTTAGGATGGTTAGAAGGAGGTAGCAAATAGAATCAACAGCAGAGAGAGGGAGTTAGGAAATCATTCAAAATTTGAAATCGTTTATTTGTATAGGGCAGATTCATACTATCATTAATGTTGCCCGATCACAATACTAGCGATACCACAGATTAGTTTGTTATCTGATTTGTATATGTGCTTGTGGTCAATAAATGTTTTCTATTCTATATTAAGCAACACGATTGTGACACTATCGTTTATCCACTCGTTATTCCTAGTGTGTCTGCATCCGCATCGTGTATCACATTCACTCTGGCTGTTATTAAATATACTTTTCTTTAGAAAACCCTACGACTTTCTTTGTTACGAACAACAAAAGCATAAATCTATTTTATGCACGGTAAAAAGGATATCTAAAAAAACTAAGTATAATACAGTTAATTTATCAAAATAAACACATTAGATACTATATTACTGGTCTTACTGTTTTATTTCTTTCCTACATCAAAGTTTTTAAGTTTCATAATAACTCGTGTGTGATGTGTGTATGTTTTCTATAGTCATTCTATATGTACAATACAGGATGGCTGATATGTAATGCAACAAAGTAAAGCGCTATATTTTCTTCATTTTTTTTGATTTTATTGTTCAAAAGCAAAAAAATGTCGGAAATAACATCAAATTTAGAATCAGTTTAGATTTGTTCGAATTGGTCACCTTTTGCATGAATTATGGCCTTGAAACGGCCTACAAAGTCATACGCTGCACGAAAGTGGCTCTGCGGTATTTTGGTCCATTCTCGGCGAAGCGCCGTCTTGAGATGATCAACACTTTGGTATTTTTTAGTGGCAACCTTACTCTTCAAAATGCCCCAGGCGCAAAAGTCTAACGGATTGAGATCCGGAGATTTTGGTGGCCATTGTGCGGTAGAAATGAAGACTCGTGCTGAGTGCAATGGTGCTGAGTCCTGTTGGAATGTCCATGGTCTGCGGCCGAAATGTTTGTCTGCCCAGAGCTGTAATACTGTCTTTAGGATATTTTCCCGATAATATTCGGCATTTATTTTGATCCCACGGTCGATGAATACGAGCACGGAGCGACCATCGGCCGTTACGGCGGCCCACACCATTACCATCGGCGGCGCTTGAGTTCTGGTGGCCAATCGAAGGTGTAAATTTTCAGCTGACCTCTTTGGCAAGTAAACTCGATCATGTTTTTATTCAGAAACTGCTAAATTTGGAATGGCTTCTCATCGGAGAAAATCAAATTCGGTAACTGGCCACTTTCGTGCAAGCGAAGCAACTCCTTCGATCTTTCCAGTCTAACTTTTTTTTGTACATCGGTGAGCTCTTGCAGTTTTTAGAACTTCAATGGGTTTAGTCCATGCTCATTTTTCAGTATGTGTTGCATCCATTCTCGCGATATGTTCAGCTCACGAGCAATTTTTCTACCACTACGGCGTGGATTTCGATCAAATCGATCGATCTGGCCTTCACTTTTTGGATTATTTCTGGTGCTGTTACCGTTTTTTTTCGTCTACTTTATGGACGCGATGCAACACAGCCAGTATCACGGTAACGACCAATGGTACGAGAAACAAAAGATTTATTCACATTTAAATGCCGGAGGGCTCTAACGATAGCCACTTGCGTTTTTCCAGACAAATATAAAGCAATCACACTATCACGCTTGAATTCCATCACGAACAACTTTATTTCTGAATGTGATAGATCAAAACAATAAAATGAACTGTCACTAGAATAAATCTGACAGCTGTCAGACGAGCGGTTTAGAAATGATAGCAACCTGAAGTGTGTCGCAATGCATATCAGCCACCCGGTGTGTATTGTATTGTACATATAGAATTACTTTTGTGTAATAAGCCAATAATTTAAATAAAAAAATAATACACAATGATTAATAAGTATACACAAGATACATTATTAATAAGTATAAGTTTAAGCGTAATTCTCATGAGAGAAATTATTGGACAAAACCGTACACAAAAGTATATATACAAAAATTTTTTTCATCTACACCTATTTTATAACTGTATAAAAATTATACCTTTATGAATTTTTAAATTTTTCGTTGCTGTGACTGTATTCAAATTTTTGATTTAAATCTTTACAGCAACGGTAAAAATCTTACATTTTATATGAACTATATTTAAGTTATGTCATTCACATACATCTTCGATTTATGGTATATATATTTATAAAAAAAAATTAAAGCTTTAACATTTTACTTCTTTTTTCAGGTTTACCGAAAATAAACAATGAACTGACAACCAGCTCAGGCTTGAATGTGGCCTTATCACATATATCATCTGACGCCTTATCACAAAACTCTGCTGAGATCTCCCAAAGCTCTTATCCGAACTCAGAACAAAGTTCAACGCAAGAAGCATCAGGAGCATCTCAAAGTTTTTCTCAAAGCTCAGCACAAAGCTTGTCAGATGCATCTCAAAGTTTATCTCAAAGCTTATCACAAAGTTCATCAGATTCATCTCATATCTCAGCTCAAATAACAGCACAAACCTCATCAATAGTATCTCAAAACTTAACCTCAGCACAAGTTTCATCTGTGTCATCCCAAATCTCATCACAATCAACGCCACAAGGTTCCGCGGATAGTAAAAAATGGAAAGGTAAGTAAAAACAAAATAATTTTACATTATTGCCTGAAGGAAGATGAAGTGATTTCTGAGATACGTTTTCGTAAGACAACTAACAATTATCCAACAACAATTTTCAAGAGTAAATTTTATTTAAAATATAATTACTTTTAGTTTTAATAGTAGAATTAATTTAGTATATAATTAAGATTTTATTAATAACAAGTGGAATTCCATATAAAGTATTAAAAGTTTTCAGATCAAACCATCAATTGTTTGATTGATGATTGACATAATGAGAATCGATCACATATTCTTTCAATTATAACCTGCTTGAAGGAACAGGTTGAATCATTAGGTCATCCTATATAAATACACACAAAAAAAGAAAAATGTAACATTTTTTTTTTGTAATAAGGTTTTTATGTACATAGCTACGTACTTGCACATGTAAATAAAATGATAGACACTGTAAATAATTTTATGTGATTCGTTACATTTATTTATCGATAGTGTAGTGTAGTGTAGGTAATACGTAAATCGTGTGCCTCGTGTAACTTCTAATCACGTTTTATGTTCGAAATAAAAGTTAAGTCTAGTTTATTACTTTGTTATATAAATTATGATTAAAAGTCAATTTCTGTAAAAGATTGTTTTATCAGTTAGTTTCTATACCTCGGTGATAAAATGGCACCACCTTATTAATAGGAAAAGCACGACACTAATGAACGATGCAAACCTTATCATTTTCGTAATGAAAATAGTCCATAGACGTTTCTTTTTTTAATATAATTTCAACAGCGATCTTTACAGAAATTAAAATTATATAAAAATTATACTCTATTTTGTAAAAATAGTGAATGAAAGTTGAAATTGGAATCTTATTTGAAAAGAAAAAAGAAAAAAAATGTGTTTTCATTTCAAAGATAAGGACATACACTGTTCTCTTCATTGACGGGGCACTTGCCCCGTCAATGAAGAGTACAGTGTATGTCCAATTGCTATTTACATACCGAAGAATTGTACTGAACTAGGGTTTCCGACAAAGTGCCCTAAAAATAATTATGATGGCAGCTAAACTGGATATGCGATGGAATTTGAATTCCTCAACATCAATGTCGTTAGTAACATTTAAACGCTTCTAATTGGATGCTTTTATTTAACTATAAATGAACAAATTAGATTGTCAATATTCATATTTATTCTCGCCAGCGTCTTGTGATGGTGACAAAAATTATAAACCTGGGTGTGGCACAAATTGCGGCGAGAAGTGTTCAGATATTGGCAGCGAAACCTAATAGGTGCTCCATTGGTTGCATACGTAATGGGTGTGATTGTAAAGATGGATAATATTATGACAACAAAACAAAGAAATGTGTTCCACCCAACGAATGTACTAGCGAGTAAAACATGATTTTTAAAACTATTCATCAATCAGTTTTATTTGTTATTTTATTTCAGATTCCAATTGTTCAAAAAATGAGGAATACAATGCATGCCCAACTACCGTGTGCATTCCAAAACAATGTACCGATCTAGGCTTCCCGTTGAATTGTACGAAAAAGAATCATGACGGAAGTTGTCCGGGGAAACCGGGATGCATTTGTAAAACCGGCTACTTACGGGACAGTACAGACCAATGTGTCCCTGAAAGTCAATGCCGTGAGTCAATGTGTTTTCTCAAATATTGCAGAAAGACCAAATAATGCGAAATGATACAATATTATTTGATTTATGTTGTGAATATTTTCCTGTTTAGCATCTTGTGGAGGCGACGAAAATGCCAAGCCTGGATGTGGTATAAATTGTGGTAAGCTTTGTTCAGATGTGGGGAAAAGCAAGCCTGAAATTTGTCCACTGGGATGCAGTTTAAACGGGTGCGATTGCAAGGACGGATATTATTATGATGAGAAAGTTAAGAAATGTGTTCAACCTAACGATTGTAGCGGTGAGTAACATATCATAGACCGAGTTATCTATTCTGTAATCTTAGTCATTTGAATATTATCTACCTGCTTATTACATTAAATAACATTTCGTTAAGCAGCAATACTCGATTACTGTATAAATTTTAATCACAGATCGGAAGTGTCCCATGAACGAGGAATACAATGCATGCCCAGCTACCGTGTGCATTCCAAAACAATGTACCGATCTAGGCTTCCCGCTGAATTGTACGAAAAAGAATCCTGACGGAAGTTGTCCGGGGAAACCGGGATGTATTTGTAAAACGGCTACTTACGGGACGGTACAGGCCAATGTGTCCCTGAAAGTCAATGCCGTGAGTCAATGTGTTTTCTCAAATATTGCAGAAAGAGCAAATAATGCGAAATGATACAATATTATTTGATTTATGTTGTGAACATTTTTCTGTTTAGCATCTTGTGGAGGCGACGAAAATGCCAAGCCTGGATGTGGTATAAATTGTGGTAAGCTTTGTTCAGATGTGGGGAAAAGCAAGCCTGAAATTTGTCCACTGGGATGCAGTTTAAACGGGTGCGATTGCAAGGACGGATATTATTATGATGAGAAAGTTAAGAAATGTGTTCAACCTAATGATTGTAGCGGTGAGTAACATATCATAGACCGAGTTATCTATTCTGTTATTTAGTCATTTGAATATTATCTACCTGCTTATTACATTAAATAACATTTCGTTAAGCAGCAATTCTCAATTACTGTATAATTTTTTATCACAGATCGGAAGTGTCCCATGAACGAGGAATACAATGCATGCCCAGCTACCGTGTGCATTCCAAAACAATGTACCGATCTAGGCTTCCCGCTGAATTGTACGAAAAAGAATCCTGACGGAAGTTGTCCGGGGAAACCGGGATGCATTTGTAAAACCGGCTACTTACGGGACGGTACAGGCCAATGTGTTCCTGAAAGTCAATGCCGTGAGTCAATGTGTTTTCTCAAATATTGCAGAAAGTTCAAATAATGCGAAATGATACAATATTATTTGATTTATGTTGTGAATATTTTCCTGTTTAGCATCTTGTGGAGGCGACGAAAATGCCAAGCCTGGATGTGGTATAAATTGTGGTAAGCTTTGTTCAGATGTGGGAAAAAGCAAGCCTGAAATTTGTCCACTGGGATGCAGTTTAAACGGGTGCGATTGCAAGGATGGATATTATTATGATGAGAAAGTTAAGAAATGTGTTCAACCTAACGATTGTAGCGGTGAGTAACATATCATAGACCGAGTTATCTATTCTGTTATTTAGTCATTTGAATATTATCTACCTGCTTATTACATTAAATAATATTTCGTTAAGCAGCAATTCTCGATTACTGTATAAATTTTTATTACAGATCGGAAGTGTCCCATGAACGAGGAATTCAATGCATGCCCAGCTACCGTGTGCATTCCAAAACAATGTAGCGATCTAGGCTTCCCGCTGAATTGTACGAAAAAGAATCCTGACGGAAGTTGTCCGGGGAAACCGGGATGCATTTGTAAAACCGGCTACTTACGGGACGGTACAGGCCAATGTGTTCCTGAAAGTCAATGCCGTGAGTCAATGTGTTTTCTCAAATATTGCAGAAAGACCAAATAATGCGAAATGATACAATATTATTTGATTTATGTTGTGAATATTTTCCTGTTTAGCATCTTGTGGAGGCGACGAAAATGCCAAGCCTGGATGTGGTATAAATTGTGGTAAGCTTTGTTCAGATGTGGGGAAAAGCAAGCCTGAAATTTGTCCACTGGGATGCAGTTTAAACGGGTGCGATTGCAAGGACGGATATTATTATGATGAGAAAGTTAAGAAATGTGTTCAACCTAACGATTGTAGCGGTGAGTAACCTATCATAAACCGAGTTATCTATTCTGTAATTTTAGTCATTTGAATAATATCTACCTACTTATTACATTAAATAACATTTCGTTAAGCAGCAATACTCGATTACTGTATAAATTTTTGTCACAGATCGGAAGTGTCCCATGAACGAGGAATACAATGCATGCCCAGCTACCGTGTGCATTCCAAAACAATGTACCGATCTAGGCTTCCCGCTGAATTGTACGAAAAAGAATCCTGACGGAAGTTGTCCGGGGAAACCGGGATGCATTTGTAAAACCGGCTACTTACGGGACGGTACAGGCCAATGTGTCCCTGAAAGTCAATGCCGTGAGTCAATGTGTTTTCTCAAATGTTGCAGAAAGACCAAATAATGCGAAATGATACAATATTATTTGATTTATGTTGTGAATATTTTCCTGTTTAGCATCTTGTGGAGGCGACGAAAATGCCAAGCCTGGATGTGGTATAAATTGTGGTAAGCTTTGTTCAGATGTGGGGAAAAGCAAGCCTGAAATTTGTCCACTGGGATGCAGTTTAAACGGGTGCGATTGCAAGGACGGATATTATTATGATGAGAAAGTTAAGAAATGTGTTCAACCTAACGATTGTAGCGGTGAGTAACATATCATAAACCGAGTTATCTATTCTGTAATTTTAGTTATTTGATTATTATCTACCTGCTTATTACATTAAAAAGCATTTGGTTAAGCAGCAATTCTCAATTACTGTATACATTTTTATCACAGATCGGAAGTGTCCCATGAACGAGGAATTCAATGCATGCCCAGCTACCGTGTGCATTCCAAAACAATGTACCGATCTAGGCTTCCCGCTGAATTGTCCGAAAAAGAATCCTGACGGAAGTTGTCCGGGGAAACCGGGATGCATTTGTAAAACCGGCTACTTACGGGACGGTACAGGCCAATGTGTCCCTGAAAGTCAATGCCGTGAGTCAATGTGTTTTCTCAAATATTGCAGAAAGACCAAATAATGCGAAATGATACAATATTATTTGATTTATGTTGTAAATATTTCCCTGTTTAGCATCGTGTGGAGGCGACGAAAATGCCAAGCCTGGATGTGGTATAAATTGTGGTAAACTTTGTTCAAACATAGGGCAGAGCGAGCCTATAGCATGTATTCTATCATGCAATTTAAATGGATGTGACTGCAAAGACGGATACTATTACGACGAAAAAGTTAAGAAGTGTGTTCTACCTAACGATTGTAGCGGTGAGTAACTTATCATAGACCGAGTTATCTATTCTGTAATTTTGGTCGTTTGAATATTATCTACCTGCTATCACATTCATCATTTTATGATCATCATTATATGATCTATTACATGATCATCTACGTACGGGTTATAAAAGGGTTTTAAATCCAATACTGCACAAGGCCGACATCGACACCAGCCCCTTGCCCACCACTCTACTCCAGTCTACTGCCAGCCTAGTGACACCGACTGCCGCATAAAAAAGGAAGTGTCGATAGTGAAACACCAATTCAGCGGGTATAACCCCCATGACCCACGTTAAATATATATATATATATATATATATATATATATGTTGACGTTAGGTTTTTTTTTATATTCCTCCCCGCCTTAAACGTCGCAGACGATTGTGGTGAGGCTTGAAACGTCACACTGGCGTATCATGTACGTAGATGATCATATTCTCGTACGGTTGCGTTCTGCGTAAGGTTGTGTTGCAAACATCGGCATAAACTAACTTATATCAATCAAAGTATGCCTACAGCTCAGCACGAAGATTCTAACAATCGTGCAATTAAGGTGTAAAAAATGTAAGCTTTTCGTGCCTACGACTAAAGATGAAGTGATACAGTGTAAGGGTACCTGCTGTGAAGCAATCTATCACAGGAAGTGTGCACAAAATTCTAGACAGATTCAACAAAATCAGTACTGTAAGGATTGCTGTAAAATCAGTTCCATGGAGCAGCAGGCACCTTTTTTATCAAACATTGCATCAAATGAAGATTTACACCTTCATTTGATGCAATGTTTGAAGATGTTTGAGAAAGTTTTATATAAAATCAACTTACAACTAGAAATACTAATCAATGTAGAGAAAAAACTAGAAAAAAAGTCATGTAGAATTCTACGCTGAAGAGTATATCAAAGTCTCATGATGTATAAGGATGAGTCTCAAAAGAAGATCAAATCTTTAGAGCTAAAAAATGTATTTTTGGAAAAATGCAACAAAGCACTAGAGGAAAGAATGACGGAGCTTGAAATGCTATCCAAGGCAAACAATATTAGAAATACATGGTCTGGAGATGAATCCTAATGACAACACCATTAATGTTGTATAAGATTTAGCCCTAAAAATAAATCATAATCTTAGTGATATCGAGTGTGCACAGAGGGTAGGTGTCATGATGAAAAAACGACCCTAGGTCTAAAAATTAGTTACTCTACGCTCGAGAAAAGCGCGAAACAGCTGGCTTGAAGCTAGAAAAAAGAACAAGACATTAACTAATAACACAATGTATGATAACAGCAGCGAAACGCGAATATTTATTAACGAGGATCTCCCACGAAGCAAGCGCCAGCTTTTATGGATGGCAAGAAATATCCTTAAATCCAAAGGTTTGCGACATTAGGTTATTCAAGAAAAGAGCATAATTCTTACCTGAAGGGTAGGCAACGCACTGGCGTCGCTGGTGACGTGGGTGGCGGTGAATCACTTACCATCAGGTGACCCGTCTTGCTCGTTTGCCTCTTTTTACTTAAAAAAAAAAAAGGTTTTCTATACATTTGGGTACAAAATGGCAATATTCTGGCAAAAAAAAATTGCGAGCTAAAAGAATCTATATCATACGATCAGACAGCGATTTGCAGGTATTTGAAGAAAATGACTGTAAATAAACACTTAAGCATCTAGCGGCCGAGCCCACACTACGAGTTTTTGCAACATTGAAATTCAATCAGTTCGAAGAATTTACAAATGATTTTATATACAATAGATTTTATGATATGACAACGCTAATCAACTATTTGCACTTGCTGCAGAATGGCAAGTACCATATCGATGACTCCTAAGTATAGTGAGTCAACTAGCAAATTTTTATAATTACACTTATTAGCATATTTACAATAATTAAATCATTTCCGATTAACCTGTGTAAATAAAAATGTATATATCTATAAAATATTGGGAAAAAAATGACGTATACTGGATCAATTACAATAATTCGTTCATTTTGAAACTGGCGCAGTATACGCCGAAACGAAGTGGAGTGCGGATGTAATTCTGTCCTTTCTTTGACACTTCTTACTGTCTCTTCTTACTCTTCTTACTGTCTTAATATTTAGGAAAGAAAGCAGAAATGAGTGCTAGGTCTCGAAAAATAATGAATTTGGTGCTTGAAAAAAATGAAATTAGTTGGAGTAATAACGAAAATACTTCTGAAGTTTGTTATAATGATCAAAATGAAGCGGAAAGAGGTAAGAAGAAATAAATTATATTTATAATTATTATTTAGATATTTGGTGTGCATTTAATATGATTGTTAATGTATTTTCAAAATGTAACCGCGTATACTAATATAACTGTAGATATATCAGTATACACTGTACCTTTTTTGTCAGTTATTAACTTGACTCATTCTACTGATATCTGAAAGAGTGTATAATGTGTAATATATTTTGTTTATTTTCAGATTCTCCTCTACCTGCAGATGCAATTTTTACCCAAGAACAGTTATCTATATTAAATGACATAGATTTGGAAAATTCCGATATCTTATTACAAAATTTATCTTCAAACTCTTCTATTTTCCCAAATGATATTCCCGAATTTTCGCCAGATCCTAGCTCTAAACACTTTACTGGAGAACATAATAAAACTGAGACTTTGATATATATAGAAAGTTCGTCGCCATCAGTAATTGAATATTCTCGACCAGGTACACCTAATACAACATTTGTTTATGAAAACAAATACAATTTTAAATAAATAAATAAATAAATAAATTCATTTATTTCAGATAATTAAAATCCATATTGGTAATTAAATAAACACAGAAATAGAAATTATCTAGTTACAAATTAATAAATAATTAATAAATAATTGACTCGATTAATAATGAAAAGCCTTGTACCAGTAAACGTCCTGACAATATATACAATAATAATACTCCGATGCCATCACCCTGTATTGATTTTTGTATTTCTACACCTGCAACAAATAAAACACCACAGACCACAGAGCCGCAAACGAATTTCAAGACCTAAAAAAAAGAAAGGTAGACAAAGAGAACGTTTTGTGAAGGAGTGGAAGGATGATATTAGAAAAAGAAACGTCAACAGAGGCTTACAGTATATAAGTAGAAATGGAAAAGTGCATAATAAAAAGCTATTGAAACCTCCATGTCCTTTAATGCGTAGGAAGAAATGTTATGAAAAAAATCCGGAAGAGAATAGAGCAAAGATATTTAATATTTTTTGGGACATTGGAGATCATACCAGGCAGTGGGACTTTTCGACGAAGTATGCTATCAAAAATATGAAGAAGAGGTTGACAACAGATAATGAGAATTCTAAAAGACTAAGCACTATTTCTTACACTTTACCTATTTATGAAACGGACAATGTTGTCGTTATTAGAAATATTCCTGTATGTAAAACTATGTTTTTAAATACGCTATCGATAAGTTTTAATTTCCTATATACAGCTTTAGAAAAGATAGAAAAAGGACAGGGAGTGGTACAGTCTGATCAGAGGGGAAAGCATGTTCACCATCTGAAAAAAATAACTGACGATATGAAATATAGTGTGATTGATCATGTGGCATGTTTTCGGCAGTGGAATCACATTACACTCGTAAAGATTCAACAAAAAAGTATCTTGATGGATCTCTGTCATTTCCTAAAATGTTTAAAATGTATCAAGAATGGTTTGATCCCAATAAGTACATGAACAAAGTGACAAGTGTGCGGCAATATCGTGACATTATCAATAAATACTTAAACATTGCTTTTCACAAGCCCAAAAAAGACTTGTGCGAAGAATGTCATATATTTGGAAACAATAAACTACATACAGAACAGGATAAATCAAAACAATCAGACCACTTGAAACAAAAAGACTTAGCAAGGAAATTAAAAGCAGAAGATAAAGAATCAGCACAGCTGAATCCTGAAATATTAATAGCAGCTTACGATCTTCAGAATTGTTTAAATGTACCGCATGGGAACGTCAGCATATTTTATTATAAACGCAAACTTATCATTTATAATTTCACAAATTTTGATATAGGATGTCGTCAGGGTTATTGCTTTACCTGGCACGAACAGACCGCTAAAAGAGGAGCAAATGAAATTGCTAGCTGTGTTTATAGATTTATTGAGCAGACAGTTACAACAGGGATAAAAGACTACCGATTTTGGTCTGACAACTGCGGAGGTCAGAATCGAAGCAGGATCGTTTTTTTGATGTATATGATGGCAAGTTATAAGTATAGAATACAAATTAGTCATCGTTTCCTGATTGTTGGTCATACACAAAACGAATTGCTGTCCCCAGCATGCATGCACTAATAGAAAGACAAACAAATGATAAAATACTTTATACTCCTGCCCAATGGTATACAGCATTTCAATTTGCAAAAAATGAGGAAAAGCCTTATAAGGTTATAGAAGTGTCTCAAGATATTGTAATGGACTTCAAAACAATGCTTAAAAGGGTAAAAAACTGGAATTTTGCATGTGATGGGTCTAAGATGCAATGGAATAAAGTCACCGAAATAACAGTTGAGGCAGAAAATCCTTACAAATTATTATATAAAACTAGTTACTTGGAAGATTCCTATAAGTGTATTGATTGTGCCAATAAACCGAAAGCAACACGTAACAAAAATGTCCCTAATATAGATTTTAGTGAACTTCGTCCAGCTTACAATAAGCCAATCCCAATAGATAAAAATAAACACAATGATTTAATGGATATGTGTCATAAACCTGTGATACCTAAGGAATATCACTTATATTTTACAAACTTAATTAAAATTGAAAGAAATATAATTGAAAGTGATTCAGAATAATTAAAAATGTATCTTCTTATTTTTTTTTATTTATGCTTCTTACGTAATTATTTAGTGGTAATGGTTACTTTTGAGACTTTATTTTACTAATTAAGATAATCATTAAATCTCCAAAACAATTATGATTGAGACTGTTTTATGATCTAGGTATAATAATTATAACTATAACAATGTTCTTAATTTTAAAGATAATAATTCAGCGGTTCCTAGAAGATTATGATTAATGATTAGTAATAAAAATAATAAGTTTATTGTATCCTAAAGATTTTCTTTAAATATAGAAATGAGCAATTGATACAGTATTTCCCTTTTTTATAGCTTGTTGCTACTAATATTCTAGTATTGTTGATTTTTGTTAATTTTGTTACAGTTCAAAGATTGTTATTGTTACCATTTTATTTTTTGATCTCTTTAATAAAAAAAAAATAAATGAAATGAGTGTATTTCCCTATTTATATATAGTATAACCCACTTGACGGACGACTACAAGCGTCGTGCTTGGATCATGTGTGGGTGCGAGCGAGAGGTAACGAGTCAGAAATTTTATCTTTCGTTCTTGAGACGCACATATCGGATCATCCTGCGGTAGGCCTTTCGTTGGACTGTGGTACGGTAAGCGTGACCTTGACACTGAATGTAGTAATAGGGCGCAACAGGTGATTAACGACAAGCTCGTAAGAAAAAAACTAGACGCATATAACTGGACCTAATTAGACTCAAGTACTTGTCCGATAAGTTTATATAGTTTATATTTCGTATTTAGATATATATATTATATGGAATGTACGATAGTTGATAAAACTCATAGACGAAGAAAAAGCAGCCACGGATAGATAGTTGCCTGTATAAAATGCTGGTACAAAGAGATTCTTTATTTAGAACATGGAAAGCAACACCCAATAATATGACTAAACGTTTAGAATTTATAAAAATTAGAAATAAAGTCAGTATTCTGTATTGAGTTGATTGTTGGCTCTTGGTGGAACTTATTATACATGTTGAATAAAACTCTTGTACTGTTCCACTAATTTTAATTATTATCGACCTGACCGGTTTCGCTTTACAACATTTTCAAAGGTGTTAAAGTTACCACCTTTGAAAATGCTGTCAGTCCAACCAATAAACAGTGTACCAATAAAGTCAGTAAATTAATTAACGTGGCAAAAAATAAATACAGGCAAGCTGAAATAAAAAAATGCAATGGTGATTTAAGAAAAATATGAGTGAATATAAATTCATGGCTGGGGAGAACAAAGAACTGTTTAGATAATGTGATTTTAAATTATTTAGGTAAGGTCGACAATATTAGTCAAATATGTACAAATTTTTCAAAAACATTTAAGAAATACAATAACTATATCAAACATGACTGTAATGTTAAGTTGCTTAATAGGAATAGCTATGTAACTCCTAGTATTGTCAGTTTTAGATTTAAAAAGGTTACAACCGATGATGTTAAGAAGGTTATAAATCAATTATCAAGCGATAAGGCGCCGGGCTTCGATGGAATTAGGTCTAGGGATATTAAGTACTTGTGTAGTAAACTAAGTCCAGTTTTACCTGACTTCGTTAACTTGTGCCTACCTAAAGCTATGTATCCCGACAAATTAAAACAGGCTATTATAGGTCCAATATATAAATCTGAAACCCACTTAGAGTATGTAAATTATAGACCTATAGCAATATTATCAGTAGTAGTAAAATTGTTGAAAAATGTGTTATGAATCAGATTAGCACATTTTTAGAAAAATACAATATCTTGAGTAATAGCCAACATAGTTTTAGACGAGGGCGCAGCACTGTATCAGCTCTAACTGGTTTCTCTGTAAACATAAAATACATGCATATATATTCTTCACACAATCGCGTCGCAAAGAGAGTGCACAATTATGCAGTTGTTGGTCTTTCGTACAGTTGTCTACAAGCTACATAATAATTAATATAATTGTGATTGTTCTAAAATTGAGTTTGTTAAGGATTTTAAGTACTTAAGTTTAAAAAAGATACACATTTTAATTGGAAACACCACGTTAATGATGTCTGTAATAGGCTAAGATCAACACTAGGAAAGTTTTATCAGCTGAAAAGGATAATCAACAGAAAAATCATGTGTGTAATATCATGAATATCATGCACTGGCCGATTCAATCTTGAGTTATGGTCTAATAGTAAAAGGTTGAACATTTAACACGTATTTGCAAAGTATTAAAAACATCCAGAAAAGGTTACTTAAGTATTTAGTAAGCAAAAACTTAAAAAAAATATGTAACAATGATTATGACAAACTATTTAGTATTTGTAAAATTTTACCAATAGATTATAAAGTCAAATATTTAAAAGGGATAAAATATTATTTTAGTACAGAATTGAAAATAGTGTAATGAATAAATATAATATAATACAAAAAGTGTAAGGGAAAAGAAATTGGTACTACAAGGTGCAAAAAAATATTATGTACAAAGACTGCCTAAATACTTTGTGCCTAAATTATATAATAAGCTCGAGATATTGAGAAAAGATCCGAAGTTTACCAAATCACAGGTAAAATCAAGGTTACGAGTTGCTTTGCTCGAGACGATAGGTTAGTTTAAGCGTCAAATATATAGATAGATTGTAGGTTATATTTTTAATTATGTATAGGAGGAGGAGTATGTAAGGATAAGAGCGCATCTCGTTCATAAATGTAATGTTTGGCGAGAATAAGATGTATTAGAAGAAATGTTAATCTATATCGTAGAAAATAAATATAAAATTAAATAGCATTTGGTTAAGCAGCGACACTTGATTGCTGTATAAATTTTTATTACAGATCGGAAGTGTCCCATAAACGAGGAATACAATGCATGCCCAGCTACCGTGTGCATTCCAAAACAATGTACCGATCTAGGCTTCCCGTTGAATTGTACGGAAAAGAATCATGACGGAAGTTGTCCAGGGAAACCAGGATGCATTTGTAAAACCGGTTACTTACGGGACGGTACAGGCCAATGTGTCCCTGAAAGTCAATGCCGTGAGTCAATATGTTTTCTCAAATATTGCAGAAAGACCAGATAATGCGAAATGATACATTATTTGATTTATGTTGTGAATATTTCCCTGTTTAGCATCGTGTGGAGGCGACGAAAATGCCAAGCCTGGATGTGGTATAAATTGTGGTAAGCTTTGTTCAGATGTGGGAAAAAGCAAGCCTGAAATTTGTCCACTGGGATGCAGTTTAAACGGGTGCGATTGCAAGGACGGATACTATTACGACGAAAAAGTTAAGAAGTGTGTTCTACCTAACGATTGTAGCGGTGAGTAACTTATCATAGACCGAGTTATCTATTCTGTTATTTAGTCATTTGAATATTATCTACCTGCTTATTACATTAAATAACATTTCGTTAAGCAGCAATTCTCGATTACTGTATAAATTTTTATCACAGATCGGAAGTGTCCCATGAACGAGGAATACAATGCATGCCCAGCTACCGTGTGCATTCCAAAACAATGTACCGATCTAGGCTTCCCGCTGAATTGTACGAAAAAGAATCCTGACGGAAGTTGTCCGGGGAAACCGGGATGCATTTGTAAAACCGGCTACTTACGGGACGGTACAGGCCAATGTGTCCCTGAAAGTCAATGCCGTGAGTCAATGTGTTTTCTCAAATGTTGCAGAAAGACCAAATAATGCGAAATGATACAATATTATTTATGTTGTGAATATTTTCCTGTTTAGCATCTTGTGGAGGCGACGAAAATGCCAAGCCTGGATGTGGTATAAATTGTGGTAAGCTTTGTTCAGATGTGGGGAAAAGCAAGCCTGAAATTTGTCCACTGGGATGCAGTTTAAACGGGTGCGATTGCAAGGACGGATATTATTATGAGAAAGTTAAGAAATGTGTTCAACCTAACGATTGTAGCGGTGAGTAACATATCATAGACCGAGTTATCTATTCTGTAATTTAGTCATTTGAATATTATCTACCTGCTTATTACATTAAATAACATTTCGTTAAGCAGCAATTCTCGATTACTGTATAAATTTTATCACAGATCGGAAGTGTCCCATGAACGAGGAATACAATGCATGCCCAGCTACCGTGTGCATTCCAAAACAATGTACCGATCTAGGCTTCCCGCTAAATTGTACGAAAAAGAATCCTGACGGAAGTTGTCCGGGGAAACCGGGATGCATTTGTAAAACCGGCTACTTACGGGACGGTACAGGCCAATGTGTCCCTGAAAGTCAATGCCGTGAGTCAATGTGTTTTCTCAAATGTTGCAGAAAAACCAAATAATGCGAAATGATACAATATTATTTGATTTATGTTGTGAATATTTCCCTGTTTAGCATCGTGTGGAGGCGACGAAAATGCCAAGCCTGGATGTGGTATAAATTGTGGTAAGCTTTGTTCAGATGTGGGAAAAAGCAAGCCTGAAATTTGTCCACTGGGATGCAGTTTAAACGGGTGCGATTGCAAGGACGGATATTATTATGACGAAAAAGTTAAGAAATGTGTTCAACCTAACGATTGTAGCGGTGAGTAACATATCATAGACCGAGTTATCTATTCTGTAATTTAGTCATTTGAATATTATCTACCTGCTTATTACATTAAATACATTTCGTTAAGCAGCAATTCTCGATTACTGTATAAATTTTTATCACAGATCGGAAGTGTCCCATGAACGAGGAATACAATGCATGCCCAGCTACCGTGTGCATTCCAAAACAATGTACCGATCTAGGCTTCCCGCTGAATTGTACGAAAAAGAATCCTGACGGAAGTTGTCCGGGGAAACCGGGATGCATTTGTAAAACCGGCTACTTACGGGACGGTACAGGCCAATGTGTCCCTGAAAGTCAATGCCGTGAGTCAATATTTTTTCTCAAATATTACAGAAGGGCCAGATAATGCGAAATGATACATTATTTGATTTATGTTGTGAATATTTCTCTGTTTAGCATCGTGTGGAGGCGACGAAAATGCCAAGCCTGGATGTGGTATAAATTGTGGTAAGCTTTGTTCAGATGTGGGAAAAAGCAAGCCTGAAATTTGTCCTTGGGATGTAGTTTAAACGGGTGCGATTGTAAGGACGGATATTATTATGACGAAAAAGTTAAGAAATGTGTTCAACCTAACGACTGTAGCGGTGAGTAACATATCATAGACCGATTTATCTTTTCTGTAATTTTAGTCGTTTGAATATTATCTACCTGCTAATTACATTAAATAGCATTTGGTTAAACAGTGACACTCGATTACTGTATAAATTTTTGCAGATCGGAAGTGTCCCATGAACGAGGAATTCAATGCATGCCCAGCTACCGTGTGCATTCCACAACAATGTACCGATCTAGGCTTTCCGTTGAATTGTACGAAAAAGAATCCTGACGGAAGTTGTCCGGGGAAACCGGGCTGCATTTGTAAAACCGGCTACTTACGGGACGGTACAGGCCAATGTGTCCCTGAAAGTCAATGCCGTGAGTCAAAATGTTTTCTAGATTTCAATAACTGATTTTTTTTTCGGGATAATATCTGATATTACCATATTTTAAATAGATATGCAATAATTAAATTAAAATACAAAAGTCATCAATATTTATTATTGTACATATTTAGGACTGGCCCAGTTCGTATAGGTTTATATGATATCAAAAGCTTTAAACCACATACTTTAAATTTGAAATTTGTTGGGTGTGTAAATTCAGTATTACAATTAAAATATTTTTGCGCATTAAAAAAGCGTTTTGTTAATTAGATAAACACATTTTTGTTGTTAGGCACGATTACTTTACTAACATTTTCTTCTTGAGTTAAAATTTTTGGACAAATATACTTTTACTGCATAGTGAAATATGACGATAGGCGAATAACATGAAATGTTGATAAATAATTCGTAAAGTCGTTTTTACCACCACCGTTTGTACCGTTATTGGCAGTTTTATATAATATTTTTTACATATTTTTCACTCTAAAATTATTGTAATAATGCGTCAACAGACAGACTATCTGCTTATTACAAATCTTATAGGATGCAGCATCGGAGTATAAATCAAGATTATCTTCATTTAGTGCCTTATTGCGCTTCCCATAAAGTAAGATAATAGACGTATTATAGTACGATATGCGACTATGCGCAGATTGTAATGAACTATTTTAAATTTTGTGAAGCATCTTGCGGAGGAGACCAAAACGCCAAGCCAGGGTGCGGCACCAATTGTGGAAAGTTGTGTTCCGACGTGGGCAACAGTAATCCTGACAAATGCCGTGTCGGTTGCAGCTTAAACGCATGCGATTGCAAGGATGGCTTTTACTACAATGAAAATACAAACAAATGTGTTACTCCTGAAGAATGTAAACGTAAGTATTTTACTTAGAGTTAACACAGTTTTTAGTAACAATTTGTATAGTTTTTAGTACAAGAAAATGGAAAAGCTTTCTCGTAAAGAATAGATACTCTAGACGTATTTTTTTTATATTATTAATATGATAATTAGAGATCGGATAATCGGATGCATATTTACCTAAAGTTAATTTTTGGCTCACAAATTATGGAAGCGGCTTTTTATAATACATTCTGTTAAATAAAAATCCCGGGAAAATACGGAACTGCAAATTTAACGTAGTGATATTGTTTGAAAATTACTAAATTAGCACGTGGTATTTATTTTCAAAAGACCGAGACTCCGGGTTCATTTATACAATTATGCATACGTATTTACATGAAGTTTAGTTTCAGTTCCCCGTGCGATTTATGAATGTACGATTTATTACATGAAGAGTGTTATACGAAAGTAGTGAGCTAGTTTGACTAAAACAATAATCAATTACATAATTGAATAAAAAAACAGAAATAGTGAAAAATTTTATTTAACAAAACAATAAAAAGCCGTTTCCATACTTTGTCTTAAACTAACTTTAGGTAAATATGCATCCGATTATCCGATCTCTAATGATAATACTTAGACAAATAAATATATATACATTAGTTGAAATATACCGTGCATTATGCATTAACTTAAGTTGCGAATACGTACTTATGCGCAGCAAAAGGGAACCTAAAAAAACAAGTTCATGACAGAAAACCTTGCGCAAAGCAAGACTCATGATATGAACTTATGAGCTGAAGGCATTATTAGACACCTTATTTCCATCTTCAGCACGGCTACAGCTTACAAAATTCATAAGGGTAAAATATTATAACATGTATTTTTAGAATTATTTGCTAATAGCTGGTGCCCACTACTTCGTCTGCGCCGGATTAGTATTGCGAGTAGCTTATATTAGCATGGCGTATATTTTTATAAATTGTATCCTATATGTTATTCTGGTGTATAAGTTATATTATTGTAGAGTTTAGTTAGAGTATTATGTAGCTTACATCACTGTAATCTACCAGCATGATGACTTTAAAGTAAGGTTGCTGTTTAAAAAAGGTTTAAATATTTAAAATAAATAACATTTTATATTTTACCATTAAAGGGTTACCATTGAAGGTACCATTGAAGGGTTAATCATTCAATCCAAGTAATATTTTTTTAAATTCTATAAGAGCGCCGTATAACAATGGCAGACTACATTTTATTTTTAATCGCAATATTATGAGTAAAGAAAAGGCCTGAAGAAGTAGGGCATTGTAAAACTAAACCTAAAATATTGTAAATAAAGTATCATGCACAATTGTATAGTAAGCAAGAAATATAATAAAAGGGAGTCTGTGGATTAAACTAACAATGATCATCTATTGTTTATTGGGTTTAATATATTTAAAAAAAAAGTAAATACATCGAAGCTATATGTAAAACGAAAATAAACTTATCTTTCAGGTAAGTGCCCGGAAAATGAAATATATAATAAACATTGCTTATCTCCCTGTAAACCGCGAACATGTGCTGACTTAAAACAACGTGATAAGTGTCGAAAAAAGGAGTCTCATATGAAGTGCTCAGAAAAGCCAGTATGTGTGTGTAAGCTGGGATATTTGAGGAATGATAATGGAAAATGTATACCGAAACGTCATTGCCGTAAGTATCTTTCTATAGAAAGTGTAAATTTAGATTTAGAAAAGATTTAAGCAGTAAATGAATTCTCACAACGGTGTCCAAAAAAACAGGAATTCTCGCGAGACTAAAAACTAAGTGCTTCATATCGAAGCACTTAGTGTTTAGTCTCGCGAGTACGAGAGATTTGAGCTATAATTGTGGATTTCTTGAGTAACCTACAACTACATTCGTATTCTTGCAAAACGCACCGGAAGGCTACATGGGGTTCTTCAAGAGGAGAGTAAATAGGATTTTAAAGGGTCAGCAACCTGCGTGTGACACCCCTGGTGTTGCAAGTGTTAATGGGCTTTGGTAACCGTTTACCATCATGCCTGTGTACTTGCTTGTACACAGGCATGTACCCTGTGTACAAGCAAGTAGTGCTCCGTATATTATTTTATTTTTTTATTTTCATTTCTTAGGAACACAAACAGTTATACTTAAATCTATAAATATTACAAAAAAAAAATATTACAGAAACCAGTGAAGTGTTCACAGATAGTTAATAAAAAAAAAACGGTCTGAGAGGTAAAAAATGAAAAGTAGCTAATTGAGTGATGAGAAAGAAAAAATATATTTGTGTTGCCTGAATTACATTAATATAAAACACGTTATATAATATTAAATTCTTCCTTCATCGCATTAGGGCATGTCTGTAAAGATAAGAATAAATTCAGTAAAATAAAATAATATGAATCACAATATAAAATCAGTTTTTTCATTTTTGTAGATTTTACTATACAACGCCAAATATAAATAACCTATTGATATAACCTTTCAGAATGCTTGGGTATCATGTAAACGACAATAGAAAACTTCCAGAAGGAGTTTCTAACTCTAATCTAACTAGTCGAGGATCAAGTCTCGACTAGTTAGATTTATAACTATTTGATCTAAGGATATAAGAAAGGACATCAGGACAGAAGTAGAATGGCTCCTTGCGGGCCCCACCTTAGATCTTTTATTATTCCTCGTATTCCTCTTTCTAGTGCATAGATGGTCCGTATGTTCTGTGCGTAACCTATTACTATTTTACAGGTATATCGTACTGAGTATACGAGTAAAAAGTGTTGTCATGTCCACAGTTTGTGTCCTCTAGATGTAGGAATCGTTGCAGGCACGTTACGAATGAATGCAGGCTATTCATATTTCATAGTACTTTTATGTGAATAATAATTACCGGTTCTCTTATTTTATAAGTTTACTTTGAAATTGTTTGTTCCATAACAGCAGTATTTTATATTAAAGTCTGATTTACATTTCGAATACCCATAATCATTTTGCATTTTTCTTACATATCTATATTGCAAACATTTCTCCGTGCTGGCCTAATTTCTTCCAGTATTAGAGGAAAGAGAGCGTTGAATCATGTTTTTATGACTTAATTTGAAAACGAGCCATCTGCGTGAAATATCTTTATGTAGCCTATAAAAGCTGGAGACATTAAAATATTATCATTTACGTGTTGCCAACTTTACTTTATCTATCAATTCCCTATCCTTATTTTATTCAAAAGACGAGCACTACTGGACTTGCTTGCTTGGTGCAAGCGCCTTCTTTGGAACTACACAAAATCAACGCTTCATCTTATAGAAGGCTTATCAACGCTTTCCAGGCATATGTTTTCCAATCAATGACCTTTCCGCCCACATAGCTGGCTGTCCCACGAGCATTGTGCCTATAACTATAACGCTACTACTATAATCACAATAATACAGCCTATGCTAGTCAAACTAGATGCTTTCAACTTTGAAAGTAGTTATAATTAATTTGTTTTCACTTTGGGTCTTCCGTCCTCAGAATAGAAGTCATTTTCATTTATCCAAATCATATTGAAACAAAAAGTATTAACTGTTTCAATATAAACATTATTGAAGAGAATTAACCGTTGTATTATCGTTTGGGCAATAAAGCTGCTTTGCGCGTTTAATCAAAATAAGTAAATTTTTGCACTTCGCGATGTAATTCAATACTATATCTTGGTATTTAAATTAATATCACGTAAGAAAAAGGTGCAGGTCTGCAGAAGTACTTGTGTAAATTGATTACAATATACATACTGCTTAAAATTATTAAGTAAACGTAATAATGAATCAATATACGAGTTGCAATGGCACATATTGATTCAATTCAGACCACAAAATCTGCGTATTCAGTTCATTTATGGGCGAAATGTTGCTCTGTATATAATTCGATTGCAAAATATAAAAATATCGGGACAGGTATATATTATATAATTATTATATATTTGACAGTGAAAAGCCCCTAAAGAAATGTCAGGTGCACGCCATCACATAAATTTATAAACTATGTTTTTATTTCAGCAAACGTGTAAATGAAGGCGAGTGGTATAAGGCGAATGCGTTTCATCAAATAATAAATCTGCAGATACTTTAGCATATCTGCCTCTTACGTCTTTTATTCAAGGAACATTAAGTTAAACCGTCATTGTAAACATATACATTTGTCTTCATTACTAAATTCATATAATTATGAAATAAGCATATTGAAATATTGTATTAATTTATCTATCATCAATATTGGCTGTATTGTAATATATAAATAAATTACTTGAAATTTGAAACATGCCTCGTTTGTATTTTTTGACGATACCCATATATATGGTTTGAGCTCTATAAATTTATAATTTCTTTTGTATAGCGATGACGGGATCTATAGGATATGGAATACTAAAAGAGTTTCTACTAATTAGGCATCAGATTTGGATTTTTATGTGTTTAAACTAATGTTATGAAAGGATATACATTTATTTTTATAAAATATATAGAGTTGTTATAATATTATTAAAATCTATTATACTTTACTGGAATATAATACTTTACATTGTACATACATTTTTAAGATGTAAATATCAAATAATTAGCTTGACGATGCACATCGAAAGAAGACTATACCAAAGAGAATATACAAAAAGATGAACTACGAGAGTTCCATATTAAATATTATTTTATTTCTCCATAGTTCCATAGTTCCATACTCCATAGTTCCATACTAAATACTATTTTATATATATAAGTGGTATTTAGTAAGCAAGTAGATGGTACGGCTATATCTGTAGCCAAAATACATTAATGAGACAAATCAGCTTGTATTAGATCGGTCACATGGTTAGTTGTGTGTTGGAATATTAACAAAACAATTGTGTACATAATTGTTAAAAGTACGGTCATATTAATTTGATTGAAAAATTAGTCATCAACGAACTAAAAAACTAAAATAATTTAACTAAAAATTGTTCCCTGAATAATTTATTATCAAAAACACTATATTCAATACTTATTCTCACAAAGTTCAAAGATAATAACTATTACAAGATAATACTGCATTGTATTACTGATCAAAAAATCATATGATAATTATGACTCATTTTAGAAAATATAAAATGGTCAACATGCTGCCGATTCATCATATGATTGAAGTACAATTTAGTGATGCAAAATCCATCTGATAGGTTTGTATAAAGCTTTGTGTGCGGTCTAACATCAATGACTTTATTAGTGGTAGAACTGCCAATTTTGACATAACATTAAAATATTTTATCTCTTGATATAATTAATACATCGCTTAATAATAATAATAATAATTAATTATTCGCTTAGATAAGGCATTCATTGTCACATGATTTATAAAACATAGAGAATAAACTAAACGCTCATAAATGTAAACAATCTTAATTAATTACAAGGTAACTTGGACACTGAAAAACGTGAACTATTTATAATTAAATCATTTAATTGAAGTTTCAATGGGACCAAATACCTATATTAAAATTTACCAAAACAAATAAATCATGTGTGTATAGTCTATGCTTGTCAGACTCAACAGTTTTATTTTAGGTTATCAATCTCTTACTAATAGTAAAATTTACTATAATCTCCTCAAATCTAATCTTGCAACATCCACGGGAAGAAAGAAAACGGTGACACGTGAAGTATTTTATATATATAAAATATATATATGTAATCACACCGTCTTGAATTATTGTCCGAGGTTCCTTACAACCGGAAAAGACCTATGTTTCCGTGCTTTGGATTACTGTGTACTTGATTTCGGTATTAGGCTGGACCGTCGATGCCTGGCGTGCGCAGCTCGAATTACGGATCTGCGCGCGCCAGCGGGCCGTCGCGTCGGTGCTGTACTCCCGCACCTCGAAGCTTGGCTCCACGGGAAGGAGGAGGTCACCTACCGATTGACTCAGATACTCACCGGGCACGGCTGCTTCGGTGAGTATCTGTGTCGAATAGGACGGGAGGGATCGACACATTGCCACCACTGCGCATCCGAGCTCGACTCGGCCCAGCACACGCTGGTGGAGTGCCCCGCGTGGGCCTCCGAGCGCCAAGTCTTGGTCGCAGAGATCGGGCGAGATCTGTCTCCACCGGCATTGATTGCGGCAATGCTGGCGGACGAGGGAGGTTGGAGGGCTGTAGCCTCCTTCTGTGAAGGTCCTCCTTCTGTGAAGCTCCTCCTTCAGTGATGCTTCAGAAGGAGGTCGCTGAGCGGGGTCGGGAGATGGCCGATCCCGCTCGAAGGAGGCAGCACCGGGCTCGGTAGCACAGCTGCGGCGCTGCCGCGGGTCGCCGGCGGGCGCAAGGAAATCACGCTCGCAGATACGGCGACCCGGGAGGGACCATGCCCCTTCCGTGGGCGGTGGGCGTCGTCGGTGGTGGAGATTGGGGGAGGCATCCCCCGGTAATCCCCCGAGGAGGGCTCCCCTGTATCGGCGGGGGAGCGGTGGCTGGGGGTTCCCGGAAATAGCTTGGTGTAACCGGGGGCTCCCTACAAGCCTGAGGAAGGCCATCTCTAAGGTTTTTAGTGGGTAGGCCTCCCCCTTCTGGGGAGGAGAGCCCCACATAAACGCCGACTCGCCACAGCCGGGGTATTTATTTATTTATTTCATGTAAGTCGGGGCTGATGTGCATCACTGCGACCTATTAAGATCTATTGTGACCAGCCTCCTATGTATTCTATGTAGGCCCTACAGTAGCTCCCTTAACTGGGCACTGACCAAGAAAGATAGGATGTTCCAGTTCGGATTGTTTTTATTTGATCTGGGTCAAGGATGTGTTTCCCAGGTGTCTGTTTCTTTTGTGAATCAGCGGTTCACAGTAGCACAAGAGGTGTATTGGTGTTTCACGCTCTTGTTCGCAGACTCTGCATGTGTCAGTGTCCTTAAGTTTCATGTTGTGAAGGTGTCTATTCAACTTGCAGTGACCGGTCAAAGCCCTAACCATCACGCTCAAGCTACTCCTGTTAAGCTTTAATAGCTCGTCAGTGCGTTTGCGAGAGTATGGTTCGATTAGTGCTTTTGAGTGTGTCATCCCGGACGTACTGTGCCAGTCTGCTTTCGCCTCGTTAAGAAGGTGAGTTTTCAGGTATTGCATGGCCTGGTTCTTTGAGATACCACAGATAGGCTCTGGGCCGAACTGTATTCCTTGAGCCCCAGCCCTGGCTAGTTCATCGGCCTTCTCATTGCCGGTTATTCCAGAATGACCTGGCACCCATTTGAGAGTGATTTTGTTCTTTTCTCCCAGGTCATTGAGTTTTTTCACACAGTCTTTTACTAGCTTTGATTTAAGGGTGTTATTGTTTATTGCTAGTAAATCTGCCTGGCTGTCTGAATTAATTATGATTTTTTGGTTTACGTAGTTTCGTTGGCGGTTCGCTTGTACACATTCAATTATGGCACAGACTTCCGCCTGGAATATAGTGGCATACATTCCCAGATTTATGCTTTTGCTAACCCTGGGTCTGCCGCCATATATGCCACATCCTACGTTAGCCCCCATTTTTGAGCCATCGGTGAACCACACCAGACTCCCGTCATTTAAGGGATCACTATGTCGGCCTTGCGCCCAGTCTTCCCTCTTGGTGATTTCCACAGTGAAATTCTTGTGGAAGTTAACTTCTGGAAGCAAGACGTCTGGCGAACGAAGACGTCTGTCGTCATTGCAAGAAGTGGACATTCAAACACTTTTTGATGTAGTGTCCTTATTGTCTGGGATTTCCAGTGTTCTATGCCAGCGTTAGTCCTATAGATGCCAGCCATCATCTCTTTCTCGATAAAGAGGTTTAGAGGTGGGAGGCTGAGGATTGCATTAAGGGCTATGGCTGGTGTTGATCTAACGGCTCCTGTAGCCATCAGGCATGCAGTGCGCTGCAGGCCTGATAGCTTTTTTATAGCCGTAACTTGCTGTGCCTTCGAGCCCCATATCGTACAGGCGTAAGTTATTGACGGCCTGACAATGGTGGTGTAAAGCCATGAGGTGATTTTTGGGTTTAGTCCCCATCTCGTCCCTACAAGCCGTTGACATATACCTAAGGCAGTTTTTGCCTTTTGTATCGTGTTCTTAAGGTGTGACTCCCAGGTCAGTCTCTTGTCGATGATTACGCCCAAGTACTTGACCTCTGTTGAAAATGGTATTGTTGTTCCTTTAATAGTCAGTGGTGAGAGCTTATCCAGCTTTCTCTTCCTAGTAAAAGGGACTACAATAGTTTTTGTAGGATTTACAGTCAGTTGATTTTCTGAACACCAGTTAACAATTGTGTTTACGGTTTTCTATACAGCCGGGGTATGCAACTTAATGCAATTTCCTCAGGGGAACAAAAAAAAAGGCTGGACCTTCGACACTTTATATACTGATTATATTTTGTGAGAAATGAACTTATTTCTTGACCTATGATTCAATATTATTATATATACATCATAATAAAAATATTGGTTTGTATCTTCGTAACTAAACTTCCTTTTCATGTATTGGTTTTATAATTACTATTTTTACTTGTCTAGGTAATGTGGACGTAAATTTGTAAGCACGTATTAAATCTGTTATTAGTAGAGTGATTTCTACACAGAATACATATATATTTTATGTCTGATGTCTATCCCTCAGCTTTTATATTATTACTTACCATTTAAACATTTCAAAATTGAAAATATAATCTGGTTTCTTTAGGCAATTTCATTGACAAATTTTTATTATTAGGTATAATATATAATTTCATACAATAATAAGTTATTATAGTTAATACATATGCTTTTTATATTTTTATAAATAATAACTTAATTAATGTAATTTCCTTATTCCAAAGACGCATCATTTACTTATAGAAAGTGATAAAAAATTAAGTGATGTACTTTAAATCTCTCTCTACGCTTAGAATTCTATTTTAGAATGCCTCGATACACTCGGGAATCTACTCTAGAAACCTTCGTTTCGCTCTGGAGTCAAGAAACACTCGCATTAAAATTATTTGTTTACTTTCTTGGCAAACAATCTACTATTTTTTCTTTATATCACTATATTCTTATTTTCTTTTGTATAGTTTTCTGTGAATTTGTCAATATATCCTGATGATGAGGATAAAAGGATGTATATAGGAGGATATAGGACATATAGAGATGACTATAAGAATTATCTATTGAATTATCTGCAATTCAGAGCGACCACATTATGTGCTCGGTCTTCATTATAATGGTCAAGTTGTATCAAATCAATGACCCACTAGATGTGCTCCTCAATAAATTTTTGGATAGTACTTACTGTTCAAAGATTCAACTTAATAATAAGCCTCTAAATCTTAAGTTCAATGCACTACTTCTGGCTCTCATCTTTGCAAAACTGAGGATCCATGTCCACCCACACGGTGAATCCATGGAATCCTAAGAGTTTTCTCACTCTTTAGTTTGTGAATAATTTTGTTGAGACGTTTGGTTTCTCTGTTATAGATGCTGGTTCAGGAGACCTATTTTTGAATTACGAATGCGATTTCGAAATCACCGCTGACTATATAGTCAACGGTGACTTTGAGGTCACGGATTCCTAAACATCCAATTTTTGAAAGTCGATCGCAGAGCTGCCTACATAGATAAAGTACACACATAAATGTAAGAGTTCGGTTCCACGCAGAATGTAGCCGCTGCCGGCTTACCATTGCGGTTACTATATACATATTTATTATATATAATATTTATATAATATATATATAATATAATATATAATATATATATATATATATATATATATATAATATATATTATATGTATATAATAACCGCAATGGTTAAGGTATATAATGGTTAAGTACCTATAGGCATCATGGTGATTATATATATACCTATATATATATATATAGTATATATAGACTGAAAAATCAAACAAAACACAGATACCATTTCCACAAGTATGACTTGATTACGAGTGAGTGAGGGCACTCGTAATGAAATCACACCTGTGACTAAGGTATATTCAAAAATAAGAATTATTGAAAATCGGTGATTATTAGTCACATCCGTGATTTCGAAGTCGCATTCGTAATTGAAAAATAGGTCTCCTGCTCTATTTCAATTTATGATCAACAATTCCAATTGTACCTAATAAGCTAGCACGCTCGTTTCGTAGTTAATTATTAATTTAGATTTTTTTTTGTTTCTTAAGCAACTGTAATGTTTTTAATAAATTTACTGATTTTATATACCTGATCTTAAGTTTTTTACTGCAAAGTCCATTACGCATGTATTTATTATACTCTAGTTGTAATATGCAAGATTTTCACTTTCAATAAATGAAATGGGGTTTGTTAAATTTAGAAAAATTTATCCAAAAACTATACCTTAAGTGTTATCTTCGTCACATGTACAACTCTTTGATCGCCGATACCTACTAAAAGTCTGCTGAAATATTAGTAAAAAGTATTTATTCTATTAATTTAATACTTTACTGAAATATATATATAGGTACTTAACTGAACAAATGAAAAACATATTTTTTAGTTTGTTATATGTTTTAATGCAAACAATATCATTCGCATAAATATAGTTGTTAACGTACATAATATGATGATTAATTTACGTATACTCAAATATTTTGACAAGTGTCTCGTTATATGAGATATCCTCAATGCAGGTGTTTCTATACACTTGCTCATTTGCAAAAATTTTAAGTCTCTTTTCCTGTTTGATTCAGCTTTAATAGGCTTTAAATAAAACTGATAATCCTTTTTAATCTCACTCCACAGATTTGTTTTGTAAAACATATTAGCGAGTGTAAATTTCGTTTCATTATCCTCAAAACATTTTTTACTAAGTATACGTTATTGCTAAAGTTTCGATTTTATTGTTTATACATAACCGTTTAGTAATCCAATATAACCTTCTTCGACAGAAACTGGAAATGGCAATTTCAAGCAGTGGTGTTGGGGTTGTCGTACGTCAAACTACAGCAGTAACCCTTTATAGATTTCTCAGGGAGCGATTCTGGGTCCTTTGCTTTATGTGACTTTTGTATACGATATTGGTAAACGATTAATGGACTTAATATGGACATAAACAAAATAATAAAAACATGCGTGATTACCTACAGCTATAGGAAGATATTGATCAATTAAATATTTACAATAATAATAACTTTTGAGTGTACGCTTTGTTATAAATAAGTTGTTGCATAATAAGTTATGCAATTTTAGATTTTTGTTTGTTCTCACCGATTTTACTTATTATTAAATAAATCACGTTTTATGATCAACTGCTGTTGTGACTTAGATTATTATTTATTCCCAAATAAAGAGCAAAACTTCAAAAGACAATTTGCTCTGGAGGTGTTCGTTCCGTTTGACTAGTTGTCACCTAAAGTGAATAGAGGACAAAATATCGGAAAGATGATAGTAGCCTCGATCTTTCGAAAGAATGATCATTTTGCAACAACTGGTTTAGAGAATCGAAAAATAGTTCAACTACTGAAACAATTGTTTGCCACTTGTCTAGAAAAAGTTCAAGGAAAACGACCAAGCAGCAGGATTCTTTTCCAAAAGCGTCGGGTCTATTGCCAATTATAGGCCAATTATAATGTTTGGTTTATATGATTAACACGCTAAGTATCAAAAGTTCAAACAAATTCTATTTAGTAAATTATTTACTTTATTTCTTGTAGTTACATATTATTTAGATAACTTTGAAATAACTTTTCATGAATATCAACTTTTGGAAGTGATATTAAAGTTAAGATATTTCCCCAACAACGACATGCTACAGTGAAATGTTCTATAACCGACAATAAGATTTTACCCTAATACGGCAAATGTTAAACGCTAGAGAGGATAATATAAATAGTATTAAACTTAACACTGTTCTATATCTTTACTAACATATTATAGGTGACGTGTGCATAACCATACTGGCTACATGCAATATACATCAAACAGTATAAAAAAATAATTTTATTTGAATGCCTCAGAGTGTAATATAATATTATTATATTCTATCGTAAAATCCGAATTTATAGAAGCTTGAAACGTCATGTCTAGTTTTATTTCTTGTATATTAGGTTCCACTAAGACACTATACATCCTGTCAAGTCAATGTGATTCAACAGTTATTTTGAATACCTAACTTATCTTTTAAACTTTTCTCCTACAAAATATTGTATAGTGAAAATGTCTAACTTGTATATTTAAATTTCCTATGGGAGCTCATTGTTTGATTTAATGTAGTATAGATATTCTGACTTTGTATTGTATTTACTTGTTGCGCATAATAATATTTCTATATCGAAATTTGTGCCAAAATACTACACCATTGTGTATTCTCGCATAAAGATATTTACATTTATTTAACATCAACAGATACGTTAAATATATAAAAGTATAAAAGGAGCTCATTCCTAAAGAAACTAGACATTTAGTCTGTGGCGATGAAGAAGTTAGTTTTCTTTTATGCCGTGGTCGCGGGTGTGTTACTTGAAGTATCATTAATATGTGAGTTTATTTTAAATATATGTAAAGCCATTAGGTTTTATTTTTGGAATTGCCGTATTGTACATTTTTGATGTCAGTTGTAAAAACAAGCGGCCTGGATTTAAGTTCCTAATTCATATAATAATAAGTAATTATTACTATTTCAGGTGCTCAAGATAGCTCTTCCTCAAAAGCAGGAGTAGACGAAGCAGATGCAAAAAGTATGTATTTTTAGTTTAAATTCCATTGCTTTTATAAATTTAATGATAACGTTAGAAATACCCTCAAGAGTAAATATTATTTTTAAAGTTGGAAATTATTTATTTGTTCGCATGTTATAGAATGAATGTATTATTTATATCGTGTTTGATAATGATAATAATAAGATAATTTTTTGTACCTATTCAATCATAAGGTTCTTTTTAGTGGTACTGAAAGAGGAAATATATGTATATCGATTATGTATTATATTTGTATATTATATTATAATAATAGCTGATTATTTATATGACACGTTAACATTGAAACTTGTGAGTTAGGAAGAGAAATAATATTGGTTATTTTAGTATTTTTCCTGATTTTTCTCGGAAATAATAAGGAAAGTAGTAATCAGTATAGTGCATCATATTAATAAAACCAGGTGACTATAGAATTACATTAGTTTTCTATCACTTCACAGAGATATGACGCTTATTCCCATCCTCTTTAGCGTCCTGTGTTTTTTCTTATATCCGTGTATATTATAAGTTATATCTTAAGAATAGTACTTAAATTCTATGCCTCTATATCTCTTGTTGATCGGTCGTGATTACTCATTAATTTTATGCTACTAATATATGTGTGGATAGTACTGTTAACATAACCATTATTATTTTGTGGCAAGATTGACCATAAAAACCTACCGAAAAAAAAAATGTATTTATTAAATACACCTCAATATATGATACTCATTAGAAAATTCGATTTATTTATAAGTGAATAAAGCTTTATATTTGGATTGTTTACAGAGAAATGTCCAAGCGATAATGAGGTCTTGGATTTGTGTCCAACAATGTGCCCAGCAAGAACCTGTGGAATAGATGACAGAGTTATATTCTGCAACCGTATGGAAGTTGGTAACCCAGAATGTCCCAAGCCCAGATGCCGCTGCAAAGATGGACTCTACAGGGACAATAACGGCAACTGTGTTCCCTGGGACAAATGCCGTAAGATTTTTTAGTATTATTGATAATATCGCCACATGATCTGTACCATTTTTATTATCAATTTCATTAGGATCTGAGAATTTCAAAAGTTTCTATCACATGTACTACTATGATATATTAAATTAATATATATTATAAATTGCAGATATTTTTTAATAAAATTAATCAAAATCATTTCTTGAAATTATATTCAGATATCAATATTGATTATAAAACCAAGCAGACATTTCGTGTTTTAACAAGAAATGTCTGCATGTCTGAGACAAGGCAACATTACACATCTGTTTAAAAAACATACTTTTCATTCGGTTGTAAACAAGAATCATGATAACTATTATTATTGCTCTATACTAAGGTGTGAGTGACATTATTGTGTATTCTTTTATCACTTCAAACACAAAGAGGCGTTAGCCTACTACAATCTTTCCTCTGTTTACTTAAATATGTTTGTATTTTTTTTCTTTTCGAGATATTTTTTTTCGTAATTTGCGCTATAAGTTATGATTCTATTGGATTACCGGTTGGTTGGACCGATAATACCGGAAGCTAGAGGTTGGAAGCTGTGAATTTGTGGAAACAAAACCCCTTAAGTATTCGTTCGCGTAGCCTTTTGTACGGCACATGTAATTTTCGCCAGCGGCTCATTCAGTTATTTGTTGGGAAATCTTTCGTTGTGCTTTTTATAATGACTATTATTATTTTATTTATAATGACAAAGAGAATAATATTAATTTTAACATAATATGCTACTGATTCTCATCACAAGTGAAACAAAATACAATTGTAATAAAACTAAAAAATATTCTATAAAATGCTTACCTGTTGTTCTAACGCGGAGTGCGTACAACGAGACTGCATCTTCAATGGTTTACTTAATAATCTCGTAGCTGTGATATAGGCTTTATTTTTTTTTTTGCAGGATCGCAGGATTTGTTATGAGATTTTTTTGAATCAATTGATAGTTGATAGAGCAAAACTATAAACAATTATGCCGTTAATTATAATTTTAGTACGAATATTCTACCGCTCACTTCCAAATAATATACGACAAGCGAATGTTACATGCCAATATTGATAAATATAATCAAAATATGTTACATATTACAGCACAATGTCCACCAAATCAACAGTACGACCCATGCGATGACCCCTGCAACAGAAGAGCTTGTAACTTCGACCCAACGCTTGTTAGATGCCCTTTACCGCCAATGCTTGGCGATTCTCGCTGCATAGCTCGCTGCCGTTGCAAGGATGGATATATGTCTAACATTAATGGAACCTGTGTCCCGGAAAATGAATGTCGTGAGTATTCAAATTCTTAATTATGTATACGTTTGATGTATATTTCAAAGATATTTATATAAATTATGTTTTCAATTAACTATTTTTTAATTTAACTTTCAAATCTGTATATAAATAACAAATAAATGAAGATTTGTTACACTTACAATAAATCTAGCCCAATATCAACACAGTAAAGCTTGTATTATGGGTTCTAGGGTAACGGTTAGATATACATATATAAATTATTAAATATATATTAACAGCCTTGTCTAAGGTAAAAGTGATAAAGAAAAGACTTTAAAATTGACACACCAACAACTCGGCCATGGAGGTCGTCAAATGTAAATTTATTTTTTTGGTTTTATTAACCTTGGGTATTAACGTAAGCTTTAACTTTTTTTTATTCGTCTGTATAATTTTTAACATAACAACATATGAATAACGTTATCGTGGGCTTATTAGTAACATTAAAATAAGCCATTAAAATAATCGAATATTGTTGATATTAGTATCAATTATAGTTTATTGTATCTTCTTAAATGTCAATTTTTTTTTAGTTACGCAAATACTCGAGGAGCTAGATCGCCAAGCTAATTATAATGAGAAAAGTATGAAATAGTCCTAATTCGAATAAGTTTATATAGCGTTATTATTTTAGCTTGTAAGGGCGATGAGAACGCAGTCCGGGGATGTGGTACGAAGTGTGGACAGCTCTGTTCAGACATTGGCCGGAAGAGGCCTCCAATCTGCAATTCTGACGATTGTGTGCTATTTGGCTGTGATTGCAGGGAGGGTTTCTTCTACGATAGCGTTTCTAAAAAATGTGTACGACCAGAGCAGTGCCGTAAGTTTGCTTATATTTTTAAATTATGTATACAACTATTATAACACAACACTGCTTCCATTGTCATATAATTATTTCTGTACTAAGTAGATACTTACTTTCACACAAATAATAAAAATTGAAATATAAAAAATTGGTCTATAGAACATGAAGAGCAGTTACCATATATGCGTTTCGGGCTCAGTCGATGATTTGAAAAAATACAGTTTGCTTTATTTATTAGTTTCGCCTAGTGCCAAGAGACGCTGATGTAGATGACGGGAACGCTAACACAATACTAGCTCTGTCATGTATAACATGTTCTTAGTCATCATGGCTAATGTTTTCAGTGATGTGATTTTAAATGGAAAATTCAACATTGTTATAAAAACCAACTCGTATACCATGTGTCATCACCATGTAATAAATATTACACTTCACTGTCAATGCGAGAAAATATAATAATGAAAGTACTTTATTTAGATAATTTACTTTTAATAGATTACTATTTTCAATTTGTGACATTCAGGATATTCCATGAGACTGTTTATTGTTTAAAATACTTATTGGTTACTTATTTTCTAAGTAAAAGCGGGCGCTGCAAATAAATAGTGTGTATATTTACTTTTTCAAATATATAATGTTCTTTATTTACGAAACAATTGTTTTTAAATAAACAAGAGGCATCACGCCAATTACTTTTATTTCATTTAGTTATAATTGTTGTTTTGCTCGGATACCATGTTTGGAATGTAATGCTATTACTTTCAGTATGATTTCTATATGATGATATTTCTTTCTGTATTTGTTTTGTACAAAATTAATCTTATGAATCTTATGAATGAATGAATGAATAAATCTTATGAATCTTATTATTAACAAAGCAGAGTCAATATTTAAATGTCGTGCAGTACGGTAATGCACTATCCGTAGTAAAATACCATTGTTTTTGTAACATCATGTAACAATTTTACCCCAAGGTATAATATAAATATGCAATTTTGTTTGTTTCCTTCTATTTATTGCCTTTATGATTACAAACTTTTAAATAAAGACATTAAATATTATTTAGACTAAAAACCAAGCGATATCTCTTGTTTTACTTTAATTAGTATTACACAATTCAATAAACTACATCTTGTATTTTCAACTCTGTTAAGCGCATTCCGTGCTAATTTCTTCTACACTTATATAATATTTCGTCATATTGTATTTGATAAAACAAGATGGCTAATCATTTGTTTATGTTTTCTAGAACCGCAATGTCCGGCTAACGAAGTGCTCTCCGACTGTGCAAATGGTTGCCAGAAGAAGACTTGTAGAGAATTGCTTAGCTCTAGTAAATGTACGCTGGACCCTAACGAATGCAAGCGCGGCTGCGTATGTGCCACTAGCTACCTGCGTTCAGACAATGACACTTGTGTGCCGATTGGGACTTGTCCGGGTAATTTATTCTCAATATATTACTGCGTATAAGGTTCAAAATCATCGAAAGGGCCTTAGTTTTTCTGCATGATCGAACCAGAAATGATAAAATCCGACATAACCCAAACAATTTCACCACAAGTAACAGTGGGCAGGACATTGCTCACAAAAGTGACGCTAGGAACCACAAAGTTGGTAGGTCTTCTACAAAGTGGACCGGCGATTTGACGAACATCGCAGGAAGTCTGTATGATATTGGCGATGGGTAAGATGGTTTTGGAAATGTTTGAGGAAGCCTATGTTCAACAGTCGATGTAGCTCGGCTGAAATAAGGATGATGATGATATAACTATACCATTTTAGGTTTAAGACATAATCACTTTGTTTTGTTATAAGTTAAAAATGTGTTCTAGAATTTATATAGAATGAGTGAATAATATACCCTTTGACACAATTTTTGGCCTTCACATTTCATCATGATAAGGCGCAGACACATTAATGTAATAAACGTAATATTTTAAATTACAATTGTTTAATAATTTATTTGAATATTAAATTATTATACAGTTCTTAGAACTACCTAATAATTTGACATAAAAATAAAAAAAAAATATAACCTTTGATTGACTCAATTTTATATTGTAATATTTATGTTTATATTAGCAGGAAAATATATACGTATGTAAATATTTACTAATTTAGTCATAGTATTACATTATTGCTTGTGTATAGAAATATTGAGTACCACAACAGAAAGAAGAGAAAAATATATTTTTATTGCACATTAAAATGGTTGGTATGCCCTTAGGACCGGTATGTAAGGAGAACGAAGTGCTAACATCTTGCGCAAGAACAGGTTGCAGACGTTGGTTTTGCTCAGAAGGCGTGGTTTGCATAGATAGCACTACATGCGAGCCAGGTTGCGATTGTGCCGAGGGATATCTGTTAGATGAAAACAATAGATGCATTCCAGAAAAAGAATGTCCTAATTCACGTAAGTTTTTATATCATGCAATACCGCAGGATCTTTACCTACGATAAAAAATAAAGTTGAAAGTCTAATTGGCAAAAGTTTACTACCTTAAAATTCTTTGAGGATGAAACTCAATAATTATAAATCCAAAATAGATGTTCAGCTTTAACATTTTAAAGTCCAGGGATCCATAACATGTGTTACGTTGAAATTTAACAATTACTCCCTGGTTTACTATTTCTGTTGCTGGGTTCATACAACTCTGAACATAGCTTTTAGACTTGGACTGTTGCTGATTAGGGTATATTATATACAATAGGAAAACAACTGAAACATTATAACTAAAACATTAGTTAATTTAGGTTTTCTTTGTCATTTTGAAACTAGGTTATTTTATCCTGTTGGGGATAGTGGACATGTCAAATAATAATGTATGCTGCCACGCCATATTCTTGTTTTCTATTGTTTTCCCTAATACAAAATTGCATTGCAAATTGCATTGTCTTCTGAATTTTTATATTAGGGACTAGTCTTTTTTAAGCACACAGCTTACATGAGCGCTGACAGCAAATTTTGAACTGCATCCTGGAATTTTACATGTATCTTGTGACACGTTTTCAATACTGTCTGCTATCAGATTTTAGTCTCTTCTGTGGTGGAGAGCTTGTGATTAAATGATGCCTTACGTCTTTTAAAAATTGAGGCAATTATTACGGTGATGTAAGAATTTGTTAACTACTTCCATTATAAGGTTGCATACTTAACCAGTTAATAAACATTTTTACAATTACTGTAACAAAGTTTTGATTGTGCAGACAAATTATAATCAACACCGTAAATTATTATTTAGATAGCGATAAAGCGAGTAATAAGTTAATTATCATACATGATTCTATACTTTAAGTTTGTACCTATTATAATATTCTTATGACCGAAACACTAGAAATATCAAAAAAGAAATATTTCTTAATTACAGCTTTCAACTGCAAAGAAAATCAGATATATTCAACGTGTTCGAATATAAGATGTTCGGTTCGAAGTTGCAGTGATGTTAATAGTACGAAAGTTTGTGTCCCTACAAAACCAAGAGTGTGCCTGCCTGGCTGTATTTGCGCCAAAGGTTACTTTTTAGACCCCAAGGGAAATTGTGTACCACCAGAGAGATGTCCGCCAAGTTAGTATCTATATGAAATATTTATATAGTTATTAAATTGTATTTCAATACATACTTTAGTTTCATTAATAACTTTTTTTGTATCTCAATGTTATAAAAAACGACTGCTCAGTGTGTAGCTAGAATCGCGTACAGCATATGGTGTCTGTAAGCTTCAGCAAATCTGCTTTCCCACGAAAACCACGTACCACCCAACAAGTACACCCAGGTTACAAGATCGGTACCATCTTGATCGAGTTCTTTAAAAAATAGTGACTTTCTACGCTATGTATGGGAGTGAATGCTGAGTATAGCAAAATAAAGGATAAAAATAGGATTTATGCAGTGGAACTGAAAGTTTTATAAGAAATGGCTGGAGAGACGATAAAGGATAAATAGCGAAATAGTGTAATAAGCGAAATGTGCTATGTGAAAGATGTAGTGTTAAAAATCGAGAAGGATATGCTTCAATACTTTAAATACGTAGAAAGGATGATGGAAAGACAACTGAAGAAAGTATACATATATATGTACTTTTTTATAAACAGTCTACGTACTAAGCCATAGCCAAACACTTACTATTTATTCATTAAAATAATAAAATTACAATAAATAAGTTCCTTAATTCTACAATACAGATCAGGATGGTCGTTCGATTTGTTGCGTCTAGATGACTTCGAAACTCTGTTTTTTTATCGTTATGATCTTATAAACTCTACGTTCTTCACGAAAATCACTTAAACAAATCGTGTCTTTATGCGCCTTGTTTATCAGCGGTCTATACATCGTTCTATTGTTTATTGTTGCATTATCATATATATATATATATATAATATATATATATATAATATATATATATATATATATATATATATATACTCACGCCCATTACCCATAGGGGTAATAGGTAGTTCACAGTTTTCCATCCTAGCTTTACATTACATTTTAGTATTACCATAGCATATCAAGATTCAAATCCAAAACCATTAGACAGTAAGGATGTTTAGTAGTTTCTTTTTTTTATAGTCCGTGCCTTTTTTAAACTGTCCTCGTTTGGATCTACTACGTACTGTACGTACAGCGTCATATTATCTTATAATACTATTCCGTGACTTAACATTAACGTGAGTTGCGCAGCACTTACTTATCTAACAATAGTACTTTCTTATCTAATAACTATCCTAATATATACCTACATACAACCATTTAACAATACACTTAATTTCAATACATTATACAATAAAATAAAAAAAGAAAAGAAAAATATGTTTAGTAGTTATGTATAATAAAAATTCTACGGAACCCTAGGGCCAACATAAAAAATGAAATATGAACATTAATCAAATTAAAAAATAATTTGAAAGTTAGCACGAACCAGGGAAAAGCTGTGTTTTAAGTGCGGTCTATACTATGTTAAATGAGAAGATGATATTTTTAACCCTGTGTCGAGTTTAGGTACTCACCCTCAGGCGCAACTTACTCTTGAATAGAAAGATGATTAAAATAGTCAAATTCTTTAGTTATTATCTTTAGATACATTGAAGCTACTTTCTAATTCCCATTCAATTAAAATGTAAGCGAATATTAAATCAGCTTTTAACAGCTTTTAACATTTCAACGACACGCTTGGTGCAGTGATCGAGTGATCGGCTACTACGCAACGGATCGCCGGTTCAAATTCCGCACGGGACAGAAATTTTGTAAATTATAAATTGTGAATACATGTATATATATACGACATAGGATAAAACTGCAAGTGTCGAGTGAGAAAAACAGAAATCTCACATGCAAAAATATCCAGACCGTAACATTTTTTTGTAGGTCATACAAAATTGCGGAATTGAACCCGCGATCCTTTATGTATATATATATATATATATAATAGCATATTAGTATGCTAACATCATAATAAACTACTTTTGTTATTGAATTTTTTTTTATTGTACGTCATAGCATTTATAAACGACAAAACTATGTGTAGTTGTATTATGTAGACGACTTTAGGCTCGCTCAAATGTAATGCCATGTAATTATAACCAGAACTTTCGAGTAATAAATACTTCTACACCATTTATTACCTACCTATTTAACATAAACCACTGGCCGTTCTTTCAGACAGTACATTAATTGTATTAAATTGTATAATTATTATATATATATATATATATATATGTATGTATGTATTGTATATATATATATATATATATGTACGTGTGTATATATTTATTTATGTGTAAGTATGTATATGTATTTATATGCTTAATGATGTGTACATTTGAATAGGTTTTAAACACTTAATTACCCCTGCAATTTCAAGGCTTGCACCACTACTTGGGTTGGCTGGAAGAGATCGTTTTAGAGATAAGTCCGCCCTTGTACACTATAAATAACTATAATTTTCATTTATATATATATATATATATATATATATATATATATAATATATATATATATATATATATAGGCTGATAGTATCAATGAGTTTATCATCACTTGAAAAAATTTATCAATTGAAAATTTTATGTGTTTCATATCAATAATATTATCTTTACATATTTAATTTTTCTTACAATTATTACGTATTTGTTAGCTATTTCAACGAATGATAATGGAATGTTTGCGTATTTTGACGATAAAAGTCACCTCCATTTCATTAGAGAGCAGAACAGTTGCTTAGAACTGTATTATCTATACATATAATAAGACAGTAAAAATATTTTGTCTGTACATTTAGTATTTTTGACTGAAATGGATAGAGGGGCACTTAAATAGATTATTAGAAAGCAAAAAAAATTTTTTGGAATTTTTTGTCTGTCTGTCTGTCTGTATGTATGTTCACGTTTATCTCCGAAAGTACTGAACCGATTTGCTTGAAACTTTCACTATTTGCTTTGTTTTAACTCAGAATAATATCTAAACTTTGTTTCATCAAAATCGGTTCATTAAAAAAAAAGTTATCGTCATTTTAATGAACTCAAATAAATAAAACTGGAGTGTCATCTGTGAAAATTGAAGACGGTGAAATTTTAATCAAAAGTACTGTGAAAATAGTATTTGTGGAAAAGCTCATTGTTTTGTGCCATACTATACATACATACATACTAATATTATAAATGCGAAAGTAACTCTGTCTGTCTGTCTGTCTGTTCCGCTTTCACACCAAAACTACTGAACCGATTTAAATGAAATTTGGTACACAGATAGTCTGGAGCCTGAGAAAGGACATAGGCTACTTTTTCATGCAAAAAAGGTTGTAAAGGGTTGTAAAAGGTTGAAAGGAGGGATTATTGGTTGTATGGAAATATTGTTAAAACTACTGAACCGATTTAAATGAAATTTGGTACACAGATAGTCTGGAGCCTGAGAAAGGACATTGGCTACTTTTTCATGCAAAAAAGGTTGTAAAGGGTTGTAAAAGGTTGAAAGGAGGGATTATTGGTTGTATGGAAATATTGTTAAAACTACTGAACCGATTTAAATGAAATTTGGTACACAGATAGTCTAGAGGCTGAGAAAGGACAGAGGCTACCTTTTAAAGCAGAAAAGGGTTGTAAAAGGTTGAAAGGAGGGGGTGAAAGGTTGTATGGCAGTATTGTTAAAACATATCCTTCCTGTGGGAAATTCGAATATAACGCGGGCGAAGCCGCGGGCGGAAAGCTAGTTAAATAATAAAATATCTAGTCACACGTTGGCTAAAATATGAGATGACGATACACATGTGTATGTGTGAGTGTGTGACGCTATAGGCTAGTTTTATGGGAAATTTAAAGTTCATTCCAAACAGATAAGTATTATATCTATCTTTTTTTTAGCATTAACTTGCAAGCGTAACGAAGTCGTATCGACTTGTGCCAACAACTGTGGCGAGAAGAGGTACTGTAGAGATATCACAAATCCCTCACCTGTTTGTTCAACGATAGAGTCGTGTGTTACTGGTTGCGTGTGTGCAGATGGATATCTACGAGATGATAACGGCGATTGCATACCAATCGAAAAATGTCCAGGTAAATACATAATTATACTATCAAAAATATGAAGAGGAAAGCCTATGATTCATGTTAGACATAGAATATAGGGATTTTCAAGGCAACAGTAAATAGGCCCTATTTGAGTTTGCGTGTTCCATCTTAGGCAACATCTTCACTTAACATCAGGTGAGATCGTTGTCAAACGCACTCAAATCTTCTCTACTACTCGTATATAAAAATAAGTCGGGTTTTCCTTCCTGACGCTATAACTCCAGAACGCACTAACCGATTTCCACGGTTTTGCATTCGTTGGAAAGGTCTCGGGCTCCTTGAGGTTTGAGCAAAGAAAATTCAGGAAAAATTTTCTTATCTATAAAATAAGTAGCAACAAAATCTGCCACTTTACAAATCTTTTTGACAGGACAAGGTCTGTCGGGTCCGCTAGTTAGTAATAAAAATAAAGACAAATACTGCACTATAACTTACACTTACTTCATTTTCAATATTGTATTTGCTTCAGATTTCACTGGTATTAATGGAGTTTTAAGTAATATTATTATAACATCTTGATATAGCTACTTATATCAGATATGTAACTAATGTAAAATGTTTAGGTCTTATATTCCAAAATCAATTACGCGTCTACTCAGCTAATTCATATTGAGAGTATATTTTCTGTTAATTTGAAACGACATTCTTGTAATTCGAAAATTAGTTATGAAAATCTAAGCAATTTAATCGTTTCTTTTGAAATTTCGTTTTAAACTTGTCGTTTTTCCTCCTGGATCCTAGAGGGAGAGTGGGAAAATAAGGACCTATACTATATACTATATTATTTAGCGAATGTTATTGATGCATATAACCTACATTAGACATTATGAGTATATTAGTAAGACTTATTTTGTTGTTATCATGATGTTTGGTTTATAGATATTGCTGTAATCTGACAAGTTGGATAGAAAAATTAAGTAAAGTGATATATCACTAGTAATCATTTGTATTCTGATGACATATCATCATTATAACTGAGTGTCAAAATTGGCCATTTTTGAAATCGTGCGTGAAGTGTGAATAAATTAAAATTTAATCAAAACAAATTATTGTAGGTATATACAGTAACTATTTCTTCTCTTTTAGAGCTTTCATGCCAACAGAATGAAATATTCTCGCCATGCGCCAACTCGGGCTGTAGACGTTGGAGTTGCTCTGATCAACAAATACTTTGCGTCGATCCCTCGACATGTGAACCTGGTTGCGTTTGCGCCAAAGGCTACGTATGGGATTATAAAAGAAGGTGTATTCCGGAGAAAGAATGTCGTAAGTCTTCATACAAATCTCTTTATTTAAATGTTTCTATAAGCAACAAAATCGATAATTGCTTACCTTCAGTCATCTGTAAAGTTTTACATATATTTATTTTATTTATTTATATATTTGTGCATGTAAAAGTGCACGATAAGATAAACATTTGCTATCAGCCCTTTCTCGTATTTTGACGTGAAACGTCTTTAAAATCGTGCCGAAACATACGGGTACTAGGTTTAAAAAGTGGACCGTAACGAAAAGGTCTATATCATCGTACCTTAATAATTAAAAAACTATTAGTCTTAGAAACAAAAATATGGTGTGAATATTTCACTTATATAGTCAGCACGCTGTTGTGACATTGAGTTTTTTATTAAAATTCTTAAAACACCGTCAATCTTGTTTTTATTTAAAGCGATTTCCTAACATAGACGTTTCACGTTAAAACCAACGGCCGTGTGCCCCGGCACAGCCCCACCTGATTTTTTTTATTCTCGTATTATTTGCATGCTTTATATGGTTGGTTCATAAATGGTGGTGCTAAAAAAATGTTTTACAAAATAAAGAAAGTCTATTAGTGTTAAAACTTCAACCAGAAAATAGGTATTTATAATTATAATTTCAGGGATCAACCGTTTATATACAAACAGCGCACGTAATCTGTTTCAATTTTGTCTACAATCAAAAGCCTTCTCCGCGCCAAAGGACTTGTGACTAAGCAAAAACGCTATGCAATACTACTTTTATAAATTAAGTCCACTTACGATGATATGAGAATTTGTTTAACTTTCGTAAATTTTTCAGTTATTGGCAAATGATTTTAGAAACGGTAATTTATTTCTGAGATAGCAAACAAGAGAGTAATCTATCCATAAGTTATATATTGTATAATGTAGATAAGTTTGTATTATAATATTATTTTAATTTTACAGCACTCAACTGCAAAGAAAATGAGGTATATGCAACGTGTGGGAATACTGGGTGTTCGGTAAGAAGTTGCAGTGATGTCAATAGCACAGCAGTTTGTATACCGAATGGACCCAGAGAGTGCGTGCCTGGCTGTGTTTGCGCCAAAGGTTACTTTTTAGACCCCAAGGGAAATTGCGTACCACCAGAGAGATGCCCGCCAAGTTAGTTCTTATAATATGTATTGATATTTTTTATTTATTTATTTATTTACTTACTTTACAGCTAGTGTATAACAATCACATTTTTGGGACCTTCTTTTAAGTAAAATAATACCTACTTAAAATATGAATATTTATAATATATGTGATAAAAGTTAATTGTTGGATGGAGAGTATAGATGATGTGACATTATTCCTACTTAAGTAAATAGAAGTTAAATTACTTATATAGTCTAAAGTATAGTTAATTTTTATTTTTGATGTTTTTTTATTATCTTTCCGTAGTTCCTTTCCGGACTGCTAAAACCAAAGACACATTGAGTACCATTCATAGAACGAACCACATAAATATATAATATGAAAATAACTTTAATTTAAATATTTACTCTGCGATGTTTGACATCTTAAATCATCTTATGATCACAAGAAATTGTGCAAATATTGGGCAATCCAAGTAACGTTATGATAGACACCAGTTAAATGTTAAACGTTATTTCAAAATGTGATATTTTATTGAAAATAGCTTAAACAGAAATTATTTTTTGTTTGAGAGATCGAAGATTCATTTTCAAGTCAAAGATTTATTTCCTTTATAGCTGCTTCTCGAAAAATTTTTTTTTTTTTGTATAATTTTATATTTTTTATATACTAATAATGTTAATTATCTTATTTTTTTTAGCACAAACCTGCAAACGTAACGAAGTCGTATCAACTTGTGCCAATAATTGCAGAGAGAAAAGATATTGTAAAGATATAGTAAATCCACCTGTTTGTTTGAATCTAGAGTTTTGTGTTACTGGTTGCGTGTGTGCAGATGGATATCTTCGCGATGATAATGGCGATTGCATACCAATCGAAAAATGTCCAGGTAATAAATTAATACATATTTCACTCAATCGTTTTGCTAACAACTTTAGCCTAGGAACATTAATATAGCTAAAGACATGCATTTAGTTTCACCTAAAAATAATTAAAAACCCAACGCCGCTATCTGAGTTACAAGCTATGCTTAGCCATTTTGTTTTCATATAAACTTACTGTCCACATGATTGTAGTTGCATGATTGCAGACTCGTAACATTTAACATTTAGTTTTTGTGATAACATATCTACAACTGCCACATAACATATAGTTTACGGTGCTAAGTAATCTGCTTGTTCGAGAGGCTGGAAGTGTTACATGTTAGTTAGTTCGACGGTTCGACGAATGGAATTGATGTTTCTGTATTTTAACATACAGTAACATACGTTAAAGACAGTATACGACCTGCTTACAAATTTTGCAAAACCGAACTGAACCAAAAAACACTGAAGTTCTTTTCCTGAAACCGGACCACATTAATATTCAAGACCTTCAGGTAGTTAAATAACAAAATAGTTTCTTATATTTTATCTATGACACCCAACATTTTTACTCATTCCGTAATCAACGCTACAAAGCGTTCTAAACTTTGAGCCATTGAAGTAACATATACGATTTAATACAGTATAATGCAGGTGCTAAAGTTCATGTTATTTCATTTTCAAAAAATAACACTAAATGTTAAAGGTAGCTTAAATTTTTTATGAGAAGGCAGAGATTAGTTTTGTATTGGTACCATCTAAGCTTAGTTTACTGATTTCCTTTATTAACGCCCGTTGGTTAACAACTAGTTTTATAATCATCTTATATAATTAAAATGTTATAATATTTATCTTAATTTTAGTTCAAACCTGCAAGCGTAACGAAGTAGTGTCAACTTGTGTCAACAATTGCAAAGAAAAAAGGTATTGTAGAGATATAGCAAATCCACCTGTTTGTTGGGAAATATATAGCCTACAAGAAGAGAATATACTACCGTGGAGTCTACCAATTTGTACTACTGGTTGTGTGTGCGCAGATGGATATCTTCGCGACGAAAATGGCGATTGCATACCAATCGATAAATGTCCAGGTAATATATATTTGTAAATTAATCAGTCATTTATTCGCTTCCATTTCTGCGAACATACAGTGAGTTCTGAGAACTTACGTTTATTTTAAGGAATCCCATGATTGTAAATGGTAGCAGTTACTTAACATTTAACTGTTGATATTAGGAAGTACATAATATTCATTTTCGGATAACAATTCTTGCATAATTGTTTAAATATTCGAATTTCAGATCTTTCCCAGTAATTACAGTTCAGCTAATCTATAAAGAATAATATAATATCATAATAATATCAATAAAGAAGAACGTTCGATACGTGCTGCAACTTTTTTCAAGTTTTATTATTGCTTGAAGTGCTTCTAATCTTCTCTTATAAATACTTTTTCTTCTGTATCTCATTACAAAATTATATAATTTTAAAACTTACATTTAATTAAATTACATATTTAATGTATAATTCTAACAATTTTTCCCTATAAATAAATAAACTCTATGAATTCATTAATTATTCAACATTTACTTAATACATTTAAATGTTTCTTTATTATGATGAATTATAAAATTCGCCTTAACCAACCCAGCCACCAAGCACTGTCTTGCCCAATCGAATATTTCAACTGTAAAACAATTGTTGTAAAAATAGCAATGCTTGACATGTCCAATGTACCACTCGAGAAAAATTTGTAATTCCATTTTTTTCCATAACCAAAGAATTAACTTTTGAAATTATTTCCCTTTTCTTTTAACGATTTCAATATCTTTTTATAATATTATTGCTCAGAATCACAATAATCTCTACACCTGTGCAGTGTTCGACTATATTCCCACATCTGGTCATCATCCAGTATTGCTATTCTGGCTACATACTAGTCTGTCCAAGATTAATATGGTACGAAATTTAACCACAACCAATATCTTTATTACAAATAAGGTGTTTCTTACCTATTCTTCTCAAGAAGGTTGTTCCAATCTACGAACAGCTGTATATTATATTTTTCATTCTTTGTGCTTATATATACGTTGTACAAGTTTTAAGTAGCCTTCATTTGTTTTCACGTCAATAAGTGCCTCTAATCTAAAGGTTGAATAAATATTATTTTGATTTTAAAACAGATGGCTATTATTTATAAAAAACGTTTACAATAACAATTATCATGTGAATCTTTTACAGATTGATAAACAAGTATAAATAATTTAATTCAATTGAAAAATAATATGACACCTTGTTTATTAATTTATTTTGTTTTTTGCTTTTAGCGCAACAGTGCCCACAAAACGAGGTGTATTCAGGCTGTGCGAATGGATGTCAAAAGAAAAATTGTAGAGATTTGTCTTTTCCTACTGAATGCATAGAACCCAAAGAATGCAAGCCGGGTTGCATATGTGACAAGGGCTACTTACGATCAGAGAATGGGACTTGTATACCAATAAGAAATTGTCCAGGTGAATTTTAATTATTTTTTTAAATATTTAACTTGTAAATATACTTGCTTACTTACCGAAACAGTATAATTATCATCAATGTTCCGTCATTGTCACGTTAACTACTATCATATGACCTAATTTAAACAACATAATAAACCGAATATTGTGGCGTAAAACTGGTAAAACATAATCACCGAGTGATGCAACGCTGGCCACTCATTATTCACTGACGTAAAGATGAACGGACTTGATAAAAACCAACATACTTGGTAGAAACTAAGTAGAACAATCCTACTTCAACATGTGCTTTTGTAAAAATGCTTATTTATTAAAAAAAAACTAATATTATTGTTGATATTGCTATTACGATATTGTACTGTCATTCTGTGACCAACGCTGGATAGTGTTCGAAAAATTGGGCCACCAAAGTAACTTATACACGTGCTAAATTAAATATGTTGGTTCATTTCATAACGTAATATTGTAAGGAGGTAGCTTAAATTGCTCTTTTTGTAGGGGGTGCTAATTAGTTTTCATATTGGTACTATACAAATATAGTTTACTCATTTACTTTATAAGCGCCCATCGGGTAACATTTCGTTGTATAATCAATTATGTATATGATTAAAATGTTATATTTATCTTATTTTTAGTTCAAATCTGCAAGCGTAACGAAGTCTTCTCAACTTGTGCCAATAAATGCAGGGAAAAAAGAAATTGTAGAGATATAGCAAATCCACCTGTTTGTTGGGATGTGCAGATATGGACTCTACAGGCACGGAGTATATTACCGTGGAATCTACCAACATGTGTACCTGGTTGTGTGTGCACTGAAGGATATCTTCGCGACGAAAATGGCGATTGCATACCAATCGAGAAATGTCCGGGTAATATATTTTTTACGAACATATGTTGATTTTGGAAAAAGTACTTTATTTCAAAGAGTAATATGGGCATGATACACTGACTATCCACATACTTGTAAATAATTGCAGTCGCATTACGTATCAGTTTAAGTTGCTAATTAGTAGCTTTTCGAATAATCCCAACTAATATTATAAATGCGAAAGTGTGTTTGTTTGTTTGTTTGTTTGTTTATTTGTTTGTTTGTTTGTTTGTTTGTTTGTTACCTCTTCACGCTTAAACTACTGCACCGATCATCACGAAAATTTGCATACACATAGTCTGTGGTACGGGGAAGGATATCACATTTTATCCCGGAAGAAAGTAGCTACTGTTCCCGTGGGATCGAAATTAACGCGGACGGAGCAACGACGGGCGGAGCCACGGGCAAGAAATAACAATATAATTATTTAATAATATTTAATATTTGCATACACATAGTCTGCGGAACGAGAAAGGACATAGGACACCTTTTATCTGTTCCCGTGTTATCTAAATTAACACGGGCGGGCTACTAACAGTGTAATCTTACTAATATTATAAATTGGAAAGTGAGTTTGTTTGTGTGTTTTGTTACGCTTTCACGCCGTAACTACTGTACGATTGCTTTGAAATTTTGCAGACGTAAAGATAAAAGTCCGGATGAAATAATAGGCTACTTTTTATCCCGGAAAAATCGACAGATCCCACGGGGTGCGCAATAAAAGCTTGCCCAAAAACTACTGCACAGATTTTCATGCGATTTTCATTAATAGATAGAGTGATTCTTGAGCAAGGTTTTGCGGTATTTTTTATCTGTTTAGTCCCACGGGAAGCGCGATAAAACCTTCGCGCCATAAACCGACTTCCGCGCATATGTAGCCGTGGGCAAAAGCTATGACCCTTAACCCTCTATAGACCCAATCCCTAAATCCACGCGGGCAAAGCCGCGGGCAGAAAGCTAGTATACAATAATAGGACAATCTTGAACAATTGTTAAATTTGTAAGACCTCCTACATAAATTATTGTTTGTCTTGCCATTATTTTTTTATTATAATATTAGCTTCTTCATCGCAAAGTTTGTGGAAATGTCTCTATATTACACGTAAAAAACTCTTTATTTTTAATATAATTATCCAGTTTAGTTTTTACGGGGCATTTTGGGCATATTTAAAATTCTTATGCTTATTTTATACTTATTTTTTTATTGTTTTTATTTTAAATATACTACCGTGTTTATTGTGATTCCAAGGCCAAATAAATATTACAATATTTTGCATTTTTCATGGTGCATATAGAGATTGGATCCAGTTGGTACACTCCACGCACACTTTCATTAAATTTCGCTTAAATGGCCTCTACGCGTTGGATCTGTATCCCCGCGCACGCCTTATAAAGGACCTTGTTTTATAAAACCACGTGACATAAGCAACTTATTTATTATTAACATTGGTCAGTACATATACAAATATCTTAGGCAGAAATAAAATTACAGTAAATATTAAAATACCTGAACTAGGTTAAACCAGTGTTTCAGGCAAATAAATGCTTACATGCTAAATTGCATAGGTATAAACTACAATATTCAATCACAATATAACTAAATTATTAACCTAATCTGAGTAATATAATAGAAGCGCACTTTTATATATTCTTATATCTAAGTTTGCCGTAACCAAGTGATTAATAAACTACTTGATACAAAATATCGATAAACATAATATCTATTTACATTACAGATTGCAAGTAACTCTTGTCTCTTCGTACGTTAAGTTTTGAATGTGGTTGTACAGGATATGTTTACAATTATAGTAATTTAGATCTATGTAATTTAAATATTAGTTTCTTACTTTTATGTCTTGTAATGTATTCGAGATGACATGTTGATTCTTTAATTTAGCTATGGAGCACTTTCCATACCAATCGAATATTCAACTGTAAAACTAATACATATAGAGAGGAGAAATGTCCTGTGCTCTCGTTTCCGCTCGAGAAAAATGTATAATTCGGTTATTTTTACTTTTACTCTTTTTCTGGAGCAGTAATTATTTTCAGCTTGGCCAATAGGACACCGAACATATCAAGTTCCGTAATTTTTTAAAAGATGGTCTGATAATTACCACGCTTCATCTTGAGTAGAGTAGAGACCTCACTTTACATTCGAAAGTATTGTTTTACACGTAATAATTATATAAATAAACTTAACCATCAATCTAAAACACAATTTATTCATTTATATTGTTTTTATTTCTAGCCCAGTGCCCACGAAACGAAGTGTATTCAGGCTGCGCGAATGGGTGTCAAAAGAAAAATTGCAAAGATTTGTCCTTTCCTCCTGAATGCATAGAGCCCAAAGAATGCAAGCCGGGTTGCATATGCGATAACGGCTACTTACGATCAGAGAATGGAACTTGTGTACCAATAAGAAATTGTCCAGGTGAATTTCAACGCTGTTTTCATCATTGAACTAGTAAATATGTATAACCTCCTCTAATTTGCTAAGAAGCTACGGCTGCTTCATGTTTCTCAATCCAAACAACATAATTATCATTTGTGTAGCATATACGACACGTTTGGCGTAGCGGTCGAGTGATCGGCTTCTACGCAAACGGTCGCGGCTTCAATTTCGGCACGGGACAGACCTTTTGTGTGACCCATAAAAATTTGTTCCAATCTGGTAGTTTATGCGTGTGAGATTTCTTTTTTGTGACTGTTCCGCGATACATTTTAAAAATCCTAGTGTGGACCGAAATTTAAATAAGAAGACATTGTACTGTCTCTGCGTCATATCAATCGTCATCGTATAAGTACAATTATCAATCGCTTCTAGCAGTGATCTAGCCGTCCGTGCTATGGTTGATGACAAGGCTACCTTTTTTTTTTTTTTTGTTCCCCTGAGGAAAATGCATTAAATTGCATACCCCGGCTGTGGCGAGCCGGGGTTATGTGGGGCTCTCCTCCCCAGAAGGGGGAGGCCTACCCACTAAAAACCTCAGGGATGGCCTTCCTCAGGCATGTAGGGAGCCCCCGGGAACACCACGCCACCTCCGGGAACCCCCAGCCTCCGCTCCCCTGCCTAGAGGGGAGCCCTCCTCGGGGGAGGCTACTACCTCCCCCGGTCTCCTCCACCGACGACGCCCCCCGGCCACGGAAGGGGCGTGGTCCATCCCGGGTCGCCGTAGCAGTCGCGACTTCCTCGCGCCCGCCGGCGACCCGCGGCGGCGCCGCAGCTGTGCTACCGAGCCCGGCGCCGCCTTCTTCGAGCGGGATCGGTCATCTCCCGACCCCGCTAGGCGGCCTCCTTCTGGAGCATCACTGCTTCACAGAAGGAGGCCACAGCCCTCCAACCTCCCTCGTCCGCCAGCATTGCTGCAATCAATGCCGGCGGAAACAGATCTCGCCCGATCTCTGCGACCAAGACTCGGCGCTCGGAGGCCCACGCGGGGCACTCCGCCAGCGTGTGCTGGGCCGAGTCGAAGTCGGATGCGCAGTGGTGACAATGTGTCGATCCTCCCGTCCGATTCGACACAGATACTCACCGAAGCAGCCGTGCCCGGTGAGTATCTGAGTCAATCGCGTAGGTGACCTCCTCCTTCCCGTGGAGCCAAGCTTCGAGGTGCGGAGTACGGCACCGACGCCCCGCTGGCGCGCGCAGATCCGTAAATGGCAAGGCTACCTAGCTAACTACTATCATATGACTTAAGTTACACTACATAGTAGCAAACCGAATATTGTGGCTTAAAAAGCATCATGCATTCACCATGATAAAGACAAACGTAGCTTGAAATTAGTTTGACCTATCCATCTATTCTTAATAAAAAGCTAATATTGTTATTGATATTAACTTACTCTGCGACAATTTTGATATGTTGTTTTTTTTTAATGTCGGTCCACTCTAGCTTTTTTTATCCTGTGTCGTGGATGCAGTCACAAACATAGAAATCCTACATGCACAAACACCCGGATCGGAACAAATTTTTGTCGGTCATGCAAAATATAAGTCCCGTGCGGCGATTGAACCCGCGACCCGTTGCGTAGAAGCTACTCGATAACTCGATAAATTATAAATCACGCTAATATTAGTGTGATACTTGTTCATGTGTGCAAAGAGTCCGCGTTAAAGAGACTTCGGGACATTGGCATCTTTAATCCTAATAAATTGAAACAAAACAATTTGTTGTAGAAAAGTATTTCTTCTCTTTCAGAGCCTATATGCAAACAGAATGAAATATTGTCATCGTGTGCAAACTCGGGCTGTAGGCGTTGGAGTTGCGCTGATCCAGGCATACTTTGCATTGATCCCTCGAGATGTGAAACTGGTTGTGTTTGTGCAGAAGGCTACGTATGGGATGACAATAAACGGTGTATTCCGGAAAAAGAATGTCCTAATAGTTGTAAGATTAAGTAACTATTTTACTTATAGTTCCTCACATATGCTGTAGCTATTCGTTCTTAGATAAGCCATTTTTCTTTAATTTTTTAATTCCAATCTTTTGCCCACAGCACCGTGCAAAGAAAACCAGATACTTTCACCGTGTGTTAATAGAAATTGTCAAATAAAAACTTGCTCAAACTTAACAAATCCAGTTCGTTGCATAGAGCAAGGAACAAGAGAGTGTGTGGAGGGATGTATTTGTGCTGAGGGCTACTACCAAGATTCAGATGGAAATTGTGTTCCCCCAGAGAAATGTCCTCCATGTTAGTATGACGTATTGTTTCATTTGACATTTATTTTGTGGGTAGATTCCATTAAAAAAAATTCTCTGAGTAAATATTAATTGGAATTATTAATTGACCCGTTATCCATATATGTAATTTTAGGGTTTTTTACTCATCTCCATTTCTGAACATTGCGACAAACTCTCTTAGACGGCTTTTACGACAGACACGGGAAAAGAGGGAATCTATAAAATGTATGAAACACCTATCACCTTCAGGCTAAGGCTATCATACTGTAAATGATACAATTTCGTAAATTAATAAACAAATGGAAAAACGAATAAAAACTGTAAGTTTAATATATTTGTATAAAGTAAGTATTGTAATTTTTTTTTTGTTTTAGCACAAACTTGCAAGCGTAACGAAGTTTTCTCAACCTGCGCCAACAACTGTGGTAAAAAAAAATGCAGGGACTTAACAGGGCCTCTTATATGTTTTGATAATGAAAGGTGTGTTTCGGGCTGTGTATGCGCCGAGGGATATCTTCGTGATGATAATGGAGAGTGTATACCCATTGAAAAATGTCCAGGTAAAGTAATACATTTTTGAATAATATACAGCGGGATCATTACTAATAATTATACAACTATATACTTTGAAGAGTATTCCACATTTATACAATTTTCTATTTACAGCGACATCTTGTGACGGTGATGAGAACGCTCAATACGGCTGTAGTCTTAACTGCGGAAAGCTATGTTCAGATTTAAATAGCACAAGGCCGATATGTCCGAAGGTTTGTCCTACAATTGGGTGCGAATGCAAAGATGGCTTCTATTATGATACTACTATCAGAAAGTGTGTTCCACCAGAGAAGTGTAGTAAGTATTTAATGATGCATTACAAGACATATTTAGTTTAGCAGAGCTTTCGCACGGCGCTTATTCGCACAATGCTAATAAGCCTCATCGCATAGCATTTCAAATTAACAATTCAACTTATTAGTTGAATTGTTAATTGTTTATACTATTTAAATAGTTACACGAATTTACCTTATGAATTATATAATTATATGGAAGCCTTCCGTTTTTGCAAATATTGCGTACAAAAATGTGGAGATACATAATTTAAGATGGTATCTGGGACTATGCATTTGTATAACTATTTATATGGATATATGATGATTTGTCAATGCAGCTGGCATTGTCAACTGTGAGAAATTGCGAAATGCCAAAAGTTATTTTATACAGTTCCAGTTTCCTGCGGAGGTGACCCAAATGCTGAACCTGGTTGTGGAGCTAATTGTGGCAAGCAATGTGAAGACATTCGCAATGTCGAAGGAGAAACGACCCAATGTAGAGACTTCTGTACACTAGATGGATGTGACTGCAAGCCGGGATTTTACTTTAATTCTGAAATAAAAAGATGTGTCAGGGCTGAACAATGTCGTAAGTTTTGCTAATTTTATCCTAATTAAAAAATATAAAATAAAAACATAGAGGAATTCAGACAACAGTTTAAGTATTAGCTTTTGTATAAAAAATCATCGTTTACAACAGCTATTTTTGTTACTGGAATTATATGCTTATTAATTGTTATTTTATTTTAATTTAATTGGTTATTTTATTTTATTTTTTTCTTTAGCAATAATTTGTCAAAGAAACGAGGAATACAATGAATGCAAAAATGGCATATGCGTACGGGATAATTGTGAAGATAGAGGAAAAAATATCAAATGCCCACAGATAATAATAGATAGATGTGAACCAGGCTGCGTGTGCAGAGAGAAATATTTCAGACGAAATGGAGTCTGTGTACCCGAGGACCAATGCGATATTAGTATGCTCTTTTTTAATTTTTATCAGTATTTGGTACACTAACATACACTACACAGATATAGGTTTTATTTACTCATTTCAATTGTAGTCAATTGCTATTTAATAAGTAACAATTAAAAATTTATCGGCCTATAAATGAGAAAGAACATATAAAAAAATGTTGTCACACGATAACACTTAATAAACCTGTAGCAATAATAAAGCTATGCCAATCAATTGTTTATGCTTCTCAATTGAGAATACTTCAGAGCCAGGTCTCAAGCACCATTTCGTGCAGTTGGTCCCCGAGCCAAAAGGGTGGCGGGCGCATTGCATCGCCTGCTGCCCAATCTCGGGGGACCGAGGGATGGAGTTCGCCGCCTGTACGAGGGCGTCGTGCGATCCGTGGCCATGTATGGGGCTCCCGTGTGGTCGCAAGACTGCGCGAGGTCCCCCGCTGCAGAGCTCTGCTACGGAGCCTGCAGCGGATAATGGCCATACGGATCGTGCGAGGCTACCGTACAGTCTCGTACGAGGCGGCGACGGTTCTGGGGCGCTCCCCCCCATTCGAGATCCTGGCCGACATGTACGCGGTGCGTCGCGGCGTGTCGACCGGGGGGTCGATGGGGGGAGCGCCCTGGAACCTGCGCACGAAGTGCCTAAGCGGGAGTGGCACCGACGGATTGTGGCGGCTTGGCGTGCGCAGCTCATTACGGATCTGCGCGCGCCAGCGGGCCGTCGGTGCCGTACTCCCGCACCTCGAAGCTTGGCTCCACGGGGAGGAGGAGGTCACCTACCGATTGACTCAGATACTCACCGGGCACGGCTGCTTCGGTGAGTATCTGTGTCGAATAGGACGGGAGGGATCGACACATTGTCACCACTGCGCATCCGACCTCGATTCGGCCCAGCACACGCTGGCGGAGTGCCCCGCGTGGGCCTCCAAGCGCCGAGTCTTGGTCGCAGAGATCGGGCGAGATCTGTCTCCGCCGGCATTGATTGCGGCAATGCTGGCGGACGAGGGAGGTTGGAGGGCTGTGGCCTCCTTCTGTGAAGCAGTGATGCTCCAGAAGGAGGCCGCCGAGCGGGGTCGGGAGATGGCCGATCCCGCTCGAAGAAGGCGGCGCCGGGCTCGGTAGCACAGCTGCGGCGCCGCCGCGGGTCGCCGGTGGGCGCGAGGAAGTCGCGACTGCTACGGGCGCGGGATGGACCACGCCCCTTCCGTGGCCGGGGGGTGTCGTCGGTGGAGGAGACCGGGGGAGGTAGTGTAGCCTCCCCCGAGGAGGGCTCCCCTCTAGGCAGGGGAGCGGAGGCTGGGGGTTCCCGGAAGTGGCTTGATGTTCCCGGGGGCTCCCTACATGCCTGAGGAAGGCCATCCCTGAGGTTTTTAGGTGTATAATTATACATAATATATACAGTTACAATCTTAAATATTAATTAAAATATATGGCAAGTTTTATAAATCTAAAGCTAATTTTGAAGTATTTCTTTGTGACCGAATTCATAGCAATTCTATTCAATGCAATTCAATTTAAGTGCAAATTTAGGTGCAGCCGCTTTCAAGAGCTTTGCTGTAACTCCATCTTCACGTAGGGTCTTATTATTCTTGAGCTGCCTGAAAGCACACGTTAATCACATATAATCTGACATTCGGGATGTTTTCGGATAAGTATTGTAAGTCGCCCCTGAGGCTTGATTTCAGGTGATCGCGACGTCACGTAAAGCTCCGTCGTCAAGCGTCCGCAGAATCATTCGGTCTCAACCAACTTAGGTCATCAGACGAATGTGTCTCTGACCTCAGCTTACGTATAATTGACGTATAATTATAAAATCACAGATCTCTTGCAAATACTTTGAATCCTTAATTTCGTGCCATGGTCAATTTTATACGTTTTGCTGATAACATCGTATTCATCACTGAGACTATGGAAGAATTGTTTGGAGAACGGAACTTCAGCTCAAATCTTCAGTCAACACTGTTTTTATAGGCCTGTAGGAATCATGCACACTGGTGTAGAAATAAATTCTGAACATATATTTATTTATATATATTGATCAAACTAAATACTCACAATTAATTTTTTTTTTAGAATGTCAAGAAAACGAGATCGTATCTTCATGTGTGAATGGTGGTTGCCGAAGAAGGAAATGCGCCGATCTAAGAGAGCCCATAATTTGCGTATATCCTAGAATATGCAATGTGGGATGTATTTGCGCGAAAGGTTACCTTATGAATAACGATGGAAAATGTATCCCTGAAGAGCAGTGTAGGAAAGAATATTTCTAGAGTGGCAACGACAATCGTTCTAGCGAGTTCAGAAGGCATCAGAAAGTTCTAATTGAATTAGAACTTGGTGGAAATATTTCCATTTTTAAAAATCTGTATTGAAATTATGAAGTTTCAATAAACGTTAAAATAAACATTATGTTTTTCTTATTGTCATTATTTTAGGCGATAGACGCCCAGTGCTGGACTTAGGCCTCCACTTACCGTACTGCTAGCATCCCACATTTCCCAATGATCATCACCAAATTGTCAGTCGACCTTGTGAGGGACCTGTCAACGCTACGTTTCTCAGAATATGCTTGCTACTCTCCTGTACATCGAATATGCGAGCAATGCGGTGGGTGCGAGTGCCCACTTTAAGTTCGCAATTCAATATATTCAACATTTATAATATAATATAGTCGATCGTCATGCACGTGCCGATACATACATCGAAGTCAAAAGTCTAGACTGTAAAAGTCTAGACATAATATCCAATCTAGTAAAAACAATAGAACTAATTCGTCTTTTTCGAAAGAAAATATGGTATAATGTATCATAGATATAAAAATCTATTACATGGTTTAAACACAATTACAAAGGTGCGTAGAGTTAACTTAAGCTTGTTACGTCACCTACATCACCGAATTAGAATAATCATTTTTTAAATTACAATGACCTTTGGTAATAACAATGTAATGTATTTGCCTTTTTTTCTCCGCCGTATACCAATATCAGTATCTGCAACAAAAACGAAAAAAATAACTCATAATACCTAAATACTGTACTAAAGTTTTTTGCAAAATGAGGTTTCAGCACCTCATTTTAAAAGGCTACATTCTAATAAAAATTAGTTAAATGCAACAGTATAATGTAATTGTCTCGAACTATCTTTAAAGAAGCGAAAATTGTTTCCATATTTAAATTGAAGGATCCTATCTCTTTTGATCAATATTAAAGTTATTCATATTTGGCAGTGTTCAGGCGCTTTAAATAAATAATTTTATGTCAACAGTTTGGTTTCTAACCATCACGTACAAATAGTATGTTGTGACGTAATATTCTTGTCACTTTAGTTAGTATATATAAATTATAGTTACTTAAATAGAATAATAGGTTTGTTTAAATTGTAGTTTGTAAGATAATAGAAACACCTAACTATGTAATCAACGAAGGCACGATCAACTTTAATAAATATTAAAAGTTTCAATGCGTTTTTCTAGTTTTCACTAATTTTAAGTTATCAAAATTAAATCACAGTAAATTATAAATTTATCTAGGAACTTCTTGTTCTAACTAGTTAACACAAACTGTTACTAAGATATGGCCATACAAGGAGATCATACAATTAGTTTTCACATATAGTATCTAATATTTCCTTCGGAAATTAAAAAAAAAATAAGTCGTTCATATGCCTCGTGATAAAAATAAAAAAATATTTAAAAGTGGTTGAAATAAAATTATATTATTGTACAGATAAAGATTGTAGACATTGAATATATTAAATATTTGAAAAATGAGTTAACATGTACCTTCTCGGTTTTAATGTGAATAACATACAATTTTATATTTCAATAGTGCAAAGTCCTGAGAATTAGACGTATTTCCCGTACGTTAATCGACTTTGTATGATACAAGAATGTAAGGACAAAGGGACTTGTATTTATAATAAATGTACGGGTAAGGTACTCCCCCTTTTTGTACTATTTATATATCTATTACGGACTTTCCCATCCGGTAGCTATTGGGGATTACCCTAGACCTTAAGTGGTCGAGTATCATATTGTTTTTCTTATAACCTTACTGATAGCAATTACATTATGCAAAGTAAAATAAATATTAAATGTTCCTAGCGGGGGAGATACTTCTTATACAAAATTTATTGGGGAATACCCACCATATCTAGTTAATCACTTATAAAGGTCAAATAATACATTATTATTCTTCACAGCCTGAATGAAAATAATTACGGCATGCGAAAAAAATTTATGCTAATAACATATTATGGATTTTCCATTCCGGAGATGTCAGCGGATGATATATAATTGACACTGTAGATTAGATACTTTAGAGCAGACGTTCTCAAACAATTTTTTGATAGACCACTTTTAATATTTTGCTGGATCCAGTGGACCCCGGATTAACCATTAATATAAATTTATAAATCCCTAAATAAAGTAAAGATTAGATCTATTTGAAAAAGGTCGAGAAGCCTCGATACATTGGACTAATGGCCTAAATATGGAATATGCAAGTTTGTAAAAGTAACCGTTTTTTTAAAGTAAAAGTCGCTAAACTTCTTAAAGATAGATATTGAGAAGTCAATTCAACATTTTAGTTCTTCACTGTCGAGACCAAATTCGCTTACGCCCAATGTAGATCCCCGCCGAGTCTCTCGTGGACCCCTGGGGGTCCACGAGACCGAGACCTGACCACTTTGGGTTACCAAGCTAATTCTAATGAAAGAAGAGATGTGTGTAATATTTACTGCTTACAAGGATAAAAAACACCTTACCAATGACAATTCAGTTGGAATATACTCTGTACTTAATATAACAATACAGTCACGTGTCACAATTCACTTGTTACCTTGAGACAACAATTATGTCGCTCGCAATAGTATCGCTTTACGTAGTGCAAATGTACAGTTTGAACTGTTACTAACCTTACATTGAGATGTTGTTACCAAAACAAATAACATTTTTATATTTTATATTTAGGAAAAAACAAGTGAAACTTATATATATATAACTCAATTCCATATTATTAATCTCAGCTTAAAAGTAACTTGTAGGTAATGTGGTTACTTTTCTTTATATTGATAACATATCACATTATATTAAACTATTACCATGATATCATTTTGATGAAGAATATTATCTCTAAATATGTTTATAGAAAGTTATGGCCTCACTCTGAGAAACAAAGGAGATTAGATTACAAACTAATTACATGCGTGAAAAACATTGCTCATTACTATGTATACAAACTAACATTTACAAAATCTTTCATAATGATGTTATATTTGCTCTTGGATTATATCTAAGAAAACATATTTTTAAATAGAAGTGTTTATAGTATGCAGTCTTTTTCAAGCTAGGTCGTTTAATGTTTTGAAGATGCTCTTACCTGGTTTCCTTATTTACTATCAAATGCTTAAAGTTTCCATGGAAACAAAATTAATTCATACCATTCTCATTTACACAAGTATTAATTTTATGTGTATTCTATTTATTTTATGTTGACAAAGCAAATGACAACATCGCTCTGTTGTCATTTGCTTTGTTGTTGTGCGATATTAATGATAAAGTTAAGAGCAACTATTCTATTGAATCTGTACACACAGAAAACTGTTTATTAATCAAAATTTTTTTATACATATAAAACGATGAATCTTATATTATGATAAGATTTAATTTAAAAGCTCTATGAGAACTGTATTGTTGATATGTTTTATACGAGATTTACACATCAATACTTAGCTGTATAATTATTTATTACTGAATAATGCCGACGTCAAAATCTTATGTCATACAAAATTTGCCCTATATTTACGTAAAACTTACGTAACACGTGTAGTATTCTACAAATATAAGCCGGCTCCGATAGAGGTAACCTTTGTTGTTTACTTGCTTGACATTGTAAACCAAAATTTAGTTCTATTTACGTTTATTGGTTTGCAGTTAATACATAAGTAAGTATGGTTGTTGTGATGTAAGAAACAAAATTGATACAATAAAGCCAACAACGGGATCCAAATTGTCTCTAGTCCATCGGCAAGCCCGACTTTAGTCACAATTGCATTGAGATGCCGAGTCCACTCCTGTTCTCGGACAAAGCCAAATGCTATATCTTGTGAGAGAGAATTTGTATTAATACGAAAACGAAGCTATCGCACATGTATACATACCTAAAGCCGAGGAGGGGCGCTAATCACAATAAAATTTATCTACGAAATTTACCAAGTTATGTGCTTCTCTGTACCTAATTTTTACACAAGATTTGTTACTAAATACATGATAATGGTAGCTGCCACATTTCTGTAGTGACTAGACAGTGTCTCAAAGAATCTGAGGTTCCTTCACTGATCTGCCCTTATTTCAACTTAAATATAATTGAGTACCTATATATCTACTTCCGGTGTCGATGAATACCTGGAAATTGCATCAAAGGATGACTAGAAAACCCACCAGGATTCATCAGCAAACTAATCGGTCAATCAAATATCATTTGCCAGCAGTTTTAGGTAGCAGTACGAAATAACAAGAGAGCGTGTTTTACATTTAGACATCCGTAATTTAATTAACGCAAATACGTATTCAAATGCCAAATTCAAGTTTCCACATATAGCAATTAAGGTAGGAAATTAATTTCATTTTATTATAATTTGAAAGCTAATGAAATTAACTTTCATATATAATACGTCAATCCATAATTCAGTAAGCCGAAATTCTAAAAAGATGTTTGAGCAACACAAAAACAAATGATTCCAGTATACTACTCGTGAGTGTCTGATTGTTTACTAATTAATTACCCGTTAGTTATTTATCAAAAAAGTATATTGTAAGATTTCAATTTTACTTCTTTTTATTTTTTGTACATCATGCCACCTACGCCTTACAACAACATTGATACAACGACAACATGAAGATGAAAATAACAGTGTATTTTTTCCTCTACAGTTGTAACAATTGCACTAATTAATATGTATTCGACAATATGTTTCAAGTTCAATAATAAATTAAATTGTTAACAAATGTTTGTTTAAAATATGTTTTAGGTATGATGAATATTAATTAACAAAACATATTTTATTTTCCTTTTACCTGTAACAGTTTAATAGAGATTGAAGACGGGAATTTGTAATAGAAATTGAGAATTGAGTACGGAAGGAAGAGTAAAGATAAAAGGGATGAGCAGAGTTATTCATATTTTATAGAAAGAAAAAAGGAGTAATTGAATTCAAATTGAAATAATTAATAGAATGACAAAAAATATAAATAAAGACTTTTTATAATTCTTCTTTGGATGAAGATATTTTACTGTCAAATGAAAAAGAATCGTGAAGAAAGAAACACTAAAAAAAGCGACCAGCCGTCTTACCTTTGCTGTCAAAATAAGACGCAATCACGGGATGTACCATATGCAGAAACAAGCATGTACAGAAATCTTTGTCACTAATAAACTAATAACACTCGTGAATTGTTCAGGATGCAATTAGCGCGCATTAGTTTAATACCAAATCGAAATTCTTTTAAACTATTCCATACATAAAAGTTATTGTTTTTGTTAATATTCTTCTGCGTAATATTTTATTTTGAGGTACAAGTACCTTTGTAGCTAAGAGTTCATTTTATAATTTCACTTAAGTTACATTATTTAATGAATGTGCATATTTTGTGAATTTGTTGTAACGTGTAAAGGAAGATAGGTTCAGACAATTTATATGAGGCCATCTTCTAATTGTCAACTCTGTAAAAATATAGGGAGAAAAAAATTGGCCTTGCTTGTTTTCTTGTTAATTCTTTCCAGTAGTTCTCCTGCCGTAGACTTGTAAACCAATGGTTTAGTATCTTTGACGTGAAAAGGTGACTGTGAAAAATATATTATAAAAATAAATTATTGATTTGATAGATTTTTCTATAACAAACTTTTAAGACTGGAAGAAAAATAATGTAATTTATTTGTTCTATAATATGCGACAAAGTGTTTACAAAACCTTCAAAATAAAAAATTGTAATAGAGAGAAGATTATTTTATTTGCGATTGCCATTTTACGTTCCGAGTCTATATCTACTTACTAAAAGTACATAGGTTATGTATGAGTAAAACAAATCATGTTATATGTATATAAATATTTTTGGTATTTAGAACTGGTGTATCTGAAGATTATAGATAACATATTAAGCGATTAATTACAATGTTGATAAAGATAGTCAGTAGTAGTATTTATTAGGATGGCACACAATAAATAAAATAATATATATTCATTTTATTTTCTTCTTGTCTTTCTTCTTCTATTAATATTTTGTTTACAAATTACATTGGTATAAATTCCCAAGGCTCTGTTATCGACTCAAAAATTATAATATTACTAGTGGCCCATTATTTTGTCCTTTATCTAATGATTAGAAAAGGACACTGCCACTGAGGTATCGCAAAACTCATTGTCTCTAATTCGTTTTTCACTCAGGAAATATGCAAAGTGCGAATAAAAACAGTACTACTTATCTTGAATCGATGCTGACCAAATCAATGAATGGATTTCACTAAGCAATGTAAAGCTTGCATACAGCAGAACAAACAAAACAGTGCGAATAAAATACGAGTTAAAAACTATTTTTTACAACTTTAATAAAGTAAAAATTCAAAGCAAGAAAAAATATTAATATTCGATTTAAATAAATAGTTTTGAAAAATGCATTGGACCTTTCTCCAAAATTGTTCTTAAAAAAAGATATTAGATTGACTTTTCAAGATAAAGAACAAATGTACTATATTTTCATCTAATACATCTATATATATATATATATATATATAAAGATTATAAATATAAAGACATATATATACTTATATCTTTCCATAAATCAATGACACACAAAACAATCGCCAAAAAATATTTTGAAACTGTATTAATCTAACTAAATATTTAAATTATCTCTATTGTCTAGCATCATACATTTGATGGACGTAAAATAAGTAAATAATATGTTTGGAGCACATATTATTTTTATTGTTTCAACAAGTGCAGACACTCATATAAAAGAGCTGGTAACATAAGGCAACGAGGCATTTAGTTGATAGCTATGTCGAAGTTTTTATATTTGTATGCCTTTCTGGCTTGCGTTGGCGTGTCACTCTCAGGTAATTAATTATTTATCTTTGTAGTCATAAAAAATATATTGCAATAAACAGTAGTTAGTTCGTTTTTGTATGGTTTGTTATGGTAATAATGACATGCTTCTTGTAAGCAGTGGGTCCTTCAGAAATAATGTTTTCGGTTCTATTTAACCAAAGAATGTATTTTATTTTATTGTCTTGTTTTCTCTTCTTACTATTTTTTGTACTTTTTGGTACTTTTTCTTGGTGATTTTATTATGTTTCTGATTAAAAATGGTGACAGGTAAGACATTTAGTATTTTGCTATGCACGTCCATTAATCATTTATCTTAGCTTCTATTTATGGCTTCACTTACAAATTATAATCATATTTGATGAACAACTATTGTTTAATGAAATTATAACTTTACTTTACCAAATAACAAATAAAATTCTTTCTAAGAGAGGCTAAAATATAGACTCTTGTTGAGACCTAACGACCATAATTTTATTGTCTCAGTTCTTATTTTTTACCTTAACAACTTACCTAACGCCAACGGTGATGTTAGCTTGGGACAATTCTAATGCTTTATCTTTTTTATATACTATTATTATTTTTTCTAATATGGTTATTTTAATATTTTGTTTTTATTTAAACGTTAGGACATTTTACCAAACAATTTAATATGATATATTGTATGAAATATTTGTTGCCCTGCCCTGAACTATTTTCAAAATATTTATATTCAAGTCTTAATATTTTGAAATATCGAAGTATAATTACATATTAAATGTCATAGCATCAGTCACACATAAAACATTATGTATTCATTAGCTGAACTCTAAAGCCTACTTGTCGTTAAAATCAAGTTACTCAAAATATATATCTGTCCTACGAGTAATAGTAAAAATTCACGTAATTATTGACCTTTAAACATTATTGAACATTAAAATAATACGCAGTTATAGACATTTTAAGAATAAAAAAACCATCTATATAAACAGACCATATTGTTATGTTTAAAGATTGTAAAAATCTTACTCTGGCATTATTGGCGCTTTTAAATTTCTTGTGCTTAACTTGCTCAGATGGACTTTTGCTTATTTTGCTATAATGGTTATACTCTGTTTCTATGGAGAACATAATCATTTCTTACAATTGTAATGCATAAATAATGCTAGAGGAGAATTTTATTGTCTTATTAAAGGGTGATAGAGTTCAGCAGTAGGCCAAACACAATGTTTTTAATGTTGATAATTGATTATATTTTCAGGAGTAAAATGTCAAAGTGACGAAACAAGTGTTGCTAAGGACGACTCAAACAGCATACGTCCAATAAGTAAGTATGAATATATGAAAATATATTAAATTATATTTTCATTTTTATTTTATATTATAATTTTAAATGTTCATGTACACATTTAAAGTACTTAAAGTGTAATAAAAATAACGACTATTCGAATAATAAGTTCACTTGAAAGTCTTTGCATATTTTTGACAAAATCATTAATAACTGATAGTAATTATCTTAAAAATTAAATTAAAATATAGTACAGTAATGTATAGGTTACTTTTAACTAACGCAATTTTTAAATTTATTTTGTTCATTTGTTTGTCAATTGTTAAAGTGTTTTGCCATTTGTTAAATTAGATAGATTTTAGTAAATTAAAAAATATATATATATATATTATTAGTACTTATCATCGGATAATCGAGATCGGATAATCGGATGCATATTTACCTAAAGTTAATTTTTGGCTCACAATTATGGAAGCGGCTTTTTAAATACATTTTGTTAAATAAAAATCCCGGGAAAATACGGGACTGCAAATTTAACGTAGTCATATTGTTTTGAAAATTACTAAATTAGCACGTGGTATTTATTTTCAAAAGACGTGCATATACATATTTACATGAAGTTTAGTTTCAGTTCCCCGTGCGATTTATGAATGTACGATTTATAACATGAAGAGTGTTATACGAAAGTAGTGAGCTAGTTTGACTAAAACAATAATCAGTTAAATAATTGAATAAAAAACAATAAAATAAAAAGCCGTTTCCATACTTTGTCTTAAACTAACTTTAGGTAAATATGCATCCGATTATCCGATCTCTACTTATCACTCATACATTTTGATTGAATCTCTGTTAACCTTTGTTTATTACTATAAATGATTTTAGTCATTCGTTAATATACAAAAGCACATATAATCAAGAGTTAAAACTGTAGTAATTTAATTACATTGATAGCACAAGGGGTAGCGAATAGGAGCCTGCCATTAACATAATTAACCCATCACTAATTACTATTTTTTAATATATCTTGTACCTACCTTCCCATTCTAATCTTTTGGTTTGTTTTCCTCGTCTTAGTTATTTTTCTGGCACTCATATTTTCATTGTGACTGTTACATCATTGTATCGTGAGTCTACCTCATATCAGCAAATTTCAAACTTTACAATAGCAACGAGAGCATCAGAGATCATAAATATCTCAAACACGAAATCAACCGCAAATTATATATGCATTGAATTTAAATTGATGAGTACCTTCTTAATGATATTGTATGATTCTCTTTGAATGTTTTTTTATTTGCTTGCAGAATTGTGTTCTAGGGCAAATGAGGAACTTGTGTTATGTCCTGCCAGGTGTCCTTTCAAAACCTGCGGCATTGATGATACGCTAATCGACTGTATACCTGGACCAGTTCTTGGAGATCCAGATTGTCCACCTAACGCATGTCAATGCAAAAATGGATTCTTCAGGGACAACAAAGGCGAATGTGTCCGATGGGAGGAATGTCGTTAGTAATTTTGCTTTTTTTCCATCAGAATAGTTTTTGGCTCTTATCTTTCTAGTCAAAATTCATCGTGGGAATTGTAAAAATATTAAAATCCCCATTAGCATTAAATCTCGAAAGATTTTTCCTGTTGTAAAGCTTTCAAACTTAGATCTTCAAATTCGTTCGATACAGTAAGAAATCAATACTGGAGCACAGGGATTGCACTTTCCATATTAGTCTTTAAACGAAATGTTATAATTAGTTTTAAGATTGACGATAAATTAGTAGTAGTACGCTAGCGACTTCCCTGCCGTGGATTAATCAAATGTCTGTACGCTGTTTATAGTCCTATAGATTTGTAATGGCAAATTTATCGTAAAAAGTTGCCAATTTAAGTGGATATTGTTAGAAAAAAGATAATTTTGACTCATGATTTTTGATTTTTTATAATATCGCATTTTATATTATACCTGATAAACCGATAGTTTATAAAATCACATGATTGTCCATCTGTCTGTCAGTTTGTCAATACTCTTTTTTTTTCAGGAATACTTGAGTGTATTAAGTAAAAATTAATATTTCTTCAGTCTCTTATACCAGTCATCAAAAAACCAAAATTCTAAGTTAACGCAAATATAAGGCCTTTTATGCTTTTATGGTTTATTTTCATATATGTAAGGTAATCAAAACCTATAGGGTACTTCTCGTTGACCTAATATCTGACCTGATATTTGCCATGAAGCAACGTCATGTAGTACAAGGAAAGGAAAAAATTTGATGAACCACTTTTCGCAAGTCCGACTCACATTTGCCGGGTCTTTTCTTATGTTTTGTATACCGTCATTCTCATTTTCATGCTACAAAGCTATCAATAATAATACATTTGATATAATTAATTATATACATAATGAATTATAGACTAATATACATATATTGACATAATGAATTAAAATTTCTATTAAAAATGTTCTAGCGACATTATTTTTCATCATATAGAAACTTCTGATTTTTTAAGTATCTTTAATTAAAATTATGTCATTCAAAACCATTCAATGAAAGTTAAGAAACACATTTTATATTATTGCACGTGTAAATATTTTTATGTTACGTATATGATTGAAGCTTTATAAAAAATATGTGCCAATTGAACGTGCACTTATATATATTTCCAATTAACAAAACGGTAAATAGACGCCATAGATTATTGACTCCTAATTTCAATAAATTTGCCAGACATTAATTACTTATCAAATGAAATAGTGAACACATAAGTTTGTTTAAAAATAGGTAGTTTAGAAATATATTTAGAAAGTAACTAACTTTAAAATTACATGATTGAGATAGAATATTAATGTAAAAATGCTAATACAGGTAAAATAATAAGGAAAAAGATAAAATTAACGTTACCTATGTGAAACAAAAATGTTTAATATCACCTTTGTCAATATTATTTTAAAGCAAATAAAAAGAAACATGTTTGCCACTCTATTATATAAACACACCACTATATAGTTTCAGGTGTAGTGCTATAATAATAAAATCATAATAATAATATAAACCGCAATGAATACATTAACCATACCATTTAGAATGACTTAATTTTAACCTCAAGCTCTTTAGACTTGATTTTATTAAACGAATATGAATATCATTTTGACATATTAACAAATTTTTTACGTGATTGTATCAGATCTTATCTGATTATGCTGTGTTTACTTGATAGTACGTAAGTAACAATATGTATTATTTTTTTAGCAAAATGCACAAATCCTAATGAGGAATATGATCCATGTGATAACCCTTGTCCAATAAAGAATTGTGACTTCGATGCTACCGTTGTAAAATGCAAAGCTCCGCCCAAGCTTGGTGACCCTGAATGTATCGCTAGATGTCGCTGTAAGGATGGCTTCCTCAGAAACGCCAAAGGCATTTGCATACCAAAGGATAAATGTCGTGAGTATTTTACAGCAAAATTCAGCTAACTTCTTTTTCACCATAAAGTGAGAGCAGACGAAATATTTATAATATTATATAATATGTGAATGAAAATATATAAGAAAAAAATATAACACATTCACACTTAGGACTTCTTGATCTTTATTGTTTTTTACAATTTTCTTATATTAGCTTTATTCTATGCTGAACAACCAAGCGAACCAAGTCAAGTTACGTTAATAATAGTGTAACTATAATGAGATCATCTGAGAATCACTATAAACAAATTGAAATAACGTGTTTCTTCTAGCATCTAATGGTTAAACTTGCCAAAGTCGTCCCTTTGCACCGAAAATCATATAAAATCATTCAATCAAATTTTCAAATAATTTTTATTTTAGCATGTAATGGTGATGAAAACGCTACAAGGGGCTGCGGCTCCAATTGTGGAAAACTTTGTTCTGATGTAGGCAGGCAATCGCCCGGTATATGCCCGCTATTCTGCCTGCTTAACGGATGCGAATGCAAAAAAGGATACTATTATGACAGTAACTTGAAGAAATGTGTACTACCCAGACAATGCAGTTAGTAACTTGATTCTATTAAGGCTACATACATAATTAATTTGTAGATATTTAGGTATTTCTGACTGATTAATTTAGTACTAATATACAATGAGTTTTTATATTGGATACTTTGGTACTAACACATTTAAATCGTAATAAACAAAAGATAAGTTTTTAATTACAATTTTGTGGCTAAACTACATAATTATAACATAACATTCAAACTTGTAGCACCAGTATGTAAGCAAAATGAAGTTTATTCCACTTGCGCAAATGGTGGTTGTAGAAGAAGAAAGTGTTCGGATGTAGGAATCCTTTGCATAGATCCAGTAAAATGCAAAGGTGGATGCATATGCAAAAAAGGCTACGTTCAGGATGCCAATGGTGTATGCATTTCTGAAGATCAGTGCAAAAATGGTAAATATAACTTCATTTAATTGGATTTGCTCATTTCATGAATAGCATTTTGACTTTTCAAATAGTATCTACGATAATAAATCTTAAGACTAAATAAATTTCATACTTAACGTTAAAGCACATTATCATAGAAACAGTAGGCACAATATAATAACCGACGTGTGGTTAAATCATAGACAAAGAAATAAATTTCGGAATTATTAGAATTAGTTGCCTGACCAATTAGTTAAGACAATTATTGTGATAAAAATAATATATATTCAATTTCCTTTTATAGTATCATGTGGTGGAGACCCAAATGCTCAGCCTGGCTGCGGAGTGAATTGTGGCAAGAAATGTTCAGACGTAGGACTCACCGGTCCATTCGCATGCCCGAAAATTTGTAAAATTGATGGCTGTGACTGCAAAGACGGGTTCTATTTGGATAGTAGTAGCGGAAAGTGTGTCAGGGCTAATGAATGTAGTAAGTATTGTCGAGGTATAATAATAGCTTTGTTGTTAGATAAAAGTTGTTGATTTAAATTTGTTAATTTGAAAATGGATCCATATCCGAATATATTATTATTTCTTCAATAATAGATATAGATTGTAATCTAGGAACGAGTACTGGATTTCTGAAGTAAATCTTATATTTTCAAAAGAATCAATTACATAACATGATTCGGATGACAAATAAAACATCCCAAGCACCTGAATCGTAACAATGCTGTTTTCTTGTTGTTGAGAGAAAAAAATGAGATTAGTTCTCAAATGGTCAGCTATGTTTTGTTAAATGTGTAATTCTTATTGATTACATTTCTATAAATAAATATAATTGGTTACTTACTTTTATGTGTTTGTTATTTTATACTTACGATTATGGTTATGGTTTGAATTTACTTTATTGTCATTTTTCAGAAACATGTAATGGAGATCCGAATGCAGAACCTGGATGTGGATTAAACTGTGACCGGAAATGTTCAGACATAGGTCGTCCTATACCGCAAGCCTGCCCTTCAGCTTGTAGGCTTGACGGTTGTGATTGCAAAAATGGATTCTATTTTGACGACACAAAGGGAAGATGTGTTCCTGCTAATCAATGTAGTAAGTGTTGTTGATTTGTCAAGACAGTATTTGTTATATGTTTCAACGATATTCGAGATAGCCTTAAGCAAGTAAAATTAGGCAACTGCAGAGCACATAAAAGTTCAGTACGAATTTGTATCTATGTTTGTAATCATAGATATATACTCGTATTATTATAATCTTATACCGCATATTAATTATATCACCGCAATACCATTCCATCATAAACAAGTATTGCTTGAGTAATTTGAGTAATTATAATTATATCGATTTTGTTCAAAAATTACTAAGATGTCATCTACATTGGCTCTAGATATACTTAATGATATTAAAAGAGAATGTTTAAAGCCCCTACAGCCTACTGTAATATTAATTCGTAAAGTCGCATTTTTCCTTTTCATATCTTGTCCGATCCGAATGTCCTGACAGATTTACTCGAGTAAGGGATATTTTTGAGGTAATACCTAGTCAAAAGAAATCCACTAAGTTCATTTATCTGCAAGACTGAGAACCTTCCTCAGTTCTCGCATTCTAGATAAGGTTTAAAGCTAAATACAACTATCTGTGGCTTCAGCATAGGTCTGTCAAAAGCAAAATTACGCGATAATATTTACATTTTATGAGAAAAATGAACAAATGATCTAGAAGAATTATTAAATAAAAAAATAAAACGACTAAAATGACGATGTAATGATGGATATTCGTGTTGTAGTTAAGTTGTAATAGTTGACTCAATGTTGTGTTTCTCTTGCAGCACCAGTCTGCAGAGCCAATGAAGTAGTTTCAAACTGCGCTAATGGTGGTTGCCGAAGACGCAAGTGCACAGATTTAGACAAACCAATTCTCTGTATAGACCCAATTGAATGTGTACCTGGTTGTATATGTGCTTCTGGTTACTATCAAGATCCGGATGGACGCTGTATATCCGAAGCAGAATGTAGAAATTCAAGTGAGTGATAAAATATTATGAATTTTATTTGATACATGAATAAATTCTGTTAAATCATTACTTGCAGTCAGGGCATATGTAAGTTTGTTCGCCACCTTAGTTTATAATCATAGCACATATCGCTACACCCGATCCAGTTGTACGAGCCTACCTTAAGTTACCTATCTACTCTTAGGCAATCCTTTTTTTTTAGAGGGGTAATGCATTATGCACCGTGACACCGCGCTGGCTAGGCGCGGCCGTGTGTGGGGCTCTCCGGTCTGACAGGACCGGCCTACCCACTAAAACTCCCCTGATTTCTCTAGGCCCATGCGGGGCACATGGCGGGGTACGCTTTCGCGATTCTACCGCCATGAGCTCCGGGGCCGGCGCGACCTAGGTCTGGTCAAGCTAACGCCAAGGGAGGGACTGTCTGAGAACCCCTGGACAATCCCCAGACGGAGAGACATCACCACGGCGTGCGCGGTGGCCAGCCTCGCGGTAGGGTCATTAGGCGAGCACCGCTCTTGCGTGTGCCCGTCTTCTCCTACCTATCCGTCTGCGGTGGAGAGGAGCGGCCTCGACATCCTCCTACCGCTCCCTCCTTCTGCGAGATGACGTTCTCGTAAAAGGAGGCGACAGCCTCCCATTCCGCCTCGCCGCGGAGCATGGCCACGACCACGCTTGGCATCGAGAGGTCGTTGCGTCCCAACGCAGCGAAAAGGTCGCTGCGCTGTTGCTGCCACGCCGAGCACACAGCCAGCGTGTGCCCGGACGTGTCGTCGGGAGCGCCGCAGTGGTGACACTGCGGCGTTTCTTCCCGACGTGCGACCCGGTGCAGGTAGTTACCGAAACAACCATGTCCGGTCAGTACCTGCACCATGACTCTTAGCCAACCCAAGTGACTCGGTGCGTATTGGTTGAATTCACATAAACATTTGAAATTTTGTGCAAGTGTATGCAAGTTGCCTCACGATGCTTTTCTTTGCCATAAGAGCGTCAAATAAATAAAGGTACACATGATAGTCAAATAATTAAAAATAGAAGGCAGTTCCTGAAAAAATAGCGATACTGACGCTCTATTGTAGCACGATAAAATGAATGAAACAATAATTTCTATGAAATAAAAAACAAAACCTGTTACTATACGCTTATTCAAATTTCACTTATAATTCCATGTTACCTCTTTTGTAGAGACCATAAAAAAATGATATTAATCGTTGCGTTAAATCTAGTGTAATTTAATTTAATTATATGCTACACTAGTGAACCGGCATCCGAAAGGTTTTCATTTCATTTCTGTGTTACAGCTTACCCTGCCTACCCCTGCTTCAAATAAAGAAGCAATATAAAATCTACAAATTTTTTACACCGAACTTTATCTTCATTACAGCAACTGTATGCAAAGCAAACGAAGTGTTGTCAAGCTGTGCTAATGGAGGCTGCCGTAAGAGAAAGTGTGAAGACGTAGATGGTCCAATTCTATGCATTGACCCAATAGAATGCAAGTCTGGTTGTATATGTGCAGAAGGCTATTACCAAGATTCCAATGGTCGTTGTATATCTGAAGCGGAATGTAGAGCTACATGTAAGTTTTGTTTATTTCTTTATTATTGACGGGAAAACAAGTAAGAAATGAAAAGTGAATTGGAACCGACTTGATTCACGTCGCGCTGCGTGCCGGATGTATTTGTTGATACGTATGTTGCACGATACTCGAATAAGACAGCATGTAGTTCGTAGGTGATTCGCTAATGAAGGGACATGCCTCCAAATAGCGTATGGCCATTTGTATTTGGGAAACACGGGGAATTACTAATTTATATTTTTGATTGTAAAAGATTATAAACATGCTCCATTAAACGAGATAGCAACACAGCACCGCTTAATTCAAGATTTGAAATAGTGAGTTTTTGTTTTATAATTGCTACACGAGACTTGGCATCTACAAGTTGAACCAAGGTACTTCCATTGGAGTTGACACCACGGAGATAGATACAAGCCGCATATCCACGTTCGAGCGCATCACCGTGCAATTGAACATAAATCGGTTAGTTGTTAGTATAGTATTTGAATAAACGACAAATGCATTATTCAAATAATGCCGTTATTTGTAAAAAATGTATGAGGGTATAAAACTACAACTGCGGAAAATTCGAAATTTAAATCGTAATGAAACCACTATTAATTATTACAAATAACCGTTAATTATAACGATACATACGCTACACTTCCCGCGTCGGCACTCGCTTACGCCTTTGTCTAGTGACCAGTTCACCATATATACTTTTATTTTCCCGCCTTTTCATTTTAGTCAGTAACAGTGGCGCCAGATCCACCGTTGCATAATTTTTAATAAAATCAAATACCTTTTAACTTCAGAAGTGCTCGACTTAATAAGCGATAATTTTTTTTTTAATAAAATAATTATCAGAACATTCGGTCATCCTAAGTTTTGCCTCCTGGTATACACCTAAATAGTAAACTAACATTCGAGTAAGTAGGCGTTATATAATTATAGACAAGTAAGGCGAAATTACGAATACTTTACTTTGATACTTACGGTTACTTTGATAATTTGACATTTTACTTTGGCATAATAGATATGTCATAGATTTGAAAATTAAACTTAAAACTTATTACGATCTGTAAAGCAATATTGAAATATTACATCTCTCTACATATATACATCTATTGTATCTAAAATAGACTGTTCTCAGTCTAACCTCGGTCTTTTCCTCGTTTATTTTTCTTATTGTAATTTTTCATTATTATTTTACTTACTACTTTGCCAAGAATTGTATTTCTCTTATTATTTTATAGTACACAACTATACGAGGTTCATACACTGAACTGATTTTTATTACTTACTATTTTTGTATCTTTGTAAAATGACTTAAGCAGAATATTTGGTGTGAAAAAACTTGCTTTTGATTTGTTCCATCGGTTAGTTCTCCTAAATATTATTAAATATTTTATCAGAGTATATAAGACAGGTTTAGGACAAATATCATTTACCAAGAACTTTATTAAGCGTGTAAATGTATTAGGTGACTATATTTTAATGATTGACATTAATCCCTAATTTTTAGTACCATGTGAGGGTGACGTCAATGCTGTACCTGGTTGTGGCAATAATTGTGGCAAGCGTTGTTCTGATTTGGCCAGAAGTAGTAACACTCCGCCTATATGCACCGCAGAATGCCGACTAAATGGCTGCGACTGTAGGGATGGATATTATTATGACGACAATCGTAAACGATGCGTGATACCAAATGAATGCAGTAAGTTCTAGATTTATAGCATAATACCATTAATTTTATTTGTATAATAATAAATGATATATATGAGGATGTAGTTGGAAATTGTGTAACAATTTTATAATGCCTATCATTGTAAGATTAGCAGGTATAAGTAAATAAGATGATCTCCAGATTTTGTTGTCTCAAATAAATAACATAACAAATAGTTCAAATTTCCGAGACAAGCAAGCTTATAATTTTTTGTCAATGAATTCTTATCCAAGTGCCTAAAATATGTCAAATTTTGATTTCGTACTAGATTTCTATTGTCCCTTGTTACAGCTCCAGCTTGCCGTGCTAACGAAGTATTATCAGACTGTGCCAATGGTGGATGTCGAAGAAGAAGATGTTCCGACCCAGGCGTAGTGTGCATAGATCCAAAAATGTGCTTACCAGGATGTATTTGCGTTGATGGCTACGTTTTAGACCAAAATGGAATATGTGTAGCAGAATCTCAATGTCCCTCAAAAATAAGCACACTAGATAATTAAATAATATAATACGAACGGTAGACATTAGTTCTTGGAGGGTTATTTTTTTTTACTTTTGATTAATTGTCAATTAAATTAACATTATAATGATGTTTATATGTATACAATATTGTCGCCTATAACTGTGTTATGCTTTATCTATCTTCCTTATTTCGTGTAATTAAACATTTCAAATAAATACCACTGCTTTTTTGTAATAATTTTGTATGAAATTATTATGTCAATGATTGTCGAACACAGGTAATAACCCAATATCACCTATGCATTCATTATTTTAAATAAAATATTAAGATCAAAAGACACTGTAGTTAAAAAAAATTACATGATCTGTTAGCTGCGGAAGTTACCGCAATTCCAAAACTAATGAAATAATAAATTATTAAGTTTCATCATATTTTTCCCCTGTTTTATATAATATCTGAATACTTTACATATTACTTTATACATTACTTCATGTTTTATTGTCATATATACACGATTTTGATTTATGTATATATTTGGCTTTTCACAGCGACATGTCCCCGCGCAAACCAAACGTACGATCCGCGATGTGCCACTGCAGGATGTCGTAGAAGAAAATGCACAGATTTGAACGTCAACATTCAACTGCTTTGTCGTCCCGTGTTCCTTTGTCTACCTGGGTGTAGGTGTGCTGATGGCTTTCTCCTGAATGATAAAGGAAATTGTGTTCTAGAAACAGACTGTGGAGTTAAAGGTGAATACTATGTACTAAATTTAGAAATTTACTAATCAATTTCTTTATAAATAAAATATTATCTATTATCACTCAGTATAATTATGATTATACTAATGAGAAAATAATATAAATAGATAATAATGCTTTTTGTTCAGTTTATTCGTTTTATAGATGTATTATATTATTTAAATTATGAATATTCCATGAAAATTGCTGTTACCTTATATTAATACCTTTATCATTTTTTGTGTTTATGTCAATTTTAATATTTAGTATAGTTGATTTAAATTGAACTGACATTTAGTAACTTAATTGATCTTGTGATTTGAATATATTTAATACTTAAATGAAATATTAATGTTTGCTTTTAGATTAGTTAACAAAAATAACATATATGACCATTGACCAACAATTGTAACGAAAGTGGGGATCTCTTTCAGGCCTGTGCCACATTTGTAACTGGATTTTACAGATGTTTACAACTTAAATTAGAAATTATTAATGATATATTTTACTACGAGTAAAAGGATAAATACACACAACTAACAATAGTTAAAAAGTTTATACTTCTGTATACAGCTTTATTCCAAAAAAACGATATAATAAATTGAAATGAATTACTAGTTATACAATCTACCATGCTTTAACAAATAAAGGTATTAATTGGTACATTGTGAAGTAATTATTTTGTTGTTTAAAATAAAACTTCGTAGTGTCTGTAAGTATTTTCCCATTTCAGTTTCTTGCGGTGGAGATGACAATGCTGAGCCTGGATGCGGATCTTATTGTGACACTCAGTGCACAGACATTGGCAGGCTTGACACGGAACGAAGTCAATGTCGTGACTTTTGCACTCTTGATGGTTGTGATTGCAAGCCTGGTTTGTTCTACGATGCAAATATACGAAAATGTGTTATACCTGAGGCGTGTAGTAAGTTACCTATTTATTTGTTTAATTATTATTTCATCGCCAAAATAGTTGTAGTTTTGTAAACGTATTGACGTTCTTTTTCACAGGTGTAAGAGGTGGATGTGCCGCTAGTAATTCTGAACAGCTAACTTTATTGAGAAAAGGCAATTACCGTCTTACCAGTAACATTTTTTATGTGAGTTTGTTAATCAATGACATCAAATTGACTGTTCAAATTTAACTTAATATAAAAAAATATACACAAAATTAATTAATTAAAGCAATATATTTGACAAAAAGATAACTTTGTATTTTCTGATTTCAGCAAATGGCGTTTAAAAATCCAGGAGTTAATTTCGCGGTATCCGCATTTTCTCTTATATTCCCCTTGGTATATCTGTTCCTATTTTCTTCAGGGGAAACGTTTTTGCGACTTACATATCATATGAATCTACGTGGAAAACAACAGGTATAACTGTAATATTACAATTATTTAAAGTTTAAAAATATAGTCCTTATTTTTTGAAGGCCTACGCTAAAGGCACCGATGGCTATGTTCAGCTTTACCGTGAGTGTGTTTGTGGAAGGCGCACGAATGTAGGTTCGACACCTTGCCTGCTAGTAAGGAGTTGAACCTTAGTCGAATTTTATAGTCCTAAATGAACTAACATTTCTAAACAAATTACTTATTAATTAATTTACTTACAAATTTTCAGATAAGATGTGCTTTTCCGATTTTCCTGGAATCTCTAAAACCTGGTCAAGGCCTCCAATTAGACATTGCTTCAAAGATATACGTGCAGGATAGATATCAACTTACTGCAGCTTTTAAAAATGATTTGGCCAATTTCAAGGCTGAGGCACAAACAATTAATTTTAGACAAGCGAGTAACGCCGCAAACACCATTAATAGCTGGGTATGTAATAATAATTAACATTAATGGAGAACATTCTACATATTATAAATACTTACACTTACTATGTGCTCAAATCACGAAAGTGTTAACAACCAAAATTGTACAATATTTCATCAAATTTATACAAAAACAACGATTACAAAGTAATGATTTCGTGTTGCCATAGAAATGGCAAGGTTGATTCTAAAACATTTATATTATTTAAATCAAATTACTACTAAACGGCAAATTCTATAATTATAATTTTACGAATTCGCGAGACTAGTTTTCTTTTGTTGGTGTCTTACAAATTGATGACAATGATGAAACTAGGCAGGCGTATTATTTAATCATTCACCTAGAATCAATAGGGAAAAATAAATTAACAGAAAGGGAAAATATTTTATTGTTGAATATTTACATACAACAAAATTTTTCAATTTTTTTATTTATTGCAATTTCCATTATTTCTTTCGAATCTTTCAATGGTATTTAAATTTCCTTTGTTTGAATAAATAATATTTACACTGAGAACATGTTCATATTAATATGGTAATATATATCATGACATAAGTAGTATTGCATATTAATATAAAATGTATTTGAACTTATATATATTTCAAACAAAAGTTTTACTGAAATATTATAAATTATATTAATAAATCTGACATTTGAGATGTTAAAATATCAGTTTATTTTTTACTGATACATAAAATACAGATTTGTGCAATCAATCTCAGTCCCTGTGTGATTCAAATAATTTATCTCCATTATTTGACTTATTTTATTTCAGGTTTCCGGAGCAACAAATGGCAAAATCACGGATTTGGTATCAGAAAATTCATTTGATGATTCTACTCGTTTAGTGCTGGCTAATGCTGTTTATTTTAAGGTAAGATTGCTATTGTTCGAAAAGTTTAGTAAATATTTTGTAGCGCACTTAATATTGTTATATTGCAGAATGAAGCCAAAAATCTTTTACATTTTTTTTGTTGCAGGGAACATGGAAAACACCGTTTAATAAAGACAAAACGGAAAAAGCTGATTTTTATTCAAACGCTCAAAGAACAACTAAAGTAGACATGATGCGGCTACAGAGTAAATTTAATTACAATGATAATCAGGAAATTGAAGCGAAGGTAACGTAGTACCATAAATATAATAAAAAAATCAAATTGATTATACCCACGGGCATATCCTAATTATGTTAGGGCGATTAGACCTTAGACTACTTCTTTGAATTTCTTCGTAGGTGTATACAGGTTGGCTCACGATGTATTCCTTTAACGTAGCGTCTGATACATGTACATATGAATTTCTAAAAACGACAAAACAATGGTATATGACAGGGTTAGTCAAGTCGATTTATCATTAATAATTCAGTCAAGTGTGATTGTAGAACTTAAACCAAGTTCGGTGTGGTCAGGGTACAAGACAAGACCAAGTCACATTAAGAGCTCCTCTTTGCTCGTAAAACATATTGGTTTTCAGTTAAACAATATTCAATTTTATTTCCGATTTTATTTAACGTAAACACCTATTTGTTTGATCTTGTTTGTATGTACCACGTTAATTTATTCTGCTCAATCAATTCAAATTAATGCTCAATTGAGATATGGATTCTTATTTACAGGTCCTTGAAATGCCATATACGGGTGGAGACGCATCGTTTGTAGTCATGTTGCCGAACAATAAAGATGGCATTGTGTCTTTAACGGAAAAGCTTACAAATGCGCAGGTGTTGGAGAGAAGCGCTAGTACATTTAATTATGCAACTGTAGATGTTAGTTTGCCAAAATTTGAAATTACAACTAAGATCGATTTGAAAGAAATCTTGTCTTCAGTAAGTAATATTATGAAATACTCGTTAAACAAGTTTATAGCTTATATAATAATAACAATAATAAAAATCATCTATCAACAACTTGCATTAAATTATTCACTCATTATATATAAAGTTCCATACTATAAATACACACCTCAGACAGTGCTAGAGTCTGATCAGATTATACTAGGACCGTACTATTTTCCCGGAAGTCGCTTCGCGTTCCCGGTGGCTCCCTACATGCCTGAAGAAGGCCATCCCTGAGTTTTTTAGTGGGTAGGCCTCCCCCTTCTGGGGAGGAGAGCCCCACATAACCGCCGGCTCGTCACAGCCGGGGTATGCAATTTAATGCATTTTCCTCAGGGGAACAAAAAAAAAGAAAAAGACCGTACTATTATCACCAATAAAACACTGCACTACAATAAACTAGACATACTGCTGCTCAATAAAACCACTCGCACTCCATTCACTTTAAATATCGCTATCCCTAATACACACAACCTCGCATCTACATATACTACTAAAATAGCCAAATACAGAGACTTCTCGATAAAAAGTAAAAAACAATGGAACACGCAGTTTGCAACCAAACTTGGAGTCACTATGCATACAGAAATTAAGAAAAATCTTCTTACAGAAATCCGCAACATTAAACACTTGTGAATTGTGAGAAAATTCCTGTCTTTATAGACAGACGTTTTCTCACAATAACCGCAATAAACTCCTATTTCTTGCTTGACACAATGCCCGCAATAGTGAATACACCCCATTTACTTGGGAGATAAAATTTTTAAATAAAATAATAATCTTATATAATAATAATATTGCTAGCATTATTTTCGCTTTACAACTAGAAACCTCCACTTTCCCCGTGGATTTTTTTAGATACGAAGCATCTAGTCGTCGTAAGAAATATTTATTAGTATGTTTCAACTTAATTTATCCAAATTCAAATCTAAAGAACACGTTTCGAAATAATAGGTTATTGTACCTAAATATGAATTGTTTTTACAGTTTGGACTAGACCCATTATTTACTGATGATGCACAACTGAGTGGTATTATAAGTCCAGAAGAAAAACTAGTCGTCTCCAGTGCTGTTCAGAAAGTGTATATGAAAGTTGACGAAACAGGAACGGAAGCAGCAGCAGCTAATGGTAAATATAATATAATATAATATGGTATAAAGAGAACGGTACAGACCAGGGGGCGTACTCTTAAAAACGATATTCGATATATCGTGGACTTCGTCGTGTCGTATCCTACTCTTAGTTACTATCGTTTAAAATATTTCAACGGACGATCGACCGAACGATATTAATTTTGACTTAAGAAAGCCTCAAATGACAACGATAAATTGAATTTGACAGACGAACGTTCGCAATATAAACGTCAAATTTACGATGATTACAACGACACCTCAAACCGTATCGTATTACTTTTCGCATCGTTTTTAAGAGTACGCCCACAGACTCTGGAATATAGCTAATAGTAATTAGCAGCTGAAAGTAAAGTAACAATTATTCAGATTATCTTTCGTCAAATAATAGTTTTTAATCGTCTTATCTTATCATCAATAAAATAATTTAAAAAATAGGTTTGAGAAAAAGTTTCTTCGCATTAAATATGAAAATTGATAGCGTTTTCTTTCAATATTTATTGACATTTTAAATATATAAGAACGAAGAATACACAACAAACATCTCCAAAGATGATTAGAACTCATAAATAATTTCATTTACAAATCAACTAACACTTGAGCATGAGCGCTAAGAGTTCGCTAGACGCGAGGGATATTTAAATAATATCCAAATAGGACTATACATAATTTTATATCATACTAATATATCATTGCAGATGTACGATTAAGCAGCTGGAGCACAATTTGTCGACTTTTCCATATATGTAAATAATCAATAATATTTTTTTTTACAGCTTTTGAAGTCGGTGTTACGTCAGTCACAATCCCCCTTACCTTCACAGCTGATCATCCATTTGTATATTGTATTAAATTCAAAACAATGCTACTGTTCTGTGGAGTGCATTATGGCTAAGACTATCATGCATATAAAACATATTTGTCATTTTATAATATATTTACTATATGTATGTAGCAATGCTTCATTATTTTCAGAATGAATTATTTGCCTGAACTTTGTAAAATAATTGATATTATATAAATATGCTTTACGAGTACTTGGATAAAAAATATTTCTGTAAATAAATGTTTTAATCGTAATCGTGATTTTAATTAATCGATCTAATATTGAAACAGTGCCACATTGAAAAGAAATTGATGTCACTAGATATAAGGAATTAAAAAACTGCATTCCTATTAAGTTTATTGATTGATTTGAAATAAAAATAATTGAAATTTTGGTGTAGGTCATTATCATTGCGTAAAGAGCTAATATTTGATTTTAGACTATCGAATGATTTTGGGTATCTTAATATATATATTTCTTGTGTGCGTGTGTATGTGACTGAACTCCTCCTAAACGACTGGACCAATTTTGATGAAATTTTTTGTGTGTATTCCAGGGGGCTTGAGAATGGTTTAGATTCACAATACGGTCATATAGATATTGTTTTTCAGCTAAATTATTTATTTAAAAACATTTGAGACAACGTGAGACAACGTGACATTTGAGACATTTGACTGGACAACGTCTGTTGGGCCAGCTAGTATTTATTGAAATTTTAACATTTGTTGTACGTAAAAATGTATACTTTAGTAATCTCGAAATTACTTAGGCATAGCCATTATAAGCTCAAACACGCAATCGAACCCAATTATATTTTGTTGTCTAGACAAATTTTCAAATATTCATTTTCAAATCATTTTATAGGAACTTTTCAATTTTCTGTTCAATTAATTTTTGTTATTGCCGTCAAAACTAATAATAACTAAAGATTAAAAGAAAATTATGATTGTGCCTTCCGTAGGAGAAAAGGCTTTACATAACAAAATTATGGAAGTCAGTGGATGTATGTAATTACTCTCAGTGCCTACATTCATGTCTGCAAGTCTGTCTCCCCTATGAAAATAACGAACGAAAATGATATGATACCCTATTCAAAAAACAATATATATTTTATGGGCCGAGCACACACCTAGATATTAAAGATTATATACATTAAAATATTCAAGGCTTTTTTATAGACTTATAATGGCATTTATTTTTAGAATTTAAAATGTATTTCATAAGTCAGATCATTGACTAAAGTTTGTGAATTGTCAGTTTAGATAATTATATGATTGTATACGGGAGCGAAACCCAGAATTTTAATAGCAGATCTGCTATTAGCGGTGGAATTTGAATACTTCTACATAATAAAGTTATCAGAGATTTTTTTCTTTTGAACCATCAAATTTTTTATGCGCGGATCTTGTCAATTTTATATGAGGTACAGAAAATGCTTTCGGTATCCAAAAAAACAATACAATATTACTTCTAGTAATTATAATAAATATATTATTCATAACACATCACAACAATCTATAGTTTTATAATTTTATTTAAGTCATTTTAATTGATGTTGATCACAAAGTGAATGATTTTTATAATAATAAAATTGCTTCGATTTGCTTATTCATTTACAATATTACATTTACAATAGAAACAAATGGTTGTGTGCTTAGTAAATAAATTATTACTGTTATTGATATCTACATTTATGGAATCATGTAATTACAACATAATTATTTGAAATTTTGTATTCCGTTTGATATTTAATTTGTGTACGAGAATAAATTTGTTTGAATTATATTGCAAAGTATGCACAGCTTCTGAAACCATTGCTTATTATTTTTAAAGTTAAATATACATAATCAGTATGTACATAAGTATTATAATGTAGTAACGTACCAGACTATATTGATGAAACAGTAAATACAGATGGTGTCAAACAGTAAATAAAATCTTAATTTAATTATTACAGCGTGTCAACGCTTAAGAATACGACTTCTATAAAAGTGGTAATTACATCTTCATCACTCATTAAGCGTGTAAAAATGATTAAACTTGCATTTTGTTTCGTGATAGCGGCGGCCGTGTTAAGAGAAGTGTCTGCAGGTATTTCAGAACTATGTTTTTTTTTATTATTTATTAGACAATGCAGAGTTGCATTCGGAGTTGTCCATTCAGCTTATTGCCAAATGAGACAGCCAAGTTACCCAACGTTCTCGTGGTAAGCGCTTTTGTTCCATTTTCTCAACATTTTTCTATAAATGCTTTGGAAAAGATGATTCTGAAAGTATCTGTCCACACGTAGACTGTAGTGACGAATACAGCTTACTTCTTTAGACCTCCCATAATCGCTAAAAACAGGAATAAAACCGTAGTGCAAGCAAAATGGTGTTTGCTAGATGAGTACCCGAAACGGGTTGCTTTTTATTCGTACTTGCTACATAGGTGCTGCAGGTTATGGAGTCAGTATTCAGTAACTTAAATACAGCCACATGGATGCAGCAAGTGCACCACAGTACAAATTAATCATCACTACTCTTCTACTTTACTATTATTCTACTATTAACGCTAGGTTATGCCATGTATTGGTGAATCTAGTATTTGCGGCCTAGTGTCTTTTGACTTCCTCTTTCACTTGGCTGCTTACGTACGATTGATGTCATGTCCCTCCTCAACTTCGGGGTCATCCCATGCCGATATTGTTGCTCCGGAGAGGATGTTAATATAAGCTTCTTAATCACAAAGATCTATCAGTTTTTACTCATTTACAATAGGTTTAATTATAACATCACTCTTATCAATGATTTATTTCAGGAAATAACCAAAAAGCTGTCTTGTCTTTTTTAACAAATATGTTTTAATGAATATTATAAAATTAAAGAACACAATAAACTCTCTTATATATTCAAAATCAAATAGTCTTCTCTAATTCAAGCAATTAGTAGGTAGTCATATAGTTCTCCTATTTGACTCTCTCCTTGTATTTGTTGTATAATAATCCTCATTTGTATCCTCTTCGATATTTATTCCAATGTTTTCCTACCTTTTCTTGTTTTTTCTTATTTTTTTAATAAATTACTCTTATTTTCTATACTAATTAGATCTTTTGGGTATTTTTATTAATAAATTTCACTTTGTGTTTCTTTAAAACAATGAATAATGAAAACCGGGTTCAAATAAATGCATCACCCGCGGCTTGAAAAGTAAATGCTTGACAGACCCAGAGCTGCTAGCACCGTACCAATGAGTACATACTCGTATGTGGTGTGAAGACAGTGAAAAATAGTACATTTCAAGAAGATATCTCGAACTAAGCATATATATAATTTGTTTATCATGGAGAAAACGATTAACAAAATTTGATATAAGCAAATTTATTTCAAATATGTTCCTATTTTAGGACTCAAGATAATAATCTAAGCCTGAATAACTTGACATTTTTTTAGGCAAATGTAAAAGGCAAAATGAAGTATATGACCCGTGTCCGGATTGCTCACCACAAACGTGTGCTAGCCGGGGTGAAATATTTCACTGTCCGATGATACCTGCCAATAAAACTGGACCCAATTGTAAGCCAGCTTGTCGATGTAAGCGAGGATACTTAAGAGATGACTACAAACAATGTATTCCAGAAAATCAATGTGGTGAGTAAATAATATCATGATTTTATTAATTATGATATAATAAGTATCAAAAGGTCATAGGCGTAAACAAACGGTTCATCAATTTATATATAACTATAAGTTTCATTGCACTGGCCGACCATCAAGTATTTATAGTCTGTAATTTGATATAAGCCAATTTATTTCAAATATGTTCCTATTTTGGGGCTCAAGATAATAATCTAAGCCTAAATAACTTGACATTTTTTTAGGCAAATGTAAAAGGCAAAATGAAGTATATGACCCGTGTCCGGATTGCTCACCACAAACGTGTGCTAGCCGGGGTGAAATATTTCACTGTCCGCTGATACCTGCCAATAAAACTGGACCCAATTGTAAGCCAGCTTGTCGATGTAAGCGAGGATACTTAAGAGATGACTACAACCAATGTATTCCAGAAAATCAATGTGGTGAGTAAATAATATCATGATTTTATTAATCATGATACGTATCAAAAGGTCATAGGCGTAAACAAACGGTTCATCAATTTATATATAACTATAAGTTTCATTGCACTGGCCGACCATCAAGTATTTATAGTCTGTAATTTGATATAAGCCAATTTATTTCAAATATGTTCCTATTTTGGGGCTCAAGATAATAATCTAAGCCTAAATAACTTGACATTTTTTTTGGCAAATGTAAAAGGCAAAATGAAGTATATGACCCGTGTCCGGATTGCTCACCACAAACGTGTGCTAGCCGGGGTGAAATATTTCACTGTCCGATGATACCTGCCAATAAAAATGGATCCAATTGTAAGCCAGCTTGCCGATGTAAGCGAGGATACTTAAGAGATGACTACAACCAATGTATTCCTGAAAATCAATGTGGTGATTAAATAGTATCATGATTTTATTAATAATGATAAGTATCAAAAGGTCATAAGCGTAAACAAACGGTTCATCTATATATATATATATAAAATCAAAATAAATTCAAAAAGGAATGTATATTTTCTAAATGTCTATCACCGTTCAGATAACATGGAACTTAGATTATGAGTATTTCATATAGTTGACTGATTGCATATGTTCGATACGGGGTCGGGGATGTATCAATTTGTTTTTGAATTTCATATGAAATTATTATCCAACGTTTCTCCGACGAAGGAAAATATCATGAAGCAGCCTGCATATATCTTCGAATAAATTAAAAGGTAGACGTAGTCAACCAATCCCTACTAGATAAACGTAGTTGATTAAGGCCCTAATCAGCTTTAACATTGTTAGGATAAGCTCGTGCCCCTCGGTGTGCACGTACATGAGCAATGATGATGAACTATTTTCAATATGCATAAAAAATATAAGCCTCGTATTGTAATATCATTTTCACCTTCACATCATAGACGGGTGTGGGGGTGATGAAAATGCAGAACCTGGATGCGGTACCAATTGTGGAAAACTATGCTCAGATGTCGGAAAAACAGGTCCATTTGCTTGTCCCGAAAGTTGTACGTCCAATGGCTGCGATTGCAAAGACGGATTCTATTTCGACAGAAACACAAAAAAAAAATGTTTCTCAGCTGAACAAAGCTGTCAGTAAATATTTTAAATTCCTTAAGATTATTGTTGAATTATCTATTTCATATTTTTAAATCTCCGTAAAATTTATTTTTGTACAATATGTTACGAAATCTTATGACAGTTTATGTTGAGGACGTACACACATCAAAAAAGATGCGATCGACGTTTAGACTCTTGTTTGTAAGATTTTTTTTCGTTTACTTTTGCATTTATTTTAACAAGTAAAGTCAATTATATACTACCGGGGTTCGTCCAGAGGCAAGTCGGTGACAATTTTTATTTCCAAGATATATAATAGGAATAAACATATTCAATTAAACTTTCCAAGTCATTACAATTTTTTATGTCCGTATGTTATATATTGTGGAATAATAATAATATTTACTAAGTATTTCGTCTCTATTTTTCTTGCAAACGTTAAAATATTTCTTCGAGATGAGAAATATTAATTCTCCGTGTGCAATTTCAAGTCTATCCTGTATGAAATACACATACAGGGTGGCTGATATGTAATGCAACAAAGTAAAGCGCTATATTTTCTTCATTTTTTTTTATTTTTATTGTTCAAAAGCAAAAAATGACGGAAATAACATCAAATTTAGAATCAGTTTAGATTTGTTGGAAGTGGCCACCTTTGGCACGAATTATGGCCTTCAAACGGCCGACAAAGCCATTACACGCTGCACGAAGATCTTTCACTTACAAAACGTATAATCCATCTTATACTTGCCGTTGCCAAATCCAAGTTAAAGTGACGCTGTAACAGCTAGGAAGCTAACAGCATATTAAATGCTAAGTTAGATTCAGTTAGGATTCATACTCTTTAGTTGAAGATACTACATTTTAATTTACTGATAATTTTTGATAGAAAGGAAGACTATAGCCTTGATTATCTAGATTCTATATGTACACGGATTTATATGTTATTCATTCTCTCAATCGCACCTCTAGTTTTATACATGTAACGTTTAAATATAAAAATAGCAGCTGATTTTGAATATTTAATATTAAAAGCCACTTGAGTAATATATTTGTTCAAGTAACCTTTGTGAAACGCTAAAATTATTATATCAGACAAACATATATTTAAAAATAAATACTTGAAAAAAGAGGATTAAGCATATAAAAAAATTGGGCCACGCGCAGCAATTTATATATATTGCAAAGATATACAAAGGTCGAGAAATATCAATCAAATCATATTAAACCGCTGTAGTTGATTAAGCCTTAATTAGGATTAACACTAGACTCTCGGTGGGGACGAGGGGTTTACTGATGAACCATTGGCTTAGTTTATAGTAATGAATATATAAAGACGAAAGTTTGCAAAAAAGTCTCGACTTTTGCTCAGAGAGTTAATGATGATAGGCTAGTCAGTAGTGGTACAGACAAGAATACAACCTATGTTGTTTTTAACTAAAATAGATATTAGGATTTACAGTTACTACTCTATATAGTTCTATTCTATATAGTTAAACATATTTTTGTCGGTGATTTGAGATAATTTATTTTTTTTATTACCCAATCTAATAAAACAGAATAAATTATACAGTTTTTTAAAGAATCATTTTTTCCTGGATCGATAATTACTTTTATTTTGATGTATTTACTTTTATTTGTATGTATAAAGAAACTCAATCGATAAAATAACAATTTTACAATAAGTATTAACTCCAGAACGCACGAACCGATTTCCACGGTTTTGCATTCGTTGGAAAGGTCTCGAGCTCCGTGGGGTTTATAGTAAAGAAAATTCAGGAAAATTTCCTTATCTATAAAATAAGTAGGAACAAAAAACTGCCACTTTACAAATCTTTTTGACAGGACGAAGTCTGTCGGATCCGCTAGTATACTATTATATATTTATTTAATGAAAGGTTGACAAATAGTATTACTTTTTCTATTTTTTCCATAGACAATTCTCACGACATTTAAATCTCACAACAAAATCGACCTACTCGTATCTCATTTTATTTTTGATGACAGAATTAATCTAAACACGAATAAACATTTAACTAGTGGATAGTTAAAAGCTTAGATTAAAATTTGTAAGAATTTAACAAACAGTATTTACTTGAAGTGACGATATATTGAACGAATATTTTTCTTTTCCACATAATCATGGTGCCGTGAGATTCTCTGCCTAACCGGCATCTCACGTCCCTATGCGAGATATTGTTAAACTCTCAATCCTGAGCTCAACATATCGACAAAATTTTTCCTAAAGTCCGACCACAATATAATGTAACAATGTAGGGCTCCATAAAAGTAAGTATATGTGTTTAAAGTGGCGTCAGAACCTTAGAGGTTACGGCCACTTCATGTACACAAATGAAAATCACGTTCTCCCGAGCCTGGTGGAGGTTCTCACAGAAGTCATAGCGTATAATTTATTTCTTTATGAGCGAAATAAATTATAATCACTGAAAGCACACTAGTCTATAGAATCTAAAACCTAGCCCACCTCGTCGTAGACCGAGTAAGCGACAAAATGAATGTGAGAGTAACTTTAACAAAATTATATTGTCACAGATACGAGTATATAAGATTGGTGCAACGAGTTACCCTAAAATGCTAAAATTTAACGTTCTTGTCGTACGTCTCATATTCATACATCTTAATATTAACTCACAAATAAGTACACGATCCTATAGTTATTTTTCAGTGAGGTCACATGGCACTTAAAAATCGAGTTTTTTTGCGCACCCCCTTTTTTCAAATGTATCAAAATTTTTTATAGCTCTGCAGCTACGTCGTAAATACTAACATACCGATCTAGATACACTTTTTCAAAAATGGCGTCCATTTTATTCTTAACTAAGCACTTTGCTTATTTATAACATTGAAATTCTTATATTAAAACCCTTTTTTAAGTCTGTATTAATGTTTTTAATTTAAAATCTGTAATTAAGTCATACTGTAATTTGTGAAGTTACTCATTCTCATTCATCATCATCATTGAATGGTTCCGAATTAGAATTCCGGGACCTCTTTCTAGGCATATAATGAATAGATTGAAGAAGCTTAAACTAATTTTGTGCTGCTCTTACTTATACTGCATTAGGTCCACAAATGAGTTAAAAATGAACATACTGGTCCCATTTTTGTTATAAAATTTTAAAATCTTTCGAATATTCATTAGCTTTGAAATATTAAATAAATTTAAAATATGTGGAAACAACAATTTATTTTTGTTTCCACTTTGTTGTCTGCTGTCTGGTTAATATTAATTACTCAAGTCTGCAGTTCTTTACAAAAGTGAAAAAATCATTTCTAAGTCAACGCAATCACAAGATACGTTCTGTTATGCATCGTTTCAAAATAAATCGAAACCTACTTTCCATTGATTAAGAAACATAAAATTTGACATGAAGCAATCTAATATAGCACAAGTAAAGGGGAAATGCGAAAAGTGTAAATTTTTTGTTATATCACAAAAATATATTTTTTCGAATATTAACTTATTTACCGAGCCCTCGGTGCGAGAATTCGATGCGAAGTTAATATTATGAGAACCTGCCAGATACAAACACTTTAGGCAAAGATACTGCATTAGAAGAGTAAACCTACCATATGTAAAATACCATTTCATTTAATACATTATTAATAAACGATTACCGTTACCATATTACAACTAGAAACACGTCCTGAACTTTAACACACGTCCTTATGAACATACAAACTACAGCTTATTTGTTATCGTAAAGTTTGTACAGGTGTGTTGATGCACCTGGCTTCTTATAAAAGAGAATACGCATATACTTGTTGTTCCAAAACCTATTATGATTTCGATAATTTTATCGTTGCTGATATCATGTTGGATATTACAAAGCGCTGATGCAGGTATGTATCTATTTTTATCAAGTTTTTATCATTCTCAGCTATGTAGTAGACAATAATTTTCAAAATTTTAAAATTCTTACTGCGACTAATCTATTTATAGTGTGTAATAATATAAAACGAAAAAAATATTTAAGGGCTTAATAAGTAAACTTAAAAAGTAGCTTACCCTAAAAGTTTTAAAAGTTTTGTAAGTCGAGTTATTTGTGGTCGAATCGTTAAAAACTTATACATGTCGTTTCGAAATATTAGAAGTTTTTTTTTTATTAAATGAACTATGTTCTATTGTATGGAATACATTAGATAACTATGAGACCGTTTTTAAGTATTATTTCATTAATAGAATATACATAAGTACACACTATCCCTGAGTCACAATAACTATTTTGTAAATCCAGATTTCTGCGAGAAATTGAGAAATAATATGTGCCAGGCTGTGCGGGAAATTCGAAAATAATAAAGCTAGTTTGAAAATAATGACAATCACTGAGCTAAAATACTTATAAACATACTTTTTGTCTTTTTCTATTTTAACTGTTGTTAAGGAAATTTTGTTAAGGAAGAAATGTTGTTAAGGAAACTTTCAAGAGCTAATAATATTATATTGTACGCAATATTTATAGTAAGTAAGTTCTAAAATAAGTACTTTTATTTGTCTGTTAAATATAGCGTAGACAAATTTAGACCCACAAGAAAACATCATAAATTACTACTAATATTGATACAAATATATTTTTAATATTATTATAAATTTTCAGTATTGTGTAGGGAAAATGAGAAATATGTTAAATGTCCAGAAACACTATGTGTCCCTCAAAATTGCACAGAGCTTGGCTACCCTGTACCATGCCCCATAGTTGGTCCAGACGGCAGATGTCCAGGAAGTCCAAAATGTGTTTGCATCGAAGGATATCTTAGAAACAGCAAAGGAGTATGTGTACCCCAAAAACAATGCCGTAAGTACAATTTAAATGGTAAATACGATTTTATGGGAATAATTAATTTAATGGTACTTATTACTTTTTAGGATTCAATGCGAGTACAAATTGCCATCGGATTTTTCCACTGCTACAAAATGAAACTCTTTTACATTTTACTTTGATATTACTATTTTTAGTTGATATTTCAATGCCGTTTTAATCATTGAACTGATAAAATAAATAAATTTTGTTTATAAATTTTGAATAGTACATTAAAAGGTTTCGGTATTTTAACCGAATAAAACCATTTTTTTGTTAAAAAAAGAAAAATATGTTGATCACGTCTAAATAGCCTAAGTTTTAAGTAATAATGTTACTACATGCGTTTATATAATTATCTGTTTTTGTTTTGTTCTGGTTTTAAAATAGTAGAAAGTGCTACTTGTATGCCTGATATATAAAATATTTAAGTACAGTTTTGCCTATCAAATACAGCTACGAGTATAACCACTCTATTCGCCGCACTAGTTCATGCCCATTCGAACCAACAAGTGTATACTCTGAAGGAGCAGTCGCCATTCAAGTCTACGAGGTCATTAGGACCTTGGTTGCTCGTAGAGTTAAATCGGTAGGTGGGGATTGAGCCCAAAGTCCGACATAATCACTTGTTGGCTGCGGTTGATATTTATGAGGATTTTCTATTTTCCCCGTGAGGAAAAAATGTATACAATCTCTTTTTGTGTATCTAAATTAAATTCACAAATTCTGATTATAACCGATTGGTACAATATGAAGAATAAATAAGTAACTTAATATTTTTTATTTTTACACATTTTAAGCTTCGTGTGGTGGTGATCCAAATGCAATAGCTGGGTGTGGCTTTCTTTGCGGTCTGCGATGCTCAAAAACAAGAGAACGAAAGCTTTGTCCTTGTCAAAGAAATGGGTGCCAGTGTAAAAGCGGTTATGTTTATGACGATAACATAAGAAAATGTGTGCGCCCAGAAAAGTGCAGTGAGTACCAACTCTATTTTGGTAAACTCAAAAATAATATTGTGTACTAATTAAACAAGGAAATACTTCTAGGTCCACAATGCGGTAATAATGAGGTCTGGAGCACTTGCGCTAACGGTGGGTGTGGAAAATGGAACTGCACACAAATAGCTGAACCGGATCTATGCATAGATCCAATAGAGTGCAAAGGTGGATGTGTTTGCCAAAAGGGATATTTAAGATCGCAGAATGGTAATTGCATAACTGAAGAACAATGTCGCAGTAAGTAATACAATATCTATATCAACCACCACTGAGAAACTCAAATTATTGGAGATAAACTTCTCAAAAGAATCTCCATACCGATTGGTCTTACCCTACTAGCCTCCAGAGCCATCTCACAATTTTCGAATCATCAGTTCACTTGGCGATGGTATACCATGTATATATCAAGTATAAGCGGCTTTCATCATCTCTGAATTCAACGGGGATCAGTATTGAAATGGATAACTTTTCGTATATTTTCCAAGCAAGTGGAATTCCTCAATTGACTTCTCCACTAAAATTGAACTTACGAAGTTGGTTTACTTGCTTCAGAGAAACTTATACATAACTTTCAATAATTCGAGCCTACAATCTTTACATAAATGGTTACTACATAGAAGTTAGACTTTTATTTTGCCAAGTGACTCTGTAAGAAACTAGTTAATAAACTCCACTGATGACGATGAAGACCCTAGCACAATGCTCGAAATACTCAGGTCTCATATTGGCCTTCTATTTATACTATTATAAATTATATTGGTGCCTCGTTTTCTCTCTCTCTCTCTGTTTCTACCTCATCTTTTAATGCAGCTTATAATTATTTACGGAGATATAAGCGCCTATCTCACGAAATTCCGCCAGGTGATACCCTTTTTCTTGTTAATGTTGATGTTACATCTATACTTTCATTAAATGTAACTGAATATCCAAATAATCTGCCCTGTGGAACAAAACACTCGGATCGAACGAGGGATCGGCATGCGAAGTTCTATGGAGCCAACTTACTAAACAAATATATTATTAATAATCCAATTCGATTGCGATAGTAGACCAATCGAAAGGTTACAAAACAACTACCCAGATCAATTCACTATATCATAGAATACATGCAAAATTACATAGCTGCTATTAATCGACATTGAAACTGCAAAGAAAAAAAACCATTGAACAAAACAAAAATATTACTTTATTATGTTCCAGGTAATTTATGCCCTAGCCCCAACAGAGAATACATTGCATGTCCACGATATTGTGATATAATTGCTAGATCTTGCATGCAACAATATGTAGTTGTTTTATGCGAACCAAATTTGTCTGAACAATGCAATACCTACCGCTGCCTCTGCAAAGAGGGTTTATATGAAAACTACAAAGGCGATTGTGTTCCATATAATGAATGCCGTAAGTATACTACAGACAACATATTGAAAGAAATTACCTCTTTAAAACGAATTCTAATTTTCTTTGTAAGATCATAGCATTGCTAAAGATCGTAGAGATACACACAAACAGAATACAGTAAATGTATAGATATGTCGTGAATAAAATAAATATAAATACAATGAATAAAAAGGTCTGAACTAAAAATTTTAATAAACAACTTGACGCGATTCTTGCAATGGAGGTCTCCATGAGGTGACTGTAACACAGCAAGCTTATTTAGAATCATTACCTCCAATCGTAGTAAATTTAAACAAAATTCTTGAACACACCATGTGTTTAAGAAATTTAAATTTTGTTTAGTAGTAAATAATAGGTTAACAAATAACATAATTAGTTACTTGAAACCTAAAAGTAGGTAATATATAAGTAATATAAGCGCTTTTATTATTATTTTAATATAATATAATATCCGTTTTAATATTACTTACAGCAACATGTGAACAGCGAGATGAATGGTTCGTCAAGTGTCCTGAAGCGGTTCCGTATCCCACAACTTGTTCCGAAGTCGGATTTCCCTTGAATCGTCCGTCGGAGGATAACTGTCCAGGCAAACCAGGATGTGTTTGCCGAGGTGGCTATGTAAGGAACAGCGAAGGCAATTGTACATCACTGAGCGAATGCCGTAAGTAAACGTAATTTTTTCTAGCTCTTTAAGTGAATAGAATTCGCTCCAAGATATATTTATTAATATTGTTAGTTTGTGTATTTTCTGTACAATAAATTACGGAGTTAGACAATGACTTTCTTAAATTGAGAATATCTTTCAGCATCATGTGGTGGAGATCCTAATGCTGAACAAGGTTGCGGTACCAACTGCGGCAAACTGTGCAGCGACTTAGGGAAACCAAAACCAAACGTTTGCCCTGGATGCTCTGATAATGGATGTGATTGCAAAGATGGCTACTATTACAATGAGAGTGTGCGTAAATGCGTACGCCCTGAACAATGCCGTAAGTAAATATTCTGCAGTTCATTGACCTTCTAATTGGTGACGAATTATTTGCCATCGTAGAAGTTAAGGGAATGTTTTTTTCAGTCATTACTATGACTGCAAAGCTAAATAAGATTAGCTTTCAAATTTTAGTTTATTATTGTACTCTGGAAATACATAAATAAGAATGTTTCTATTCGTTTGATTTATAGCGTTTCAAAATAGATAATTGGTAATCACGTACACACAGCAAAAATTCAACTCCTTTACATATTGACCTTGAGTATTCTTTTTGTTATTCGTGATAGCTGCGATTTTTATAGTGCAAATGAAAAAAAACACGACTTTTTCTGACTGTACCTGATGAATTGGATAATAAGATATTTTTAATATGTACAATACTTCCTTACTTTATGAGTGTCCGATTCTTGTGCTTACTGTCTTAGGGTAGTAAAATAAACCGCTGCTGAGTGTGGCACTTAGTTCAGTCAGTTATCTAGCCACGCTTACCGTAAGCACTAGGGCATACGTTCTGCCGCCTGAACAGAACAAATACCTATACTTAAGGTTTCATATTGATATTGAATTAAGTCTTTAAATTATTGATCTAAAAGATTACACTCCGCCATCCACAAAATCAAGGATTGCACTGCTGGAACAAAGGGGTGGCTTGTACTGGCTGGGTTTTGAATAAGGTTGGTAGTGAAGTTCTGCTATCCTCCATAGGGCACAACAATTGGTCAACATCACACATTTCATACATTGCAGCTTATATAACGTTCATCATCTGAACCGAAATTAAATAAGAAAATTAATTCTTAGGTATTGCTAAATATATAAAAACATAAAATATGAAACGGCACTGAACAAAAGTGATGCTCAAGCGAGTAAGGTTTTTTTTATACCACGATGGTGGCAAACAGGCCTACGCTCGCCTGATGGTGAGCGGTTACCGTAGCCTATGGACACTTGCAACTCCAGGGCTACACACTCGCATCTGAAAATCGCAAGCTACGTCTAACTTGATCTATGGTCTTGTTATCAACTGACCGTTATTCCTGTCAATCATGAATCTACGAAAACCTTATTTACTATTTTGCCCTCTATCCATGTATCATTTACCACATAAATTTTAAACTAAACAGATTTATTAACTTCAAATTCAACGGTTAACTTCGAATACTTTGTTAAAAGTAAGTTTGTAGTTTGCATATATTTGGATATTTTCGCCTTTTCTTACCCTGATACAGCTACCATCATATGTAACTTCACTAGCTATCACAACTTGATGTATGTTATCTTGCCATTATCAAAAACTTAAACAATTTATTGTGACATAGTACTAAAGGGTTAAACTACTTATAATGCTGACCATACAATGGGGTTTGCTGCAACGCGGTATTGAACGGGTGTGAGAATGCTTTTCACAAGTGCTGGGCCAACGCACGCTCCAACATCTATCGTGCCGCCTGTATAGCATCCCAAGATCTCAGAGAACATATAACAGTATTAGGAGCTGAAATTCGACAACAATAATTTGTGGTCAAACGTTTTATTTATTGAACAATACATAAAACTTGGTATTTTGATAATTAATTCAGTCTTTCATTGCTTACCGAGAAAAACAGTAGGTATTTTCTATTTCTATGACATATAATTCCATAACTTTTGTATTACCCTTAACTTGCATTTCTAATGTACCAACTAGTTAGATATTTTAACATAAATGGAATGTAAATGAATAAATGTTTATACATTTATGTGCTTATACAGACTACCGATATCGTAATATCATAATTTTTTTACTACCAAGGATCGAAGGAATCAATATAGGTGGAAAAATGTATTAAATTTAACTTACTTAAATTTGTCTCTCATCAATGTCACCTGTCGTAGTCGCTACGCAGTGTTGGTCCACCTGTAAACATTCATTGATTAAATCGTTTTAAATAACCGGACTTATTGTATACACGATATAAGTAACGATTGAATATTGAAGGAAAAGTTTCGCCGCCACATGCCCTGCACGACCACTGCGGCTGAGTCAAGTCTATCAGCTTAGCGTTCGACCGCTGCTGTTGGATGCCATCGCTCGGCCTCGAGCACTGCCGTTGCTCGGACGAACGTCATTTAGCTGTCCCAGTCTTGATGGTTGACATGCTGTTGTACTGGGCGACTCTCTCTGTGATCAAGGTTATTTACAAATGGCCATTCTTTGCCGATACATATTCTGCTATGCCTTTTGTGCCGAAACTTGTGTCTTTCAGGTTACTTACTCGGTTTCGGTTACAAATGTTTTTTTCATTATGTTTATAATTTGTTGAAAATTATTTCCTTCGGTTTCGCTGGTGGGCGTAAATTAACTAATAATTCGTAACGTTTCCTTCACTGTTATATGTGTCGGTACTTGAAACGATTCCTTCACGTTATTCACTACGAAACATTCTTCTAAGTGGATTGTCGTTGCCACTATTAAGTATTGTCACAGGAAACAATATAACTACTACCATAGCCAATGCGGGTTTATTAGAAAATTAACATTACAAGTGTCCACATATTCGAGATATAATCTTGAATATTACTTAAATAATAATGGCATGCTGATGGAAATGAAATAAGTGCATTTTTGATATCACTCTCTGAAATGTTTCCTGCCGAGAACTACACAGATGTCAGGGTACTTACACAGAGTTTAATTCTTCCAACTATTGACTCTCGATTCGATATCGTACACACACTAGGAGTTTATGCCAGCTATTCAAATAGAAATGTAGTATGCACAAGTATATATATTATTAGACAGTAATGAAGAAATAAAGCAAAATCAAAATCTGTGTACCGACGACTTCAAAATATTCGAGGGGCAAAATTATTGTATGCTGTATCTTGTATAACTGGAAAGATTTGAACTCTTCAGAAGATTTGGTGAAATATACACAAAACTAGAACGCCGAAGTTCTTCTTGGGATGCCAATATACACCACACAGCTTGGGGATGTACTGACATGAATAACAGGGGCGAGTTACTTCATGAGTTCGTTCTTTCTAACTAACCGATTTTATTATAGTAAATAAGGATGTAATTTGATCTTTAAAACAGACGGAAGACATAAAACTTTTTTTTCACTAAACTGACCGATTAGTGACGTCAACACTTGCTTAGTTTTTTACCACTTATTACCACTTTATAACATTTATTACACGAAACAAAAAAATAATAATTATTGAGCCAAAATAAATAAACCAACAATTTCGTACCTAAAAAAACACCGTCAAGCATCCTAAGGAAAATGAGAAATTGTAACTTTCTTGACCTTAGCTATATTTTATCTATATCTTGCTACATTGTTAATAAAAGCTATAAGTAATATGTATTTATAGACTTCATTAAATTCTCTATGTAATGATATAAATGTCATAGACAAATATTTTAAATATATTTACCAAATAAAGAAATATAAAAAATGTTGTTTTATTTTTTTAACTGAGTTGTTTTAACTGAGTTGTGTAAATAACTACAATAAAAACCATCGTAATAACGTTATACCATTAAATTTTTTATTTGTAAGCATTAACTAAAACTACAACAGTTTTAAAAATTTTCGAAGTATATAAACGTAATAAAAAACGTAATAAAAACCGTTTCTAACTTCAAAAATATTTTTTTACATAAATAGCAGATTTAAAATTATACCACCTAATCGATTTGCTAATAATAGTCTTCGTGCAATTGTTAATAGGGACAAACATTAATGGTGGATAATATTCAGCAATTCGTAAGAAAACTCTTTCTCACATATTTCATACTCATGAAATTCATAAATGGATACGATGTCGAAAGCTGTCAATGTCATTTAATAATGTGTTTAATAATAATTAATTGAATAAACAATTGACGGGTTACGATATCCTTACAGTTGATAATAAAAAATATTATTTATTAACTGTTTCTAATTGTAAAATTTTATGGAATAAAGGGACAGTAAAAAATTGGGTATATAGATACTCCTTGAGCATTCCTCTGCGACTCAGACATGGACCGAAACCAAAGTAGGCTAATTAGGCAGGGCAGTAAATAATATTACGAGTTAGATAAGGATTTATTTAAATAACACAAAACACTTTGAACTACAACTAAACAATTATAAAATTACGCACTACAATTAAACCGACCTCTCAGTCACGTCAAGCCATAAGGTCACTAGGAACAACGGCTTAGGCTGAGTTTAGTCGATAGGTCTGTCGGGTCGAGCCGCCTCGATTCACCAGGAGTCCGTCATAATCACCGTAGCACTTGCTGTTGCAGTGGTATCCATGAGGATTTCCAGCCTCTCTTCTCCAGAGGAAAAAAAGTCCGTAGTTATTCGGGAGTGAAGTACATTTGATATCCCAAACCATCAGAATAGAAAGTTGTCGGCACTAGAAAAACGTTATAGTTTTTCAGCTTCATTTACACTGTCTCTTCTGTTACCTACATTATGTGTCTACCGTCGTAGTAGTGTTCTATAGAATGAAATCGCACCTTCCGAATCGTCTGTACCACCTATATATACCACCTATATATGGCTACAATTATCAATCTTCATTTACCTTAATCGGTGATAAATGCTTAAATCACGTGTAAAATCATTCTTCAAAAAGGTCATCATTACTCAATTACGTGACTCCTAGCCATAGAGCACATTCTATCACCGCTAACAACTTTTTGTCAGCAATAATACATACATACAACAAGATTTTTTAACATAATAAGAGTTGGAACATTAATACACTAGGCGTCAAAAATAAGTAATACACTTTTCAAATTGCGATTACTCTTAAACTATAGAAGTTAGAGTTTTTAAATAAAATCATTATATAGTAAATTTTACAAAGTTTTCTAAAAAATATATTTTATTTAGCATTAGTAAAGTTTTACACTTACAATTAAGAAAAAACTAAAAAGTTATCAATTTTGAAGGAACTGTCAATAGCTTAATTTTTACGAATTGGGCCTTGTTCGTACTTTAGTAACTTGTGTTGTCGCCTCGGGCTCTGATGACAGCTTGGAGCCGGTTTGGCATGCTGAACACTAAGATTCGGAGGCGGTGTTGGGGAATATTCTCCCATTCTTCTATCAGGGCCTGTTTTAGAGCCCTGAGGGTGACGGGGGGTGGTCTGCGCCTTCTGACTAGCCTCCCAAACTCATCCCAGGCGTGTTCAATCGGGTTAAGATCAGGGCTTCTTGACGGCCAAGTCATCAAGCTGATGCCAACCTGAATGTACTCTTGTACGAGGAGAGCGATGTGTGGCCGGGCGTTATCATGCATTAGTATCGCTCCATCACCCATATTTATTAAATCTGGCTCTGCATACTCGTTAAAGATCTTTGACGCATATCTTTCACCAGTCAGAGTACCATTTTCTATGACCACTAGCTCTGTACAACCCTCCGAAGAGATGCCAGCCCATACGTGTACAGAGCCCCCGCCGTATTGGACTCTTTCCGAGATGCAACCTTGAATGTATCGCACACCAGGTCGCCTGTATACTCTCCGCCTTCCATCGGAAGTGAATAAAGAGTATCAAGACTCATCTGTGAACAAAACCCTATTCCATTCATCTTCGCCCCACTGCACGTGTTGACGGGCGTAGCGTAGTCTTGCTATTCGATGCCCTGTCTCAAGTTTGAGGCCATTTGCTGGCCTATGGGCTTCAAGTTGGCTTCAGCAAGTCTTCTTCTCACTGTACTCTCACTAATGTAGTCTCTTCGGATTTGAAGAAGCTGTTGCTGGACCTCAACAGCATTAAGGTGACGATTTCTTAACACAGTAGAGACAATAACGCGGTCTTCTCGGATACTAGTGCACCAGGGTCTGCAATTATCTGGTCTCCTTAGATGGTTTCCAGTCTTTTCGTACCTTCGCTTAACTTCGTCTTGCAGTACAACCCACCATTCTTGCAGTACGACGCATACTGATACCTACTTCGAGAAAAGTTATGATTCTTGCACATTCTTCAGGTGAAAGAGGCATGATTAGTAAAGTTTACTCGCTGTAGACACCTTTGCTTTTGAATTGCAATTGATTTAGTAATAAATGTGAAAACAATAAAAATCAAAAGTAAGACAACAGTTTAAATATAGAGTGTATTTGTTTATTATGTTTTTTTCAGTCAATATTTAAAAGACGATATTATGCATAAAGTTTTTATTAAATGAAATTAAATTCTCTATTAGCTTCTTTTTATTTCAAAGGTCTAGCTTTTGTAGTTTCGGAGATATTGCAATTTTAAAACTGTACTACTTATTTTTAACGCCTAGTGTAGATACTGTACATACAGACGTCATTATTATTATTTATGTCTTGTGGTAACTGATACTAATGACCAACGACAAAAATATCACAGAGGTTAAAAAAAACATTATTTATATTTTTGAAATTGTACAGACAGTTTATTATTCATTGTCACAATTCTAATTTAGCTAATCTTAGTTTAAGAGTTATTTTATAGGAATCGATTGGAAAGCTTAAGAACCTTTTCATTCATTTACAGTACCTCTATTGCATATTATATTATAGGTATTATTTAAAATATTTTCTATGAAAACTTAAAGTACCTACGCTCCTGCATAAGAAGAACTAAATTCTAATTCAATACTTAAACAAGGCTCAGAATTAGTTTTCCAATACTTAAAACACAATGTACAAAAAATCTGAATTTAAAATATAATTTATAATAACTCAACATATATACATTAATATAACTAAAATATACAGAAAAACAAGACACTTTCAAAGTCAAGCATTTGTGTAAGTCAATGTAACAGAATAACAGAAAAAATTAACCTTACCAATATCAATTCAACGCGCAACCTAAACAAATATTCATTACTGTTTTCACAGTATAAGTATTATAATATATATATACTACACCATACCATACTACAATATAAGTATTATTCCCTGTGCCGTGTGACGATACACATCAACTGATTAAACAGTGCTAATTAAAAAAATATGATCGTTAATATCTAGGTATATTGTTGTGGCGGTAGCTATAAAAGCGAATTAGCTAACTTCAGTATTAAACCGTTGGGTTTTGCTGTGTGATAATGTTGAAGTTGATTCTTGCATTGCTTATTGGAAGCAATTGCCTATTGGTTGCTTCGTATGCAGGTGGGTAGTTTAACTATTTTCATTTATTTGTAGAATTACTTTAATTTTGTGTTCTTATTTAAGTTCTTATTTTAATATTATATCCTATGGATTAACGATCAAATCTCTCGTAAAATGTGTATAACAATGAGACCTGATAACTGTAAATTCTCTTAAAAAATAGCTTCCACAATTCTACTACACATCCGTGAATGAAAATTGTGAATTGTTATATACAAATATTGTGAATTGGGAAACAAATATTGTGTGTGAATTGTAAGATATACATATTCCGACAGATGCTGGAGACCCGAGCGATGATGACGGCGTAAGTTCGTGTGAAAACTCATCAAGTAAGTCCCCTAAAACTGCTATGGCCATATACACACACACACACACACAAAATGTATATTAATTTAAGATACATAATATAAAGTTTATTAGGTAACATAAATTAAGTGTAAATTTTGTGAAAAAAATACATTAGTTTCACGTCAGCTATTCTCTACAGTTTACCCAAATTTCCGATCAGAAAATAGTTTCCATTTAATTGAATTTACATGAGTACAGTCTGGGTGATGGTAAATGTATACGTATATATGAATTTAAAAAAAAAAATATTTTATACTTGTTTTTAGAAATGTGGCATATTTTTTATAAAGATCTATGCGTCTTTTTGAATCTAATCAGATAAAACACGAGTGTACAAGAAAATGTAATTGAAACTTTCGTCACAACTCTTCTGGTATCTATTGTCTACAAACCCAAATATACAGTATATGTTGATAGTGCTATTGTTGTAGTAGCTAGAAATAGTAAATTTATCACACATTCAAAAATAGATACCGTAATTCACAGCTATTCAAGTTAATTCATCAAACTTTGGATTCAACTTTTTGTTATGGTATTAAGTTACCACATCTTTGACTAAAACAACGTATTAAACTGTTGAGTTAATAGATACAGCACCAGTATATAAGATAATGTAATCTAAACTGTTGTCACGACTATTTTTGACGATTTGACGATCTATTATCTGAAATATAAAATGTATGTAGATAGTACTGAAGTTCTAAATAGTAAAATTTATCATATTTTTAAAAATAGATGTCATAAACCACAGCTGTCATATTCAAGTTAATTCACTAAAGTTTGAATTCAACTTTTGGTAGTTAAGATATCTTTGAATAATAAAAACATGTTAAACTGTTGAATTAATAGATACACAAAGATATATATTCAGATTTGATCAATTCGTTTTTTTTTTTCATTTATATATTACTGTTATTTATTTTAAGGAAAAGTTTTCAAAATAATAAAATAATTATCTATGGATTGGTTTATTCTTTCTGTATTTGTTAATTAACTATTTTGATAGCTTGATCGTTGTAAATGTCTGAGTCCTAAGAATCAAATAAACTAAGCAATTTGCTTGTCTTCAAAATTCTATAATTCATTCTTCAACACATGAGGATGAACGCCTATTCGGTACAGTATCTAATTTCGATCATGTGAGCTGAGCTGAAATATTTACCAGCAATCCCAACATAATTAAAGATTTCTTTATAATCTCTCTCTCTCTAATCTCAATTTTATACCAGCTGGTGTCATACCGCAAGACAATAGAATTGTTTTATCTGTTATTTCAGTCATACGAAATAGTCCATCAAATATTATGTTACAACACGGAAGGTTAACTTTGAAAGTCTCTTAACAATACGCAAACTTATCGTTTCCAGATCAATGTGGCCCAAATGAGCGATATGTTGATTGTGTATCGAACCAGTGTATTCCTCTAAGCTGCACAGACTTAGGATTTCCGGTGCCTTGTCCATATGTACCACAACAATGCACAACAGGCCCTGGTTGTATATGCATAAACGGTTACCTTCGAAATAACAAAGGGGTCTGTGTTCCTGACAAACAATGTCGTAAGTAATCAATGTTTGTTTAAGTTATTGTATTGACTACGGGTCTTACCACTAATTAAGCCTCGACGATACCTACGTGAAAACAATTTTTTTGTCTTCTCATAAAGTCATGGTTTTCAGTTCACGAAAAACACAAATCAAAAGTGTAAACTTTGTATAAGTATATGTTTCGTGTAAAAGTAGTATGCAGTTAGGTGTTGCACAATTAATCGTATAGTTCAATTTCATATTCATTATGTAAAACACGAATACAAAATGTAAAATTACAGTGACTTGACATTTCAGCATCATGCGCTGGTGATCCTAACGCAGAATCTGGCTGTGGATTCCGCTGTGGCAAGCATTGTTCAAAGAACTTCATAAGGCCAAAACAATGTACCTGTGAGAGAAATGGATGTTCTTGCAAGAAGGGATTCATTTACGATGACAATATTCAAAAGTGTGTTCGTCCTGGAAAATGCAGTATGTACTTAAGATATATTGCTTCTTGTTACTTATATTAAGATTTTGAAAATAACTACTACAATAACTACAAATAACTAGTAGTAGTTTTATATTAATGTGTGTTAGTTAATTCATTTTTATCGTATAATTATTAAAAAATATATGATTCTTATTCGAAATGATTCCCATAAGCTGTAATATACTGTTTTATATGTTGATTACAGTTTTTAATTTAACTTTCTATGGGAAAATTCTTCACTACCAAATTAATGGATCGCTTTCGGGCTCCAAATTATCACGGAGTAGAAATCAAGTCATATTTTCTAAAAATCATAATCCAGCGGAAGGAAGATCGAGACTAGATGACAGACTTCGTCTCTGATGAAATCGGTGACGTTAATTTCAAACCAAGCTTGCGTGGGCCAATCTTTGTGACCCTTCACTGAGGCTTGCTGAAATTACCATTATATGCTATGCAACATAGAATTGTTAAGAGGCTTAACCAGAGCCTCAATTTGGCATCTTGTCACTTTTTTAAAACTAACAGCTTACCATTGTATCACTGAAATCGGATAATATTCGCGTTGTATTCTGTTGACTCAACGAGAAACCTCTTTAGAGATACATTATATACACGATGAATCCAATTGTAAAACTCCTATTTGACCACAGATAAGTAATTATGTATATCAATGTACAACATTAAATATTACTTAATAATCTAATAATTTTGAAGCATTATTTAAATATTCTTAAGAATGTTCGCCTGTTTACTTAAGCGACGGAAGCCAGAAGCGACAATGAGACAACTAATTATGTTTAAATATGATAAAGACAGTTAAAAAACCTACAATAAATATCATACTTAATAAAATATATGACATTAATGTAATTTAACAATTTATTAAATATTAATTTAATAGAGTACGTAAATTGACATATAGACGATGTTTAGCATTATGTTTTAAATTCAAACACTTGTACTAACATTATTTAAAAATAACCGACTTGAGAAGTTAATATATTTTAATTTATTAGTTGACCTATCGATTAAACTCAGCCTGAGTCTTGAACAGGGGTCTACGGTTTGGATGGAAGGGTGCCTTCAGGAGAAGGCACACTCAGCGCGACCTATGAAGATGATGCGCTTGAAAAACACGCAATACACCATAATAGCTCCGACCTAATAGTATTATTGGTGTAACAGTTAGCAGATAAATATAATTCTTAAAAGCTTATTCTAACGTTTCAGCTCCTCAATGTAAAGAAAACGAAGTTTACGCTACTTGCCCTGATACAGTGTGTTATCCGAAAGACTGCTCTCAACTCGGTTTCCCCGTACCATGTCCGGTTTTCAAAAAATGTCCCAGCAAGCCAGCATGCGTATGCCAAGGTGGCTATATCAGAAACGATCAAGGCGAATGTGTCAGTGCTTCTGTATGCAGTAAGTAGAAAATATATATTTTATTAAATGATAACATTAAATAATTTATTCTCCTACATATATATATATATATATATTATATATATATATATATATATATATATATATATATATATATATGTATATGTATTAATAAATTAATATATTAAGTGTTAATTAAATCTAAAAAAATAAATTAAATAAACTATTAATAGAGTATATTCTAAGCTTAAAACTACTTAACGACTAAAAATTACTACATATAAAATATACAAAATAAAAAACACTTCACCTCCAGTGCTGCCGTCAGGGATGGTGCCCAAAAGGCTGGCAGCATTTCGAGACCGAGATAACTGCCAGCCCTTTGAACACCCGTCACCTAGACGAGTCTCTTCGCCAAATCCTTAAAAAGGGACCGAGCGCTTAGAGCCCATGGATCCATTGTCTCTACCTCAAACGGCGCAAATATGTAGCTATCATTGAAAGCCGAATATTTACGCCGCTTAGAGCACTCAGCAGCGGCAGCCGCCGCGCCTGCAGCAAGGGACGTACTACCTGTATGACACGGAGCAAGCGTATCAGAGCAAGTTGCGTCCCATACAAGAGGACGACCCTGCTTCCATGGAATGAGCGTCATCCCATCTCCTAATTATGTTAAGTTTATGATGTTCATGATGTGGTATTAAGATTTATCGAGCATTTACCGAACCTCAAAATATATTTTGAAATGACAATTTTTTGGTTGTGACATATTTTTTTGGTCAGTTATTCATTATTTAGTTCAATTTTCATTAGTAGTGAAACTATATGCAAATACTTTACACTCTTTAGCCTTACCATTCAGTTTGGGGTTGATTCTGATCTATCCTGGGAATCCGTCTGCACAGGTTCAAAGTCCTTGGATATCATTATATACGTGTAACTAGGGGGCGACCATACGATTCTATTTTGTAACATTATAGAATTTTTTGGTTTAATCTAACAATGTCTGAAAAGGTTTTCGGTTATTTACTATTTGTAATAATAATTTAAATCTATTGGAGATTGATTGTTCTCTTTTTTGTTAAATAATCAGAGGTTTCGGTTTTAAATTAAATTTCCAAACCCAATTATTCGTTTTCTTTTAAATTTACATAATCAACGCTTATCACGAATTGTTCCAGCGTCATGTGGAGGAGACGAAAATGCTAGAGCCGGCTGTGGCGGTTATTGTGGAAGGCGTTGCTCAGACATAGGCAGAAGTGAGCCAGTAAATTGTCTTGAAATATGTCAACTCTATGGTTGTGACTGTAAGGATGGTTACTATTACGATGAGAGTAAGAAAAGATGTGTTCTACCCGAAGATTGCCGTAAGTACTCTTGCTATTAACATCAAACTAATTCCGTAGTTTGGTGAGATTTTTTGTTTTCTTTGCACATTTGGTTTGGTCAGCACACTGGTTCAAAATGGTTATAAATCGCTAGAATATCGGTACATTTAAGGTAGATTCTAAGTGCTATTTGTGGAATTGATGAAATAAATCAATGTTAAATACAAATTATACATCTTTTTGTACTATTTGCAAGTTAATGACATTTAATTTCACTGCTTTATTCCATTAAAGCAAGCAAGCGACGTCTAGTTGCATTATATTTGACTAAAAATAACATAAGAATACTATACGAGTAAAATTAAATCTCCCCAAAGCACGAAAAATCTAATCGAATCACAAAACAGGCAATTACTCGTTTTCCGTCGATTTTTTCGAATACTTCAAAGTCGCCATAAATTTTAATAGCAAATTATGAAAACAGCAATTTCTATAACACCATTTCTAACTATGCCATTGTATTTAGTACAACAACATATAATAGGAGCGGTTTTCCCATCATTCGTTTTATTAAGAACAAAATATTATTTATCTGTTGGCGGGGGAGACGCGATGGTATGTGGATTTTAACATTCTTTTAATGTTCACAACTTTTAATTTATCCATTGCGTAACCCGTGCAAAAATGTCAAGTCGTGAGCTGATAGTCGTTGCTTCAATGAGTGCATGTGCACTTTAATAATGCGCCATAATTTTTTTGTGATTTAAGTTTGGACAAAAGTAGTGAGTTAATAACCTCATTGAATGCGCTACTGAAATCGATATTAATAACATCTGTTTGCTTCGCATTGTTTGTCTGGAGCGTTAATTTCTAATTCCATGCTGGTGATCAAATAATATAAGATTCAAATGATGGATTACTATGGGCTGCACTAAACACTTTAACAGTTTCGAGAATGCCGACAAAATTAAAATTTTGGCGGTAATTACAACATTGAACTTTTTATAGATTTTTGTCATTTTTATTTAGTCGTATCCCAGACAAATTCAGATGCGATTTTTTCTTTAATACTATTGACAGCACCTAACCGAATTGAGGTAGCACCACATGAAAGGTCCAGCTTTCAAATTAAAAAAGAATCATCCATAACGGTTCACTCAGTCGATAGTTCTGAGGTAATATAAGTCAAATTGAAAGCCTTGTCTTTTTTATAATCGGTTTATAAAGAAGTAGTGTCTGAAGAGGAAATTGAATTAGTACGCAATGCTATTGAATCAAATGATCCAACACGGTCAACTATGGTATTTATAACAACACCACACACAGAGGTGGGTAATTAATTATCCTGCGCTTTCGGATTTGAAGACTGGTGAATCCACCCAAATGAGTGGATTTTATGACATTGTAATTGACCTCACACTGTAATTCATTCCTTAGATTTCCATAAATTTTTTCTAATTTTATTTTCGATAATTTAAATTATCGTGACCTGCAAATTTCATCCTCTACATATAACCTATTTTTTCTTCGATTCTTAGTTGTATTGAATAAAAGTTGACACTTGGATTTGACATCATTTTCAATATTTTCAAAAAATGTTTTTTCTAATGATCCTTTCTTTCTGTTGTCTGCTTCGTACGCAGCCTCGTTAAACTGGTCTTATTCTAGCCAAATAGTAAGTGTATTTCGTTAGTTTAGATCACAGAAACACAGAAAGAGGTTAGAAATGGCGAACATGCATCGTTTGTACGGGAGCCGCTGTCGCCAGTTAAGAAGCCAGCGCTGCGTCTGTAAAGTCACGCATAACAATCAGGAGAAGTACGCATCGCGCGATAACGACTGAACCAATCACAGCACTGCACTCACCAGATTCAATAATGCCGTCTAAAACGATATTATTACTTTAGTGAATTGACAAAAATGAAAATTATCGATATAAAATGTCGATAGCAAATTTAATATTACAAATATTTTCATACTGAAAAACGAAATATTACATTCATGTAGGTAATTTAAAAATTTAATAATTAATTTAATTGTATATACTATACTGTAATGATGAAACAAACTTATTAAGTGAAATAGATGTAGGTTGGAAGCAAGTAAACTATATTTCTGTAAATCTTCGTTTCCATAACCTTATATGTGTGCGATAGGACATTTTTCCGACATGTTTCATACATTTTGTGATTTTGCAGTGGCTATCTTTTCACAATTTTATAATTTATTATGCCTAGCTATCTGTAATATCATTCATTTAATACATTTACATATAGTATGCCCAAATCAATAATAGTTTTTTATATATTTAACGTATTTTCCCTAAAATCTTATACTCAATCAATCTCTTTTATTGCTTACGCTACTATCTCTGTCTAAGGGTTTTTAATCAATATATGTATTATTATTACATACTATATGTTTTTCTTCCTGCTATGGGAACCTATTCTATATACTTTATTTATTTCCTAGCTAAACTTATCTTTATTTATCAACTATGCTTAGTGCTATTCTTACTATTATTCCGCCGTTTAATATGTTTTATTACTATCTTAATTCTATTATTTTTACATTTTTATTTATTAACTATTCTATCCCGAACACATATTTTTAAATTAATTGATGATGATAATCTTGAATCAGTAATTTTTTCTCTTTTTTTTTTGATATACCGTACATATACATGGGCCAAACTGGAACATGTTCTTTCAGTGTAAATATCATAAATTTTTTAAATAACAGCAAAAAGCAAGAAGCCTGTTTCGCCGTTTTCACCTACTAAGACCCCTTAAGTGGTGCCTTGCAGCCATTCGTAATAAATTACCGCATGAATCGTAATAAATTAGCTGTGATGATGATATTAATTATACATGTATTTGGACATATTAATAATATTTCCACGGTCGCACACACCGATTAATTCGTTTAATAAAAGTATAATTTAAATTTAATTAAACTTAAATAAATACTTGAACAATCTTCCAACAAATGTTCGAGTTTATCACACAATCATTTATTCCAACCAGAATATTAAAAAAATATATTTATCGATAAACATAATGCGTACGTTTTTTTGGAAGCACAGCACTATGGCCTTTTACTACGTTTATTGCTGTTATTCAAATGCGTCGCTACCGAATTCAGTGTACTACATTACGCGCTCTGAGTAATGTAATTTAGACGCATGCGCGTACATAGCCGGCAATGTATATTTTTTAGAAAAATATTATGTGTCTTATCGTTACGATCAAGCTTTGATAATTTTTTGTAAAACGTTAGTTATTACCATCAATTTGCTATTTACCGATGAAAAGATATTCCATCTTTAGCTACACTTGAGACCTGACTTCTTGCTTTGCAGGTAATTACAGCACAAGTAGGCATTTTCATTAATAAACGCGCAGCACTTCGTAAAACACTCTCCGTGATCACTCGTGACTGACTAAGCAACGCGTTGCATTATTGGCCACAGTCATGATCATTTGATCATAACTGTGGCTCGCGTGCCACGCCTACATAGCCGTTCTAATCTCTTTCTGTGTTCTGTGGTTGTAGATCAATGCGTTTGCGGATTCATTAAACTGTTCAAATTGTATTGGCCGTTCATTATTTTTGGTTGCCTTTTATGAAACATTTTTCTTTACATTCTTGCGTTCAGGAATTATAATAAATTCCTTACGCTGTAGTTTTCCTTTCTTTCTGTGTCTCTTAGTTTAAATTATAATTAATGACAGGCTTGTTGTTAATATCCAACTTGTCAACCTTATACTGTAGTTTTATGGGAGTAGTTTGTTACACTGGCATTGAATGGGCAAAGAGCCAACACTGTCATCAGAAACAATCTTATTAAATTCAACTTGTACTAGCGATAGTCCAAAGGCTATTTTTAATCTTATACAATATCTAATAATGAAATTGTTTATATGTAGCAAACTCTAATACACCGCAACCACAACCATGCTCTGATGCAACATTAGAAACACTTTTAAAGGGCAGCGCTGAATTTACCGGAAGTTTTTTAAGTGTAAGTTTTTCGAAAGCTAAATTTTGATTTGTATGTGTAGTAACAAATTTATTGAACATACTGCTTTTTAGGAAGCCTACAAAGAGAATCCAACTTCTAACATGATTATGTCACCGATATCTATTTTCACTCCTATGGGAGAATTAGCAAGTAGAGCCGAAGACGATACGTATACTCAACTTATGAAAGCTTTAAATTTACAAACTAAGGACGATGTAAGTAATGGAGACAATGAATTTCCATAATTTATTACCAAAGTCAATTAAATATTTAATTACTGTATACATCTAACTTATCTTTATATAACTTATCTAGATACGTTGTGCTTTTCCTTCCCTGGCCAGAGAATTAAGAGGTGATTCTAATGTTATCTTGAATGTAGCTGCGAGAATATATACTACTGATAAATATCCACTTATGAGAAATTTTCAAGATGATACCAAGAATATATTCAATGCCGAAGCTGAAAGTATAAACTTTTTGAATAGGGAAGCTGCTGCTAGACGAATTAATCAATGGGTAAGTAAACTAATGCTTAGAATGTGGTTCATTACGTTAAATGAAAAGTGATGATATAAAAACTATTCAAATTATCTTTAACTTTGTCCTATTAAAAAAGTCTAAGATGGGAAGAAATTTTTTTATGTATATATAAATAAATAATGTGAATGTCAAATCAAGTGTTTATATACAATTGCTTTTTATATTTAATTATATTTAAAAAATATATTTAGGTGGAAGATCAGACAAATAATCGTATTAAAGACATCGCTAAGCCAGATATGTTCGACGAGAATACAAGACTCGTCTTGGCTAATGCAATTTACTTCTTGGTAAGTATTATATTGTTTTAAAAAATGAAGATAACTAATGTTTATATAGCGTGTGGATCGTGTGCACTATATATTATATATATATATATATATATATATATATATTATATATATATTATATATATATATTACGTTATATGGTGCTCACGGTCCTAACTATCAGCCGTCAGATCAGTATATACTTTTGAGTTAGTTTCGTAGCACAAACTCATCAATTATTATTATTCCATCTGTTTTATTTAAACGAAATCGTATGTGAAACTTTAATATCCAAACAAACTTTATTTATGTTTTTAAATATTTCAATTTAAAGTTGTATATGTAAAATCAAAACAAATAAATTATAAAAAGGATACTATGCAATGGTTAGTCCCTTGCTGTTATCTGGTGCTGAAATAAGATGAAATCTCTAAACACCTGAAAAATTCGTTATTTTATAATGGCGGCAAACATTCTCCTTCGATAATTATCCTTGTGTTTTTGTGAACAATAAGATAATAAAACCGCATTTTAAATGTCTGCTCGATTCGATTACTGAAATATTTCCTATCAATTTTAATTCATGTAAGCCAAATTTAGTTTATCTTAGTTATTTATACGTTTATACGAACAGCACAAACTCATAGCTATATAACGGAAGTTTGATTATTATGCCACAACCGACATTACACTGAACCGTCTAAGCATATTCTAATAATGATAATTTATTACAGGGTAATTGGCAGTACCAATTTAACGCTAACAATACATCTGACAGAGATTTCCATGTTAACAGCCAGACAACTGTTCAAATTCCTACAATGTCCCAGGAACACTCATTCAAATATGCCGAAATAAGTAGTTTGGATTGTAAGGTTAGACTTAATGGAATTTATGCTAATATAAATGTTACTCAATTCTATATCAAATAACAACTTTTAATAATATTGTACTTATTTCAGGCCCTTGAAATGCCTTATAAAGGCGGTAACTTTTCGTTCTTTGTACTATTACCGAACCAAATAGACGGATTGGCCAACCTTATAGAAAAAATAAAAAGCCCATACGAGTTTTTTGGTGCTTACGACAGTACAAGATACGCGAGAGTGAATGTTTTCTTGCCTAAAATCAAAATTGAATCCGAATTTAACTTAAAGACTATAATGCGAAAGGTGAGTAAAGAAGATGCTAACAGGCTAGTTGTTTTTGAATACCAATAGCTATTATTAACAACGAGTTATATTGCCATTACAACCGTGTAAAGAATGTAAATAGTGTAAATAATTTGTGTCTATGTGACATAAACTATTAATACAAGTATATCATTTTAATCCTATTGAGGTAAGGTTGTGCAAGTTTAATCATTTAAATATTACAGCTAATAAATAATAAATCATGATTACAGCTCTTATACATCCATACGTATAAGAGCTGTAATAATTATTTATTATTCTGTGAAAATGTTAGTAGGGTAGATGAAATTTAAATGAAATGGGACAAAGGCCGTTCACCTGCATGATAGTAAACTTCCCGAACTCACAGATCATTTAATATATGCTAACTGCCAGTCTGCTCAAGATCCTAATTGCTGCAGCCATACTGTACACAATAAAAGACTTTTAAAAACCTGTCTGTTGTATAAGACAACTCAGAAGGAAATAGGAAAGAAAACCAAAACAGACAAGCACATTATCAATATCGTATAATAATTCAGTACACACTAATATTCGCTTAACAATTTGGACATAACAATCACCACTATACTTAAATTACGTAATTGTACTTACATTATACAATGATGGGAGACGATACTAGTGACTACTGGAGCTGTGTTCGCCACTACGTATCAGAGCCGAATGCCTCGAGCTGGCACAACGTGCCAGAGGAAAACTCGGTACGACACTGCTTTACCACCAAAGCTCGCATGCATGCATGCATGGTAAAGCAGTGCTGTGCACTTCATCCGCGCTTGCAACAACTGACTGGGCAAAACACAAACTATAGTAGTCACTACACAATCTTAAATACACAATTATTATATTCTAAGTTCTTATGTTAATTAGGCTTACAGTTGTGAGAGGCAGCATTCGTATACTGCAATTACAACAAATTGGGAGAGAGTTCTAGGCCATGGAAATAGCTTATTTTAATATCGCTTGATCCGGATATATGCGCAGCAGTTGTCGTAAATTCATATGATGTTGAAACGCAAATACAATGCGGCCTTAAAGGCTAGTAAAAATATTATTGCCAGAACTAAGCTAGGTTAGGACTCGTTAGGACCAAGTGCAATTTCAGAGAAATTTTCTCCCGCGCGCATCCCGATTATGGAATCAGATCCTGTTTTCCCCAGTATGGAGTTTTTCAAGTAGTAACTATATATGTTTTTAATGCGTTGGCAACGCGTTTGTCATACGCCTAGTGCTATAGACGCCCACAGCCTACAGTGACTACTAAACATTATCATTAAAATAAACACTGATTCAAAAAAAATATACCTTTATAAACCCGATTTTAATTATGTGGGTACAAAGCAATCGTTTAAAAAAAATAGTTTTATTTCATCCGTATATGAAAACCCATATTACATTATATCAATCATATATTTTAGCTTGGCATCACGGATGTTTTCGATGAGGGGAAATCTAAGCTGACTAATATTTTAGAGAAATATGAGCCTCTGTATGTGTCGTCTGCTGTTCAAAAATCATTCATAGAAGTAACTGAAACTGGAACAGAAGCGGCAGCTGCAAATAGTAAGTACTAGGTTTTTAATTATATTAAAAATAATTTTATAAGCTTTACAGTTTTTGTAGTCGATGAAAGCACTACAGCTGCCCCTCTCGTCTTCAACTTCATTGCTGAATGATATTATTATTATTCATATATCATTATTTTGACAGTTGATAGTTAATAATAATTAACAATGTAAGAAAGATAGATAAATGTGTTATCTAAATGATTATACTTATGTATACTGTATTTGTGTTTTGCTGCGATCATCGTGATTTCTTTCATAATATTTAGATTATATCATAGAATCAAAAACAAATGTTTAACTGATTGTTATTAAAACTTATCAAGACTTTAAAATTCGCGTTACTATTGTAGCAGGAAGCTAGGCTATTTATTGTGTTTAAAATATAGTTTTTTGATAAAATGAAACAAACATAACACTATGTGAAGAATTTACTCAATGTTATAGTAATTAAAGTAAAGTAAATCGTTTCAGTTTTCGTCATTAAAACTCGCTCGGCATCTGCCTTACCACCACCACGTGTCTTCACCTTCAGAGCTGACCGACCATTCGCTTACTTCATACTACATAAGCGAAACATTCTTTTCGGAGGAACTTTTGTTAAATAACTATACTATAGTAAAAATAAAGCATTAACACTTGATTGAAATAATTATTCTTATCAATAAACATGTGGTATCAGTATATCCATAATGAAGCTTCTCCTAATTTATTTGCCTATGCCTCTTTTTTATCACTTTTCTGAGGCGGCACTAAACGTTTTCTTCTTTCATTAGTGACAATGATAGTCAAACATTGCTTACGCATACAATGCAGTGTTATCTATAATATTAGGATAGCAAAAAACAAAATTGCTGTGTATAATGTTTTAGATTTTTATCTATGAAATTGTCTTATAGTTAGAATGAAGAAATCAATATTAAAATAATTTTAAGCTTTAATTTACTAACGTTTTCTTAATTTATTTACCAAGGAAGCAAACGTTTGTAGACTTTTAAACACATTTCGATAAACAATATCCTAATAATATTAATTTGAAGAGAAAAGTTTCGACCAATAACATACAAAATTGTGATCAAGAAATAATATCAAATTTTGCGATTTTTTCTTGTTAAATTTAATCTTATAGATATTTGTTGGTTTTGTTCTGAATTTTAATAATATTTATAAAAATTAAGACCGTAAACCTGTGTGTTGTAACCTTTGTACTTGTAAACCGGGTTTGAATTCAATTAAGGTACCGGAATAATATTACTATAATGAATTGATTTCAAGGTATAACCAAAACGGTTAATATAACTGTTACGCTACCCGTATAAAACCGCTAATTTATTTATTTTTTATTGATACTGTTGTAAACCTTTATTTTACTAATACTTTAAGAACGCAGACTTTGTTACTTTGCCACCGTTTACAACATCGACACTTGCCTCATAACGACTGCGCAACCTAAAAAAATCTTTCAAACTGAATTCCTGAATACTAAACCTTTACTTTGATTATGAATTATATAACATTTGGGTTTTAAATAATTCTTTGGAAGTTAACTGCAATTGCTCCAAGAATTATTTCAATCATCATAAATTGTTGCTTTAAGTCCAAAATTATTTGAAATAATTATACTTTCTTATGTATTGCTTGCTTTTCAGTATTTACCATCAACGCTCTTAGTGCTAGCATTGGACCACCGCAAATCTACACCTTCAATGCTGACCGACCATTCGTTTACTTCATCGTACATAAGCGCACCGTCTTATTCAGTGGTACTAAAGCGAATTAGAATACAAATGTTATCTCAGTTGTGTTTAGATTTTCATATGTTTGTTTTAAATGCCCAAGGAACTAAAAGACATTTTAATTTAAAAAGAATTTCATTTCAATAAATTTCGATGCTTTTGTTTGTAATGTTTATTCAACATATATAAAATTAAAACTTTTCTGTAGAATGTTGAAACCAATGTACCACTATGTACAAACACGGATATATCCGCTGCCCGACGTGGAAGCCATCTGGCCTTATCAAGAATGAGCTATGTTTGGTCCTTCAGTATCCAAACGAACAGGAGCACTACCTTTTCTTTAAGAAAGTAAAAATTTATTTCAATTCGAGAAGTATACAATTAGTTAGTCTGTCCTGACTCCTGAACTAATTAAAACACTGTATTTAGGGAGTCAGTACCAACCTTATAGTATAGCCACAAATATTCTTATCAATAATTTCACTTTAATATAATAAATTGAAATAATATACATATTTTTTTTCTTATACAAAGGTGGTAATCAGGCCTACGGCCCGCCTGATGGTATGCGGTTACTGTAGCCTATAGACACTTCCAACACTAGGGGTGTCATTCACCCGTTGCCGACTCTTTAAAAACCTATTTACTTCTCTTTAAAAGAACCCCATACTGTAGCCCTTCCGGAAAACCTCGGCATGGAGCTCATTTCACAAGCGAAGGGTACGCAGAATAAATTATACTTGATATACCTTTTGGCATTTTTTTTATTTGGAGCTCTTCGATTGATACAGACCCTGAGGGAACTTGCAAATAGATAGCCAGTGTCTTAGCTTCGATAGAACCTAAGTACCATAAATAAGCACCAATGATATACGGTGCACGAACGACAACTAATTTCGGTGCATGAACGGCGGTTGCAGCTTGTAGCTGAAGTCTTATCTTCTTTTGAGCGAGTTCCGAATGAGATGCAAAGAATTCGCTACTCATTTATAGTGATGCATCAATTCACTTAACTTTTTTTGTTTGTTTCTGTGATTGTATTGGGATTCTTGGTGAGAATTAGAAGTCAATCACAAAACTACATTAAAACAGCTCGCATTCGATTCCATCGAAGAGCACTAGCCGACCCTAAATCAAGCACGCAAGCCGATTTGACATATTGGTTGACTTCACATACTCCTTTGAATTTCTTTCCAAATGCATGTAGATTACCTCATATGTAATGTTTCTCTTCGCCAAGAAGCGTCCGGTAAACGGAAACATGAAATTATAAATAACGAACTGTAGACGACGCAAAGCACCACTGTACTCGTAATTAAACCTGTAAAATAAATAAATATACTTACTTACCGATGTATGTAGATATTCCTGTTATATGTATAATACACGCTTGCTCTATGGTGTACGCATGTGTTCGAAAACGTTACACTAAGTCCTTTTAGAAACCAGTTGGGAGTTAATCGCAAATATTGAACGTATCTGCACGCATATGTACTTCCCGAAGCGCTTAAAAATACTCGCCTGTAGTTCTCATTTTCTTAATCCTGAACACAGCACCTACATCTGTCATCTACACGGACAATACTTGGTATAAACCAGAATTGGTCTCGGGCCTCCCGCTAGCCCAATTAGACACCGGATCAGTGCCAAGACCATAGATCTATGATGATTGAGTAGACCTCACTAACACAATAGTGCTCTATTCATACTTACATTGAAGAATCCAGTTATATCAAGGTTGCGAATTCCGATTCTCTAAGTCGTAGTATACTGCTGCAGTAGTATTCAAGAAGAAAATTAATAAACTAATCAACAGGCCGGCAACAGGCAGACAGACCCTCGAGCTCTCTATCAATACACAAAAGCTCAGGATGGTGAAAGACGAGATCTAAAAAACTTGGATGGTCTATATCCGTAGGAGTATCAAGATAGATGTAAAAAATATTATGAATTATATACTGATTTTCCTATAAGAATCAATATATTAATTTAAAATATTAACAATACTGAATCTCCAAGCTATTTACTAATTTCTCCAAACTAATATAAAAAAATATTTTTTTTTTTTGATTTATTGTATTACTTTAGTTGTTGGTCATGGGTCCGTCAACTACGCGATTTAACATTCGTACTTATTTTATTTTATGCATAAGTAACAATGAATGTTCTATATAAATTTTACAAATAATTATAGTAATAATGTAGCTGTAGTAATCCCGATGCTCGGCTACCTTAAGCTTGATTTATTAATAAAAATAAATAGAACGCCTATGTTGCGGATAAAAATATTTTACATTTATTTACAAATTTAAATAATATTCTTGTTATGTTGAAATATCTTTAACGGTTATATTTCAAATCGTTACTAATATTATAAATGTGAAAGTAGTTTTTTCTGTCTATCTGCCTGAAGCATCAAAACTACAGAATCGATTTAAATAAAGTTTTGTACACACATATTCTAAAACCTAAGAAATGCTACAGGCAATTTGCAGTATCTAATTTAAGCAAAAAAGAACTGCAAGGCGTTGAAATAGGGGATGAAAGTTTGTATGAAAAGTACGTAATTTTTGAACGTTTATTGTTAGAGCTAGCAATTATAAAAAATATTTTTAGGGTTTTAATAATTTCATAAATAAAAACTATATTCAAAGTTTGTAAAAATTTTACACTTAAGTAGGTTCCTTCTTAGTGGAATAGGGAAAGAAGGAAACATAGGCAATAAAAAAAATTGTTTGGGTAAGCTCAAAAACTTACCGGAGCCGATTGTAATTTTTTTTGCTGATTTTTACGAATTGGGCCGGCTCGACCGGAGTGATACCACGGCCTCACAGAAAACCGGCGTAAAATAGCGCTTGCGCTGTGTTTCGCCGAGTGAGTGAGGGTACCGGAGGAACTTCCCCCTTATTCTCTTCAAAAGGCCAGCAACGCACCGGTGACCCTCTGGTGTTGCGGGTGTCCATGGGCAACGGTTATCGCTTACCATCAGGTGATCCGTTAGCTCGTTTGCTGCCCTATCCTATAAAAAAAAAATAAGATGATTGATTTATACATATTTAAAATCCAGAGAAGGACAAAGGAACATTTTTACCACTGGAAAATGTTTTTTTTATTATTAATAACATAGTAACATGTTCCTAGAAATTATTAGGATTTGTCAAACATAAATGTGAGAAATACAAGAACATACAATAACTCGTTGGCATCTACAATGCTCTGGTGCGAGTGTTAAAAATATGACTCAATCATATGGAATTCTTATAAAATATGCATAGGATTGAAAATATTCAAAAAAACTTTTACTCTCTATCTTGCCATCAGAGTACTGGACTCCTCTTATGGCTATCTCACCTGTCTTAAAAATACCTCGTTCGCGAGCCGATGCAATCTTTTTGATTTAATGACTGCATAATTCGTTGACTAGAAGATTGATTTCTATCAGTTTGCTGAATAAATACAAACTGCAGTCCCGTGTCGTATACCCAGGCATTTGAGACACATATTTTAACATTTCTATTCACAGAACAAACCTGGTTAAATATTCACCTCTAAAAAAAATGAGATTTAACAACGATTTTAATACACCTCACATTTAAGTTTTAATTGCGCCTGAACGTATTTTTAACTTTGCTATTATCATATACTTACTACTATTACTTTTTGTAATCTTTTCTTACATCAATGTTTTTGTTTTAGTTTTTTTTTGTTAATTTTGTATACACCTATTGTTGCATATCTTATAAATAAAAATGCCTGCTTCATTTGTATAAAAATGTATTTCATTTTGTCGATGGTTTATCTAAATAAATAAATAAAGTTGACGAAAAAATGCCCTGGAAAATAACCGTCTTTGTATTTATTCGATATTCTTTAAACGGCCATCTCACATTCAGAACTGTTTCGAGAAAGAATCAAATTTTATTGCGGATCTTGTATATCTCGTGTATTCTCATTAACCTAGTCAAAGGCTGATTCGCAATCTATCTAGGCTGCGGCAAAAGTCAGATGTTTAAAAAGTTTCCATTGGGAGATACCATTATTGAGGAAATTAAAATAATTACAGCAAAATGATAAAACATGGCGTGAAATAGAGAGTAATTAATGTAATCTAACATTTAATAATATTTGTAGAATTAAATTTATTACGTTCACCGAATCGAAAAGAAAATACCGACACAGGTTGTACTTTTGAAAAATACACACAGGTAAAGAAGACAATTCAAGGAGCACTTTCTTAAATATTACTATACAAACACATTGTATTATAAATAGAGAAAAACTGTATAAAAAAATAGTCCAGAAGTGTTGTCTGTTCTGGCATTTTTAGAAGTATCAGGTGAAGTAGTTTTATCTTTTGCAATGTGTATGTTGCTAATAATCTAGAAAGTTCAGTTCATGTCAACGTTACATTTATCAATACAAACTTCAAAACAAAAATCAATATTAGAAATTAATGAAAAGGGTAATAAATATGGAAAAATATATTATAAATAAATTTTAGAAATATTGTATATTATTGCGAAGTTCTATTCTATTTAAAAAGTTTCATACTCAAAAAAAAAATAATATTCCAATATTTTTTTATTTTACCCAGGCTTGTGACAGACATTTAACACATAGTAATAAATATGGAAAAATATATTATAAATAAATTTTAGAAATATTGTATATTATTGTGAAGTTCTATTCTATTTAAAAAGTTTCATACTCAAAAAAAAAATAATATTCCATTTTTATTTTACCCAGGCTTGTGACAGACATTTATACAGGACTCTTGTAGCATGTTGTGCTATTTATCAATTTTATAATAATTATATTTTATTTAAATTAAATTTGTTTAAAAAATATATAACTAGTTTTAAAGTGACACAAACTAATCGGTTTGCTAATAATAATCTTCATGCAATTGCTAGAATAAAGTGAATTTTTGGGAAAAACGGAGTGCATGTTTCTGTTAAAATTATAGATACTGACATAATACCAAGTAATCAAGGAACGCCAGAACCATACAAAAAGTATTAAGCCTATTTAGTTAATGAAATATTTTATATAGTATTGTCCTAAATAGTAAATATTACGCGTTGACACTTTTATTTCTAAGAACCTGTGCACGTGGGCAATTAAATATGACACTTGCTGTATATATTTTATGTAATTTTTGCAGCTTTATTTATAATTTTTCTATAACCTATTATTACTATTACTTCGCGATAGACTTCAATCGTCACTGTTATTTGATGGTGTGTTAAAATTAATTTACGAGTCACGATATCCTTACAGTTGATAAGATAAAAATATCGTGTTCGTTAAGTGTTTCTAGTTGTAAAGTTTTATGGAATATAGGGACAGTAAAAATTTTAATATAAAATCATTCAAATTGCACATAGACGCATATATGGGCAAACCAAACAAATCAATATAATATCATTGTTATGGCATATCCTACTCTACGAGTAACTCACTTGTAACAGTGAAAGAATAAAATGATGTTAGCATTTACTTAAATTATTCTATAGTCGTTACAAAAGCTAGAGACAAATTATGTCACTGAACGAAAAAGTTCGTGTCCAAACGTGTCGTCATCAATTATTTTATCACAAAAATGTGTGATCATATTTCATATATTCTATTTAGGGTACTACATAGGTTTTTTTTTTCAAAGAATTTTTCATCACACTCATAATGCCACCTATTTCTCAGTTTGTCGTAACCAGTTTTTAAGCCAGCTTTTCCAATTTTCATTCGAGAATGAAGTAGATTCAATATCCCAAAATCTCATAATAAAAAGTTGTCGGTACTAATAACGTTGTTGTGTTTCAGTTTAATTTTTTATGCCGGCACTGTGTGAAGTCATATTGCGCAAGATACTCGTATCCATTGTGCTTCTCAAGCTGTTTCAGTCCAATAATCGTCAAAAACTCATTGACATGATGTATCAGATGCCCATTGTTTTATCAGGGACCGTTCTTGGTAGGGGTCTTTTGTGTAATGAATGCGAGCTTTTGTGTCTTATTCGTGGTTATTTTTATCAATAATATTTATATATGTATATCTTGAACTAGACTGGTGTGAGTATGAGAAAGATTTATTGTTGCGGCTAACTCTAATAGTAACGTGGCTCAGTTACAGAAACAAATGTCAATGCAATAAAATGAGTCTGTGATTAATATCCAATCTATTAGCTCCGATGTAAATATATTATAATAATTTTATACTGTGTTATTGTTAATGACACCATATGTTGTGTAAACATTTTTTTATATGTATTGTTTGGCATATTTAATGGCATAGAGGCCATTCGTCACAAATTGCAAAGTGTAAACAATTTACCTCAACCTGAGCTTGTTGAAAAATATAGAGATTATGTTTACCGGGTGTATTTTCGTCATCAAAGCTCCGAATTTGTTTGTCCTAAATAGTCTCTTACAATCGAATTAATTGCTAACATATGAAGATATTCTCTCCATTGTTTGTTGATGTGGCATTGACCGGCCTTCGTCACATATTTTTCTCACAGCACAAATGCTCTCCTCTGTTACCTGTTCTGTTATATTATCTGCCTACCGTCCCTCATAGCGCTCTCGAGAGTGAAATTGGACCACCTTAACATAGAAAAACGATATAAAAAATTATCAGATATATGAATATTAACACATACTGCAAAAACATATTTCATTACTATTATTTACCTATCCTGCGCTAACTGATACTAATAAACAACGAGAAAATACCACTGAGGTTACAGAAAATCTTATTTATGTATATTTTGAAATTTGTATGCGCAACAGTCTATTATTTATTTTCAATTCTAATTTAGGTAATATTACATTAGGGCTATTTTATAGGAATCGGTTAAAAAGCTTAAAAACGTTTTCATTCACTCACAGTACCTCCTGCATAAGGAGAACTAAATTCAACTTCAATACATAGTAAAACAAGCGTTAGAATTACTTTTCCAATACTTAAAACGCAAAGTGAAGAAAGGCTGACTTTAAAATTATTATATTTTGTAAAATGTAATAAAATCTAAACTAAAAATAACTCAACATATACTAATAACTATAACTGAAACATACAGAAACAAGACACTTTCAAAGTTAAGCGTTTGTGTAAGTTAATGTAAAGGGAAAAACAGAAAAAAACAAACCTTATTGATATAATCGCGCAACCAAAACAAATATTCATTACTGTTTTCACAATACCATATTAAATATATAAGTATTATTCCCTGTGCCGTCTGACAATATACCTACAACAACTGTTTAAACACTTCAAATGAAATATATTATTGTGAGGGTAGCTATAAAAGAGAAGTAGCTAACTTCAATATTAAACCATTGCATTTTCTATGTGATAATGTGCAAGCTGATTCTTGCATTGCTTATTGGAAGCAATTGCCTATTGGCGGCTTCGTATGCAGGTACGTACTTTAACTATTTTCATTTTTTTATAGAATAACTTTAATATTATGTACCTACATATTTTAGTTCTTACTTTAATATCTTATGGATTAACCTTCAAATCTTTCGTCAAATTATATAAACAATGGTGCCTAAAATCTTTGAAATCCCCGTTAAAATAGCTTCCTTAATAACTCTACTACACATCCTTGAAAGAAAATGAATAAAAATTATTTCTGTGAATACAGTGTATGTATATATTACAATTTATAATATTTGTTCTATACAAATATTATAAATTTTAAAATATACCTACTCCGATTGATGCTGGAGACCCGAGCGATAACACTACACGGCGTATGTTCGAGTGAAAACTCTTGATGAGTTTTCACTAAAGTAAGTCCCCTAAAACACATACACATCATATACACACACACAAAATGAATATTAATTTAAGACATATAACATAAAGTTAATTAGGTAATATAAGTTAAGTTATATTTGGTGAAAATAAATACATTAATTTCAATATATCAGTTTTATTAGTTTACCAAGGCAGAGGAAATACTGGAAAATCTAAAGGGAGATCGATTGAAGAGTGATTAGAATGGATGTCATGAAGGCGGACCTTAAAAGAGGGGAGGTAGTAAAATATACTCTTGATTATACTCCAATTGAGTATACTCCAATTGAACACCTGATAAGTTCACTCTGTACTGTTGTATCGTGTCACGAACTGTTGCACCGTGACATAAAAACAGTCACACTTAAGGACATGGGGGAGCTGCGAAGACTAACATGCATAAAAGAAAACCAGGATTGGGATGGCGGGCAACACCTGCGTAATGTTTCACTAACACATAGCACCTTACACTAGATGTCTCAAGGCTCGTAAGTGAACATTAAAAATGGGAGCCCCAACATTCTCCAGCCCTGTTGTGTACGCAATCGTCGCATCGTCATTATTGCCAAGTACACCCGTTTCCTACTGAAAAACAGGTTACTAGATAATTCAAAGGCGGTGAGGGCAATATGGTTCTCAGAAACTTGGGTAAGGTTAAAAAAACGATGGGTAGACTATGTGTCGGAATGCGAGAAGACCACCTGGCTTCTTAGAAACGTTGAACTAAGGAATGAACCAGGGATATAATGGATCGCCTGGGCGCTATTGCGAAAGGCATAGTAAGAACTACTGTTTCGACGCTTATAAACAGAGCAAAAGAATTTAAGTGCCTACTGGTAGACGAAGCTTTAATGATCTATTTTGAAGATTCACCTCTCTGCAAAAATGGTACTCATATATCTGCAATTATGTTTTAAGCAGGAGGATGCCGATCAATTTTATTCATTGTACACAAACATGAAGTAGATATCTTAAAAAGTAACCTAAGAGATCTATTATTAAGGATTTTTACAGTATTGAATTATTCGAGGACAGAAAACAAACGAACTAATACTCCAAATTACAATCTAATCACTTTGCCTCCGGAAGTATAAATCACCCAGTCATCGTTGTATAACATGAATGCATTACAAGTTGTCATAAAATCAATGTTATTCGTCATAGTAATATATTATATTAAACAGTGTAATTAAATAAGCCAGTCAAACAGTAAGCGAGAGTGGACGTATCTCTTAAAACTATGTCTTTCAATCAACCCCTTATAATATTATTACATTTCCAGCCTTGAAGCATCTGCTCTTACGTCACCATTGGTCGGCTGGCTTAGGAAAAATACAGGCGGATGTGATACGACCCACTTATATGTTGCTTATCACGGATCTAAGGTTTTTTCCTCTGGAGAGAAGAGGCTAAAAATCCTCATCCATCCGCAACCATGCCACGATGACTCCAAAGCGATCGAGATAGCTCGACCGGAATAACCTACCGACTAAATTCAGCCTGAACTTTGGCCATAAGGAATTTATGGCATGCAAGGAAAGGAAAAGTCAAAGTAAGGCATCCATGGGGTATATCCATGTATATTCAACACATAGAGGCTATTTTAACGACTTCACTGCAAATGTGCGTGTAGTGCAACAACCAAGTTTAATCTGTATCTACAATAAGAAATATAGCAAAACACTATACCCAGCCACTATATCAGCAAGGGAGCCAATTTTTTTTTTTTTTTTTATAGCATAGGGCAGCAAACGAGCAAACGGATCACCTGATGGTAAGCGATAACCGTTGCCCATGGACACCCGCAACACCAGAGGAGTCACAGATGCGTTGCCGGCCTTTTAAAAGGGAATAGGGGGAATAAGGGGAATAGAGGGGAATAAGGGGGGTTGGGCCTCCGGTACCCTCACTCACTCGGCGAAACACAGCGCAAGCGCTATTTTACGCCGGTTTTCTGTGAGGCCGTGGTATCACTCCGGTCGAGCCGGCCCAATTCGTGCCGAAGCATGGCTCTCCCACGGTAACGCTACTGTAATTAGAGGTCTAAATGTTTATGAGCTATTACATATTCTTTTTAAAAAATATGAGGACTAAACTAAAAGCAGAGGCATGCCTTTTCAACGTTGTTTGATCGAATATATTATGGCAGGTAATGACTCGCCACTTACTAAATGAGGGGCATAAAAAAGCAGAGCAATATTTGTAGAGGGCTACATTGTTGTGACTGGCTAATGATACAGAGAAGTGTGCCTGAGATAGCAATAGAGACGCTGTTGATGTTTTGACATTATTACACTTTCATACTTTAAGTATCTACTATAGCGACTCCACTCAGGCGGGCAGCTAAAACAAGACTAACATGTGGTACAATGATTCCTAGAACTTATCGGAAATGTTGGTAACCGTCGGTGTCGACCGTCACCGTTGACTCGCCATAAACTGTCTTGAACACATAATAATACACTTTATATACAATAAGAATACTATATATATACATATATACAAACAGTACAAACGTATAAAACTAAAAACCATGAGCAAAGGTAGACTGATCTCTTAAAAATATTTACATAATTGACTGAAACTCGTCTTTAATATAATTAATAATTTAAGAATATTAATAATGTTTATTAAAGACCAGTGACAAAAGGACGTACAACTTGAAAGTGGGAAAATAAGTACGAAGAAGTAAAGGAAATATTAATGACTTCATAACAGGATGGTTAGAAAGTCCATATTAACACACATTAAAACAGCACAAGGCATCAACCATATATCCTCTACTTTCTCTAACAGAATAGGTGTAACTACCAATAAATTTATTTTCATCTAACTAACAAATATATGTTGATTAAGTATTTTGGAAGTTTCAAATTTTCTCGTTATATTATTTTTATATAAATCGGGCTAGATTCCTTTATTTGTTTTATATACTAATGCATTTATTTAGCACTTTGAAAGGCAATGAAAATTCACTAATTTAATAAAAGTAATAAAAATTAAAAATCTTGTACTGTTGTGGTAACAAAATTTTGATGATAAAAATAATTTTTAGACGGCGGCTCAGCTCAGTCTAGCTCACAAACTAGTCGCAGTAGCAGCAGTAATGGCAGCAGCGGCAGTAGCAGTAGTAGCAGCAACAACCCGTGTGATTCAAAGAGTAGTTATATTTTATAATAAAAAATATATAGTATTTATATGCACTTATCCGCATGGTTGACGCATTAAGATTTATATGTCGCGCATTTTATTTGCTTAAATGGAATTCGTAAAGATAGTAAAATTAGCTTATCGCAATATAATACTGTACAAAGTACATAGATATTATTAGTACAGTAATTTGACAATAACTCTCGCCTTGAGTTTATTTTCTTCTTTTTAGTTCTCATTGACATTTAACATTGGTTTAAATTGATATTTAGATTTAGATTGCATAATCCAAGGTATTTTAGTCCTTTGAACGGATTTAGTTTAAGTTGACATTTAGATTCAAGTTACATAATCCAACAAATTCCTGTACGTAGAAATGAAAACACAAAACAAAAAGCCTAGAAGCCAAGCCCAGCAGTAAGACATGATTAGATTGAAGTGATAATTTAGAGTAGTAAGAGTGAGCAGACGGTGTAATATTTACATTATAAGAGGTGAAAACGGCCAGAAGGTTAACAAAAACACAATTACTTCTGAGTGTACTAATTAAAGCTTGAGAGTACGTTTTTGAAAAATCTTTTTACATGAATTAAGGACATACTTGCAATGAAATTCTGTAATGTACGTATTTAAACCATAAGTACGATCTCACAAAAGAGTGGGATACAGTCAGTGATGGTAAACATGATGACGATAAATCATCATAGGTTGATTTTTTTTAATTTTATTTCAAAATATTATAGCTTTATTATTACGCCTATATTATTCTAAGTAAATGTTTTTCTGTTCTGTTCTTAAGACATCATGTTGGTTTAGTATGAGCTAAAAATAAAAATCTAATTTGATATCTTATATAAAAAAAAATTGACATCTTTATTAAAGAATTAGAGAAGAATTATATTTTATGATTAAAATAATAAAAATACAGGAAACCCATATTTGTTTAATGCGAACTAGCTGATTTATTTGTGTAAATTTTCGACATGAGACTAAGCTAATCTTTTTCAAAAATACTATAACAAGTGCAAAAATCGTTTTGTTTTGAAATTAAAACGATACGTTTGATAATACATTAATTCGATGATTTATTTCTACTTAATTTTAATATATCTATTTTTCATTATAGTAGGTTAATAATCATAATTATTTTACGTTTTGTTATTATAATACAAAAAATTTAGTTATATTGTTAAATATTTTATTAAATAATTAATTGCCCTTTTCTACTAACAAAAATTTGTTGTTTTCAGAACCGATTTGTAAGCAGAATGAAGTTATGTCGACTTGTGCAAATGGAGGATGTAGAAGAAGAAAGTGTTCGGATGTGGGAATCCTTTGCATAGACCCAATAAAATGTAAGCCTGGTTGCATCTGCAAAAAAGGCTATGTTCAAAATTGCAAAGGCAAATGTATACCAGAAAACCAGTGTAGTAAGTATATTAGATACATTTGCTATAATATTCTTACTAATTAATTTGTAATTTACAATGACAAACATGCATTCCCATTGTATTGTTAATTTCACAGGAAACTGGGTACTGAATAGTACATAGAAATTGTAAGTTTCGGCTTATATTCAAGTAGTTATATTGGTACACGTATACGCCAATACGATAAGATAGAGAAAGAATAAATATTTTTAGCTCACTTACGGAGATGTGGTTAATATGGAATTAAGAATAAATACATGCAATTGCTCCCTGGTCTAAAACTTTCTTAATAATTGAAATAGAATGTTTCACTTTGAAACTATTTATTAAGTTTTAACTACGTTGCTGTACAAAGTACCTCTATTAAAAGTTATAAGATCGTAGGTAGAATCTATTTTTTTCTACAAACAATATCTAATAATGAAATTGTTTATATGTAGCAAACTCTAATACACCCCAACCACAACCATGCTCTGATGCGACACTGAAAACACTTTTAAAGGGCAGCGCTGAATTTACCGGCAATTTTTTAAGTGTAAGTTCTTTAAAAGCGTGTTATATTTCGTTTGTTTTATGAGTAACTAATATATTGAACATACTGATTTTTAGGAAGCGTACAAAGAAAAGCCAACATCTAACATTATTATGTCACCAATATCTATTTTCATTCCTATTGGAGAATTAGCAAGTAGAGCCGAAAACGATACGTTTACTCAACTTATAAAAGTTTTAAATTTGCAAACTAAGGACGATGTAAGTAATGGACACTGAATTTTCATAAATTAAAGAGCAAACTCAATTAAACATATAATTAAGTACTTCTAACTTATGTTTTTCAGATACGTTGTGCTTTTCCCTCTCTAGCCAGAGAATTAAGAGGTGATTCTAATGTTATCTTGAATTTAGCCGCGAGAATATTTGCTTCTGATAAAAATCCATTAAGGAGAAATTTCCTTGATGATACCAAAAATATATTCAATGCCGAAGCTGAAAGTATAAATTTCTTGAATAATAAAGCTGCTGCTAGTCGAATTAATCAATGGGTAAGTAAACTTATGTTTAGAATGTGATAGATTATGTTAAAATGAAATGTAATAATATTATTATTGATATAAATATTTTTTTTACTTTGATCTGTAAATAAAATCTATTGTTAAATAGGAACAAAAAAAAATTGTGTATTATGTCAATAAAATATGTTTAAATGAATGTCGAATTTTCGAATTTCTAAAATCAGTTTGTGTTCTTAACTATAACTAAGAAACCTTTAGGTGGAAGATCAGACAAATAAACGCATCAAGAACATTGCTTCTTCAGATATGTTCGACGAGACTACAAGACTCGTTTTAGCTAATGCAGTTTACTTCTTGGTAAGTATAATATTGGTTTAAAAATGAGAATAACTAATACTATACGGCGTGTGAATCGTGAAGTACTGTATGACGTACCTAACAGCTGTCAGCCTGGTTAGTTATGTAGCACACACTCATCAACAAAATATTAATGTACTTTTTTTAATACCTCGATAGTGGCAAGCAGGTCCCCTATGGCCCGCCTGATGGTATGCGGTTGCCGCAGCCTATGAACACACACACCAGGGGTGTCCCTCACGCGTTGTCGTCCTTTAAAAACGTATAAATTTACTCCCCTTATGAAGCCTCACGTAAAATCTCGGCAGGGAGTTCATTCCATAATCGAAGTGTACGCGGGAGGAAATTCCTCTGGAATCGCATCTCTAACTACGAGTACATATTTAATTCCATAGATAATTAGATTCCTTGCCAGATCTGTTGTATCATGATGAGCTGTTACGTATGTTATATGGATTTTGTTAAAATGAAAACGTATATGTACAACCTAATATCTAGACAGACCTCTTTACTGTTTACAGACATTTCAAAGTAATGATGTATATGTAATATCAAAAAACAAATAAGATAATAAAAATATACTATCAAATAATTAGTCCCTTGTTGGTAGCTGAAAGAAGATAAAAACGAAACACCAGAAGAACTAGTTATTTCATAACGGCAGCAAACATTCTTTTTCGCTTATAATACCTTCATTCTGTTATTGTAAATGACGTCAATATAATAATTGCTTTTTAATTTCTTCTCATTTGTACTTCTGAAATATGAGTAAGAACAGAAAAAATCTATAAATGTCAAGTATCAACTCCATTACACGAATTTACACATGTATAACACATATAAATAAATCATTTTTAATTAATGTGAGTCAAATTTTAGTAACTTAGTTATTTATTTATTTATACAGAGACCACAATCGCGTTGCTATATAGCGGAAGTTTTATAATTATGCTACCACCAGCATTACATTTAACCTAAGCACTGCAACATTGTAATTAGGTATTCTAAATATTAATACTTTATTACAGGGTAATTGGCAGCATCAGTTTAATGGTAACTATACATCTGACAGAGATTTTCATGTTAGCAGCCAGACAACTGTAAAAATTCCTACAATGTATCATAATGACTTTTTCAAATATGCAGAAATAAATAGTTTGGATTGTAAGGTTAGACTTAATTTGATTTATTATGCTAATACAATTGTCACTGAATGCTATATCAACTAACAACTTTTATTAATATTGTATTTATTTCAGGCCCTTGAAATGCCTTATAAGGGCGGTAACTTTTCGTTCTTTATACTATTACCAAACCAAATAGACGGATTGACAAATATTATAGAAAAAATAAAAAGTCCAGACGAATTTTATAGTGCTTACGACAATACACGCGAGAAGAACGTGCATGTTTACTTGCCTAAAATGAAAATTGAATCGCAATTTAACTTAAAGACTATAATGGGAAAGGTAAGTAAAGAAGATGCTAACAGGCTAGTTGTTTTTGAACAATAGCTAAATTAACATCGAGTTATATGACCAATAACACTGTGTAGAGAGTGTAAATAGTTCGTTTTAAGACTACTACTGAGTAAATCGCAAGTGAGGCCCCAGATGGAGAGCTGCTGTCATCTGTGGGCAGGAGCTGCTCGATACCACATTAGACCTCTTAGATCAGCTAACTAACCGATCTCAAGCTCGCAAATTATATCGCGATATTAAGTCATAGTCTCAGAAAAGATTGCCTCTTTATGCGTGTTCTACCGCTTGTATAACTTATATTGATCAAAGAATCGTATGACAAGATGCTAAGGGCCACATTCTGTCTTCTATCATTGCACCACGCTCTATCGACAGGTAAGTGGTTACGGTACCTAAGTGTTTAGGGCAAAGTGCGATATCAGAGGAATTTTCTCCCGCGCACATTCCGATTGTGAAATGAGATCCTGTTTTCCCCAGTATGGAGTTCTTCAAGTAGGGACTTAATCAGTGTTATTCCATGACCTGGTTTAGGCCTGGTCTAAACGAAAACTCGGGTTTAACTCAGACTTTAATGAAATTTATATTACAAGACACGGTTTACCCAAAGAACAGGGCTTATCTCTGGTTTAAAGATAAACTAGGCTACCCCTTAGTTTAAGTCTGGTTTCAAAACGAAATTATGATTTTTGACAGCTGACAATTTGTAGTTTGTGCATACGTATCTCTAACTAGATGAATAAATGCCGTAAAATATCCTAAAGCAAGTAATTAAAGTAGGTAGTAATAAGTTGAATAATCATTGTTTTATGAACTTAGAATTATGCACAGTTAACATTTTAATTTTCAAAAGTTCTTTATTAAAATATAAACTAGGTAAGTACATACCTTGTCTTCTTGGCACCAATTATAGGATCTCTTATTATTTTCCATTTTTATAGAAGTTTATTAAAGATATCATTGTAAAATTCAAAGAAAACGAAATAATGTTGTTTAGTCAAATGCTTTGGTGTTAAAAGGGCGGCAAATGTTGAATAGGTACTTAATTTACGTTCCAACAAGCAATTTTCACAACGTGACATGTATTATTATATTTTCTAGTATATATAAGAAGAAATGTAAGTACGAATATCTTCTTATATATACTTTAAAATTAAATTTATCTTATAAATAAAAGTTTTTATCAAACTTTGTAGTTTTATTTTCATTATAGCTATGAAGTGGGTTACAAACGAACTGCGTGAAATGGAACGATTATTGGTTTACTAATAAAATTGGCTAAAACTAGGGTGCCAAAGCCGTTAAAAACGAACGAATGAATGAATGATTTTCTTTAGACTCGGGTTTTGGATGATCGTACTTGAATTTGTTTTTGTAATAAAGTCCGATCTAAACCAGAGACCTTGGTTTAGACCCGAACTACATAGACCTGGCTTAACCAGAGTTTTAGAAGTTTTTGTAATAAGAGAGATTAGGTTTTTAATACGTTGTCAACCCGATTGTCATACGCTTGATGCTGGAGACATCCATAACCTGCGGTGACTACTAACCATGGTCATTAAAACACTTATTAAAATAAGACGTAGTTTAATTACGTGGGTACAAAAAAATCGTTTCAAAAAAATTGAGTTTTATTTCTTCCTTATATGAAAACCCATGTTACATTATATCAATTATATATTTTAGCTTGGCATCACGGATGTCTTCGATAGGAGGAAATCTAAGCTGACTAATATTTTGGAGGAGTATGAGCCTCTATATGTGACGTCTGCCATTCAAAAAGCGTTCATAGAAGTAACTGAAACTGGAACAGAAGCGGCAGCTGCAAATAGTAAGTACTAATTTTTTATTATATTAAAAATAATTTTATTTCGTGCATTAGGTGGGCAACGTTATTGAAATTGAAACCTTTCCTGTAAAGACAAACTTCAATAACATTATGCGAACATATAAATCATAGGAAAGCGTCCAGAGATTTTGCTGCCAAATTGAATGTTGGTTCGTTACGCATACGTCCGCTATAAATTCAACTATGAATCGTATTTTTGCTTTCTTATTAAGTGGAATAAGAATGTATTTATTAAAATGTCATCTTATATAGGTAATTTTTATTCACCTCCAAAACTTGCAGAATTGTGAAATATTTGTTATATACATACTACTACTACCTATACTACTACCTGTACTCCCTATATGGACCAAATATTAATCTATAAATATATTAACATATAGGTAAATCCTTATTATTTATCAGATTGTAATTCTAACTTGTTAACACTTGTGAATAATTCAATTCAATAATCGATATATATATCTTAGTTTTGTAATTAAAATAAATTCAAACAACATATAAATTTATGGTAAAAATCTTGTGTTATTGATGAACGAACGTTTAAAGTTTACTTATTTCTATAATGTATAGTTTTACTTGAATCATATGACTACACAATAGAATCATCATAGATCGCTACATTTTTTACGAGGAACACCAATAGCGAAATATTATTTTAAGGTGTAAGTATTCTGTGCAGCTATCTGCAATTGTTGTTTAAAAAAAAAGATAAGGGTGGCGAGGTTCTAATACTAACAAACAACACTATATTAATTAATTATATATATATATATATACATATATATATATATATTTCTGTATATATATGTATATCTAAAATGAATTAAAATGTGTAATAAAAATCTGTCGACTTGTCTTTTCACACTTCTATGATCCTGATTATTCAGTTGTTCTCCAAGTTGTCGGATATTTTCCGTGTTTTGTTTCGGTAATGTTTTCTATTTCTAAATAAATTTCTGACTATAATTATATAAGTACTATAAAGTTTTGATAATGATAGATTGATGAAAATTGACCAAAATAATTTCTGTCTCGCTGATAGCAGTGCATCTGTTGGGAACCCGCCGCCCATAAACGATTTCGGAGCCAATCATCCATTTGTTTATTTCATTCTTCACAAAAGTCATATTCTGTTTACTGAAATATAATGCAATTAAATATATAGTGAAACCATCAAAAGATAATTTCGTAATTGTGATATTTATTATAATTAAATTGAATTGCTACTCCTTCTTTTAAAGATGTAAAAACCAAGAAAATTCAAATTGCTGACTTAAACTGCTTTTTAATTTCTGTGTTAATTCTGGGTTATATCGAAGGTCCGATTTCTGTCATTTCTAAGACTATCAAAACTTTCTAACGGTACTGGAGACATTTTATTGACGCTTAGGAAGACAAAAAGCCTGGAGAAGGGGGCGAAAAAGGAAGTTCCGATGGATTTCTTCCAATGAATTCCAATGCATCCTGCTATTAGTATTTTACCCAAACGTTTAACACATTAAACGCCATGGGGGTCACCGGTGACCTCCACGTGATTTGCATCTGTGCGCCATGGGGGTCACCGGTGACCTCAAGCAGGATGTATGTTTGAGTTACATTTAGGCGCCGCCGGACACAGTTCTCGTATAATTCGTGTATGGAGGTGACCGGCGTGGCGCTCACGAGTAATCCTCTGCAGTGGGACACATCTGCGTAATCAATTTTAGAAAGTAGGTACCCAGTTTCAAAAGTTAACATTACATTATTAAGGTATATTAGTTAGTACATTATTAAGGTTGTAAAAAATACAAAACTAAACCATTTAAATAAAACAAAGAATATGATTACGATTTAATATGTATATATATATATATATATATATATATATATATATATATATATATATATATATATATATATATATACACAAAATCTTCCATGTCCACATGTATTTCATCAAACTCAGAACAGTCCAGATTCTCCATTCCTCAAAAATATTGGGGATACAAAAGTAACAATTCTAAATAAAATGAGTACGTAATTATCTTTCTATTGCGCAACGAAACCGACACAACCACTCCACACGCACGCTAACTCAATACTGCCCGGTAGGATGTAAAGTGCGGTGGGCGGCGGGGTGACCGGCATGGCGCTGTCGTAACGGAAATCGAAAATTTCACATCACAGCGCCGTGGGGGTCACCGGTGACCTCTGATAGATTTTTTGCTATAATTCCTGAATCCTATTTCAGATTTTTTTAAAAAATATTTTTATCGATACATCAAAATATAAATCATTGAATACCACAAAAAAGTTTTTATGAGAATTTTAATTTTTCCTTAATGGCGTTCAATGTGTTAAAGAAACGTTTGGGTAAAATACTGATAGCAGGATAACCAAAGAACAAATAAACCTTGATGAAAACTTCGATACCAGAAATTTTCAAATGAAAATATAAAAATGTTTATAAATTGTTGTCGTTTTCGTTGCCACTTTGGTAGGTGGCTGATCCACCGTTCGATTACTTCGTGTTACATAAGCACAAGATTTTATTCGGTAGAACTTTTACTAAAAAGAATAAGCTACTACAGTAATAAAAGATTCATAATTCTTTTACACTATTAGATAGGAATTATTTTATTACTGTGGTATATGACTTTTGTAGATTTTGTCCTTACAAATATTATGTACGTAAATTAAATTTCAATGTGTAACTGTTGATATAGAAAATCAATCAAAATTGTACGAAATAACTATTGGTTGTATTTATATTAAAGTAAACATAAACTTTTCAGTTATCGGCATCTCTGGAAGCACATCAACGAATCAGGAACCACCGCCTATATTCAGGGCTGATCATCCCTTCGCTTACTTCATACTACGTAAGCGCGAAATTTTATTTACGGGAACTTTTGTAAGACAATAAACGATGATGTAATAAACAATAAATGAAGGCTGAGGAAAATATTTCTTCGTGTCTTATATGAAAACTTAAAATATCTGTTTTCAAAGCTTAAGTTAAACATTTAATCAAAATATGTATATGACGTTTTGTTTGATAATATTTTGCTAAAGTCGCTGGTTGCTAAAATGTATGTGGGCACATTATGATCAATGCCTCTTGCCAAAACCATCATACACAGAGTATCATCTTGTTGCAAATCAGTCACAGTCTTGCGTAACCGACCTTCAACCACCACCTCACTCAGTAGAAAGGCGAGCTAGAAAACTTATCGACGACGAAATACTTATAAACTCACGTCTTCAGAGTCTAGAACACCGTCGAAGAGTTGCTTGCCTTTCGGTTTTCTATAGGTTGCATTTCGGAGAGTGTGCGTTGGAATTACATGAATTAATTCCACCCGCTCCTTTCCACCACCAGTCAACCAGACGTAGGCTTAACTACCATCCTTACGTGGTGGACTATCCTCTTGTTTACACGTACAAAACGGTTCCAGTCTTCGTTTTTAATACGAACAGCTAAGATGTGGAACTCTTTGCCGACGTCTGTGTTCCCGGAACAATATAATCTTACGGTCTTCAAGTCACGAGTGAATAGGCATTTGCTAGGTAAGCGTGTTCCATCCAAGTCCTCATCGTCACTTACCATCAGGTGAGATTGTGGACAAACGCAAACCTATTTTAAATAAAAAAAAAACCTTTTGGCTCGTTCTTATCGTATGTCATCCACTTTTCCGCACCCGTTATCAACATTATCAAAACCATGCTGGTTTAATTAAGTCTTAATAAAGATTCTTGAATGAATACAAGGTTAAGCGAGATTCTTTCTGTGAAAATAGTACACTTAAAGATTATTCACTTCGAGTTAGTACGTACATATGTGAAAAAAGTTTTTCCTCAACCTATATTATATTACATCAACCATATTTATAGAAGTATCAACAAACGATATGCTATTTGTTTTACTTTGAATTACAATTATTTTGATTTACCTGATTATATTAGAAAAAGAACATGTAAATTATATGTATTTGATACGTAAAAAAATAAATACCTAATTATACTCATTTTTCTTTTTAATTTTTGTTATCAATGAAAGCACTTCAGGCGATCATTCAACTCCGCATTATTTCACTGGATGATCGACCCGTTTATTTCATTTTATCGGAAGGAAAAAGCCATGATTATAGTTCATATCCGTCTCCACCAAGGGATATGAGCTTACCCTATACCAGGCTGTTTGAGTTTTGGTCAACCACTGTCGTCCAGCGGACTTCATGTATACCTTGAAATTTCTTCGCAGATATGTGCACATATTAAATTCCACCAACGAAATTACGTAGGTAGATTGCAGAATCGACGCCAGGTCTTCCAATAACAATACCAGTGCCAAGACCGTAGTACAATCTATGCTACTTTAGAAAAGACCATTAAAATATTTGGATTTAGAAATGTAATAACCAAAGACAATTTTAAAACCTTACAGTTTTAGTAGTTGATGAAAGCGCTGCAGCTTATTCCTTTGTAATCCTTTCCCAGTAGAATTCTGCTTCTCTACCTGTAGGCGGTTGATTCCGATATTTCGTACAACAAATGACGTTCCATAAAATTAAAAATATTTTTTTTTTTTATAGTATAGGGCAGCAAACGAGCAAACGGATCACCTGGTGGTAAGCAATAACCGTTGCCCAGGTGTCCATGGGCAACGGTTATTGCAACACCAGTGGAGTCACAGATGCGTTGCCGGCCTTTTAAAAGGGAATAAGAGGAATAAGGGGAATAAACGGGAATAAGGGGGGTTGGGCCTCCGGTACCCTCACTCACTCGGCGAAACACAGCGCAAGCGCTATTTTACGCCGGTTTTCTGTGAGGCCGTGGTATCACTCCGGTCGAGCCGGCCCAATTCGTGCCGAAGCATGGCTCTCCCACGGTAAATTATCAATGTTGTACTTATCAATGTTATACTTTGATTTATTTAAAATTCATCTAAGGATATCCCCAGATTTATTAAAAATGGAAGGCACCTTTTTACATTATTTAGATACGAAGAAAATAACGATTGAAATTTACCAAATAGATTGTGATGAATTTGTAAGGGATTGCAATAATTAAAGTTGGCATGGTGATGATAATTCAAGCAGAAATAGGATGGAGTTGTACCGAACTATAAAATATAATAATTTCTAAAAGCAAAATAAAACAATTATATTTTAGTGATCAACGTATTTTATTTCTATTTAGCCTTTTGATTCAATTCTTTCTCGTAAAATTAACTAATTTAAGGCTAGTTAACGGTAACCAATCATCATAATATATAAGCGTCATAACCATTTTTATTCTATCTACAACAATCAAATGTGTGATGCAATTGTTAGTAATAAGACTTAAATAAACAACAAATCAATCTATTAAAGTAAATTTTTGATTAGCAACGCTATAAAAAAAAGTAAAATAGCAAAATCACAATAACAAACTAAAAAACAATATTTATAATCTTAATGATACAGTTTTAAAAATAATATAACTGACTGCGCCTGTAGATCATTCATCTACAATGTTGACATATCTCGTTCGCGATGACTGATCGATGGATCACTTATAATGCAACCTCATTTTAATGCTGTCTTAATGTGTCATCTTTAATGTGTCAATTTATTCTTTTTTTCTTCTATCAATATCTTCAATTTCGTATCCATTGTAAACTTATAATTAAATAAAAAGAACTTGCAAACTATATGTTGAAGGTTTCATTTATGTCCTAAGAAGAGCCATAAAAAGTGGCGACCGTGACAGGATGATTTTGGAAGACAATAGAAACGTATATTTAATAAATTACTACCAACGGAATTCTGACACAAGATTACTACTAGCTCACGTCCTACGTTCTAGAATTTCGCAAAAATATTGGAACAAATAACAATATTTTCCGTGCTCTGGCCAATGCAGCTAAGTGACCTACTTTCATTATTTCTTTATTCCAAATGGTCCAATCTAATTACCAATCATCAAAATAAAAACCTCAAAACTTTACTATTATAAGATTGACTATTTATAAGTTTACATATTTTAATTTTTCAAAATAAGCATATTTTAGTACCGACAACAAAAGTAACATTATCAAGTACCGACAAATAACTATAATAAACAATTTCTTATTGAATTCTTGTCAAAATAACTACATTTACTTACATCATTTCTTTGCATATCAATATTTTTAGTAAATAAATTTGATAAGTGACATTTTGTTGCTATTATATTACAAGGTTTCTAATTTCACCCGCCAAACGTTCCAGGGACCGTTACGGTCTCCAAGAAAACTGCTAGTGAGTCAGGCCTATACGAGTATTATATGCTAGAATTGTTGTAACGAGTTTCCATCCAGTCTCCCATAGGTTCGGTGATCTGAGGACGAGCGTAAGATTTATATTTATTCACCTATTCAAATATTTTATTAAAAGTTACTGTTCCTTAGTATATGCTTCAGTCGTAATAATTTTCTCGTAAGTTTTATATTTCATTTTTAATAACTTGTATAAGCTTATATATACATTTTCTAAAATTATAAAAAATGGGTAAAGATGAGGATTTGGGAAATGAAAGTACTATATGGGACACTCGGGAATTGCAGGGACTGATTGTAAAACGTAGTTCAATTAAGGGCCGTATTACTAAATTCAAAATATTTTTAATTTGTATTCAAGCAAAGGAAAGGTTATCTCCTATTGAAGTAAATGAATTAAATTTAAACCTTACCAAAATTATGACACTTTCAAACCAGTTCGATGAGCTTACATATTGTCTGAAGAAATTGATGAAAGGGATGACATCGAGTATTCATTTATTACAACTATTGCTTTGGCTCAAAACATTGTTCGAAAAAATCAGCCTGGTACTCGCTTTAACGAGGATAATCATAATCTAAGTCATTTTTCATCTGCTCCAAGTAATCCAGATCATCAGGAAGTTTCTTTTAAATTACCATAAATACAAATTGCTAAATTTGACGGAGCTTACTTCCGCTGGCTCGAGTTCCGTGATACATTCTTATCCCTAATACATAACAATGATCGCATTTCGTCAATTCATAAATTCCATTACCTCATTTCGTATCTAGAATAATTTCTAATTTAGAGGTATCTAGTACTAATTATCAAATAGCTTGGTGTCTTTTATGCAAAAGGTATGACAATAAGAGGCAATTAATAAATCACCATCTGAATTCTTTGTTCAAGGTACAACAATTGACGCTTAAGTCGGATAGGTCACTTCGTTTTTTAGTAGATCATATTACAAAAAATCTACGAGCATTGTCTAGCTTAGGCTTACCGACTGACAAATGGGATGTTTTAATAATTCATATACTCTGTTCAAAATTAGATAGTCCTCTAACTAAGTGGGAGGAATGGCGTTGCACGTTGGAGGATATTCCTACGTTACAACAATTTAATACATTTTTGATAGACCGAGCAGGTTTTCTTTTACGATGTCAGTCACATAATAGTAATAAAAATTGTATTATTAAATCTACAAAAGGCTTTAACAATAAGGTTGAACGTCCTCAAACGAAGTCATTTATATGCAATCAAGATTCCTCTGCCTCTACTTCATCTACTTGTGTTGTTTGTCAAGAGGATCACAGAATTTATGACTGTCCTACTTTTAAGGCTAAAAGTGTTCAAGGACGAATAGCTCAAGTAAATAGACTCAGTCTCTGCCGTAATTGTTTACGATCTGGCCATAATCTTAAACACTGTCGCTTTGGACCTTGTCGTGAATGCAAGAAAAAGCATAACAGAATATTGCATATCCCTGTTACGAAGCAGCCTTCAGCAGCTACAACTTCATTATCAGAGGACACTATATGTCAGTATGGTGGTCACTAGTTGTCACACATCACTATGTTTAGTCTATGCGAAGAGAAGCTGTAGGACCGGTGGACTATAAAACAAGAATGAAATATGGTTAAATATATTGTTTGTTACTTGGTGTTAATTGTGTTCATAAAAAAATAATAAATAACTTAGTGCATAAATATCTTTAATTTCAAACACACGGACTACCATACACTATAGTAAATAGTATAGTATTTTCACAACATGATTCAAAATATGTGATACTATCCACAGCTTTGATTGAAATTTCTAAATCCTAAAACTAATAAAAAGAAAACGGTTCGTGCCTTATTAGATTGTGGCAGCCAATACTCTTTTGTAAGCAAATCTCTCAAAACTCAATTATCTTTACCAAGCAAGTCTCTAGATAATCATTTAGTAAATGTTAATGGAATTGGTGATAACATTGCCAATACAGTTTCACAAACATGTGAAGCTCGATTAAAATCTTTGAACACTAGTTTTTCCGCTACATCTACTTTTCTAGTAATACCAGAACTTACTGGTAAAGTGCCTACATTTACTATTGATATTCACAATCTTAATATACCAAATACGATACAGTTAGCAGACCCAAATTTTAATAAACCCGCCGCTATTGAGGTGCTCATCAGCACAGATATATTCTGGGACATATTGGGGTGTGACCAACATTCATTAGGCTTAAATAAGCCCACACTCAGAAGCTACCAGTTTGGTTGGTTAATTTCAGGTCCTATTTCTAATACAATTTCAAACAAAGCACGTAACGTAGAATGTCATTTGGCTACGTCAAATGATATTAATGAAGAACTAACAAAATTTTGGGAATTTGAAGAAGTTCCTCTCAAATCTCCTTTTAATGAGGATGAGAAAATGTGTGAAAAACATTTCTTATCCCATACAATTCGTTTAAAGGATGGAAAATTTTCTGTTAGTTTACCACTTAAAGATACACCTGATTGTCTGGGTGATTCTTACTTTTTACCAAGGAAAGTTTTCTACATTTAGAGCGCAGATTCAAAAAAAAAACCAGAATTAAAATCTTAATATGTAAATTTTATAAGGGAATTTGCGGAATTGGGTCATCTTAGCGAATCCACTTCATTAAAACATAATATACGAGTATCTTATTTTTTGTGCCATCACGCTGTTTTTAAAGATGCTAGCGAATCTACAAAGCTTAGAGTTGTATTCGATGGTTCAGTTCCTACATCGTCCGGTTTGTCGATTAATAATATTTTAATGACTGGCCCAAAAATACAGGATTCTCTTTTCTCAATTCTCTTAGAGCTCGTCAGCACAAATATATTTTATGTGGTGATATAGAGAATATGTATCGTCAGGTGCAGATTAATGAAGAGCACAGAGATTTACAGCTCATTTTGTGGAGAGAAGATGAATCATTGCCCATAAAGACATTAAAACATAATACTGTAACTTACGGCATGGCAAGCTCCAGTTTTTTGGGTACACGCTGTCTTTGACAAATCGGTGAGGAGTCTTCAGATGAATTAATTAAAACCATAATACAACATGATTTTTATATTGATAACCTAGTCACAGGATGTGATGATGAATCAACACTAAAGTATGTTTATCAAGGGGTTACAGCAGCACTAAGACAAGGTTGTTTTAACTTACGCAAACTGAAAACTAATTTACCTTCCATTTTTAACACTTCAAATTTTGATTCAAGTGAAAGTTTGATATTCAGTGAATCTTCTAGTACTATGGGATTAGGATGGGATCCATATACGGATACTTTCAGTATTCCAATACAAACTTCACCATCTCTAAAAGAGCAACCGATAACCAAACGGTCTATGCAATCTAATCTATTTAAAATCTTCGATCCATTGGGTCTTTTGAGGCCTTGTGTGATACCGACCGAAGTTATGCTACAACAACTTTGATTAGAAAAAATAAGTTGGGACGATCCAATTGCAAAAAATATCTCTAAGGCATGGATTACGTTCTATAAATTGTTACCCATTCTTACAATAATAAAAAATCCAAGACGTGTATTATGTGACATACCTGTGTCTATCGAGCTTCATTCATTCTGTCATGCTTCGCAAAATGCTTATGGCACTTGTATCTATATTAGAACTATTCATTCTAGCAATCACGTGACTGTGCACTACCACACTACCTCGTTTGGAGCTATGTGCAGCAGTTTGAGCAGCTAAATTAAGTGGGGCTGTTAGATCTTTATTACGATTAAAAATTAATCGCGAATTTTATTGGTGTGACTCCAGTATAGTACTGGGGTGGCTCTGTAGCAGTTTTCGTGATTTAATGTTTTGTGGCTAATGGAATTAGTGATATATGTAACTGATAAGGCATTATGGCGATATGTTCCGACCTCCGATAATCCAGCCGATTTTATTTTTAGAGGTCTCAATTCAGATCAAATTAAAGACAACTCTTAATGGTGGTCAGGGCCGACATTTTTAATGCAAACATAAAGAAAATCAAATTTAACTTTGTCTAACTTCAATTATATCAATGAATCTTTAATCAATTTCGACAATTACTCTATTTTTTCTAAATTAAAAAGAATTTTAGCTTATATGCTGAGATTTACACATAACGTAAAATATCCAAAAAGCAAGTAAACGGTCCCTTAAATATTTTTGAATCAAATGCTGCCTTTATAATTTTATGTCACAACAAGAATCATTTGCGAAAGAATACAAATTGATAGCCAAAGGGAAATCCTTAAATCAAAAATCTAATATACTATCGTTGAGTCCATTTTTCGGCGATGACAAATTAATTAGAGTTGGTGGTCGCTTAGATTCATCTGATCTTCCATATGATAAAAAACATCCAATCATGCTTCACGTCTCCCGTAAATTCACAAAATTAAATTTAGAACATGAACACATAAATAATTTGCATTGTGGGCCGCAGCTTTTACTGTCAATAGTTCGAGAATATATCTGGCCTGTTAATGGAAGACTTTTAGCAAGACAAGTAGCCCATACATGTATTAGATGTCAACGCTTAAGAGGAAAAACCTTGCAACCTATAATGGGAAATCTACCTTCTCAACGTGTTACTCCTAACTTCCCATTTAGATCAGTAGGTACTGACTTTGCTGAACCTTTCCTCATATTAGATAGAAAACGAAGAGGTTCTAAATTAATTAAGAGCTATCTCTGTCTTTTCGTTTGTTTAAGATATAAATGTATCTTGAGGCTGTAGGTGACCTTACAAAGGATGCCTTTATAATGACTTTTCGCAGATTTATTTCACGTCAGGGAAAGCCCGCGGGAGTATTCTGTGATAACGGACGCGATTTTGTGGCAGCGGCAAAGGAATTTAGTATATTATTAAAAACAAATTCAATTTTTTTTTGTGACTTTGCAAGAGAAGAAGGAATTAACTTTATATTTCCACCGTCTTACGCTCCTCATTTTCGCGGTCTTTGGGAGGCTGGCGTGAAATCAGACAAATATTACTTAAAACGGGTATTAGGGAACGCTAATTTAACATTTGAAGAGTTATCAACATTATTTGCCCATGCAGAAGCCACATTGAATAGTCGACAATTATGTCCTTTATCCTCTTCTCCCGATGATTTCCTTTCCCTAACCCCCGGTCACTTCCTCATTGGCCAGGCACTTATCGCTGCTCTATCACCAAACCTTAAAGACTGCTTTTCAAATAATTTGTAACGTTATCTTCGTTTGGACCAAATACATCAACATTTTTGGCATCACTGGCAAAATGAATATATCTCCGAAATGCAGCAACGCAGCAAGTGAAGTATTTCCAATATAAAGATCAACATAGGAGAATTAGTTCTATTGAAGGAAGACCACGTGCCCCGTTATGTTGGTGACTTGGCCGCATGCAGCGTTTATTCGCCGGACCAGTTGAGATACCACGAGTTGCCAATGTAAATACCCGAAATGGAGTAGTGCGACGTCCATTGGTTCGCCTTTGCCCTTTGGCAACTTCGAGTGATATTTAAGGTTGAAATCCAATGTTTTCAACGAACGGGACGATGTCTGCGCCTGTAGTTTATTCATCTACAATGTTGACATATCTCGTTCGTGATGTCTGGTTGATGGATCACTTATAATGCAACCTCATTTTAATGCTGTCATCTTTAATGTGGCAATTTATTCTTTTGTTTTTTTTTTTCTTCTCTCAATATCTTCAATTTCGTATGCATTGTAAACTTATAATTAATTAAAAAGAACTTGTAAACTATATGTCGGAGGTTTCATTTATGTCCTAAGAAGAGACAATATCTAAATATTTAGTCTTCTTTTTAAGGTTTATTTATTTTATACATATACGGTACGATTTTACGGAAGTTTCGGTGATAATGTCCACACTTTTCAATGCTTTAATTAGAAGATTAAATTTCGCGTGTATTTTGCATTGACCGCGAGTATCTTGATCTCTTCCAGGGAAAAGCACTATAAAATACACAATAAAGTGCTCTTTTATAAATTTTGCGTGTAGATTTTATATATTATCATTTATGTATCGCTTCTGTTACTTTTACTTTTCATCTTTATGAATTTTTTTTTACCTGCTGCAAATCGACTGTTGGTGTCTTCTTCGAAAAAACGTTGGATTTGATTTATCAATATTTGTTTTCTGTCTATCGCTATATTTTTCTGTCTTCGGTAAAATGGCAATTTCTGAAATAACTTATATTTTCAGAAGTCTGCATCTATAATTACTGTATCTACACGGCTTCTCTTATCTTTTTTAGTTTTATAGCTATCTTGCAAATTATGTATTAATAGTTTCGCTAAATAGTAGTTGTCTATTTACTGCCTCCTTCTTTTCTGGTCGAATCTCTCTCAATACATCATAAACTTTTTTTCTATAGTGTCACATTCACTTTTATTGTTATATTACGCCATTTTCGTAACACAGCCTTTTCTTTTTCTAATTTAGGAATCCCATCATTCAATTTCTTTACAATCAAACTATACTTATAATGTGTGCACCTCAATATTTTATCAGATTTCAATAATGGTGCAGATAAATTTTGACTGATTGTACTTGGAATAGCTACAGCAGGAACTTATACCTAATATTAAAATAATATTTTAGATAAAAACAATCCTTACGAGGTAAATGTGCAGCAACATCTCCACGGCTATTTAATATTGTACACGATAAGATCAAGTAATATTATTGGGCTGATAATGTTCTATTTTAATGAGGAGAAGTGATTATTATCCAGGTTGCAATAAGCTTTTCTTCCATGCTGTTTAGACCAAAGGGCTGCCCAAATGGCTACTAGTAGTTCCACCTGTGGATCGTTCAATTACATTATCACAAGACCATATACAGATGATATTCGCGAAATGATGGACCAATAAAATTGTTCCTTTTTCACCCACTTCCTTTCATATTGTATTGCGTACTTACGAAATATACACCCTTACAATATTACGACCGCAATTTTTTTATTTTATATATTCACAAATCACGGACTTTCTGCCAAAGAAGTTACTGCTGCATTATTATATTCCTGTTTAGTGGACGCAAGACTACGCACATGCATTTTCGAAAAAATAATTCCAGAGTTGCGATAACCAAGCGGTGTCTCATCGATCAAGTTCGATCATATCACTTACAACATATTACAACAATATTCATGATTAATGAAATTTTTTATTTAAATAATTCCGCCACTAATAATTTTTATCGTGAAACAAGACTACAAAATCCGCATTCTATGCATTACATGCTCTCACAATTAAAAGGATTATAAAGAAGAAATGGAAAATACTGGAAATATAATAAAAGAAATAGATTTTGTGTTTTACTTATTAACAGTTGCTTAGTGACGTGACATTATTTAAATCATATAAAAACTATATAGTCAGTACGCTAATTACCTACATATAGAGACTTCTTAGATCATATTTAATAACAATCAATTATTGGCTAATAACAAAAAGCAAGCAGTGAATGTTGATTTCTTATAAAATCTATTTCTTATAAATCATTCTTATAAGAAATTAAGAAATCTTTGCAATAGGCTATGTCGGGATTCTAAACGCAGTTAAATTTGTGCTAGCATTGATAAATCTTCACCAGCGCAAGCCTGGCGATTTTTAAGATCTCTTGAGATGAGGAAAGAGTCTATCGGCATTGACTCTGCCACTGATTTGAATGATCTTAACAATCATTTTTCTCAATCGTCATCAATGCTCCTGGACTCGATTAAAGCTGCATCCTTATTTTCTTTATCTAATGAGTCTCCATTAGACTAATGAATTCACGTTTGTTGATATCACTGAGGAGGAAGTGAAGAAGTCTATATTTTCCATAAGTTCAGGTGAACGGTTGTGATGGTATATGTCAGCGTATGTTACTGCCTGTCCTTGTTGTTATTAGATAGATGATGCTATTCCCATTCTTTGTCAATTTTTAAATTTTTTGTTATCCCATTGTGTCTTCCCAAGTGAGTGGAAGTTCGCTTAGGTTATTGTAATACCCAAGACTTCCAACCCATCCAATTTTTCAGATTATAGACTTATCTCAGTGTTACTGTTTCTTCTCAAAAACCTTGAAAGCGCTGTCTATAAACAGCTGCTTTCTCATGTCGGTCGTAATAATCTCCTTAGTCCATTTCAGGCTGGTTTTCTTCCATTCCACAGCACAGTTACAGCTCTGTTAAATATTACTAAGGATATGCGAAAAGGTTTGTAAGTTATCTTCAAGGCCGCCAACAGCGTATCAAATATCAAGATCTGGTTTCAGATTGATCTGAAGTTTATGTTGGTGTTCCGCAGGGTAGTGCTCTCTCCACTTCTTTTCGCCACGTTCGTAAATAAGGTTACAAAAATAATTTCTTCTCACTACCACTTGTATGCGGATGATCTTTAAATTTATAGACACACTGATATTGATAATTTGAAATCTACTATTTTGTTAATTAATCAAGATCTTCTTTTGATAAAGGAATGGGCCAAATCATTTGGTCTTATAGTTAATCCCAAAAAGTCCCAAGCTATGATCGTGGCAGGTAGTGGTATGTACGGACGTGTTGACTTGTTGAAATTAGAAATGGTGCATTTTGATGGGGTTGTAATCCCGTTTGCAGACAAGTGTACAAATTTGGGCTTGATAATTGATCATATATATATTTTTTTTTTATGTGATAGGGGGCAAACGAGCAGACGGATCACCCGATGGTAAGCAATTACCGCCGCCCATAAAGCAATTACCGCCGCCCATAAAGCATAATTTGACATGGTCGAAGCATATCAATGAAGTGAGCTGTCGCATGCATTTCACTTATCATTCTCTCAAACGTCTTCAGTACTTTTTGCCTTTTGAGACCAGAGTTACACTTGCTCAATCCCTACTATTCCCCACCCTTGACTACGCTGACGTTTGTTATGTAGATGCAACCGAAGACCTTTTAAGTAAGTTAGAGCGACTTCAGAACTTGGCAATCAGATTCATATATTTTTTACGTAAATTCGACAATATCTCTGAATATCGCTCTCGTCTGAAATGGCTGCCCATCAGATATCGACGAAATATGCATATCTTATGTCTTCTTTATAAGATTCATAATACCCCTACATTTCCTCAATACCTACGCTGTAGATTTGACTTAATGCCACCTTCTACCCGGCCTCAACGTGCTTGTGTGTCCTACCCTATTTTGAATGTACCTTTTTCGAACTCCAAATTATACTCCCGCTCCTTTACTGTTCGTGCTGCTAGATTGTGGAATGAGCTGCCAGCAAGTGTTCAAGATTGTCAATCCATTGCTTCTTATAAGCGCAATCTAAAGGAACACCACCTATGTAGTTTGTCTTAGACTACTTTCTGCACTTGATCATGTGTGTATATATTTGTATATATGTGTATGTGTATGTGTATGTATGTATGTATGTATGTATGTATGTATGTATGTATGTATGTATGTATGTATGTATGTATATACCTGTATATGTATGTATTATGGGTAAATATATTTATATATTTATGATTATGGGTGATGTATCAAATTAATTAATTATATCTATTTTAATAATGTATGTATTGTGTGTAGTATAAATACCTATGACTTTTCTGTTAGGTATTTATATTTTAAAAACAATTATATATAAATACTGTACCCCGCAAATTTATCTTTATAAATTCACATAACCATCTAGGGTTGGCTGGAAGAAATCTCTCTTGAGAGATAAGTCCGCCTTAGGACCAATTAAATTTGTACCTCCTAATATTTTTATTGTAATGGTGTTTAATTGTGTTCAATAAAGAGTTTATTTACAAATGAGGTGCCAAGAATTCGTTAGTAGTGCTTCAATTAATTCAACATTTTTTTTGTATCTGAGATTGTATCAGGATTCTTAATGAGAATCAAGAGTGAATTACAGAACAGCATTAAAACAGCTCAGATCCGATTCGAGCGAAGTTTGAAGCCCGACGCTCTGGTAAGAGACCAAGGTTCCCAGAGTGGAACGGTCCTATATGTGTAGTAAAAGTAAAACACAAAACTTGATTGATATAGGTACAGATGGACTTACTGACCCGTGCTGATGCTGGCTTGAGCAGGTTAATAAGATTACAGTTAATATGGTTTGCAAAGTCTGTGAGTGTGTTTTTGAGACGGCGGTAATTGTGTGATGGCAAAGGAGTGTATACGCTGTTGCCTCTTTTATTAAAGGAGTAAAGTGAACGTACGCGACTCTGAAAATTCATTGGGAGCAAGATGTTAAATGCTGCTGGAGCTGGCTGGTTGGGAGATCAATATCTCCCTCTCTAGATCGTGACGACTGACATAGCGTGGAGCTCCAACTTGAAGCTTATGCCAGTTGTAGCGTTTGTATGCGCAAATAAAGGTGAGACGCTCGTCATAGCCGGAAGGAGGCATAATCGTAATATATATATATATGTTTGTGTGTGTGTAAGTGCATGTATGTGAAATAAGAAGACTTGATTTAATATTAAAACAGTAATTTTTAGTCAAAACAATTTATTAAACGCACAACTGACAGATATTTAAAATAAATTTCTCTCTAACTTACGTGTGCACCTGAGAATAATATTCGCCGGTTATTAAGAATAAAGTAAAGGAAAGGTTTATTCGCTTGGAAAACTTTAGGGGCTGGTTTGGCTGCTGTAGCACCAACTTTTATAACTGAAAAAGAAAAGAGAATGTATTTGTAAGCATCATCATAAGATGGTTGATTATCACCAAATCGTTGATATACTTTAATATAATAATAAGTGAACGAATGTATGGAATGTTGCTGCAGTACAGGTTCGCTTCGGCGTTATTAGCCTGTTTTTTTTTTGTTCCCCTGAGGGAAATGCATTAAATTGCATACCCCAGCTGTGGCGAGCCGGCGGTTATGTGGGGCTTTCCTCCCCAGAAGAGGGAGGCCTACCCACTAAAAACCTCAGGGATAGCCTTACTCAGGCATGTAGGGAGCCCCGGGAACGCCAAGCGACTTCCAGGTACCCCCAGCCTCCGCTCCTCTGCCGAGGAGTCCTCCTCGGGGGAGGCTACAAAATCTCCCCCGATCTCCTCCACTGACGACGCCCCCCGGTCACGGGAGGGGCGTGGTCCCTCCCGGGTCGCCGTATCCGCGGGCGCGACTTCTTCGCGCCCACCAGCGACCCGCAGCGGCCAGCGGCCGCAGCCTCTCTCGTCCGCCAGCATTGCTGCAATCACTACCGGCCGAGACAGATCTCGCCCGATCTCTACGACCAGGACTCGGCGATCGGAGGCCCACGCGGGGCACTCCGCCAGCGTGTGCTGGGTCGAGTCGAGGTCAAACCCTCCCGTCCTATTCGACACAGATACTCACCGAAGCAGCCGCGCCCGGTGAGTATCTGGGTCAATCAGACGTTATTAGCCTAGAAAGCCATCTTAACATATTCTTTGAATGGCTGTCAGTCCTGCATAGCGTTACACTTTTATATCACGATCAATAAAATTACTTTTGTTATTTATAGTATGATATAATATTTTATAGTACCAAAATCTATTGAAATGAGCACGGTGTCTCGCAGGTGTAGTGCCTGTCAAATCATAATTTCCACCTATTTAAATAACTCCATAGTATTATATATTGTGTTACTCTTAGAACATTTAGATTCACAATATGTATTTATAATCTTCCTGAGATAAGAGAAATATGAGCTCCCATATATATGTATGGGGTTCTTCAAAAAGGGAGTAAATAGGTTTTTGAAGGGTCGGCAACGCGCGAGTGATACCCCTGGTGTTGCAAGTGTCCATAGACTACGGTAACCGCTCACCATCAGGCGTGCCGTAGACCTGTTTGCCACCATCGTGGTATAAAAAATAATAATCCAATTAAAGGTTTACAGAAAAAGTCACAAATTTTAAAAAATATGTAATAAAAAGGAAAGTAAGTGTAAGGTTGTGGGTTGAAAAATATCTGATAACAACTATTACCATAGCCCTATTTACCATGGTTCATAACATGTGTCAGCCATGATGCATGATGTATAGTGACTATCAATTCTGATAGTCACTATACATCTATTACTAATTTATAACATACAGTGTTAAGCCGTCCATGGTCTACTGGTCGACTCATCGGGTGTAGTTCAGAAGGCTTGAAACCCCAAAATAGTAGGAAATTGAACCCGATCTCTTACATATTTCTAATCAGTTTATCAGTTTGACTGGTGGCAAAACCCCTGATCACGAAGGACCAGTTGTAACTAAGTTTATCGCCATAAACTCTTTTAATAGCATTGTTTTATTTCGACAATTAGAGATAAAAATGCCAATATTTTACTTGTCGAGAAGTCCGCGTGAAGATCGCTTCCACCTTCTGTCCTGTAAGTGAGGTCAAGTCCCAAAGCTTTCCAAATATTATCTTTTTTTTAATTGTATGTTGTTATATGTATATAAAAATGAGCACATAATTTTCATTTGCATATTGTTATATGTAAATAAAAAATGAGCTCAGTCCCTTGAATTGTTAGAGCATCAAAGCTTTAACTTAAAAATGTATTTTTTAGCTTCTCAGTTTCTTTATATACAATATAAAAAATGTATAGATATATTGCTAGTGACGTCGGCATCACAAATATATTGAATCAAGATATTATATTTTAAGTTTTTTGCAAAAGCCTGCATAAGCTTGAAACCGATGTACCTACCTAAAGGAAGTCACTTTGGACATTGAAAGAGTAATTGATGTATAATTTAACCACAAGAACTTACCATTTGCTGCAGCTGCTTCTGTGCCAATTTCATTAACGTCTATAAATGCTTTTTGAATCGCTGAGGAAACGTAAAGAGGTTCATTCTGTTGCAAAATGTCAGAGAGCTGACACTTAGAGGAATCGAATAAGTCTGTTACTCCAACCTGCAAAAGAGACTTAGCTATGAACAACTGTACTTAATTTAGTTAGTGAACATACATATATGTTTATGCGTGTGTATTTATAATATTGTTATAGTAAGATTAACTATATATACAATAATTAAATAAATAAAATATGTATGTTTCTTTGCTGACATTAAGACATCTGATATTTTGTGCGTTTGTATCAAGGTGTTCTTAACCACAATTTATAAATAGCTTAAGTTCTTACAGATTCTAAAACTTCTTTTAAGTTGAACTCGGACTCGATCTTCATTTTTGGCAAACAAACTTCAACTTCTTGTGTACTCGTGCTATCATAGATGTTGAAGAAATCACTTGGCTTATGCAAATTATTGAATAAGTTGGCTATTCCGTTATCTACTGCGTTTGGTAAAATTGCGAAGAACGAGAAATTTCCTCCTTTGTAAAACATTTCAAGTGCCTGTAATATAAAATAAATTTGTGCAAGTAGGTAATAGTTGATAGTTATAATAAAGCTATACCTAATATAATATAATTGATCTATAAAGCGCGAGTTCTTAGTCCTCAGCGCGTTTTCTATAAACTATAAATAAACATATTTTGGTAAGATTTAAATATAGTATGTACGTGGGCATACTATATACATCTACTTCTTACGTAATTAGTGTGTAATTATGTCAAAATCTCTTTATTCAACTCATCATTGCAACTCAGCATTATACGTCAACCACGTTAACTCAGTGAGGATTAAATGACTATATCCAACTTTGAATTTCTTCGCAGGTTTCCTCGCGATGTATTTCTTAACCGTAGAAGTGTCAGATAACTGTACATATGAAGTTTGAATAAACGAAATGTACATCAATACATGGCAGGATCGACCAACGCCGACACCACAACGACACGGACACTTTATGCAACTACCTGAATGTATTATTGGCTACTGTAGCCTTCTTAGCCCCGTATGACCACCAAAACGCGATATGATAAAGCGACTTGTCAGTTTGAACTATCAAAATATAATGTATAAATTTTAGTATAGGTTGTATCGCACAATAATCACATTATCATAATTATCATGTTTCTTTGCTCACGCTATAGGGCTAGAAAGAAAAATTATCAGGTCGTCTATTGTAATATATTTCTGCAGTAATCAAAGCAGTAATCTTCGCATTGCTGTTTAATGGTTAGAAGAGTAAAATATTAATTTATATACCTTTACCATGAAAATGTCAGTTTTTGCTTGTAATTGAAACTGTATAACTTTTAAATTAAAATATGAAAGAAAAAAATCATTTTTGCATTATTCTTTAAATCTAGCGTAATCTCAGACTTGGTTATTTTAAACTAAAAAAAATTCTAAAACGTGCCTACTATTTTTTCCGTCATTATTTGAATATGATAACTGTGATAAATATTATTTTGCCATTCAAACTATGTTATTACTTAGCTTTATATCTATTGATGTATGTGTGTATAAATTTTATTAAGTTAGCTTTCTTTGTCATTAAATAAACAAGGAAAACGTTAGTATGGAATAAGCGAAATTCCTTAAAATCTTCATACAAAACGACAATTTCACACTTTAACTCTGAATATGAAAGTAAAACGACTGGGTATCTCAAAACGAATATCCCGTCTTACTTGGCAACTTATATTATGGTTCTTGTGGGCTTACAGATTACAAAGAGCTTTCAGCAAATCTCACATGGAATGCTGAAATTGTAAGTAAAATATCAATCAATTTGATTGTATAATTATTACCTTGTACCCTAGGCTATCATTTTCGCCGTATTTAAATATATTTTTCTGGTGCATCGTTGGCTTTTGAATGATGGTTTTACTGTCAACGTGGAAATCTCGATCTACTGTTAAATTGCAATTAAATTGGTGTACCCAGTTACCCTGAAAAATAAATATAATGATAATAATTACAATATTCGCTATTCACTAACCATGCCTCTCAAATACCACTTTCTGGCTTAGGTCAGTTATTACAGTTATAAACGGTACTCACTATATATATATATATATATATATATATATATATATATATATATATATCTGTCGACATCTGTCCGGGCAAGTTATCCCTGGGTACTTACATAACACACAACCTAGTGGCCAGGATCATACATCAACTTGTCATTCGATACTTATCGATTTTGAATCGAAGTACTACAAGTACAAGCCAACACTTGAAAAAGGACATGCGTTGATCTATCATACTTCAAAAAAAGAGCATTTCCCATTTAAACGGCCGGCAACGTATTTGTGTTGTGGATGTCTATGGGCAGCGGTTATCGCTTACCATCAGGTAATCCGTTTGCTCGTTTGCTGCCCTATCCTATAAAAAAAATATTGGAACTGGTCTCTCGAAAAAAATATTGTTGTCGATAAGGCGCACATCGTAGTAGTCCACCTCTCTCAACAAAAGCAGTGTTCGTTGCCATCACTATTCCACATGACGAGAATCTCGTGAAAGCTCAAAAGAACAAAGTCAGGAAGGACCTTGACTTAGCCCACGTAGCAGCTGCCATATGAAATGTTGATTCAACATACATTGTTCCGACAGTCGTGTCTACGAAAGGCCTAACAGCGGAATACCTCAATCAATGGTCAGAGACAGAAAACAGTGATTCTCGACACGGCTCATATAGTCCGGAGATTCCTCTCTTTAAACCTCCAACCAGCATAGGCGTTACGCTACCCTGCTGCATACTAGGTTTAGGTTATAATGGTACTTGTTTATTTTTTAGATAGATTGCAAAAAATAAATAAATCTAAGAATGTTAATTTAATAAACGAATAATAATAATATTTAATACAGATCATTTTTGCAAAATGCTGTTGTAAAATATAGTAAAAAGTAGTAAAATATTTCTGGCAGTCCCGTAACACCAATTAAAAGGCGTTACCACCCAACTGAACCTCCTTCAACGAATCTTATAAAACGTATTTAATCACTCAAATTAAGAAACAATGTCAAAGTCGTTCCGTTTCTTTGTGTTGCTTTTAATACATGTTGACAATAAATGAAAATAGTAATTACCATAAAGTATATAGCATTGGCCAGGACAAGCCGTGTTGCTGAATTAAATGACAGTGGTGAGAAGATATTTTTTATCTTACTATTTGTTTGATCTTCCACCTGTAAAAAAGTAATACGTATTATTATTTGATTTTGAAGTAACTAAAGCTAATTATCGAGGACGTGAATTTTGTGATGCAAAAATAGTTTCATTATTAATACTATATACATACTATAATTTGCGATTTCATCATTATCTTTTATACGTTCTCAGTGAGGCCCTCGAGCCTACCTTTATTAAATAAGGGTGTTAAGGTCTTAGTCAACATTGTGCTAGTGCGGATTACTTGACTTTATAGTACCTTTGAGTTGTTTCGTAGATTTGTATAACCTGCTTTTTTTTAATAAGACTTATTAATTGATTTAAAATATTTGGTACAAATAGAAGAATTTATATTTAAGATGACAATAATCCTTAAAAAAACATAATATTAGTTTGACATACAGTGAAGAAATAATAACATGAGTCGAGTACTCCGAGTAACCTCGTAATAAGGTCATGGGCTTCCCAAAGTGTGAGGGGTATTATAAGATCACAAAAATGTTATTTAAGACAAATTCCTTTCTCTTAAAAGTCTAGTTTTTAGTTTGGTTTTGTAGTTTAATTTGGATGTTCAGTGATTAGATTTGGAGAAATCAACTTGGAAGGATGTATGACAAATTATTAGAATGTCAAGTGAACGAAAATGAGCATGTTTCTAAAGGACGAACTTTATTTACGAAGTGAAATATTTTTGCAGATAAATAGTCGACAGACATCAGTAGCCCTGCACATTAAACTTGATGTTGAGCAATCTATGAACTGGGGACCAAACATGGAATAGCTACCGAGGAAGCATATTCCAATATGGAGGTAAAATCCTGTTTACCTCCAATGGACAAAAATTTAAATTGTTAACTGATTACAAAGGATATTGATTACGTTTGCTGATTCCGCGCAGTTGATGATGACTTGTCCAACAAGCAGACAAGGTCGACACGTGTTTCGTCTCTCAGCGAGACATCTTCAGGATCTAATTGTTTAAATTTGTTAACTAATTGTTTAAAGGGCATTAATAAGCTTGTTTTACTGCTTTCCGGAAAATATACCAATAAAGTTGCATTTTGTGATAACTCAATATAAAATATATCGTTGATCTACTTGGTTACAAGTACGACCACTTGTCCGATGTTCCGAGTATGAATACTGGGTGGCGCAAAAGTTTCTTTAATGTTGAATACAGGAATTAAAAAGAAATGGCGAATTGTGAGTGTTTGTTTCACTTCTCATTTTTGTGGATGGCTTATCTTGGAATACTGACATGATGATTTTATATCACAGTTTAAGACCTAATTATTAAAAAATAAGTTCCTCACACACACTGGAATAATTTAAATACAAAAATAAAGTTCTAGGACAACAGCTACCTGCCGGACATTACCATTATCACACTGATAAAGATCTTGAAAATAATTAATGTCATCAGGATCACGTACCCATTGATTGATTCTGGTAGCTGCTGCTTCGCTGTTGGCAAAGTTAAGGCTCTCCGATTCTGCCTTAAATATATTCTTAGTATCATCACGAAAACTTTGTGTGATTGGATATGAGTCTGTAACAAATATTCTAGAAGCCATATTGAGAGTCACATCCTGATTTCCCTCTAATCGTGTACTCAGTTCAGGAAAAGCACATTTAATCTGTAAAATAAAATGTATAACTTTGAATATGCTTTAGTATACATAAATTGACGCACTTTTATTTGGATTCGATTGGTATTGTAATATAATTGGATACAATTTACTTATTTGCAATTTTTTATTTAAAATTCCTAGAGAAATCCAATAGCAGCCAACAATTGTACTTTAAACAAGCAAAACAAGTGTCTATAATTATAATAAAAATTATAAATAATGCTTTATCTTTTCTGGGGATAGACTTACTTCGTTTTGATTTTGCAGATTTAGGAACTTCAGGAGTTGAGTTGCAGTATTACTTTGAGCTCTGCTTCCTAACTCTCCCATTGGAGGGAAAGTAGATATCGGTGACATAATAATATTAGTTTTTGGTGACTTAAAAAAAGATTCCTGCAAAATAATATTTAAGGATAGAAAGATAAAGAGATTATATAGTAAGGAGAGAGGAAAGAAAGAATTAAATAATTATTGAAATTAATATTACGGAAGGACTGACGAATCAAAAACATTGAATAACGTATTGGTCTATTCATGATTGAATTAACAGCAGAGATTTACAAATGTTCAGAGTTTGACTCTCGGATCGGTTAGTTGTTGCAATCAACGGGTATTTATTATTGATGAGCCCGTGTTTCGCTTATGATTCAATATTCTCTGATCGATTTTGTTGGTAGTGGGGCGTCTGCCTATTCAGAAACTCCTTACCGTTGTTCCGCATTGTTGTTGAGGTGTGATAAATAGGGGTGAAAAAAACAGTTCCACCTTAAAGCCACTTACCATACTGCGAAATGAACTCTGTCTTATGTAGACAAAAATAAAAATATTTTATAATAATAACAAAATTCGTTCTATTGCATTTTTACTTAGGTTTACTCAATTTTATTAATATTATAACTTACTGCAACACAATTTTATGACGTACTTACTTTTAAGAATCGACACGTAAAATCTAAACTGCCTTCTAAAAGATTTTCCACCATTTGTGGAGTACATTGATTTCCTTGTGCCATGCAGTTTTGGACTGAAATTCATTTAATATTTGATTAAAATTAGTTTTCTCAAAATCGCTCTTTGAATCTGTGCCATCAACAAAGTAAAACGAGTTTAAAAATAATGAGTCCTGCCTATCTTTAATGTATTTATTTTAATTTTGGTTAAAAATGTTATTATTTAAGAAATCGTTAAGTAATTATATATCTACTAGAAAATTTTTATTATATATATATAACAGTGGTTGGGGTGCTGTGTCTCAAATTAAAGGGAGCCAATAAAATTTCTTGAATGTAATAATCCTAATATCATACTTATTATATATAGTTCTGTATATCGCTACAAATCTCTTTCGAACTTTACTGTATTATAAGTTACAATACAGTAGTTACAGTAAGGACTTGGCGCAGCATGAAAAGGATATATAGATTGAGTGTTCATTGTTTAGTTTAGTATGCATGCAAAACTAGAAGTTAGTAAAAAGTGTAATTTATAATGGTAAAGTTCCCGAACTTAATACTAATCAACATTTGATGAGCTTTTGCTATTTTATAATATACTAGCGACCCGCTTGGGCTTCGCACGGGTGCAACGCTTATCTACGTCCGTGCATTTTAATTTGTAATATCTTCAATTACATGTTGTAAAAAGCATATTGATCTATAATAAATCCACAATTTATTTAAGGTTCTTGATTGGATAAGGATTAATGCTGTTGCAATTTAAAATCACTTCGTAAATAACATTTTTTTTTGTAAAGGTTAAAAAATGGTTATGGTGGGTTATCCCTAAGAGATAGACATACTCGTATACCATCGCGGACATTTTAGTTGAACTTTTAAGGTGGACAATACTGTAGTACATTATTTTAGTCTATCTCGTAGGGTTCAGCCAGCGTTTTTGCAATATAAGCGTAACATTAGAATCCTCTTAATTTATCAGTGTTTCTCTACTAAATTAGGCATGTATTATACATTATACATACATTCCTTCAGAATCACTCTATCTATAAAAAACCGCATCAAAATCCGTTGCGTAGTTTTAAAGATCTAAGCATACATAGGGACAGACAGACAGCGGATAGCGACTTTGTTGTATACTATGTAGTTATAGTAATGTAATCAGTTAATCACAACATTCATCAGCTATAACATATCCAAAGTAATACCCGATGAGTTCAAAATAAATACACTTATTTAACCAACATATTAGAAATATTATTCTGGTTAAATAAATGTTAATTTTTTTGTGTTACAATTGAAAATAAACTTTCTAATAAATTTAGATATTTATTCGATCGTTTACTTCTATTTCTAAGAAACTTATAAGAGATTAAGTTGGTTTTTTTTTTATATATATAGTTAGTAACATATCCTATATCATTTATTTATAAAATTAATTAAAATTTTAATTAAATTTTAATCATACCTGTAACGCCCGTACAAACTGCCAAAAAGGAAATCAATAAGATCTTTTGTTTGAACATTGTGTCTAAAAGATTTTTCCTATTATATTAACAACAAAATAATAAAAGAGTATATATACTACTGAGCAAAAATAGGTGGACACTTCAATTGGGAAATAAAAAAAAGTATATTTTAGAAATAGAAAATATAATTTTATATAAATTATATTTTATAAATGTCACATTACACGATTTCGATTGTATGTTTGAATTACAAACTTTTTGATTTATAAAAATGAGTGTAAAATTTTGTTCAGTTTAAATAAATATTTAGTTGCTGTACAGATAGATTTAGTTGTTGTTAATGTTTTTTTTATTCTTGTTGCATATAGGTATTGACATGTACATGCCGTTTAATTTAATTGTGTGTAACAAACCCAAATTAGCACTGTGGATTAAAGTGATTTTATTATTAGATAGATTATAGTTCCGTGGTGTCAACTTTTGAATACAGAGAGAATTGTGTCACAGATTTTCGTTGTAAAGTTTTTGACAAGGTTTGCTATGGGAACGTGATCGCATATATAATATATTAGCTGTGCCCGCGACTTCGTCCGCGTGGAATAGTTATTTTGGGCATCATATTTATTTTTGCAAACAACCACCTCAGCTGTTACCCGATCTTGACAACACGACATATCCTAATTTGATTACTATAAAAACGATTCTAGTGAGTTAACCTTAAAAGATAGACATATACTGTCGCAGACATTTTGTTAGATCATTTTAAGAGGAATAACTCTTCCATACATATTTTTTGGTATCTAGAACCGTATTCGCAGCGCACGCAACGGAAGCCCTCAAAGATGAAAAATTTTCCTCGTTTATTCCATATTTTCCACTACGTTCCCATTAGTCGCAGCGAGCCTAAATCCTTCCTCGACAAATGGGCTATTCAATAAAAAGAGAATTGTACAATTCGAACCAGGAGTTCCAGAGATTGGCGCGTTCAAACAAACAAACAAACAATCAATCAAACAAACAAACTCTTCAGCTATATAATATAAGTATAGATTAATTGTTTCTTAAGTCCCGGTGTTCACTCAGTTCCAGTACAATGACAATCAAATTCAGTACTATTAACTATCGCTAAAATAAAACGTCGACACGGCCAGAACTGACACAACACGTCCTCGTGGTTTATTGTGTACTTGTCAACAAAAGAAAATAAAACTGGAGTATCTTTTCAGCACACTAGAAATAATGCAACAACAAAAAATCTAATTAACTTTTAATGAGTTTCGTTTAATATCATAGACTAAACATTAATACACCAAATAATTCGAAACTTCGTGTCTTTCTCACAGGGCGTGACGGTGAAAGTACTAGTCCTTCTTACTGATAATACCACACGATAAGTTACACTGATCGAGTCACAAGCTACAAATAACTCGATCCTACTCAGCGGTTATCATGCTCCCGAGAAATGCCAGTATCAGTCCTTCTTACTGATACAAAAACAATTTTGAATTAAGAAGGCAATGCAATTTAGCTTAATCATTTAGTGCGTTAATCGTTCTTCGAAGATGTTCCCTCACCGGCATCAACATCTAGTGAGTTTTCGATAACTAAATCTAATTCGGTCGGTATCTCAGCTTGAGGCATCCTTCTAACGCGATCGTGGAAGTATTTGTAAGTCTTGTTGCCAGTCAATGATTTTAAACTATAGCGATCGTCGTCAAGCAACTCGATGACCTTAAACTTGGGAACTTGGGATCGAGTTTTATTTGGTTACGCACTTTATTTTTAATGAAAACTAAGTCACCCACAACTCGACTAATTAAGCTTTGTTTTTATCAAAACATGATTTTTCATTGTTCGCATTCTGTTCAAAATTCAGTATCGCGCTCTCTCACATCAGAAATATCAATTTCATTTTCGATATCATTTACAGCCATCAGATTGAGAGATCTTGCGACTCTACCTATGAAGAGATCTAAGGGGTTACATTTAGTGACGCGATTAACAGTACAGTTGAATGCTAGTTGTACGTCTTCTAAAGTATCCTGCATACCCTTCAATCCTATAACCCTTTCTACCTGCCTGTTGGCACGAATTCAAATATTTGTCTAGAACCTGTTGCGATAAATAAAATAAAATAAAATAAAAAATAAATAAAATAAGATTCAGGGCGATTTCGTGAGATGTACAAAACTCTTTAAAATCTTTACTTGCAAAACAAAGACGTTGATCATCTACTCGTATAATCCGACTTGGAGAACCAAAAGGAGAATTGCTGGACTTGAGGGCCTTAACTGCACTGGGAGTATCTATACGCAACGAGTGAGTACATCAAAACAAACTTTGTAGATTCGTCTATAAACACAATTACATACTCATTGCGATCGTTAAGTCTATATGCACAGTTCCCGTATAATGACATATTTAAACCTATTAACTATCGATAAAATAAAACGTCGACAAATATACGAGTATTGTTGTTACTAAATATGCCTAATGAAAACTATCCTTATTTCTGTACAGTGTAATCATTTAGATATTTGCTTACTTTATAATAAAACCTCACGGTTAATGCTTTTACCCGTCAGTGTCTTTAATATATTTATAATCTTTCATTTTATATAAAGGCAACTCAATAACACATCATAGTAGCTTATTAAACATGGAAGCTTAACGTGAAACGCGGAATCGTAGAAGCTTATATACGTTTCCCCAAGGACGAACAAATAGTTTTATAGAGCCTATATAAATTACAACGGCAAGTTTATTTCAATTTCTTGTATCATCATATCGTCTTATCTCATATCAAATTTACAGTTTTGTTGAAGATGTTTCTTTATTGGATTATATACGAAAACAAAATTTTTGGACTTTGAATTGAGTTGAATTTGGACAATTCTCTTTGCCAGTCTTTAGCCCGTAAATATTTTCTGACATAAACTGGAAAGACTGGGTCAATAGGAGTTGCTTTTATATATGTATGTCGAGAATAACCCAATCACGATAATTCTAATCTTTTTGTGGAATTTACTTCTAACTAAATTAAATAAATTCTCATACAAATAATTGCCATCTCCATTAGTAGTCTGAAAAGACGTAATTTTAGATGTTATTGTCTTTTTAAAATTACTTAAATTATATTTAGATATAAGTATCACTTACACTTCAGTATCATTATGTTAGCGCTCATAAAAAATAAAATACGCTTCTATAAAAATAAATTACGCTAAAAACTAGACATAATTTCAGTTTATGTCACCCACTCTAGGCATCATCTAGTTTATCTATTTACAATTTAACAGATTTTTTATTCTTTTTAAGCTTTCCATCATAATGGTTAAGCCCGCTATAACAGATTAATGATGCATATAGGTAATTCAATCCATTTTTATCATATTTTTACTATCGATATTCATTTAATAATTATGTAACATGAACAGAGTCGGAGCATTCCAATAATTTTAAGATATGTCATTAAAAAATCATCTATGTTACTTCGGGTTTAAAGTTCACACGTGAAATTATAAAATTATATGCTATCTAACGTCTTATATTCTGGTATTATTTAAGAAAATTATGTATTTTTGATGGTTTTGACATTATACCAATACAGTTCTAAATATAATAGTAGTAAGAATAATTTTATTGTGCCAGGATCGTAGCAATTGGAGAGAGGTGGTCTCTGCCTACCCCATTGGGAACAAGTCGTGACATATATGTATGTTTATGTATTAATATACGGGAAAAGGTGCGATTTATTCACGGTTTATCATTATGAACTACATGACAATAAATTAAGGATAATATTCACGTAACCAATCATAAAAGCTTTGTGGACTTTTATTTTTTGCCAATCATAATGTTGGATGGTCCCGAGTTGGTGTAACTTAGATAACTTAATGTTTAGATACCCTGGTTCTCGTACAGAATTACATGCGAGCTGCTTTTTTAAACTACGTGATCATAAATTTGCTATCTTATGTTTGAACATACACAAAGTTAGCTAGCTACCATAGTGATACCATATAGTGATCTCATAATAAAATGTAAGTGATGTTTTCTTTATTAAAATATGTATTTACTTAATAATGACAATGACACCTATTGTTAATAAAGGTGACTTTGGAACTTTTCCAAACATATCAATATGTTTGGTGGTATTAGGTAACATGCTATATAGCGAGGAGTTTTGTCCGCTGCAGTCAATTTATGAATGCCCAGATGTCCACCAGTTACTGCACTGGCGTTTATATCGTAAAGCTATGATCATGCTATACCATAGGCGGCCAAGAAGAGAATGCAAGTGCAGCGTAATGTACGTAAAGATGGCAAAATTATGTTGACCTCAATCGCAGCGTTTCAGAAATGTGACAAAATAGAAGTAGAGGCAAATAAATGGGGGCAGGTTTTATAACGACTAACAAGTTAATTAGTACAATTAATTTAGTCATGTGTTATAATTATTTGAACATCACTTTAACCCTTTGACGTAAAAGGGACACCACTGTCCCTTAAATATAATTTGTATTTATTTCTAAACAAAGCATTATTGGGAACTAATTTAAACGCATGCTTATTGTTTCTGAACGTATTTTGTTTTTTTTCTGCGGTTGGTAGCTGTGCGCGCGAAAAAAAATAACAAAAACATCACATTACTTTTGAGTAGTTTGCCGCGCTTCTGTGATTTTTTTCTGAATCAATTAAAATACATTTTTGCTGCATTCAGTGACTGTTTAATGAATAATTCATAAGAATGGTAAGTATTAATTATGTTTTTATTATTAGTTATCGTAATTAGTAACATTTTAAATACTTAAATATGAAATTATAAGTAGGGGACGCCAGTGTCCCAATATGCGTAAAAGGCCAATTTTATTAATATTTTATCCTAACTTTTTATGCACGTTCTGTGATTTTACATACGGTCTAAACACTCAATTTATTTGTTTTAGGCACGCAAAGGAAATAGGATTTTCCGTTTGACTGATTGCGAAGTCGAGGAATATCTTATGGCTGAAACTAGTGACACTGAAGATGCACTCACTTTAGATGACGAAGACCAGTCATTTTTATTAGAGGACATGCAAGCTGGATTTTCTGAAGCTATAATTGAGCCACCTGGTTCATCAGGATCTACTCAAAATCCAGGTCTGTCTTCAGACTCATTATCTACTATCCCCATTTATTCATCAGGTAATCCGGTTCCCGAGTTCAAGTGGAAAAATAATATCTATTGCCCATATATTTTTTCTGACACTGATTATGAATTTGGGAAGATAAACATTTCTCAAGAAATACAGTCTTTGATACCTATTGATGTATTTGATACAGTCACAAACATTAAATTATTGATTGAGGAAATAATAATACCAGAGTCTTTACGTTATGCTCATCAAAAGGGTTCGGTGTTCAGTACTGATATCCAAGAAATAACAGCTTTTATTGGCATGAATTATGTCATGGGCTACCATGTATTACCCACACTACGAAGCTACTGGTCCACAGAACCTGACATGGGTGTGCCTTATATAGCTAGAGTTATGCCTTTATCACGGTTTGAAGAAATTAGACGAAACTTGCACTTCTGTGACAATGCATCCCAACCATCTCCGACATCGTCATCATTTGATAGAGCCTACAAAATAAGATCAGTAATGAACCATTTCAATTCAAGTTTCCAATCAGCAATGAATAACACAAAAACGCAAGCAATAGATGAACATATGGTAAAGTTCAAAGGTCACAATATTATGCGACAGTACATGCAAAATAAACCAATAAAAAGAGGATTTAAAATGTGGTGTCGTGCCGATTCGAGTACCGGATATTTATTCCAGTTCGATTTATATACTGGAAAAAAGAACGCAGGACCCGAAATAGGACTGGGAGAATCCGTTGTCCTTGATCTTACACAAGCTTTGGCGGGTCTTGGATGTGAAATATATTTCGACAATTTTTTTAACTCTCCCATGCTGCAATATAAACTTGCTAAACAAAATTTAAAGGCATGTGGCACTGTTCGAACACAGCGTAAAAATAATCCTAAAAACTTGCCTTTGGATAAAGAGATGAAGAGAGGCGATATCTACGCTACTAGCTTTGAAGGAATTTCTTTTATCAAGTGGATGGATAATAAAGCTGTGCATCTCCTCACCAACTTTTTGTCACCGGTACCTACTCTAAAAGTCAAACGAAAACAAGTAGGATCAGCTCAATGTCTAGAGATCACTTGTCCTGACATCGTCCATAAATACAACAAAAACATGGGTGGAGTAGATCTCATGGACCAAAAGAAGGTCACATACGAAGTTGATAGGAAATCCAAAATCAAATATTACCTGCGGCTATTCTTTGATTTATTGGACATCGCCATGAACAATTCCTACATTGTGTATGAAAAACTGCATGCGCAACATCGCATAGAAGGGCATTTACTATCATCACTTGAATACCGACAAGTTGTGGCTAAGGCTATGATTGGCAATTTTTCTATCCGTAAACATGCCTTGCCATCCACTTTCATGACCAAAAAGCGGATACAAAATATAGGACACAAACAGTCTTTACCTTCACACGTCATGATGAAGGGGCCTTCGCGTAAACGATGCGTGCAATGTGCGAAGAATGGAGTTGAAAATCGTACCAACAATATATGTGACATTTGTAATGTAAATCTGTGTTTTACAGCAACAAGAAATTGTTTTGCTGAGTTCCATTCATAAAATATTTAATAAAATTGTTATTTTTTACTGAATTTTGTTTTTTATTTTCAGAAAAAACTTGATTTTGCTGTACTGTGGTGTAAATGTTAAGACCATTAAATGAGTAATGTTTAATTTTGAACACCCCACGCTTTTATAGTCATTGAGTTCTTGGACTAATTTGCTAAATTTTATAGACAAATTTTTGAGTTACATTTCTTTTTGTCATCAGAAATTTTTCTTGATATGTACCCAAATTTTCTAAAAGCGTGACTTTATTTTTATTTTCAAGTTTTTAGATCGGTTTTTAGTCTTTTTAATAAAAGCGTGTTTTTTTTAAAAGTTTTTTTTAATTTTTTTTTATTTACTACTTTTTAGATCAAATGTTTTTTAGTCTTTATAACAAACAAAAGTTTTTTCAAACGTTTTTTAGTCTTTGCGTAAAAAGCGTGTTTTTTAAAAAGTTCTTTTTAATTTTTTTTTATCTCGTGAGAACGAATTATACTTCTGTCAAGGCTTCAGCCCTGTTAACGTCAACTGTGAAATCATGCTATCTGAAATTACAGACTATTCATAAGTTATTAACTGTTAAAACAACGATATATGAATTACCATTTATTTATCGTTGTTTTTTGTGTATATCAAACAGCGCAGAAAGTAACGACGCGAGGTGATGGAAACCCGACCTGTACTGTTTTCATTGACTACAAAAACTTTAAAGTTATAAATTCATTTCTTCGCTTATGTATATCAATAATTCAAATCAAATATTTAAATGGTTTTTTCCTAAAGGAGCATAGGCAGCACTACGCTCTCGGCACTAACTGTTTTATTGGGAGACATGGGTTCGATTCTGCAATGTACCTACGTGATTTCGTTTATCGAATTTTATATACGCATTTACCCGACGCTCCTAGCAAAAGAATATAAATAGCACAAACTTGCAAAGAAATTCAAAGGTGCACGTTATGTCCTCTGGACCTTATGTCTAAACTCCCCTATTGGGTGGCTTGGGTCCCTTGATGGAAACAGATAAATGTCATAATCATGGTTTTCCTAAGGACTTAATTTACTCGGGCATTCTACCACAATAGTCTAATATTTTCTGCCTAAGTACAAATAAACTGCATTAATCATTGATAACCGATAAAATAAGTATACTTCTCAAACACATTTTTAGCGCTTGGGAATGTAAACAGGATGAGGAGAAACAGTTAGTGCCGAGAGCGTAGTGCTGCCTATGCTCCTTTAGGAAAAAACCATTTAAATATTTCATTTGAATTATTGATATTCCATAAGCGAAAAGATGAATTTATAACTTTAAAGTTTTTGTAGTCAATGAAAACAGTACAGGTTGAAATTTCCATCACCTCGCGTCGTTACTTTCCGCGCTGTTTGATATACACAAAAAACAACGATATATGAATGGTAATTCATATATCGTTGTTTTAACAGTTAATAACTTATGAATGAATAGTCTATAATTTCAGATAGCATGATTTCACAGTTGACGTTAACAGGACTTGGCAGGCCTTGACAGAAAAGTATTATTCGTTCTCACGAGATAAAAATAATAAATAACGCGAGAAAGAAATATAAATGTGTTGTACAAATTATTGTATACTGTATTTGTGTTTTGTTGCGATCATCGTGAACTCTTTTATATTGTCAAAATTATATCACCCAGTTAAAAACAAATGTTAAACACAATATTTATGAATACTTACCTAAACATCAAAAATCGTGTTGCTTATACCAGCAAGCTAGGCTATTTGACATTTAGTTTATTGGTAGAAAGAAAAGAACATAACATTATATGAAAAAAATTAACAAAAAATGAATATAAAAATATAACTAATCGTTTCAGTTTTTGTCGTACGGCACAAAAATTATCACCACTGCGTGTCGACACTTTCAGAGCTGACAGACTGTTCGCTTACTGCATACTATATAAACGAAACAGTTTTTAAGTGATGTTCAAATAATTATAACACATGACTAAATTAATTGTACTAATTAACTTGTTAGTCGTCATAAAAACTGCCCCCATTTATTTGCCTCTACTTCTATTTTGTCACATTTCTGAAACGCTGCGATTGAGGTCAACATAATTCTGCCATCTTTACGTACATTACGCTGTACTTGCATTCTCTTCTTGGCCGCCTATGGTATAGCATGATCATAGCTTTACGATATAAACGCCAGTGCAGTAACTGGTGGACATCTGGGCATTCACAAATTGACTGCAGCGGACAAAACTCCTCGCTATATAGCATGTTAATGTTGTTATTAATATTGATAAAGGTGATAAGTTTCTTGCGCCCATTCTTCTTGTCAGCTAAAAAATACGTCCTGAATGGTAGGGAAAAAATATCTATAAAGTCATATTTCAATAAAGTTAATTTTGATTTTCATTTTGTTTATATAATATATTATTGTTTATTTTTGTACAAAATTTTTAATGTGGTTTATGTACGACAATTTAGTTTTTGTATATAGAAGTTATAGCAAATGTAATAATAACATAATAATATTACATGATTAAAGTATATTGGCGTTTCAATATTCGGGCTCCATAAAACTAGCTGCTTATTCTTAGGGAAATGGATATCCATTTTTAATAAGTCTCCACAAAGAGTAATTTAATTGCCTTCCTATGAATTTGAAAAATGCATTAAAATGACACTTATGAGTAAGGTCTATTATAAAGTAAGTGGTTATCTAATTGATCACACTTTATGGAACTAGGAACAGTATTCATAGAGCCATGTTTGCTAACAACATATTGTAATTTATTTATAATACAGTATTTTTTTTTGACAATTCAATCAATTCAATCTTTTTGATCCCAAACTGCTTAGTGAACTTGAAGAGTTCCCTTAAAGGGCCATAAATTAGATGGTAATAACAGGTCTTTTTGAAGGATATGATCGTCTGTAATTATTTTAATAATAATATTTCTTAGTTTCTTCTTTAATAATTTAGAAAATGTTTCAAAGTCTGGTATGTCTATACCCTGGTTAATGAATGCATCAGCAGTACGTTTCAAGACCGCTCCTACTCCGTCAGGAGCTCCTTTCCCGTTATCAGATTCGGAATAATTCCAGGTTACGCATTTTAGCTGAGGAAAAGTCCATTTTAAAGTTGACATTATAAAAAAAACTTTATAATTTCTGTATTGGCTAGTAGCAGAATCTGACAATATATGTAGATTTGTTATTTGAGGAGCATTAGTGTGTAAATATTCTAAGATTGGTTCAATATGAGCCCATACGGCTGCTGCATCATGTCTTAAATTTGAACTTATTGTAGAGAAACTTTGTGTTCGTTTTTGTTTATTAATATCAAAAAAATAAAGAATGCTTGTGTGTATACTAATTTGAGGTTTACTATCGCCAAAATGAGCCGCTTGAATTTCGTTACTGTAACCACATTTATAATTTTCAGAGAAATCGACGTGTACTAAAGCTTCATTGGTTTTTAAATCATTCGTTATTTGTTTTATTGCTTGTTGCTGACTAACTATCCTGCTACTATGTTTCAAAAAATTGTCTATCATGTTTTCATAGGTTTTTATAGCTTCTTTTGGTTGAGTTGTGATTTTTTTCTTTTTTTACTACTCTTATTTTCTTTTTGGTTCTATTTGTTACAATATCTTCAGTTTTACTATTCCAAGTCCAATAGTAAAGTTCTTTTCTATTGTCAAACTCCAAATATTGCACCTTTTTATACTTGCAATCATTACAGTTTCGTAAAAGACACTGTGGGGTTCGTTGTATTTTTGTGTGGTATGATTTTGAATTTTGAAAGTGCACATACTAACAGTGTAATATTTTCATGAATAACGCAAAGACAGATGTTTCGGGGTCTACGGGATGGTAGCCAGATCCAAAATGGTATATACTTACAAAAGGTAGCATAACATAGCCTACATTTGTAGACAGCAACAAATTTGGTATGCAAGTTTTTCAGAGAATCATTTAGATACCGAACCTGTACCTTTACTCCATGTTTTTTGACAAACTCCTTTTTGCCTGCTGGACAACTACTGTTTGTATCATCGGAAAGAAATTCACATACATCTTTATTTTTCTTGTTAGCTGTGACATTTTTTATGCTTTTATTTCTTCTTCTAAATATTTTTTGAACCGTTTCTGTGATGTTTTGTCTATAGCCGGTGATTTCAATTGTGGTTCCAAAATGTTTGATACGGTATGTTTCATTTTACTAGATTTAATGCTTTTATATGATTGCAAAATACCTTTGCAAAGCGAGGAAGCTAGACTATTATTTGAATGATAACGACCTGAAGAATTAGATCCGGATTGGGCGTTCAGAGGCGGAGTAATCTCACTATATATAGTATCTCTGGATGAGCAAGCCGTCTGATCAGAGGAGGTTTTTAAACTTTTGTCTTGCAGTCTTGATATTTGCTTACGATAAGTCTCGCTCATTTTTTTTTAACTGATTGTAATTGATTTCTTAGACATTCAATCTCTTTATCTTTTTTATATCTTAATTTACGGATTAATTGCCGAGCACGTGGAGATATATTAACACTTGAATTTGGCGACGAACCAGGGGAACTCATTGAACTGCAAGCTACTGATGTTCGCGGTATATCGGATCTTGAACACCTAGGCACATAAGCAGGCCTTTCAGGTTCATCTTGGTTAAGGTCGTTTACATTTTGCAGAGCTACTTCGTCCATGTCGCTTTTTGGAGGACTATTGCCATCAATATAACGTTGTATAGCTGCTTTTCTTTTGCTGCTTTCTTTTCTTCGCAGATGTCATTTTAGATTCTTCTTTCCACTTTTTCTTCAGTGCTCATTGGGCTCTCGGGGGTAAATTATGTATATTTTTAATACTTTTCCTTTCTGTTTTCTTCTCTTATATTTTTCTTTGTTTTTTCGTACATACTCAGCATATAGTGCAGGATTTCTTTTTATTTTATCGTATCTCTTTTTTTCATTCTCTCTCTTTTGCGGTAATAGCTCCTCTCTAGACTTTTTTTTAGTTTCCCCATGTTGATCCTAAAATATAACGTAATAATTACAACACAGTGCAATCAGTCCTTCTGATAAAATTAACGAAATCAGATTCAAATTCAAAGTATTGGACCTACTCTAAAAACTATTCTCTACATTAAAGCTAATGAGAGTTTTGATATTGTTTAAATACCAAAAGTTTATTTGAGAAATTATATTATGCAAGTTATTAAAATAAAATCATATTCAACATAATTACTATTCACTTTAGCCTGCCAAGAGTTACATTAACCTGTGTTTCGGTTGTAACTGAAACACAAGTTAAAGTTACACAGGTTAATGTTAAAAGTAGATTTATGTGACATTTATTCGAAAACCGTTAGAAATACAAATATCCCGCTTTAGCATATAAGTAAATACGTTAAAATATGGTGTTCAAATGAATAATAATATAACATCATATACCAAAAACATTAAAAAATCGAGACATAATAAAGTTAACATACCCGTTACAAACTGCCTTTGAACGGTAATCACCAAAAGGGTTACGGTAGTTCGTCTCAAACGTTTCGTTCGGCGATGGGCTCGACACTGGCTGAATGATTCCCGAGTATTACGGTGTGTCTGTTAGTCTCCGTGTGAGTGGGGTGCAATATCGTGAACACACAGGTTATAGTAAAAAATTCGCCGGACAAACTTCGTGTTTACGCAGAATCGCCTAGTCTTAATGTATTAGCAATATCTCTCAACAACGGCCCTGGCGTTGCTATTATGTTTTATAATGGTTTATAGTATTTATTTTTCTACCTACGTTTTTGTACACTTGTTCGGCGTAGGACAGATTTTGTATACCCTCTTTTTTTTTATTAATATACACTTTTACGTTCACGGGAGCTTGTCGTTTTAATGTTATAAATCCCGAAAATAATACCTGGACCAATCCGCCACATGGTCCATCGAGCCTGGATTAGGAGTTTTGAAGTATATTTACTCCGATCAGCTAATTAATATAAGGATTGGAAAAGAATTGTTGAATAATAAATCAATGTCGGGTGTGGTCGGTCAATTCTACTGCGTCATTAAGAAGAACTTGGACTTTCTGTGGTCTGGAATAACTATTCAAACGGATATTTATTATTAAGTTCGTCCACCCAACATTCTTTACAGGTATTAATAGTGTATTATGTAAGACAGCCGTAATTTATCAGGTTAGTACATTCTAAAAATCTATTGTCATTTCATTTCTTTGTGAGTGGTTATAATTTGTATTTAACAATATTAACTGATCAGTATTTCTTATTAATTTTAGTTTAGGTACATTGTTAAAGAGTAGATATTTAAAGTAAGTACATATTTTTTACTTTGCAACGTACTTTTAAACACCTAGTTACTGAGACAGTTACGTAATCACATTAGACACAAATAGGCAATAGAATTATTATAATTAATTATTGAGATATATTACATATACATCGATTTAATTATATACTGTACTAATGTATTAAAGTTTGATAAAATTAAGTGATACGTATACTTCATTGTAAATTCCAAATTATTATTTAGACAATTTTGTCATACAGTCAGTTTATTAAGATTTATACGTTCTCACAGGCTGCATCATTTGTTATTGTAATTTAAACTTATTAAAACGTTTTAATTGTATACATTCCAGGTTGATATATATATTAGCTTACGCAATGCCAGAGGATAAGGAGCTTATTAGAAAACGTGCAAGTTTTAAGGGAAAGGTCACAGTGTTTTCAAACTATTTAAGTACTTTAACGCCTTCTTTGAGTCTCACTGAGGTAAGCGAATTGCAATTTCGTTTTAAAAGGCTTGAGGCATTGTATGAGCAATATGATGAGGTGCAATTGTTATTGGAGTGTAGCACTGACAATTTGGATAGTCAGATTTTGGACCGCAGTGAGTTTGAATCTTTTTATTATAAAACCCTAGCTGAAGCTCAGAAAATACTTGATGAATATAATAAACCCGATTTTAATAATAAAGATGAAGTAAGCTCGAATTCTGGTAACCATAAGTTTGTTAAGTTGCCTACAATTCAATTGCCAAAATTTAACGGTTGCTATACAAATTGGTTAGAGTTTCACGACACATTTATTAGTCTTATTCATTCCAATGACGATATGAACGAAATTAATAAATTTCATTATTTGCGATCGTCACTGGAAGGCTCTGCTGCTGTGGTGGTTAACTCAATTCAGTTTTCTGCAGCCAATTATTCCGTTGCGTGGAATCTTTTGTGCGAACGGTTTGACAACAGACACCTGCTTATCCAACATCATGTCGCCGCTTTATTTAATATTGACACAGTTCAAAAGGAATCGTCTGTTAATTTAAAGGGTCTACTTGACGTTATCAATAAGAATTTACATGCCCTTGAATCTCTTGGCGAACCCGTTTCACATTGGGATACTTTACTCATTTACATTATCACAAAAAAGTTGGATAGTAAGACTTATCGTGAATGGGAAGAGTACAAAGGTAGCCAATCTAAAGATTCTAAAATGACATTTAGTTTGTTTATTACTTTTATTAAAAACCGTGCTGAGATATTAGAAACGTTAGAATTAGCCACGTCTACGTCTACTAAACACTCAAACTCTGGAAAACAATTTAAGCAGGTTAAAACCATGATAGCACAAGATTTTAGTAAAAGGCATATTAGTGATGTTAATCAACAAAATTGTGGTACTTTCCATAAACCTAAGAATTGTGTAAACTGTAAAGGTGATCATAAGTTGACTAGTTGCCCTAAGTTTTTATCGTTGAGTAATGATGCTCGTTTGCAATTGATATCTGAATATAAAATATGCTATAATTGCTTTAACTCTGGTCATTATGCCAATAATTGCAAAAAGATTGGTTGTAAGGTATGCCGTCGAAAACATAACACCTTAGTTCATGTTGATAATTCAGCTAAGGTCTCAAAGTCGGACTTTAGTGGTGCTTCTATGAGCAGTGATGACGCAAATAGTAGTGGTAATGTCTCCACGCAATCAGCTACTGGTACTGGTCTCGCACTATCGGCAAGTGTTGAAGCGGGTGACGTGCTGCTATCCACAGCGTTAGTCAAAGTTATAGGGACAAATGGCCAAGACTATGTTGCTCGTGCTGTACTTGATAGTGGTAGCACATCATGTCTAATTACTGAAAAACTATATTATCAACTGGGTGTGCCTGCAAAGCACGTGAACAATTATTCTATATTAGGTATCAACAATTCATCATCGCATATCAATAAAATGTGTTCTGTTTCAATAAAATCTTTAAATAACAATTTTAAAGTTGACATCAATTGCTTTGTTCTCCCTTCAATTACTAATAGAGTACCGGGTGCACAAGTTAACTTATTAAAATTAAAAATCCCGTCCCATGTTTGTCTTGCTGATCCCAACTTTCATTCACCAGCACCGGTCGATATGCTACTCGGTGCTGACATCTTTTGGGAATTGTTGGAACCACAACGAATAAAATTAGGCAATGGTCAACCAACGCTTTGTGAAACTAAACTTGGTTGGTTGGTGTCGGGCCCAATTAAGGGTGACGTTTCGTCTAAAAAATTAACATGTAATTTGTTAAATGTGTGTACTGATTGCGATGGTGAATTGAATTTGAATATTGATCGACAACTTACCCGTTTTTGGCAACTGGAGGAAGTATGCACTTCATCGCCGTATTCCACTGAAGAAAAACTATGTGAAGAACATTTTGTAAAAAATGTTACACGTTTAGAGAACGGTCAATTTTGTGTTAGAATACCTTTGAAGAGCTCTCCTGATCAGTTGGGTGAATCTTTGTCGAGAGCTAAACACTGTTTTTCTTCTTTGGAACGTAGGTTTAAGTCTAAAGCTGAGTTTTGTAAAATGTATAAAGAATTCATGATGGAGTACAAAGCTTTAGGCCATATGTCTAAATGTAATTTTATTGATGATCAAGCTCTTTATATTCCACATCATGGAGTTCTGCGCGAAAGTAGCGCCACAACAAAATTAAGGGTGGTGTTTAACGCGAGTAGTTTAACCAAAACTGGTATTTCAATCAATAATATTCAAATGGTCGGTCCCGTAGTACAGGACGATCTTTTATTGATACTGTTACGTTTAAGACAGCATAAGTATATCTTGGCTGCCGATGTCGAGAAAATGTACCGACAGGTGGTTGTTCATCCCAATGATAGGTATCTGCAACAGATTATTTGGCGAGATGATTCTTCATCTCCGTTAGAAGCTTATCAACTTAACACCGTGACTTACGGAACTGCTAGCGCACCTTACCTAGCGACTCGTTGTCTTCGACAGTTAGGTTTAGATTTAGCGCATTCCGATAAAAAGGTCTCAGAGGTTATTTTACACGATTTTTATGTAGATGACCTTTTGACAGGAGGAGATGACCTTGAAATGGTTAAAGCGTTACGTCATAAGGTCACTTCAACTCTCGCTTCAGCACAGATGAATTTGAGAAAGTGGAAATCTAATGACATGCAACTTGTGGTTGGTTCTGACTTTCCTCAATCTTCACTTGATTTGAATATTGGTGGATTTGAGTCAACCAAAACCTTAGGACTAGGTTGGCAACCAGTATCAGATCATCTTTATTTTCCAATCAATCACTCAGTTAATTTTAAAAATACAAAACGTGATATGCTTTCTATTGTTTCGCAAATTTTTGATCCACTGGGGTTGTTAGCCCCCTGTATAGTTGTAATGAAAATATTGCTTCAAAAATTATGGTTGCAGAGGCTTTCTTGGGATGAAGAATTACCATCTGACATTAGCAAGCTTTGGAATGACATTATTGTTAATTTGCCTAAATTAAATGAAATTCAAATTCCACGTAGAGTTTTAATTGATTCATATAAATTCCTAGAGTTTCATGTTTTTACTGACGCATCTGAACGTGCATACGGTGCTTGTATTTATATTCGGAGCGTTGACAATCAGGGTCAAGTTTTAGTTAGATTATTGTCAGCAAAAAGTCGTGTGTCGCCACTGAAGCCAACAACTATCCCCAGGCTAGAACTTTGCGGTGCTCTGGTAGGTGTTCGTATTTATGAAAAAGCTATTGCTGCATTACGAGTCAGAGCGCGTCGCACATTCTTTTGGACAGACTCCACAATAGTTTTAGGGTGGTTAAAAATGTTGCCAAGTAAACTGCAGCCTTTCGTTCGTAACAGAGTTGCCGAAATATTAGATAGGACTGGTGGCTGTGAGTGGAGGCATGTTCCAACTGACCAAAACCCTGCTGATTATCTATCACGGGGAGTAGATATTAGTGTATTACCTACTTTAGATGAATGGTGGTCCGGTCCACAATTTTTAAGAAATGAAATATTATTTTGGCCTTCAAATTTAGTAAGTTGTAATGAAAATTTACCTGAAGTGAAATCTGGTGTTACTTTACACGTTTCGATTAATGATAATAAATTTATAGATTTTACACGTTTTTCAAACTTTTTAAGACTTCAGCGAACAATAGCATATGTTTTACGTTTTGTTGACGCTTGTAAAAAAAAAAATACTAGTGGCCCTTTTACTGCTAATGAATTAGATAGGGTTTTAAATTTAATTATACGTGTATCTCAGAACGAATCTTTTAAAGACTATAAGTTGCTGCTTGATGGTAAACCTTTACCTAAGAAAAGTGAATTGAATAAATTCAACGTTTTTATAGACGAAAATAAGGTAATGCGTATTCGTGGTAGGTTGGAACATTCGGAATTTCCTTATTCTAAAAAACATCCTATACTCATTCAGGGTAGTCATTACTTTTCTAAGTTACTTTTTAATTATGAGCATAAAAGGTTGTTTCACGCTGGGCCACAGCTGTTACTGGCATCTATAAGAGATGCGTACTGGCCTGTAAGAGGTCGCAACCTAGCTAGAATGTGCTGTCAGCAGTGCGTACTTTGTAGTCGATTTAAAGGTAAGACTGTAAGTCCGATTATGGGTGATTTGCCACAGCAGCGACTTCTAGCCGGTTTTGCCTTTGAAAATATAGGTATGGACGCTACGCAGGCCCAATTCAATCAGCTGTTCGTCAAGGTCGTGGCTGTAAAATAGTTAAAGTTTATATTGCTATATTTGTTTGTTTTTCTACTAAATCAATTCATCTTGAATTAGTGGGTGACTTAACGAGCAACTGTTTTATCATGGCACTAAAGAGATTCATCTCGCGTAGGGGAAAGCCGAAGCATATTTACTCGGACAATGGTACTTCTTTTGTTGGTGCATACAATGATCTCTCAAAATTTCTCAAATCAAATTGTGATTCGGTTTCCGAGGAAATGGCTAAAGATGGTATCAACTTTCATTTCATCCCAGCGTATTCTCCTCACTTTGCTGGCCTTGCGGAGGCTGGTGTCAAATCAACCAAACACCATTTAACTAGAGTGTTGGGCCTTTGTAATCTTACTTTCGAAGAGTTATATACCTTGTTGCATCAGATAGAAGCGATATTGAATTCCAGACCACTGACACCCTTATCATCGAGCCCAGAAGATCTTTCACCGCTCACACCCGGACATTTTTTAATTGGACGTCCTATGACATCAATGCCGTCACCTAATTATGAAGATCAATCCATCAATTTATTATCAAGGTTTCAACGCATTGAATATCTACGACAACATTTTTGGAAAAGATGGAGCAAGGAATATGTCTCAGAGCTTCAACTTAGAACGAAATGGCGAGCTTGTAAAGGATCATTGAAGCTGAATTCCTTAGTACTCCTAAAAGACGATAACCTCCCCCCACTTAAGTGGAAATTGGGTCGGATTGTGGCTACGTATCCTGGGACAGACGGCGTTGTTCGAGTTGCCGACGTAAAAACTTCTAGTGGTCTGTTACGCAGATCATTTAGCAAGATTTGTCCGTTACCAATCTTCTCGGAATCAGCGGATTGTGGTTGAAAGGCAGGCTTCCAACGCCCGGGGGAATGTTTACGCAGAATCGCCTAGTCTTAATGTATTAGCAAAATCTCTCAACAACGGCCCTGGCGTTGCTATTATGTTTTATAATGGTTTATAGTATTTTATTTCTACCTACGTTTTTGTACACTTGTTCGGCGTAGGACAGATTTTGTATACCCTCTTTGTTTTTTATTAATATACACTTTTACGTTCACGGGAGCTTGTCGTTTTAATGTTATAAATCCCGAAAATAATACCTGGACCAATCCGCCACACTTCGTGAGTAAATATTTGTGTTTAAAAAATAATTATTTAAAGAAGTTTCATTATTTATCGAATGTAAATACTGTTGTTTCAATATATTAAAATACATATTATGTAAAATAGTACACATATAGGTAAGATAGACCTAAAACTGAACGCATGTCGCATTTGGACAAGACAGGTTACAGTAAAAAATGATATTTTTAATTTTTTTTGACAAAAGTAAAAAAGTTAAATTAATAAAATGGCTTGGCCTAGATATACAATGTTTGTGCTCATATATGAATATTTTTTGTTTTTCCTAAAAACTCAATTTTAACACGTTTTGTATTCAAAAACTCATTGACAGGTTGCGGTGCCACTTTTTTTAGAATCACCCACTAATATATCATCTACGAATACAGTAACAAGTTTCGTACTGCAGTCATCAATATTCTTATAATAAAAACAAGGCTCTTTTAATGACTGAATCAGACCCATATTTTTAAATTTATCATCCAGTTTCTTATTCCACTGACGACCGGCTTGCTTCAACCGATACAATGATCTTTTCAGATGACAAGTGTTACCCCCTGCTTTAAGATCAGATAGCATCCTTAAAGCTTGCTGATTTACTTCTGGATCTTTAACCAGCCTATTTAAGCATTCCTTTAGTATGTGTAAGTGGAATTTCCATAAAAATATCTTCGTCGAGATACCCATTCAATCCATTTCTATGTCTAATTCGACAGCCAGTGCTGACAACAACCGTATAGAATCTAATCGAACGACAGGAGCAAACGTATTACCTGTATTACTCTGACAGTGCAACACGTTTCGCTTCTTTTTCTCGTCATTTTACGCAACTAATATTGGATAGTATTCTATAATTACGTTGCTCATCAAGTGTTTTGTGGTCGCAGAGCCTGTGCAAGTGTTGGTGTACACAACAATTAACCTTTAATAATATATTAAACATCATCAGCTAAATATTTTAAGACATTGATATTTTTTTATTAGAGGGTATTTGCTAGATTAATAACTGCGCCCTTTTATACGCAACGACTCCGATACGATTCCACGCTATTGCCATCAGTGACGCAACCTCCTTATTTTATCGAAATGGTAAACTGTGGAGCTTGTGGAAAATTTCTCGCCATGAATGGAGCTGCTACGTGTGCTACTTGCGGTGTGAAATTTCACCGGGCATGCTTGGCATTACCAGACAAAGCTAAGCTCAATAAAGATTGGGAATGTCCTAACTGTAAGAAGGCCACGCGGCGAGGTGATAACAGCCAGACGCCGGTAAGAGGTATTTACGATAGTGATGATGGCGGGGATATGAAATCAAGTGCGGAAGATTGTGCCAGTATAGCGGGTTCGGCGGCTCAGTCGGGCGCTGTCGACCAACTCAGTTTGTCTGAGATGAAAGTCTTGCGCAATGAAATCCTAGAATGCGTCAAGGGAATGCGCGAATTTAGATCTGAGATGGAGTTATTGCGAGCTTCCTTTGCATCTGTATGTGTGCGCATGGACGGAATTGAGCAAAGACTCCAGGCATTGGAACAAAGGAGTCCCGATTTGAGTGACGATAGGGTGGCTTTACTTGAGCAAACTATATCGAGCCTTAAGTTAGAGCTGAATGACCGCGACCAGGAAGCGCTGCTCACGGACTTGGAGATTGGACAAATGCCTGAAGATAAAGCAGAAAATGCATTTCACTCAGTTTGTGTGTTGGCGACTCGGCTCGGCGTACCATTAGAGGAGCGTGACGTGGTGTACGCAGAGCGCGTGGGCGCGCGGCCGGACGAGGCAGGCGGGCGGCCTCGCCGCATGGTGGTGCGGCTGGCGCGCCGAAGTCTGCGTGATGAATTGTTGCGAGCAGCGCGTGTGCGCCGTACAGGGTTGGCAGCCGAAGCCGGGCCGCGGATTTACATAAACGAGCGGCTGACACGATTTAATCGCCAGCTTTTTCATCGGGTTCGGGAGGAATGTCGCCGACTACAGTGGAGATACTGTTGGACGAGGCGAGGTCGTATTTTTGCTCGTCAGGGTGAGGGTCGGCAGGTGTTTCAGCTTCGCTCTGAAATGGATATCCCGCGTGTGTTTGGGTCTGATGCGTAAGCGATGGGATGGTTTGCCTGGTAGTTCTTTATATGCTTCTACGTTTCTACGATTTTTTTTCTTTTTATCAATATTGAGTATAGGGGATTGTGTTCAAGACAACTAGGTACCTGTTACAATTGCTGTGTGAAGAATCATTCTGTGTAACTTTGGAATTTATTTTTTTTGGCCAATGGATATTGTGTATCAGGACTGCACATTTAGTCGTGCCCTATAAAGGAGATTTTTACTGTACCACCACAGTAATACTCTTTTTCATAGTAACTAATAATTATCTATTCGCGTGTTTTGTTTCCACTGATGACAATTTGGGTAACTTAGGATATATATTTTCAAAGTTGTGTAATTTGTGTGTTTGTGTTGAACTATATTATGCCATTGTCTATAGCTTGACATTTAATTTGTTTCATTGTGTATTGGTTATTCTTACTGATATATTTGTAAGTGATGTTATTTATCAATTTAAACTAAGGAAAATAATATATTGCATATCCAAAATAAATCAGAAAGCCATTTTGCACGTTTTATACCGTAGTATATTACAATTCATATTGATACAGATGCATTTACACAACTATCTTGTAATTTTAAGCTTAAACACTTCAAGCTGAAATGATTGCTAAGAATCTTAAAGTTGGATTATATAATGCTGGTTCACTATGCACAAAACACGATGAGTTAACTATCGCTATTGAGGAATTATCTCCAGATATACTGGCTATAAATGAGACTTGGTTGAGGGCTGGACAGGATGATGGGGCATTGAGAGTACATGGATATAAGCTGATTCATACACCAAGACCTAACCACATTAAAGGGGGACGTGGTGGTGGTGTGGGTTTTTATGTTAGTAGACACATTAACTTCCGTACATGTCAACACCCGAACACAAAAGAAGTGGAGCAAATGTGGTTAAGAGTATCCTTACATAGCAAAATTATTATGATTGGTACAGCCTACAAACCACCATGGCTTGATACAAACATATTTTTAGATGCTCTAACCATTTCAATCACCACATTTCAAAATGTAGACGGTTTAATTTTGCTGGGTGATTTCAACATTAACCTTTTTGACAAAACCAGTGGAAAATATAAATTAGTTATGCAATTTTTGCATAGTTTGAGTTTGAGTCAAATAGTGAAAGAGGCTACACATTTTACTGAACATAGTGAAAGTCTGATTGATGTGATCTGTACAGATATATTTGCAAATCACACTGAAATAAGACATTTTCCTGAGATTGGTGGACATGCAATAGTGGTAGCTGAGTTACTGTTTAAAACCAGTAAACCTAAACCTCGCTTTATTACCTTCAGATCTCTTAAAGATATTAATGTTGATCAATTCAATAGGGATCTTGATGCCATTGACTTTGATCTCCTATGTAATTCACACTGTGTTAACACTATAGCAAAAAATTTCAATTCCTGTCTGGTCTCTTTATTTGACTTGCATGCTCCCTTAAAACATAGAAAGTTTAAGCTCCCACCACACCCATGGATTACGGACACCATCAAAAGTATGATGCTTATTCGAAATAAATATTATAAAAAATACAAAGCTCATAATAGTAATGTTTACAAGGAATGTTATAAGGAAATGAAATGTTTAGTAACTAATGCTATAGTAATGGAAAAAAAATGCTACTTCAATAAGGAAATCAACTCTAATATTAATAATTCAAAAAAGCTTTGGAATAATCTTAAAAATACTGTTTTGCAGAACAATAGAAACAAAATTGATTTACCTCCCTCTTTTGATGACCCAGACAAAATAAACTTTCACTTCCTGAATGTTCCCGGAACAAACACACTATCAATATCACAGCTTACATACTTTGAGTATCATAGGCACTCTCAAGCTACTTTTTCCTTAAACACTGTGTCAGAAAATAAAGTCCTCAGGGCAATCAGGGGGTTACGGTCAAATGCCTCAGGCTCTGATGGAATAAATTTGGACATGCTACTATTATCACTGCCACAGTCTTTAAGCATTATCACTAATTTGATAAATAAGTCAATAACCACAGGTGTTTTTCCCGAGTCCTGGAAAATAGCGACTGTGAAACCACTTCCCAAGACTAAACAACCATCAACTATGCAAGATTTAAGACCTGTTAGCCTATTGTCCTGTATCTCCAAGATCTTAGAGAGAATAGTATATAATCAGTTTAACAAATATCTTGAGGTCAATGGGATATTGCCTAGCCTTCAATCAGGGTTTCGCAAAGGCTATAGTACTGCAACTGCTCTTGCTGATGTTGTAGACCACATTCTCCAAGCTCAAGATGAGAGTAAATTGGTGGCAATGGTGTTATTAGATTTTTCGCGCGCCTTCGATTCCATCAATTCTACTCTTTTGCTTTCCAAATTAAGGTATTATGGAGCCGATACAAATGCTATCAAGTGGTTTAACAGCTATCTTTCCCAAAGGCAGCAATTTGTGGAAGTTACTAGGGTAGATGGAAGTAGAATGCGGTCCTGCCTTCAGCCTGTCTCCAGAGGTGTTCCCCAGGGTTCAATACTCGGGCCTGTGCTGTACATTCTTTACAGTGCTGACATTACTCAAGCCATAACTCACTGCAATTACCATCTATATGCAGATGATATGCAGCTTTTCTTGCCTTTTTCACCATCTAATAGTCGTTATGCAGAAACTAAAATCAATGAAGACCTGGTACATATCAATGACTGGTGCACTTCAAATAGTCTTGTTTTGAATCCTGTAAAGTCAAAATTTATGTTATTCGGAACAAAGAACAATCTGAATAGACTTTATAAAAATAATGTCCCACTTAATTTGCATATAAATGGGACAAAAATACAGCAAGTAACCTCAGCTAGGAACCTTGGAGTTACCTTTGATAGCCACCTAAAATTCGAAGATCATGTTGCTGAATGCGTACGAAACTGTTTTTACAGGTTGAAATTGCTATATAATATACGGGACTATTTAACTGAACCTGTTCGTATAAGGCTGTGCGAGTCATTGATTTTGTCCAAGTTAAACTACTGTGACACAGTCTTGGGGCCGTGCCTCTTAGCCAGAACAGCAAAATTAATTCAGCGAGTGCAAAATGCATGTGCTCGTTTTTGCTTTTATATTCCTCCACGATCACATGTTACTCCATTTCACAATGCTGCAGACTTGCTTAGGATGGAGGCGCGCAGGAAACTCCACCTTGCAACTATGATGTTCGGAATAGTGAGCACAAAAAGGCCTCAATATTTGTATCATAAGCTGGTGTGGGTTCAAGCACGCTACAGTCATGTAAGGAAAACTTGCGCACCTGTACTTGTATCCCCAAGGTATCGCACTGCCGCATTTCGTGGCTCTTTCAGGTTCGCCGCCTCACGTTGCTGGAATGATATTCCACCACCAATACGAGACCTGAAAAGCAAAACCAATTTTAAAAGGCGGTATAAGAGATTGTTACTAGACCAACAAAAAAACGTATGAATCTGTTTATGTGAACCTCTTTACTTACCTTTTTAATCTTAAGTCTTTGATTGTAGGGACCATCGTTTATATAAATGCATGTTTGTGCTGGCATTCTTCTCATAATAATGTAAAACCTTCTTTTGAAATGCTTCTGTATTATAATATGTTACATTGATTGTTCCTAACGTCGAAATGGTTGCTTTTCTTTTCTTTTTGCACCGATTTTTGTTCATTTTATTGTTTTAATTATTTAATTTGTTATTGTTTTAATAATGTCAAATAATGTCACAGATTAATATATATGTCAAGGTACTTTTGTATGATAATGTCACTGTCATGACCACAGACTATATAGTGTGTTGTACTGTCTTTTACGTCCGATGTCGGGATCATGGAGGCAATATGCACTATGCCCACGTGCATATTGCTTCAATGATCTGAATCAATGGTCCTACCTGAAAACCAGCGCTTTTGCTGCGTATAGCAGTAATAGCATTAGCTGAGGTAGGGGCCTTTTTGGCCAGACTTCGATGTTTTTATTCTATTTTATTTCATTTATTTTTATATCATAAGCATACTGTACAAGAATGGCCAAATAAATATCTTTCTTTCTTTCTTTCTTTCTATTATGATAGTCGACACCGTAGCGTTGACTATAACCTTTTGCTACTAACCTCGCTTTCTTCTTCGTTGTTTTATCAACGTTGAGTTTCGTAGTCAGAACATAACGGCATCCAACTGGTTTCTTCACTATCTGCCAGGTTTCATTTTTCAGTAGACTTCGAATTTCCGACAAGATGGCTTCCCTCCAAAGTTCACGGTCTTCATTACTAACTGCATCCTCTAAAGAAATTCAACTCACCAATAAAATCACTTTCGCAATCGTTTTCAGCATCAAGGAATTCGTCTTGAAGTGTAATATCTCTACTTCCTTGTCCTTCATGAATTTCTGGTTCTTCGTGAACTTGAATTTCGCTAGTACCTTGTTCTTGATGAACTTCATTTTCTCTAATTCCTTGTCTTTGGTTAAATTTAGTGTCTGTACTTACTTGTTCATCATGACCTTCAGTTTGGGAAGTGGTAACCATCTTATAAATTTTTCTTGGACGACCAATATGACCTCTCTGAATTTGTGGCCTACCAGGAGCTCTCTTGAATATAATCTGTTGACTTGTAGATCTATTGTCTCTCTGTATCTCCCCCTCTTCATCGACAGTTTCGGGCATCAGATATTGAGAGATAACTTCATTTCTTCCAGATGTACTTCGAATAGAACTTAAAGGTTGAATATCAATGTTAACATATCTTGGCTCTTACTTCTCAATATCTCTATCTATTTTTACGTACTTTGGCTCGCACTTCTTAATGTTTACATCCTGTTTCTCTATCAAAAATGGATCAGTTTTCAGGTTTTCCTCTACTGATGGCTTTGATGCCCAGAATTTGATATCCCTAGTTACGATCGACTTTCTGTCGTTTGGTATCCATACTCTGTAACCTTTTTGATTTTTAGGATAACCGATAAACACCCCCTGAACACTTTTGGCCTCAAACTTGTCCTTTACTCGACTTTTATCAACCACGTAGACTTCAGCCCCAAATTTACAGAGATGTGTTTTGTATTATTCTTATTAAAATAATAATTATTTTTATTTCGGGATATTATAAATTAAAACCACCGAATTGAACATCATGTCAATGTTTTTTTTTTATTATTAGCTGTCAAACATCTAAAGAGGTAATAACATAAAAATTATGTCATAGACATAAATTGGGGGCCCGGAAAAACTCACAATATATTACAAGTAAAAAAAAAAACATTTTCAATAGAAAAATTAACTGAATAAGTAACTGTTGTAAATACGTGACAACGTCTTTTTCTCGGTAGAATATTTATTGATATGAATATAATTAAATTGCACAATAGGAACAAGGAATTGAATGAAAATAAGAATTGCACAACAATTTTAACTATAGAAATATATTTTGTTTACTAAAACATTGTACATGTAAACTTATACTTAACTAATTGAGTGGGAGAGAGACGCAAGGCATTCGGCGGGCCTCTCTCTCGTTCGGTGACTCATCGTAACGTTACCGAGCGTTACACTTTTTCATAAGTGACTCCCAGCCGCAACCTAATTTAAGACGTTGTCACGTCAATAATTGTTGAAAAAACTTAACTAAGTAAACTTAACTAAATAATAAAATAACAATTTATTTTATATCTGTTTGAACTAAAATCATTATTACATACTAGTATTAATTAGAATTATAATTTTAACTATTAAACAAAATTAAGCACTTACAGAATATGAATAATTATCATATTGCTACTCTACAGGTAAAACAACAATTTTAGAAATGGCTCGAGTATGAATTTTCTTGTTTGATGTTTGAATTTCCACAACTCGAACACAATTGTCACTGCCAGGAAATATTTTATTAATCCTACCCAAAGGCCATTGAAGAGGTGGAGTGTTTGGATTTTTTAAGAGAACAACAGCTCCCTCTTTTAAATTAGGAAATAATTTCTTCCACTTAGTTCGTTCATTAAGTGAAGACAAATAGTCTTTGGACCATACTTTCCAAAAATGTTGCCTAATTTTTTCACAACACCTCCAAAAGCGCAATCTGTTTATAGGAGTGTCCGATAAATTATTTTGAGGAATCGAAGTGAGAGCATTACCAAATCAAATGACCCGGAGTGAGACATGAAAAATCTGAAGAATCCTGGTGAAAAATCGACATTAACAGTCGTGAATTCAGAATAGATTCTATTTCAGCAACAATTGTGCTGAATTGCTCGTATGTAAAAACCTTGCAAGATGAAACTCTTTTTAAATGATATTAAAAGACTTCACAGCAGCTTCCCAAAGACCGCCGTGATTCGGGCTATAAGTAGGAATAAAGTGAAATTGTATTTGTTTTTGTAATGTGTAGCCATGAATAGCATCATTGAATTGTTTGCTATCTTGCAATTTGAATAAATCCTTTAACTGTTTGTTAGCGCTTCTAAATGTTGTAGCGTTGTCACAGTATATGTCTGTGGGAATACCTCGACGAGCAATAAATCGTTTTAATGCTGATATAAATGCTTCTGTTGACATGTCAGACACTACTTCTAGATGCAAACCTTTAGAAGCAAAGCAAACGAACAAAGAAACATAACCTTTTGTAATTATGCTATTACGTTTTGAGCTTTGCTTAATCTCAAATGGACCGCAATAATCCAATCCTACCTTTTCAAATGCACGAGAAGGGTTTACACGATCTTTAGGCAATGAACCCATAAGCTGCTTTGAAACTTCGGCTTTATGCCTGCAACAAACTACACATTTATGTATAATACTTTTAATTTCCCTTACAGCATTAATTATGTAATATTTTTGGGATAAGTGACTCAATACAAGCTTTAACCCACCATGTAATAGTGACAAGTGCTCTTGTTGTATTATAAGTTTAGTGAAGTGACAGCATTTAGGTAATATGATGGGATGTTTAGCGTTAAAATTAAATTTGCATTCTGCAATCTACCCCCACACGCAGTACGTTATTGGAATCAAAAAAGTGTATTAGCTGATAATATGTTTATTTATAAACTTAGTAACAAAGAGTGACAGTTGCTATGATTAAATAATTTAAAGTGATTGAATATAATGGCCAGTAACAGAATGTTTATGGTACTATAAATATGTACATGCAGGTTCAACACCTCCCCGTAACATGAACACTCTGAACTGTATACACATAAAAATAAAAATAATAAGAAATAAAAATAATAATCCGATCTGTACAAACCCTTAAATTAACAACAGAGTCAAACTTGTCTAAGTTAAGCCTAAACACTGTACACATTTACAATGGGAAGGCCTAGCCAACGGCTTAGTCAATATGTCTGCTGTCATGTTCTTAGTGGGAATGTACTTCAGGTCGAAATGGTATTGTGACAAAGCATCTCGAATGAAATGATGACGAATGTCGATATGTTTAGTGCGAGCGTGAAATGTGTTATTCTTGGTGAGTTTTAATGCACTTTGATTATCAGTGTAAATTGTGATGGAATGATTGATGTTGAAGACTTGCCTAACTAGAGAAGATAAGTATATAGCCTCCTTGCACGCTTCGCCAAGAGCCATATATTCGGCTTCAGTGGTGGATAATGCAACAGTGCGCTGTTTGCGGGATTCCCACGAAATAGCTGCTCCACTTAGCTGGAAACTATAGCCCGTGTAGGAACGCCTGTCAACTATGTTACTACCATAGTCGGCATCAGCAAAACCTACTAGCTGACTTTCGTCTCTAATGAAGGTAAGGGCGAGATCTCTGGTTGCTTTTAGATATCTTAGGACACGCTTGGCTGCTCTCCAGTGTGCCTCCCCGTAATGCATATTGTATTGGCTAAGATAAGAGACTGTGTATGAAATGTCTGGTCTTGTGCCAATCGCAATATACATTAGTGAGCCGACAAGCTGTTGATATGGAAGCTCTGGTTTCTCGTCATCCTTGTTAGGCATTGTGAGTTTCATACCAGGTTCCATAGGGGTTGAAACTGGAATAGCATCAGTCATACCAAACTTTTCGATAATATTATCGATATATTGCGTTTGGTCGAGAGTGATCTTACCATCGCTTTGTATAACTCTCATTCCTAAGCAATCACGAACAGGGCCAAGATCTTTAATGACAAACTTTTTACCTAACTCGGTTTTAAATCGATTTTTCATACCTTCGTCGTTACATAAAATGAAAAAATCGTCGACGAATACTGCTACTACTAAGAGAGTATGGCCCTCTCGTCTGTAGTAAACGCAGTGTTCAGATGCTGCTTGAGTTAGTGAAAAACTTGTCATCGCCTCACTTACTTTTTTGTTCCATTGCCGAGGTGCTTGTTTAAGCCCATAGAGGGACTTCTTTAACAAGCAAACCTTGCTGCGTGGTTCCGTTGCGAAGCCTTCAGGTTGTTCCATGTAAATCTCTTCATCGAGATCACCGTTTAAAAATGCAGTTTCAACATCTAAATGTTCGAAGTTTAGGTTCAGCTTCACTGCAAAAGCTATTAATAACCTAATAGAAGATAGTCTGGCGACAGGTGAAAAAGTTTCTTCATAATCAATGCCAAACACTTGTGAAAAACCTTTTGCTACGAGACGTGCTTTGTACTTTGCGATGTGTCCATTAGTATTTCTTTTTATTTTGAACACCCATTTACTCTTAACTATTTTTCTATCAGAAGGTCTGTCTACTAATATCCAGGTGCCATGTTTTTGCAATGAGCGGTATTCAGCTTGCATAGCCTCTAACCATTCTGCTTTGTGGCTGTCTTCTAATACTTGTTTGTAAGAATTGGGTTCACAATTAGTACTTGAGAGATTAGCAGTCTCAGGATACCTGACTGGAGCACGTCGGACTCTTAAAGGATAGCGCTGCTGCTCTGTTTCTTGCCCGTGGTCTTCGGTGTTGTCAGACAAGGGTTCTATTTGTATTTCTTCAGTTTCTGGTACACCGTCTACTGGTTCCACTACTGAAGGGACATCAAAAAACCTCATCGGTTGCTTTTTCCTCTGACTGAGAACTGGAAACATGAGCTGGCGTTAAGATATTAAATTCAATTTGGGCATCAACATTACCTAAAGTATTGTTGTCATCACTAATCTGTTCAAGACGACCAGATTTTACAGATTCCATAATCTTATCTTCTACAAAGACAACATCCCTTGCAATAATAACTTTTCTCGGATTCTGTGGATCAATAACACGATATCCTTTGCTCTCTGTAGAATATCCTACAAAAATGCAGGTTTGTGTTTTTGAGTCAAGCTTTTTGCGCTTTTCTTGAGGAATCAGCACATGTGCCTCACAACCAAAAACTCGAAGGTGAGAAAGGTTGACTGGTTTGTCTGTCCACAGTTCTTCAGGGATCTTGTTATTTAAGGCTAGAGAGGGAGTATAGTTTTTTAAATAAATTGCAGTATTCACTGCTTCACCCCAATATGCCTTAGAAAGCTTCGAGTCTTGCAATAGGGCTCGAGCTTTTTCGATTACGGTGCGATTTACCCTTTCTGCAATACCGTTTTGCTGCGGTGTGTAAGGGACAGATGTCTGATGAATGATACCGTTCTCCTTAAGAAAGGCAGACATTGCACTATTTACAAATTCGCAACCATTATCGGAGCGTAGAATTTTAATTTTTAAATTAGTTTGGTTTTCAACCAAATGTTTAAATTCCACAAATTTTTTAAATACTTCGGATTTTGTTTTGAGTAAATACCCAAACGTTTTCCGACTATAATCATCCGTAAATGATAGAAGATATAAAGCACCACTAAAAGAATGTGTGCTCATGGGACCACACAAATCCGTGTGCACGATACCTAATTTGGTATTACACCTATTTACAGACTTTTTGAAAGGTTTTCGGGCCAATTTACCTTGGATACAAGGAATGCAGGTCTCATTAAAATTGTCTATGAAGTTTACCCCCATTTTTTTAGATTTTAAAACTTTCATAGACTTAACATTTAGGTGTCCTAAACGTCTATGCCAGAGAGAAGCTGACTCTTTGGCAGTTGTCAAAAGTGCCATTTCTGTCATGTCTAGTGTAAACATGCCATTGTGTATAGAAGCAGTTACTACACTGTTACCAGAAATCGAACATTCCCCTTGACGGAAAATTGATGCTCCTTTCGACGTAAAAACTACAATAAAACCTTTAGATACAATACTACTCACCGATAGGAGATTTACAGCTAATCTAGGAACGTATAAAACATCAGAGACTTTATTTACACTCGAGTTGAGAACATTTATATTAATAATGCCTTTACCTTCGCTAAGGACTTGCTCATTGTTGGCCACAGTAATCGGCTTAACAAGTGGAGTTAGTTTCGTAAACCAATCCCTGTTATTGCACATATGACGTGTTGCACCAGAATCTAGTATGAAGTGGCTAGATGTATCTGAGGATGAGACATTGAAACATGATAAAAGTGAATCAGATGTATAATTAGTACTACCTAAATGTACATTCTCACTAATTACTGGTTTCTTCCCTTTCAGTTTGCGACAATTTTTGTACAAGTGACCCTTCTTTTTACAATAAGTACACTTCAGAAACTTCGGTGACGGTATGGACATTAGCGCATTATCAGGAGATATGGACGTAGTAGGTGTGCGTCTTAGGTCTTCTTTGAGTAACATTGAAGCAACCGAGTCAGACGAAATTTTAATACCGGAGTTCTCAAAAGCCATAACCATTGGGTTATATTCCTCTGGTAGGCCAGCCAACATAATAACACCGACAAACTCGTCTTCTATTTTTTCGTTTGCTTGAAGTAACTTCTGATATGTGCTGCGTATTCCGTTCACATAGCTATCCATACTTTGGTGACTACTGAGCTTAGCACTGAAAAGTTCTCGTAAAAGCGTTAGTCTTCTGAGTAGTCCACAATCAGCGTACTGCACTCGAAGTCTCTCCCAAGTATCAGCGGCTGAGGCAGCGGACATTATTACTGGGTAAATATGTTCCTTGACAGATAGGCATAATTTTGAACGAGCTTTTTGATCCTGTTTCTTAAAGTCAGATACCTCTTTTTTATATTCTTCTGGACGCTCGATACAGTCCCACAGATCATTGTCAATTAGAAACATTTTGACTGCAAAACTCCAAGTTGTGTAGTTTTTTGACCCTTCTAATTTTTGTACAGGAATTGATGACTGCGACGAAACCATTATTTTTTGACTTTGCAGAGTCACAGGGGCAGAGGAAACGTCGGGTTGAGAATTTTCAGCCATTTCCCATAACCTGTATTAGCTGATAATATGTTTATTTATAAACTTAGTAACAAAGAGTGACAGTTGCTATGATTAAATAATTTAAAGTGATTGAATATAATGGCCAGTAACAGAATGTTTATGGTACTATAAATATGTACATGCAGGTTCAACAAAAAGGATTTAAAGACTTAAGCGAACCTTGAACATCCTTATGATTTAACAGACATTTAATTTCATCCGAAAAATAATGTCTTTGAATTGTCCTTACAATTACAGTGCTTGCATTCCTTAGCTCCATCACTGAAAGCTCATTAGATTTAATGTCAAGACGTTTACACTTTCTAACAAATCGCATAATGTATGCCACTACACGCAGCATTTTAAAGAGGCTTGAAAATTTTTCAAAAAATGCATCAATAGAATTATGATTATTGACAAGAGCAAAATGATTATTGTCAATATAATTATAGAGTGAAATATTATGCTCTATTTCGGACAAGTAAAAATTATATGTATTGCAGCTTATCAAAAAGTTTGGACCATATTTCCATAGAGAATTATCAACAATATCCTTTGGATTTGCTCCTCTAGAAATGATGTCTGCGGGGTTGAAAAGTCCAGGTGTAAAATGCCAGGATGCAGTAGATGTAAGATTTTTAATCTCCTTTACACGATTACCTATGTAAGGAGGAAGTTTAATAGGCGATGATTCAAGCCACCCTAAAACAATTTTAGAATCACTAAATACATAGATTTTCTTAATATTTAATGTTGTAGCTACATGATTGATAACCCTAGCTAACAAGAGAGCACCATTGAGCTCTAACTTTGGAATGGTAAGTTTTGAATTAATAGAATTAATACGGGACTTAGAGCAAATTAGGTGAATATGAATCTGATCATCGCATTTGACTTTGATATAAACGCAACAGCCATAAGCTTCAGCTGACGCATCACAAAATCCAACTAATTCTATGTTAATTGCATTTTGCAATCCTAAATAGCGAGGGATATTAAATGAAGACATATCGGTTAAGTTATTATAAAAACTATCCCAAACAAACATCAAATTATCTGGCAAAGGACTGTCCCAATCTAAATTATGTTGCCATATTTCTTGCAAAATTAATTTGGCTTTAGTTGTTATTGGACCGACGAATCCCATAGGATCAAATAGCCTCCCAATCGTAGAAAGTACACTTCTTTTAGTAGCTACTGCAGGCTTCGGACTTAAAACATGACCCCTTAGCTGAAAGACATCATCTTTTGCATTATACGATAGTCCCAATATTTTGAAAATAGACTCATCGCGATCTAAGTTTTTTGAACTCATTCCTAAGCATTCATTGGGAATATCACTAAGAACCTCAGGACAATTGGACATCCATTTATGCAGCTTGAAATTGACTAGCTTACCTACAGCAATAAGTTCATTTTTTAATTGATTTAAGCCTTGAATTGAATCATGACCACATTGAATATCATCAACATATGAATCATTTATTATTGCATTGCTCGCTAAAGGATAGGTATCTTTATTTCGATTTGCCAGCTCCATAAGACATTTGGTGGCCAAGTATGCTGAGCTTTTTAGGCCATAAGTAACCGTTTGTAGCTGGAGTACGCTCATGACTCCATCCTCGCGCCACAAAATGTTTTGAAGACACCTATGCTCTTCGTCTACTTTAATCATTCGATACATGTGTCTTATATCGCATTGAAAAACATATTTAAAAGTGCGAAAAAGTAATAAAATGTCAAAGAGAGATCGTTGCACTACAGGGCCGTTACACATATAATCATTAAGACTTGTACCATTTTTTGTTTTGACACTCCCGTCAAAGACAACTCTAAGTTTGTTGGTTTGTTTATCTGGGCGTAAAACAGCTTGGTGAGGCAAGAAAAATAACGGCTGATCCCTTATACAACACGAATTAACATCAATTACTTTAGCATGCTTAAGATTTATGTATTCATGAATGATTTATTTGTACAAATCATAATATACAGGATCTTTTTTAAACCTACGCTCTATACTATACAATCTTTGTAAAGAAATAGCATATGAATTAGAAGGGTTTATTTCGCTTAAATCGACCTTAAGTGGAATCTTAACAGAAAATTCATTATTTCGTAACGTCACAGACTCATTAAAAACCTTTTCACTTAATTCAAACTCGGGCAAAGTCTCTTGATATATTTCTGGGACTCTTTCAGCTTCCCAGAATTACAAATGTGCATGGACAGAGAGTTCTTTACGGGTAACTGGTTACCTGACGAGACGATGTATCCTAGCTGTGTATTTAATAATATGGGATCCGTCGGGCCACCTTCAATTTTACCATCTAACATAATTTTAAAGAAAACATCGCATGCAAGTAATAATGAAATTTCCCCAGGAGTTTGAAATTCATTGTCCGCTAAAGACACATTAGTTGGTATTTTAAAAATGTTTAAATCGATAGGCTTTTGGGGTAATTTTGTAGTTATCTTGTCAATCACGGAACAATTAATATTTAATTTAAATTCACTGATCAATGATTCAATTGACAAGTTAACGGCCATATCAGTATAATTATGTCCTACATCACCTAGAGTGCTAATGTTATTATATAAATGAAAACGCTGCAACCCTAGCTGATTAGCTAGTGATGTGGTGCAGAATGAGGTCTGGCTACCGCAGTCTACAAGAGCCTTAACAATACATTTAGTGTTGTTTGCTCCATGAACCATTACTTTAACAGTTGGGAGCAAAGGGCTTTGGCTTATTGGCTGCGCGCTATGCATACTCACCAAGTTGTTAGATTCACCTTCCTTGTTCACGGATTCATTATTCATGTGCAACAATGTATTATGCGATCTGGAATTACAAACTGTACAAATAAATTTAAATTTACATTTTTGAGAGTGGAAATTCAAGCATATTTTACACAAATTATTTTTCTCTACAAATGAAATTCGCTTATTTAAGGAAAATGAATTAAAATTAGGACATTTAAACAAACGATGATCTTGAGAGCATAAAGGTTTGTTGTCAGACGCCGATAAGTTGATAACAGCTTTACCTTTTCCTTGACATTTATCCAGGGAACTGGGGCTAGCCTCCAACGAAGACGCTCTGTTTTCCAAATAGCTTAAAAGTTCCTCGACAGTCACGATTGAAGAAGTGCTACGTTCAGAATGAAATATTCGCAATGTCATAAAATCAAGTTTTCGCATAATTATACAGGACAACATTGCATCCCATTGACTAACTGGTTGCTTTAGGTTTTCCAGTGCAATCATATGCTGTCTTGTCTTAACTACTAAATCACGCAATAGCGGTGCAATGCCCCGTTGTAGATTTGGAAGATCTAGAAGACAGGACACATGATTATTAATCAATACTGACGGATTATCGTATCTCTTTTCTAGTAGTTTTAGAGCAGATTCGTACGATTCGCCTATAATAGGTAAATTATCTATGATTTGTAAGGGTTCCCCTTTCAGATACTTTTTTAAAAAACAAAGCTTTTGAATTGCCGATATTCTCGTATCTTCATGAACAATAGTTCGGAACATCTCTATAAATGGCTTATAGCTTGATATTTCCTTGCCATCGAAGATCGGGATATCAAGTGTAGGCAACTTGACTGTATTGTATGATGATTTAGTATGATCACCTTGAGATGGAGACTTCAGTAAGCGTTCAAATGTAGCCATTAAATTATAATAACGTACCTCAGTTTCCTCCTCCTCTTTATCGGTCGATTCACCTAATAATTGTAACTCCAATAATAACTCTTGATATTTGTTGTAAGTCTCAATCAAATTTTTTTTTCTAACAATTATATCATCCGCTGTATATTCATGTTGGTCAGCAAAATATCTTTCTAATCTAGTGATAGAAGCTTTGCACTGACCTTTCGCCGACATCAACTTCTTCTTGTCTTGTTCTGCCATATTGTTTCAAATTGTAATATATATATTTAGACGAATATCTTGTAGAGTCGCGTCGCAAATAATAATTATTTATGAAGCTGTTCCCTTTTGTGTCGATAATCGCTGCTTTTATATATTATTTAATAATTTAATTGATTTTTTCTTAATATTTTACTTGACAGATGACAGAATCAAAGCAGAAACCGTGATGCGTTTAACTATGAATAATGCACGACGATATTTTTATAAAATAAATTTAAAGTACTTACAACTAAAATTTTATATGGAATTGAGCGAAATAACTGAAAAATGTTTCGGCACCATGTTTTGTATTATTCTTATTAAAATAATAATTATTTTTATTTCGGGATATTATAAATTAAAACCACCGAATTGAACATCATGTCAATGTTTTTTTTTTATTATTAGCTGTCAAACATCTAAAGAGGTAATAACATAAAAATTATGTCATAGACTGATGTCCTACATTTACAGGTTTTTCATACCACTTTTCGTAGGGTATATTACCACCTAAACTACTAGTTGGACAGCGGTTTCTTACATGACATGCTGTCAACACAGCATCGCCCCAAAAACTAGCAGGAAGATTTGACGAAAGTAACATACAGCGACCCATCTCAACCAACGTTCTATTCATACGCTACTCCGTTTTACTGTGGCGTATAAGGAATTGTTAAACGTCTGATAATTCCTTCCTGTTTCAAAAATTCATCAAAAACCTTATTATTAAACTCATTATCAGTTTGTAAAAATTTAATCTTTTTCCCAAATAAATTTTCTACAAAGTTTCTTATACTCTATATTTTTTTCAAAAACGTCACATTTTCTTTTTAATAAATAAACTTCACACCATCGAGTACTATCCTCTATAAATGTCACAAAATATTTCGCACTTCCAAGAGCTTCTGTGTGCATCGGCCCTACAATGTCGGAATAGACAATTTTAAGTTTCTCATTGCACGGTCCACTCGATTTCGAAAAAGGTAGACTACTCATTTTTGCACATACGCAAACTCTACAGTCGGCTAATTTCTGTCATATCTATTTTCGCGCCAATTTTCTTTAATACTTTTAATAGATCTTTAGCATTTAAATTACCTAAACGTTCGTGCCATGTTATTAAGTCGCAGTTCCTATCCGAAATCGCAGAAGCAGAAGCAAGCTCTACCTCTCGTTTCGCATAAAATCTCTTAGTACTTTCTTCAAGAATTTTTACTCAGGGTCAGGTAACGTATCTCTACATTCAATAGCAACACGAAAGTTTTCATACGAAGGTGGTAAGCTGTAAAGAAGAATTATTACCAATAAATCTTTGTGTATAACTATTTCCATATCCTCGCGTCTGTCCTTGGCTTCAAAGAAATTTAACAAGTGTTCCCTCATATCTTCCTCTTCCTTCATTCTATGCTATATTAATTGCTTCAGAAGCGTCGCTTTTTTCTCAGGTCCTGAGGAAGCAAGCACTTCCGATAACTTTATCCAACATTCACGAGCAGTCGTTGTACCTCTTACGTGACGAAGTTCTGCGGGACTGATAGACAATATCAGGTCCGCTTTCGCCTTGGCGTCTTGTGCCTCCCACAGGAGCGCTTTAGCCGGTTCAGCAGGTTTTTGCAAGGTTCCGTTTACGTACCCCCACGCATAATTTTTTATCAATAATGCCTTGACTTGCTTCTTCCATGTTTCGTAATTATTTTTGGTGAGTACCTCAATTCTGATTGACGTCGACATCTTGTACTCCCAACTACGTAAATCACTTTTTCACAAAACTCGTATAACACTATTATACTCGTATTTTCCGATTACTTCCTCTGGGCCCATTGAAAAGCTTATAAAGAAGAAATGGAAAATACAGGAAATATAATAAAAGAAATAGATTTTGTGTTTTACTTATTAACAGTTGCTTAGTGACGTGACATTATTTAAATCATATAAAAACTATATAGCCAGTACGCTAATTACCTACATATAGAGACTTCTTAGATCATATTTAATAACAATCAATTATTGGCTAATAACAAAAAAGCAAGCAGTGAATGTTGATTGTTTGAGACATGATTTTCTAGGATTGAATTGGACAGCAGTATTTGCTGCTGATTCAATTGATGAGAAGGTACATTTATTTAATCAATATGTCAATGATTTGTACAATATACAAATCATTCTTATAAAAAATTGAGAAATCTTTGCAATAGGCTATGTCGGGATTCTAAACGCAGTTAAATTTGTGCTAGCATTGATAAATCTTCACCAGCGCAAGCCTGGCGATTTTTAAGATCTCTTGAGATGAGGAAAGAGTCTATCGGCATTGACTCTGCCACTGATTTGAATGATCTTAACAATCATTTTTCTCAATCGTCATCAATGCTCCTGGACTCGATTAAAGCTGCATCCTTATTTTCTTTATCTAATGAGTCTCCATTAGACTAATGAATTCACGTTTCTTGATATCACTGAGGAGGAAGTGAAGAAGTCTATATTTTCCATAATTTCAGGTGCTAACGGTTGTTATGGTATATGTCAGTGTATGTTACTGCCTGTCCTAGATGATGCTATTCCCATTCTTTGTCAAATTTTAAATTTTTCTTTATCCCATTGTGTCTTCCCAAGTGAGTGGAAGTTCGCCTAGGCTATTGTAATACCTAAGACTTCCAACCCTTCCAATTTTTCAGATTATAGACTTATCTCAGTGTTACCGTTTCTTCCCAAGAACCTTGAAAGCGCTGTCTATAAACAGCTGCTTTCTCATGTCGGTCGTAATAATCTCCTTAGTCCATTTCAGGCTGGTTTTCTTCCATTCCACAGCACAATTACAGCTCTGTTAAATATTCCTAAGGATATGCGAAAAGGTTTGTAAGTTATCTTCAAGGCCGCCAACAGCGTATCAAATATCAAGATCTGGTTTCAGATTGGTCTGAAGTTTATGTTGGTGTTCCGCAGGGTAGTGCTCTCTCCACTTCTTTTCGCCACGTTCATAAATAAGGTTACAAAAATAATTTCTTCTCACTACCACTTGTATGCGGATGATCTTTAAATTTATAGACACACTGATATTGATAATTTGAAATCTACTATTTTGTTAATTAATCAAGATCTTCTTTTGATAAAGGAATGGACCAAATCATTTGGTCTTAAGTTAATCCCAAAAAGTCCCAAGCTATGATCGTGGCAGGTAGTGGTATGTACCGACGTGTTGACTTGTTGAAATTACATATGGTGTATTGTGATGGGGTTGTAATCCCGTTTGCAGACAAGTGTACAAATTTGGGCTTGATAATTGATCATAATTTGACATGGTCGAAGCATATCAATGAAGTGAGCTGTCGCATGCATTTCACTTATCATTCTCTCAAACGTCTTCAGTACTTTTTGCCTTTTGAGACCAGAGTTACACTTGCTGAATCCCTACTACTCCCCACCCTTGACTACGCTGACGTTTGTTATGTAGATGCAACCGAAGACCTTTTAAGTAAGTAAGAGCGACTTCAGAACTTGGCAATCAGATTCATTTATTTTTTACGTAAATTCGACAATATCTCTGAATATCGCTCTCGTCTGAAATGGCTGCCCATCAGATATCAACGAAATATGCATATCTTATGTCTTCTTTATAAGATCCTTAATACCCCTACATTTCCTCAATACCTGGCCTCAGCGTGCTTGTGTGTCCTACCCTATTTTAAATGTACCTTTTTCGAACTCCAAAATATACTCCTGCTCCTTTACTGTTCGTGCTGCTAGATTGTGGAATGAGCTGCCAGCAAGTGTTCAAGATTGTCAATCCATTGCTTCTTATAAGCGCAATCTAAAGGAACGCCACCTATGTAGTTTGTCTTAGACTACTTTCTGCACTTGATCATGTGTGTATATATTTGTATATATGTGTATGTGTGTGTATGTATGTATGTATGTATGTATATACCTGTATATGTATGTATTATGGGTAAGTATATTTATATATTTATGATTATGGGTGATGTATCAAATTAATTAATTATATCTATTTTAATAATGTATGTATTGTATGTAGTATAAATATGACTTTTCTGTTAGGTATTTATATTTTAAAAACAATTATATATAAATACTGTGCCCCCGCAAATTTTTCTTTATAAAATCACATAACCATCCAGGGTTGGCTGGAAGAAATCTCTCTTGAGAGATAAGTCCGCCTTAGGACCAATTAAATTTGTATCTCCTAATATTTTTATTGTAATGGTGTTTAGTTGTGTTCAATAAAGAGTTTATTTACAAATGAGGTGCCAAGAATTCGTTAGTAGTGCTTCAATTAATTCAACATTTTTTTTGTATCTGAGATTGTATCGGGATTGTTAATGAGAATTAAGAGTGAATTACAGAACAGCATTAAAACAGCTCACATCCGATTCGAGCGAAGTTTCCGACGCTCTCGTAAGAGACCAAGGTTCCCAAAGTGTAACGGTCCTATATGTGTTGTAAAAATCTTGATTGATATAGTTACAGATCAGCATCAGCATGAGTCAGTAAGTCCTTACTGACTCATGCTGATGCCGGCTAGAGCAGGTTTATAAGATTACAGTTAATATGGTTTGCAAAGTCTGTGAGTGTGTTTTTGAGACGGCGGTAATTGTGTGATGGCAAAGGAGTGTACGCTGTTGCCTCTTTTATTAAAGGAGTAAAGTGAACGTACGTGACTCTGAAAATTCATTGGGAGCAAGATTTTAAATGCTGCTGGAGCTGGCTGGTTAGGAGATCAATATCTCCCTCTCTAGATCGTGACGACTGACATAGCGTGGAGCTCCAACTTGAAGCTTATGCCAGTTGTAGCGTTTGAATGCGCAAATAAAGGTGAGACGTACGTCATAGCCGGAAGGATGCATTTTGGAGTTCGAACCTAATACGCCGTGTAATCTATATATATATATATATATATATATATATATATATATATATATATATATATATTATATATATATATATATATATATATATATATATATATATATATATATATATATGTGTATATATATATATATATATATATATGTATATATATATATATATATATATATGTGTGTGTGTTTGTGTGTGTGTAAGTTCATGTATGTGAAATAAGAAGACTTGATTTAATATTAAAACAGTAATTTTTAGTCAAAACAATTTATTAAACGCACAACTGACAGATATTTAAAATGAATTTCTCTCTAACTTACAAATGCACCTGAGAAAAATATTTTCCGGTTTTTGAGAATAAAGTAAAGGAAAGGTTTATTCGCTTGGAAAACTTTAGGGGGTGGTTTGGCTGCTGTAGAACCACTGAGAACTGTTGCAACTGAAAAAGAAAAGAGAATGTATTTGTAAGCATCATCATAAGATGGTTGATTATCACCAAATCGTTGATATACTTTAATATAATAATAAGTGAACGAATGTATGGAATGTTGCTGCAGTACAGGTTCGCTTCGGCGTTATTAGCCTGTTTTTTTTGTTCCCCTGAGGGAAATGCATTAAATTGCATACCCCAGCTGTGGCGAGCCGGCGGTTATGTGGGGCTCTCCTCCCCAGAAGAGGGAGGCCTACCCACTAAAAACCTCAGGGATGGCCTTACTCAGGCATGTAGGGAGCCCCGGGAACGCCAAGCGACTTCCAGGAACCCCCAGCCTCCGCTCCTCTGCCGAGGAGTCCTCCTCGGGGGAGGCTACAAAATCTCCCCCGATCTCCTCCACTGACGACGCCCCCCGGTCACGGGAGGGGTGTGGTCCCTCCCGGGTCGCCGTATCCGCGGGCGCGACTTCTTCGCGCCCACCAGCGACCCGCAGCGGCCAGCGGCCGCAGCCTCCCTCGTCCGCCAGCATTGCCGCAATCACTACCGGCCGAGACAGATCTTGCCCGATCTCTACGACCAGGACTCGGCGATCGGAGGCCCACGCGGGGCACTCCGCCAGCGTGTGCTGGGTCGAGTCGAGGTCAATCCCTCCCGTCCTATTCGACACAGATACTCACCGAAGCAGCCGCGCCCGGTGAGTATCTGGGTCAATCAGACGTTATTAGCCTAGAAAGCCATCTTAACATATTCTTTAAATGGCTGTCAGTCCTCCATAGCGTTACACTTTTATATCACGATTAATAAAATTACTTTTGTTATTTATAGTATGATATAATATTTTATAGTACCAAAATCTATTGAAATGAGCACGGTGTCTCGCAGGTGTAGTGCCTGTCAAATCATAATTTCCACCTATTTAAATAACTCCATAGTATTATATATTGTGTTACTCTTAGAACATTTAGATTCACAATATGTATTTATAATCTTCCTGAGATAAGAGAAATATGAGCTCCCATATATATGTATGGGGTTCTTCAAAAAGGGAGTAAATAGGTTTTTGAAGGGTCGGCAACGCGCGAGTGATACCCCTGGTGTTGCAAGTGTCCATAGACTACGGTAACCGCTCACCATCAGGCGTGCCGTAGACCTGTTTGCCACCATCGTGGTATAAAAAATAATAATCCAATTAAAGGTTTACAGAAAAAGTCACAAATTTTAAAAAATATGTAATAAAAAGGAAAGTAAGTGTAAGGTTGTGGGTTGAAAAATATCTGATAACAACTATTACCATAGCCCTATTTACCATGGTTCATAACATGTGTCAGCCATGATGCATGATGTATAGTGACTATCAATTCTGATAGTCACTATACATCTATTACTAATTTATAACATACAGTGTTAAGCCGTCCATGGTCTACTGGTCGACTCATCGGGTGTAGTTCAGAAGGCTTGAAACCCCAAAATAGTAGGAAATTGAACCCGATCTCTTACATATTTCTAATCAGTTTATCAGTTTGACTGGTGGCAAAACCCCTGATCACGAAGGACCAGTTGTAACTAAGTTTATCGCCATAAACTCTTTTAATAGCATTGTTTTATTTCGACAATTAGAGATAAAAATGCCAATATTTTACTTGTCGAGAAGTCCGCGTGAAGATCGCTTCCACCTTCTGTCCTGTAAGTGAGGTCAAGTCCCAAAGCTTTCCAAATATTATCTTTTTTTTAATTGTATGTTGTTATATGTATATAAAAATGAGCACATAATTTTCATTTGCATATTGTTATATGTAAATAAAAAATGAGCTCAGTCCCTTGAATTGTTAGAGCATCAAAGCTTTAACTTAAAAATGTATTTTTTAGCTTCTCAGTTTCTTTATATACAATATAAAAAATGTATAGATATATTGCTAGTGACGTCGGCATCACAAATATATTGAATCAAGATATTATATTTTAAGTTTTTTGCAAAAGCCTGCATAAGCTTGAAACCGATGTACCTACCTAAAGGAAGTCACTTTGGACATTGAAAGAGTAATTGATGTATAATTTAACCACAAGAACTTACCATTTGCTGCAGCTGCTTCTGTGCCAATTTCATTAACGTCTATAAATGCTTTTTGAATCGCTGAGGAAACGTAAAGAGGTTCATTCTGTTGCAAAATGTCAGAGAGCTGACACTTAGAGGAATCGAATAAGTCTGTTACTCCAACCTGCAAAAGAGACTTAGCTATGAACAACTGTACTTAATTTAGTTAGTGAACATACATATATGTTTATGCGTGTGTATTTATAATATTGTTATAGTAAGATTAACTATATATACAATAATTAAATAAATAAAATATGTATGTTTCTTTGCTGACATTAAGACATCTGATATTTTGTGCGTTTGTATCAAGGTGTTCTTAACCACAATTTATAAATAGCTTAAGTTCTTACAGATTCTAAAACTTCTTTTAAGTTGAACTCGGACTCGATCTTCATTTTTGGCAAACAAACTTCAACTTCTTGTGTACTCGTGCTATCATAGATGTTGAAGAAATCACTTGGCTTATGCAAATTATTGAATAAGTTGGCTATTCCGTTATCTACTGCGTTTGGTAAAATTGCGAAGAACGAGAAATTTCCTCCTTTGTAAAACATTTCAAGTGCCTGTAATATAAAATAAATTTGTGCAAGTAGGTAATAGTTGATAGTTATAATAAAGCTATACCTAATATAATATAATTGATCTATAAAGCGCGAGTTCTTAGTCCTCAGCGCGTTTTCTATAAACTATAAATAAACATATTTTGGTAAGATTTAAATATAGTATGTACGTGGGCATACTATATACATCTACTTCTTACGTAATTAGTGTGTAATTATGTCAAAATCTCTTTATTCAACTCATCATTGCAACTCAGCATTATACGTCAACCACGTTAACTCAGTGAGGATTAAATGACTATATCCAACTTTGAATTTCTTCGCAGGTTTCCTCGCGATGTATTTCTTAACCGTAGAAGTGTCAGATAACTGTACATATGAAGTTTGAATAAACGAAATGTACATCAATACATGGCAGGATCGACCAACGCCGACACCACAACGACACGGACACTTTATGCAACTACCTGAATGTATTATTGGCTACTGTAGCCTTCTTAGCCCCGTATGACCACCAAAACGCGATATGATAAAGCGACTTGTCAGTTTGAACTATCAAAATATAATGTATAAATTTTAGTATAGGTTGTATCGCACAATAATCACATTATCATAATTATCATGTTTCTTTGCTCACGCTATAGGGCTAGAAAGAAAAATTATCAGGTCGTCTATTGTAATATATTTCTGCAGTAATCAAAGCAGTAATCTTCGCATTGCTGTTTAATGGTTAGAAGAGTAAAATATTAATTTATATACCTTTACCATGAAAATGTCAGTTTTTGCTTGTAATTGAAACTGTATAACTTTTAAATTAAAATATGAAAGAAAAAAATCATTTTTGCATTATTCTTTAAATCTAGCGTAATCTCAGACTTGGTTATTTTAAACTAAAAAAAATTCTAAAACGTGCCTACTATTTTTTCCGTCATTATTTGAATATGATAACTGTGATAAATATTATTTTGCCATTCAAACTATGTTATTACTTAGCTTTATATCTATTGATGTATGTGTGTATAAATTTTATTAAGTTAGCTTTCTTTGTCATTAAATAAACAAGGAAAACGTTAGTATGGAATAAGCGAAATTCCTTAAAATCTTCATACAAAACGACAATTTCACACTTTAACTCTGAATATGAAAGTAAAACGACTGGGTATCTCAAAACGAATATCCCGTCTTACTTGGCAACTTATATTATGGTTCTTGTGGGCTTACAGATTACAAAGAGCTTTCAGCAAATCTCACATGGAATGCTGAAATTGTAAGTAAAATATCAATCAATTTGATTGTATAATTATTACCTTGTACCCTAGGCTATCATTTTCGCCGTATTTAAATATATTTTTCTGGTGCATCGTTGGCTTTTGAATGATGGTTTTACTGTCAACGTGGAAATCTCGATCTACTGTTAAATTGCAATTAAATTGGTGTACCCAGTTACCCTGAAAAATAAATATAATGATAATAATTACAATATTCGCTATTCACTAACCATGCCTCTCAAATACCACTTTCTGGCTTAGGTCAGTTATTACAGTTATAAACGGTACTCACTATATATATATATATATATATATATATATATATATATATATATATATCTGTCGACATCTGTCCGGGCAAGTTATCCCTGGGTACTTACATAACACACAACCTAGTGGCCAGGATCATACATCAACTTGTCATTCGATACTTATCGATTTTGAATCGAAGTACTACAAGTACAAGCCAACACTTGAAAAAGGACATGCGTTGATCTATCATACTTCAAAAAAAGAGCATTTCCCATTTAAACGGCCGGCAACGTATTTGTGTTGTGGATGTCTATGGGCAGCGGTTATCGCTTACCATCAGGTAATCCGTTTGCTCGTTTGCTGCCCTATCCTATAAAAAAAATATTGGAACTGGTCTCTCGAAAAAAATATTGTTGTCGATAAGGCGCACATCGTAGTAGTCCACCTCTCTCAACAAAAGCAGTGTTCGTTGCCATCACTATTCCACATGACGAGAATCTCGTGAAAGCTCAAAAGAACAAAGTCAGGAAGGACCTTGACTTAGCCCACGTAGCAGCTGCCATATGAAATGTTGATTCAACATACATTGTTCCGACAGTCGTGTCTACGAAAGGCCTAACAGCGGAATACCTCAATCAATGGTCAGAGACAGAAAACAGTGATTCTCGACACGGCTCATATAGTCCGGAGATTCCTCTCTTTAAACCTCCAACCAGCATAGGCGTTACGCTACCCTGCTGCATACTAGGTTTAGGTTATAATGGTACTTGTTTATTTTTTAGATAGATTGCAAAAAATAAATAAATCTAAGAATGTTAATTTAATAAACGAATAATAATAATATTTAATACAGATCATTTTTGCAAAATGCTGTTGTAAAATATAGTAAAAAGTAGTAAAATATTTCTGGCAGTCCCGTAACACCAATTAAAAGGCGTTACCACCCAACTGAACCTCCTTCAACGAATCTTATAAAACGTATTTAATCACTCAAATTAAGAAACAATGTCAAAGTCGTTCCGTTTCTTTGTGTTGCTTTTAATACATGTTGACAATAAATGAAAATAGTAATTACCATAAAGTATATAGCATTGGCCAGGACAAGCCGTGTTGCTGAATTAAATGACAGTGGTGAGAAGATATTTTTTATCTTACTATTTGTTTGATCTTCCACCTGTAAAAAAGTAATACGTATTATTATTTGATTTTGAAGTAACTAAAGCTAATTATCGAGGACGTGAATTTTGTGATGCAAAAATAGTTTCATTATTAATACTATATACATACTATAATTTGCGATTTCATCATTATCTTTTATACGTTCTCAGTGAGGCCCTCGAGCCTACCTTTATTAAATAAGGGTGTTAAGGTCTTAGTCAACATTGTGCTAGTGCGGATTACTTGACTTTATAGTACCTTTGAGTTGTTTCGTAGATTTGTATAACCTGCTTTTTTTTAATAAGACTTATTAATTGATTTAAAATATTTGGTACAAATAGAAGAATTTATATTTAAGATGACAATAATCCTTAAAAAAACATAATATTAGTTTGACATACAGTGAAGAAATAATAACATGAGTCGAGTACTCCGAGTAACCTCGTAATAAGGTCATGGGCTTCCCAAAGTGTGAGGGGTATTATAAGATCACAAAAATGTTATTTAAGACAAATTCCTTTCTCTTAAAAGTCTAGTTTTTAGTTTGGTTTTGTAGTTTAATTTGGATGTTCAGTGATTAGATTTGGAGAAATCAACTTGGAAGGATGTATGACAAATTATTAGAATGTCAAGTGAACGAAAATGAGCATGTTTCTAAAGGACGAACTTTATTTACGAAGTGAAATATTTTTGCAGATAAATAGTCGACAGACATCAGTAGCCCTGCACATTAAACTTGATGTTGAGCAATCTATGAACTGGGGACCAAACATGGAATAGCTACCGAGGAAGCATATTCCAATATGGAGGTAAAATCCTGTTTACCTCCAATGGACAAAAATTTAAATTGTTAACTGATTACAAAGGATATTGATTACGTTTGCTGATTCCGCGCAGTTGATGATGACTTGTCCAACAAGCAGACAAGGTCGACACGTGTTTCGTCTCTCAGCGAGACATCTTCAGGATCTAATTGTTTAAATTTGTTAACTAATTGTTTAAAGGGCATTAATAAGCTTGTTTTACTGCTTTCCGGAAAATATACCAATAAAGTTGCATTTTGTGATAACTCAATATAAAATATATCGTTGATCTACTTGGTTACAAGTACGACCACTTGTCCGATGTTCCGAGTATGAATACTGGGTGGCGCAAAAGTTTCTTTAATGTTGAATACAGGAATTAAAAAGAAATGGCGAATTGTGAGTGTTTGTTTCACTTCTCATTTTTGTGGATGGCTTATCTTGGAATACTGACATGATGATTTTATATCACAGTTTAAGACCTAATTATTAAAAAATAAGTTCCTCACACACACTGGAATAATTTAAATACAAAAATAAAGTTCTAGGACAACAGCTACCTGCCGGACATTACCATTATCACACTGATAAAGATCTTGAAAATAATTAATGTCATCAGGATCACGTACCCATTGATTGATTCTGGTAGCTGCTGCTTCGCTGTTGGCAAAGTTAAGGCTCTCCGATTCTGCCTTAAATATATTCTTAGTATCATCACGAAAACTTTGTGTGATTGGATATGAGTCTGTAACAAATATTCTAGAAGCCATATTGAGAGTCACATCCTGATTTCCCTCTAATCGTGTACTCAGTTCAGGAAAAGCACATTTAATCTGTAAAATAAAATGTATAACTTTGAATATGCTTTAGTATACATAAATTGACGCACTTTTATTTGGATTCGATTGGTATTGTAATATAATTGGATACAATTTACTTATTTGCAATTTTTTATTTAAAATTCCTAGAGAAATCCAATAGCAGCCAACAATTGTACTTTAAACAAGCAAAACAAGTGTCTATAATTATAATAAAAATTATAAATAATGCTTTATCTTTTCTGGGGATAGACTTACTTCGTTTTGATTTTGCAGATTTAGGAACTTCAGGAGTTGAGTTGCAGTATTACTTTGAGCTCTGCTTCCTAACTCTCCCATTGGAGGGAAAGTAGATATCGGTGACATAATAATATTAGTTTTTGGTGACTTAAAAAAAGATTCCTGCAAAATAATATTTAAGGATAGAAAGATAAAGAGATTATATAGTAAGGAGAGAGGAAAGAAAGAATTAAATAATTATTGAAATTAATATTACGGAAGGACTGACGAATCAAAAACATTGAATAACGTATTGGTCTATTCATGATTGAATTAACAGCAGAGATTTACAAATGTTCAGAGTTTGACTCTCGGATCGGTTAGTTGTTGCAATCAACGGGTATTTATTATTGATGAGCCCGTGTTTCGCTTATGATTCAATATTCTCTGATCGATTTTGTTGGTAGTGGGGCGTCTGCCTATTCAGAAACTCCTTACCGTTGTTCCGCATTGTTGTTGAGGTGTGATAAATAGGGGTGAAAAAAACAGTTCCACCTTAAAGCCACTTACCATACTGCGAAATGAACTCTGTCTTATGTAGACAAAAATAAAAATATTTTATAATAATAACAAAATTCGTTCTATTGCATTTTTACTTAGGTTTACTCAATTTTATTAATATTATAACTTACTGCAACACAATTTTATGACGTACTTACTTTTAAGAATCGACACGTAAAATCTAAACTGCCTTCTAAAAGATTTTCCACCATTTGTGGAGTACATTGATTTCCTTGTGCCATGCAGTTTTGGACTGAAATTCATTTAATATTTGATTAAAATTAGTTTTCTCAAAATCGCTCTTTGAATCTGTGCCATCAACAAAGTAAAACGAGTTTAAAAATAATGAGTCCTGCCTATCTTTAATGTATTTATTTTAATTTTGGTTAAAAAAGTTATTATTTAAGAAATCGTTAAGTAATTATATATCTACTAGAAAATTTTTATTATATATATATATAACAGTGGTTGGGGTGCTGTGTCTCAAATTAAAGGGAGCCAATAAAATTTCTTGAATGTAATAATCCTAATATCATACTTATTATATATAGTTCTGTATATCGCTACAAATCTCTTTCTAACTTTACTGTATTATAAGTTACAATACAGTAGTTACAGTAAGGACTTGGCGCAGCATGAAAAGGATATATAGATTGAGTGTTCATTGTTTAGTTTAGTATGTATGCAAAACTAGAAGTTAGTAAAAAGTGTAATTTATAATGGTAAAGTTCCCGAACTTAATACTAATCAACATTTGATGAGCTTTTGCTATTTTATAATATACTAGCGACCCGCTTGGGCTTCGCACGGGTGCAACGCTTATCTACGTCCGTGCATTTTAATTTGTAATATCTTCAATTACATGTTGTAAAAAGCATATTGATCTATAATAAATCCACAATTTATTTAAGGTTCTTGATTGGATAAGGATTAATGCTGTTGCAATTTAAAATCACTTCGTAAATAACATTTTTTTTTGTAAAGGTTAAAAAATGGTTATGGTGGGTTATCCCTAAGAGATAGACATACTCGTATACCATCGCGGACATTTTAGTTGAACTTTTAAGGTGGACAATACTGTAGTACATTATTTTAGTCTATCTCGTAGGGTTCAGCCAGCGTTTTTGCAATATAAGCGTAACATTAGAATCCTCTTAATTTATCAGTGTTTCTCTACTAAATTAGGCATGTATTATACATTATACATACATTCCTTCAGAATCACTCTATCTATAAAAAACCGCATCAAAATCCGTTGCGTAGTTTTAAAGATCTAAGCATACATAGGGACAGACAGACGGCGGATAGCGACTTTGTTGTATACTATGTAGTTATAGTAATGTAATCAGTTAATCACAACATTCATCAGCTATTACATATCCAAAGTAATACCCGATAAGTTAAAAGTAAATACACTTATTTAACCAACATATTAGAAATATTATTCTGGTTAAATAAATGTTAATTTTTTTGTGTTACAATTGAAAACAAACTTTCTAATAAATTTAGATATTTATTCGATCGTTTACTTCTATTTCTAAGAAACTTATAAGAGATTAAGTTGGTATATAGTTAGTAACATATCCTATATCATTTATTTATAAAATTAATTAAAATTTTAATTAAATTTTTATCATACCTGTAACGCCCGTACAAACTGCCAAAAAGCAAATCAATAAGATCTTTTGTTTGAACATTGTGTCTAAAAGATTTTTCCTATTATATTAACAACATAAGATGGTGCGTATGAGTATTTATACTAACTACAAATACCTAAATGTACATTTTTTATTACTATTTAAATATTCATTAGTATGTCAACATTGCATTATTCATATCCTGCACAATTTTGTGTTTAATCAGTTTGTACTGAAAAATTTTGTGTTTGAACACATGACATGCGACATTTAACAGTTAGTAAGATTGAAAAAAACTAACTTTGAATAGTATAATGTGTATCCAAAAAGTACATACATTAATTTATCATAATAATAAAAGAGTATAAGTATATACTACTGAGCAAAAATAGGTGGACACTTCAATTGGGAAATAAAAAAAAGTATATTTTAGAAATAGAAAATATAATTTTAAATAAATTATATTTTATAAATGTCACATTACACGATTTCGATTGTATGTTTGAATTACAAACTTTTTGATATATAAAAATGAGTGTAAAATGTTGTTTAGTTTAAATAAATATTTAGTTGCTATACAGATAGATTTAGTTGTTGTTAATGTATTTTTTATTCTTGTTGCATGTAGGTATTGACATGTACATGTCGTTTAATTTAATTGTGTGTAACGAACCCAAATTAGCACTGTGGATGAAAGTGATTTTATTATTAGATAGATTATAGTTCCGTGGTGTCAACTTTTGAATACAGAGAGAATTGTGTCACAGATTTTCGTTGTAAAGTTTTTGACAGGGTTTGCTATAGGAACTATTAGCTGTGCCCGCCACTTCGTCCGCGTGGGATAGATATTTTGAGAATCATATTTATTTTTGCAAACAACCACCTCAGCTGTTACCCGATCTTGACAACACGACATATCCAAATTTGATTACTATAAAAACGATTCTAGTGAGTTAACCTTAAAAGATAGTCATATACTGTCGCAGACATTTTGTTAGATCATTTTAAGAGGAATAATTTTTCCATACATATTTTTTTGGTATCTAGAACCGATTTCGCAGCGCACGCAATGGAAGCCCTCAATGATGAAAAAAACGAAAAATCTAATTAACTTTTAATGAGTTTCGTTTAATATCATAGACTAAACATTAATACACCAAATAATTCGAAACTTCGTGTCCTTCTCACAGGGCGTGACAGTGAAAGTACTAGTCCTTCTTACTGATAATACCAAACGATAAGTCCTTCACACTGATCGAATCACAAGCTACAAATAACTCGATCCTACTCACCGGATATTATGCTCCCGAGAAATGGCAGTATCAGTCCTTCTTACTGATACAAAAACAATTTTGAATTGAGAAGGCAATGCAATTTAGCTTAATCATTTAGTGCGTTAATCGTTCTTCGAAGATGTTCCCTCACCGGCATCAACATCTAGTGAATTTTCTCTAACTAAATCTAATTCGGTCTGAATCTCAGCTTGAGGCATCCTTCTAACGCGATCGTGGAAGTGTTTGTAAGTCTTGTTGCCAGTCAATGATTTTAAACTATAGCGATCATCGTCAAGCGACTCGATGACCTTAAATGGCCCTTTGAACTTGGGATCGAGTTTTATTTGGTTACGCTCTTTATTTTTAATGAAAACTAAGTCACCCACAACTTGACTAATTAAGCTTTGTTTTTATCAAAACATGATTTTTCATTGTTCGCATTCTGTTCAAAATTCAGTATCGCGCGCTCTCTCACAGCAGCAATATCAATTTCATTTTCGATATCATTTATAGCCAATAGATTGAGAGATCTTGCGACTCTACCTATGAAGAGATCTAAGGGGCTACATTTAGTGACGCGATTAACAGTACAGTTGAATGCTAGTTGTACGTCTTCTAAAGTATCCTGCATACCCTTCAATCCTATAACCCTTTCTACCTGCCTGTTGGCATGAATTCAAATTATTTGGCTAGAACCTGTTGCGATAAGATGCAGGGCGATTTCATGAGATTTGCAAAACTCTTTACTTGCAAAACAAAGACGTTGATCATCTATAATCCGACTTGGAGAACCAAATAGAGAATTGCTGGACTTGAGGGCCTTTACTTTATTGGGAGTATCTATATGAGAGTGTGTGAGTACATCAAAACAAACTTTCTAGATTCGTCTATAAACACAATTACATACTCATTGCGATCGTTAAGTCTATATGCACAGTTCCCGTATAATGACAAATTTAATCCTATTAACTATCACTAAATTAAGACGTCGACAAATATACGAGTATTGTTGTTACTATGAATATGCCTAATGAAAACTATCCTTATTTCTGTACAGTGTAATCATTTAGATATTTGCTTACTTTATAATGAAACCTCACGGTTAATGCTTTTACCCGTCAGTGTCTTTAATATATTTTTAATCTTTCATTTTATATAAAGGCAACTCAATTACACATCATAATAGCTTATTAAACATGGAAGCTTAACGTGAAACGCGGAATCGTAGAAGCTTATATACGTTTCCCCAAGGACGAACAAATAGTTTTATAGAGCCTATATAAATTACAACGGCAAGTTTATTTCAATTTCTTGTATCATCATATCGTCTTATCTCATATCAAATTTACAGTTTTGTTAAAGATGTGTCTTTATTGGATTATATACAAAAACAAAATTTTTGGACTTTGAATTGAGTTGAATTTGAATAATTCTCTTTGCCAGTCTTTAGCCCGTAAATATTTTCTGACATAAACTGGAAAGACTGGGTCAATAGGAGTTGCTTTTATATATGTCGAGAATAACCCAATCACGATAATTCTAATCTTTTTGTGGAATTATATTGTAGATTTTACTTCTAACTAAATTAAATAAATTCTCATACAAATAATTACCATCTCCATTAGTAGTCTGAAAAGACGTAATTTTAGATGTTATTGTCTTTTTAAAATTACTTAAATTATATTTAGATATAAGTATCACTTACACTTCAGTATTATTATGTTAGCGCTCATAAAAAATAAAATACGCTTATATAAAAATAAATTACGCTAAAATTAAAAAATAAATTACGCTAAAAACTAGACATAATTTCAGTTTATGTCACCCACTCTAGGGATCATCTAGTTTATCTATTTACAATTTAACAGATTTTTTATTCTTTTTAAGCTTTCCATCATAATGGTTAAACCCGCTATAACAGATTAATGATGCATATAGGTAATTCAAACCATTTTTATCATATTTTTACTATCGATATTCATTTAATAATTATGTAACATGAACAGAGTCGGAGCATTCCAATAATTTTAAGATATGTCATTAAAAAATCATCTATGTTACTTCGGGTTTAAAGTTCACACGTGAAATTATAAAATTATATGCTATCTAACGTCTTATATTCTGGTATTATTTAAGAAAATTATGTATTTTTGATGGTTTTGACATTATACCAATACAGTTCTAAATATAATAGTAGTAAGAATAATTTTATTGTGCCAGGATCGTAGCAATTGGAGAGAGGTGGTCTCTGCCTACCCCATTGGGAACAAGTCGTGACATATATGTATGTTTATGTATTAATATACGGGAAAAGGTGCGATTTATTCACGGTTTATCATTATGAACTACATGACAATAAATTAAGGATAATATTCACGTAACCAATCATAAAAGCTTTGTGGACTTTTATTTTTTGCCAATCATAATGTTGGATGGTCCCGAGTTGGTGTAACTTAGATAACTTAATGTTTAGATACCCTGGTTCTCGTGCAGAATTCCATGCGAGCTGCTTTTTTAAACTACGTGATCATAAATTTGCTATCTTATGTTTGAACATACACAAAGTTAGCTAGCTACCATAGTGATACCATATAGTGATCTCATAATAAAATGTAAGTGATGTTTTCTTTATTAAAATATGTATTTACTTAATAATGACAATGACACCTATTGTTAATAAAGGTGACTTTGGAACTTTTCCAAACATATCAATATGTTTGAAAAAGTTGAACATACATGTTTATTAATTTTGGTGACTATTGGTGGTATTAGGTAACATGCTATATAGCGAGGAGTTTTGTCCGCTGCAGTCAATTTGTGAATGCAGATGTCCACCAGTTACTGCACTGGCGTTTATATCGTAAAGCTATGATCATGTTATACCATAGGCGGCCAAGAAGAGAATGCAAGTGCAGCGTAATGTACGTAAAGATGGCAGAATTATGTTGACCTCAATCGCAGCGTTTCAGAAATGTGACAAAATAGAAGTAGAGGCAAATAAATGGGGGCAGGTTTTATAACGACTAACAAGTTAATTAGTACAATTAATTTAGTCATGTGTTATAATTATTTGAACATCACTTTAAAAACTGTTTCGTTTATATAGTATGCAGTAAGCGAACAGTCTGTCAGCTCTGAAAGTGTCGACACGCAGTGGTGATAATTTTTGTGCCGTACGAGTCTAAACGACAAAAACTGAAACGATTAATTATATTTTAATATTCATTTTTTTGTTATTTTTTTCATATAATGTTATGTTCTTTTCTTTCTACCAATAAACTAAATGTCAAATAGCCTAGCTTGCTGGTATAAGCAACAGATTTTTGATGTTTAGGTAAGTATTTATAAATATTGTGTTTAACATTTGTTTTTAACTGGGTGATATAATTTTGACAATATAAAAGAGTTCACGATGATCGCAACAAAACACAAATACAGTGTACAATAATTTGTACAACACATTTATTTTTCTTTCTCGCGTTATTTGTTATTTTTATCTCGTGAGAACGAATAATACTTCTGTCAAGCTTCAGCCCTGTTAACGTCAACTGTGAATTCATGCTATTTGAAATTACAGACTATTCATAAGTTATTAACTGTTAAAACAATGATATATTAATTACCATTCATATATCGTTTTTTTGTGTATATCAAACAGCGCGGAAAGTATCGACGCGAGGTGATGGAAACCCAACCTGTACTGTTTTCATTGACTACAAAAACTTTAAAGTTATAAATTCATCGTTTCGCTTATGAATATCAATAATTCGAATCAAATATTTAAATGGTTTTTTCCCAAAGGAGCATAGGCAGCACTACGCTCTCGGCACTAACTGTTTTATTGGGAGACATGGGTTCGATTCTGCAATGTACCTACGTGATTTCGTTTATCGGATTGTATATACGCATTACCCGACGCTCCTAGCAAAAGAAAATAAATAGCACAAACTTGCAAAGAAATCCAAAGGTGCATGTAATGTCCTCTGAACCTTATGTCTAAACTCCCTTATTGGGTTGCTTGGGTCCCTTGATGGAAACAGATAAAAGTCATAATCATGGTTTTCCTAAGGACATAATCTACTCGAACATTCTACCACAATAGTCTAATATTTTCTGCCTAAGTACAAATAAACTGCATTAATCATTGATAACCGATAATATAAGTATACTTCTCAAACACATTTTTAGCGCTTGGGAATGTAAACAGGCTGCGATTGGTATTTTTTGTGACCTTTCGAAAGCTTTTGACTGCGTAGATCATCAGACTTTATTAAATAAACTGAAGCTTCATGGTTTCTCTGATGCAACGTCTAGATTAATCGAATCTTATTTGTCCAGCAGAGTCCAGAAAGTTGTTGTTAATGGGACTGAGTCTGCAGGTACTCCTATTGTTATGGGCGTGCCCCAGGGATCGATATTGGGGCCCTTGTTCTTCTTGATTTATATTAATGATCTCCCACACTTCACTGATACTTTTTGCAATACTGTACTATATGCAGATGACACTTCTTCAATATTTAAGGTTGACAGAGGAAACGGCAATATTGACGTTGTAAATAGTAATCTTTCTAAAGTATTACACTGGTTTTGCGATTTATAATTTATCTTTAAATCTCAATAAAACTAAACGTATCAATTTTTCATTACCAAATGTAAGAAAAGTATATACTATTGTTAAAATGAATAAAGAAGTGGTAGAATTTGTAGAATTCTACCACTTTTTCTAAATTCTTGGGTATTACTTTGGATCCGATTTTACAATGGGATCCACATATTGAGACCCTATCAAATAGACTAAGTTCTGCAGCATATGCTATAAAAAAATAAACAAAAAAACAATATACTCTGAGATAATAATTTTGCTAAATGTTTTTGGAGGGATTTCTTTGAATGACAATTCAATGTAGTGTAAAAGAATATTGGTCCTTTTTTTAAGTCTTTTACTTTCTGTTGAGAAATAAATATAATATTTACTTTAAGTATATAGGTACATATAGAATTCCCAAGGCTTCGTTTAAACATGTTTCCTGACGGTAAAGGGAAAAGTAAATAAAGAATAGTTTTTCTTTAATGTCGTTATATATTATTTTAATATTAACAATAATAACTAATAATTTATGTGAATCTACTAACCTATCTAGAAATTCATTTAATGGTTGTATTTAGGTTTGACAGAATTAAAAAACCTTATTTGTTAATGTTTATCTTCCTGTTTTATTTACTTAGATAAAAGCGTTCTGCAGTGTTGATTGTTTTCATACTGTTATATTTCATAGTATTACAAATTGACACATTAGCTACTGAAATTATCAAAATATAACATTTTTTTTATGTGTTCATTACTGATGTACTTAATTACACATCACTCCAGTAAAGAGAATATCACGCTTATGAAGAATGAAGTAAACAAATGGATGATCCGCTCTGAAGTCATATACAGGCGGCGGGTTCCCGACAGCTGAACCGCCACCAGCGGCAATGAAAACTGAAAAATATTACAATCGAGATAATTAATTAGATAAATTTTTACTATTGTTATTCTATTATTACATTTTTTTTCCTCAGGAAAGGAGGCTGAGAATCCACATGGATACCAACGCAACAGGCAAGCAGGGATGCGTTGATTATGTCGGACTCCTGGATGCTGTCGAGGCGGCTCGACCACACAGACCTACCGACTAAACTCAGCCTAGCCTTGGCCCTAATGGCTTGAATGGAATCCTATTATTACAATATCATACAATAGCTAAGCCATATGCCATATGTTGATAATAGTCACAAATTTATTTAGAATTAGAAAAACTTATATAACTGATACACTGAAAATTTATATAAGTAACTAAAACACTGAAAATAACCGACAAATTATAGAAGAACTTTATTACCAGGAAGTATTGGAAATGTGATTTTTTTTTCCTCAGGAGCGGAAGGCTGAAAATCCATCACGGTTGTTGTATGTCACAGAGGTTATGTTGGACTCCACGCGATCAACACCAAATCATTTTAATTTTATTTTATTGTAATAACAAAACTCACATTTAACTGTATAAATAATTACAAAGAAAAGCTAATAATCACTAAAAAGTTTTCACAGATGTTATAAAATTGGTATTGGTTTACCTGTAAATAGGTTTTCATTTGATCTATATAGGTACGAATAAATATTATGCAAATATTCTAAAAAATTGCAAATTTTGAAGGTCACTTTTTTCTATGATGACATTTTAATAAATTCTTTCTTATTTTATTGGAATAGCAAGCAAGAATACGACAGACCTGAATATAGTGTGGAACCAACAGGTCACCCTGACAAAACGCTTCATATAATTTATGTGTTTTCAAGAAATTTTAATAACGTTGTCTACTTAACACAAGATCGAATGATCTTCAATATAACTAATAAAACTGGTACTTACTATTTGCAGCTGCCGCTTCTGTTCCAGTTTCAGTTACTTCTATGAAAGCTTTTTGAATGGCAGTTGAAACGTATAGAGGTTCGTATTGCTCCAAAATATCAATAAGTCTAGATTTATTACTATCGAAGATATCCGTAATGCCAAGCTGAAATTTGTAATTGACATGTCGATTTGAAATAAAACTCAAATGTTTGGATTGATTGTATCATATCGACATAAAGAAATTGTAATTAATTTTAATCTATAAGCACTTGTTTTTATCATACTATAATGGTGGTAAAAACAATTATGGCCTGTCTGATGATAAGCAGTCACCGTAGTCCATTGATGTCTGCAAAAGCAGGTGTACCATAAACGTGTTGCCTACCCATTAAAAACCTATTTACTATCTATTTTATGATGAACGATGATGAGTGATAGACATCTATTAATAGTTTGTATCTAAATGTATTACTTTACACGGTTTCAATGACCATATTACTTGTTAATGGCTATAGAAATAAATAGCGAAAATATAAAACAAATAGCGAAATCCTGTTACCATATTCTTACTTACCTTTTGCATTATAGTTTTTAAGTTAAATTCGGATTCAATTTTAATTTTTGGTAAGTAAACATTCACTTTCTCGTATCTTGTATTGTCGTAAGCACCATTAAATTCATATGAGATTTTTATTTTTTCTATAAGATTTGCCAATCCATCTATTTGATTCGGTAAAAGTACGAAGAACGAAAAGTTATCACCCTTATAGGGCATTTCAAGAACCTGAAAAAATACAATATTTATAAAAGTTGTTAGTTGATGTAGAGTGTCATTTAGCATAAATGAAATTAAGTCTAACCTTACAATCCAAACTACTTATTTCAGCATATTTGAATGAGCGTTGCTGGTACATTGTAGGAATTCTAACAGTTGTCTGGCTGTTAACATGAAAATCTCTGTCAGATGTATCGTTACCGTCAAACTGATGCTGCCAATTACCCTGTAATACTTTAAGGATTATTACAATAGTTCACGCTTGGTAGTTAGAAGTTTTTTTTTTATTTTATTGGTTAGTGTGTGATACAAAACTAACGCACAAGCATAGACTGGTCTGATGGCTTTAAGTTGCTTCATACGCGCAATTAATACGCTATAAAGCATTATTTATATTTGTTTTCAGATTATGTTATACTTACCAAGAAGTAAATTGCATTAGCCAAAACGAGTCTTGTACTCTCGTCGAACATATCTGGGTTGGCGATGTCCTTGATACGATTATTTGTCTGATCTTCCACCTAAAGATTATTTTTTAATATAATTAAGTATATAAAATGATTTTCTATAAACACTGAATCAAATATTCACATTTAGCATGTTTTAAATGTCATACACGCAAAATATTTTTATTTTTAGACGTTTTTAATAGATCAAATTAAATATACATATTGAATTAATAATAGTATTATTATATTTCATTTTAACGTAATCTACCACATTCTAACTACTTACCCATTGATTAATTCGACTAGCAGCAGCTTCCCTATTCAAGAAATTTATACTTTCAGCTTCGGCATTGAATATACTCTTGGTATCATCACGGAAATTTCTCATAAGTGGCGATTTATCAGTAGTAAATATTCTTGCAGCTAAATTTAAGATAACATTAGAATCACCTCTTAATTCTCTGGTTAGGGAGGGAAAAGCACAACGTATCTGGAAATCATGTTAGAAGTACTAATTATATGCTTAACTAAGTTTGCTCTTTAATTTATTAAAATTCAGTGTCCATTACTTACATCGTCCTTAGTTTGTAAATTTAAAGCTTTCATAAGTTGAGTAAACGTATTGTTTTCGGCTCTACTTGCTAATTCTCCCATAGGAATGAAAATAGATATCGGTGATATAACCATGTTAGAAGTTGGATTTTCTTTGTAAGCTTCCTAAAAAGCAGTTTCAATAAATTACTTATAAAACAAACAAATGAAAATTTCGCTTTTGAAAAACTTACACTTAATATATTGCCGGTAAATTCAGCGCTGCCTTTTAAAAGTGTTTCCAATGTGGCATCAGAGCATGGTTGTGGTTGCGGCGTATTAGAGTTTTCTACGATAAACAATTTTATTATTAAATATTGTTTGTTTTATATGAATTCTTTATTATTTATATAAATGGGTAATAAAAAATATATAAAAAGATTCAGTACATTTAATACAAAGCGACGTATCCAAAACTCCGACGTATCCGCTAATTGATCGCGCATTTCTTACTACGAACTTTTATCTTTTTGGCAGTGGTCTATTCTAGTCATTCTTGACGCAAGTTTTATAGAAAAGTTAGTGTCATAATTCTTTTAAAAAATTGGCTTGTGGGCTATCGCTAGTACAATTTGTTTTTTAATTCTTTTTATTGACACTATGCCCATGCAACATTAGTACGACGAACTAGATAGTCTAATAAAACTTATTCACAAGTTGGGCATCAACAACAAGTCTGTCATGAATCTTATTTAAATTGTAATTGAAGCACTATTTCAAAAAACTAAATAACTTAAGTATTACAATAGTCATGAAAACAATAAAGTTGTTAATGTATATTATTTATTATACGTATTTTTTATTTAGTTTCTTTCTAATGAAAAGAGTAATTCCATTTCCTATACATTATAGCAATTGTGAAATTGTAAGACATGGCTTCTATAGTCATGTCTCTCTATGTTTCTTGTTTTTATGAATTATATAGCTAGTAAAAGAAATTCAGATTCACGTTACCATTTAAAAAAACAAAACGTAGCTAAAGCGTTTCTTCACTTCCTATTGAAGAAAGCATTTTAATCGGTTTCGTTTTGGAGGACTACGAAACGTTGATTTTGGCTTCTATTGGTTTATAATATGCGATACAAGCGATCAACTAATGCGATGGGGAACATCGCATCTATGCACTCTACGGGTGATCTAAAAATGAACTAAGTGACTAGCTTAAAGTGTCAATGTGTTCAACTTTTGTATCAATATAATGCTATTAACAGTAAAAAGTTCCATATTACTACTTAATAACAATGTAAAACATTGTTGTGTTATAAAAATCAGAGGCAAGACAACCAGTAACTCAATTTTATAGGACTCCATATAATGTTCGTATCTACCTTATACCAAAAGTTAATATTCAAATATGTTTACATCAGTTGGTCGGGCGCATTTGAGTTTTACCGCAGAGAATTATCGACAGGGGTGAAAGTTTTGTAGTCGTATGAGTCGTATAAGCAAACAAAAAAAAAGAACTTTCATACATAACTACTATATTTAAGTAATTTTCTTACAAAATAATGTTATAGAGTAGAAATTTATTCAGAAAAACTAAAAGAATTATGTACTATGATATCATGTATTTCAACAACCGACGCGAAAAACAACTACAGCTGCCACTTGTATTGACAATATCTTTTATAATTCTAAAATACAATATCATTTAATTATCCATCAATTATGTTGATTCCAACCATAACGGTTAATTTGTGCGCTCTTTTGTGCGGCAACATGTTTATTGCATGCGTGAGATTACTTGTAGACCTATCATCAAAGCCAATATAAATAAATTTTAGAAAAATAACCCTAATCGCTATTTTACTGACAATAACCACAGTTTATTTAATTATTTATTTATCGAAATTAAGAAATACAGTAAGCATATATTTAAACATATTAAAGTAAATAAAAATGTTGCTAACTGTGTATAAAAACCCACCGTAAGAAGAGTCTACCTGCTCGACGCTTTTTTTTTTCCCCTGAGGAAAATGCATTAAATTGCATACCCCGGCTGTGGCGAGCTGGCGGTTATGTGGCTCACCTCCCCAGAAGGGGGAGGCCTACCCACTAAAAACCTCAGGGATGGCCTTCCTCAGGCATGTAGGGAGCCCCCGGGAACATCAAGCCACTTCCGGGAACCCCCAGCCTCCGCTCCCCTTCCTAGAGGGGAGCCCTCCTCGGGGGAGGCTACACTACCTCCCCCCGGTTTCCTCCACCGACGACGCCCCCCGGCCACGGAAGGGGCGTGGTCCATCCCGGGTCGCCATAGCGGTCGCGACTTCCTCGCGCCCGCCGGCGACCCGCGGCGGCACCGCGGCTGTGCTACCGAGCCCGGCGCCGCCTTCTTCGAGCGGGATCGGCCATCTCCCGACCCCGCTCGGCGGCCTCCTTCTGGAGCATCACTGCTTCACAGAAGGAGGCCACAGCGCTCCAACCTCCCTCGTCCGCCAGCATTGCCGCAATCAATGCCAGCGGAGACAGATCTCGCCCGATCTCTGCGACCAAAACTCGGCGCTCGGAGGCCCACGCGGGGCACTCCGCCAGCGTGTGCTGGGCCGAGTCGAGGTCTGATGCGCAATGGTGGCAATGTGTCGATCCCTCCCGTCCTATTCGACACAGATACTCACCGAACGCGAACTACTCACGGAACTCACCGACGCGGCAGCGGTCTAGATGCTGCTTAAATTCTATGTGTGTATTATAAGAGTGTTTATACGTGTGTGTGTGTGTATGTGTATGTATGTATCTAACTTACTAAACCATATTATATAAATTCATAATAATTGTATACATAATTAGTTAGGAGCTGCGCAACTCTATATGAGTACCTATAAGTTATTTTAAGACAATTGTTGTATTGTAAAGATCACTAAGTAATTAATCATTAAGTAAGTAAAAAAGCATGGACCAAGAGTCCGTGAGTTAACAATTAATAATAAAAAAAAAAAAAAAAAAAAAAGATACTCACCGAAGCAGCCGTGCCCGGTGAGTATCTGAGTCAATCGGTAGGTGACCTCCTCCTTCCCGTGGTGTTGCATGTACATTTTGTACATACTTATATTTTACAGAATCAAAAGATAATTCGTGCCTGAAACTGAAATGATATAGAAAATACAGAACGGAAAGAGATAGCGTAACGCTAGCCAAAGATAGAATCGGAGCAAGGAACGAGACGTCTTCACATTCTCACTATTACGAGTACTACACGACTAACTGAACTTACCCCGATTGGGCGAATTTGAGCGACACAGTTTACATCTATTAGCGCAATATCTAAATCTTGTTAACATATAACAACATTATATACTATGTGTGTACTATTTGCAGACAATAATGGATGAATATTTAAGGGAATAAGCATTACAATATAACAAATTCATATTTCGACACTGTTAAAAAGTATTGCACACATTTACATTATTGAATAATTTATCACATAAACGAAACAAAAATGGGATAATTTTTTATTGCCGAATGTTAGGAAAGTAAAACAAATTCTTTGAACATTCCAATTCACCGTCCGGGTGCCGAGTCCTGCAATGCAGACCTGATTGTTGCAGAGAGGGGAGTCAGTAGCTGCGCCTGGGATTTGTGTCCCAGGTGGGTTGGCTTCTGGGCTCCTTACGATACACCAGCACTCACCATCACTACCCTGACTCCCCCCTCTCTTCCTACCCAAATGCTACTGTAAATGCAAAAATGTATGCTGAAACTGTAAAATTTGTTGATAAATCAACTTTTTTTGGTATTTATGGTATTCATTCAATTCGTATTTGTAATGGAATCTCCATATAAGTCTTGGGTAAATAGACGTAGGATCGCATTCTAAAATCAAACTGAAACAAATCTCTGCTTTAATTATTTTTCCACGGCAATGTTGGAACGACAATATTGATTTATTGCAGTTGCTTGAATATCATATTGAGTAGTGTTGTTGGAATTTTCAGCCTCTAATGCCCTGGCGACACTAGTCAGTCGTTTCTATTCGTAAGATATTATTTGTTACTAGTAAAAAGCATAACACATGTTGCCACAGCTGCGATTGGGAAGCTATGCGGGCTGCAATCCATTTGATGAACATTTCCTATATAGTATTTATACACTATATATTTTCATTAATTTTTGAATTTTTTTGAGGGTAGTGGAAAAACTGAGCTTGATAAGTTATTAAGTTTTGATTATCAATATAATCTCAGTCTGTATCTTTTTACAGGTATTCTGCAGAACGAACAAAAGAGAAACCGTTACCTTCACAAACTATATATATAATATAAACAACTATATATATATATATATATATATATATATATATATATATTATATATATATATATATATAATATATATATATATATATATATATATATAGTGAATGATGTTATAGTAAAAAGCATGAATTATATGTGGAAAGCTCTTCAAACGTGGCTTTCATAGTCTAGCGTTAATACCAAAAGTCCATTAAAAGAATTATATCTTTCATGGGGAAATATTCTTGTATTCATTATTATATTTATAATTAATATTTATTCTGAAAATGTTGGTACTTAAATGTAAAGAGTAATGTTCTTTATTATTGTGTTGTCCGTATATAAAATAAATCTAGACATATTTTATTAGGATGAGCTTATTTTTTCTCTTTCAGCCAACCCCAGAAGAACTTAGAATGATAAATTTGCAGAATGAGGTGTTATCATTCGTATTTCTAATTCGAGATACCAAATTCTATTCATAACGAATTTCAGAGGTATTTAGAATTTAAAAATAAATAGTCACAGCTGGGCACGGGACGCGAATGCACGCGACGAGTTGGTGTTTTTTTGTTGTCTGTTATGTATGGGACTATTATCTTTCCTGTAGTTTCATGTATCGTATTCTTTGTACATTTTGTGTTCATTGATTTTAGTGACAATTTATATTTGGATTTAAATAAAATATGTCATGTTTACTAAAATATAGCAAGGCGTGAATCTTGGATATGTATGAGTTCGAACAGATTAATCTATTTAGTAAGTGGTTAACAGATGCTCAGTAATAAATTTTTGCATAACATTTACTTACTGCAAGTTTCGGTACTTACACAAGTACCGCTGGAATCTCTCACAGTTCCCTTTACGCAAACACATCCTGGCTTACTAGGACATTTGCGGTACATTACGCACGATTTTGGTAATGATACTTCAGAACAATCTTTCGGTTGGCACTCATTATCAGGACAGTCAACAAACATTTCGTTTTTGCTGCATTGTGGCTCTGTAATTTTGTGAAAAATTAAAATAAATTCAAGCTGTTTTTTAATCTAAATAAAATGTATTTATACATTAGAAAATTGTAATATATTATATTATTTGCAACTATTTTGATTGAGATCTACTACGAGTATTCGAGCTTAGCGCGATTAGTTTGCACCAAAATCTGCAAAGAGATGGAAACCTCGAAACAACCTATGGGTTGTTACTTTCACACGATACTTTTCAGCGAAACAACCAATTCTTGTTTGTACTGTTTTTTTTTTTATTTTTGGGTTTTAGACATTTATTTTCTCAAAAAGATTTTTTTTTGTTATCGGTATAGTTTAAATAAACATTATTTTTATATGTATATTTTGAAGTATGATTATTGAAGATAAGTAATACATATTGAACTGTGTGATAACACACAGTAATAGCATCAGGATATCGTCACAAATAACATACATTTCCTCATTAATTCTAAGTATAATGAAAGAACATACTATTTGTACATTCGCTGGGCAATACGCATTTCCCTGTGACCTCATCCAAATATAAGCCCTCTATGCAGTCGCAGCCGAATCGCTTACATTTTAGGGGGCATTTAGGCGGATTTGATCTTCGCAAGTCGGAGCAACGTTTCCCATAATTAGTGCCACAACCAGGTTTAGCATTTACATCTCCGCCACATGACGCTGAAAAAATATTGTAGGATTATTGTGAATTGTAAAATCTATGGTGTCCGATCTGTATCCGATTGCTTAAAATGCTATGTACGTATATGTATACATACATAGCATTCTAAAGAGAAGAAATCATGAAGTGTTAAATATATTATCATAATGTTTGGAGTGTCTTGAAATAGGGCATAAAAATGTTGACGCAAAGAGGTAATTGCACATTATGTAACCGGTGCACAGTGATCTGAACATCAATGGATCATCGCCTCTGGTTTAAGGCTATGTCCCTAGTAGGCAAACTGTTAGCAGCCAACTGAGTGAGCCGCGAATTTTAGTAGCGAACTAAAATTTGATCAGCGTCGCAAGCAAACTGTTATGAGTTAGCCGCTTATTTAGGTAGATCGACTGAATTTTCACTGAACTATTATTGTACGAAGGGAGTGGTTGTGTTGGTTATAGTTAATATTTTTGAAGTAATTGGTATCTTAGAGGCGCTGAGAAAGGATATAAGAAACAATGAGTTGACCCATGAAACAAGAAAAGGTTGACAATTTCACGTTCCATATACATGATCTATTGTGTCTCCGTAATGCACCCTTCCGTAACAAAGAGCCTTTTGGATTTTCTGTGGTGTGTGTGCGTAGAGATAAGTTATAGTAAGTACGTTATAGTAAGGTATGGTAATGCAAACATTAATACGTTTGAATAAGTCGATAGCTTTTTACCAACTATCTACATGGACAGTTTGCGGCAAACAGACTCACTATGACCGGCGAATAACCATACAGCCGCTGCTGACTAAAACCGGTTTTGCTGTAAATCAGCCACAAACTGAGACAGTCGGTGCACGTAACGCAGTAAACTGCATAAAATGAGCTCAAAACTAGCAAACTGTGGATACTCCATTTTAAATATATGGAAGGGCGTACTAAGCTGATATGCCACCAACTCACTTGGCCACTAACAGTTTGCCTACCTAGGACACAGCCATATACAAGTTCTGTTCTCAAAAATCTGATCAGTAGCGGCGAAAGATTGAGACTAGGTACAGTGCCGAGTTAACTATCAACCGAAACAATGGTAATGAGACAACTGATGATACTTTCTCAACTCTCATTATTCATAAAGTGCATCGCGATAAAAATAAAATTTAACGTGAAAAACAGAGCTTAACGGCTGCAACAATCAAAAACGGAGCAGAGTCACACGCTATCCCACGAGTAATATGGTATTGGATACAATGAGCTAACAGAAGAGATCTCGAAAGAGCTTGTTATTATTTCTTTTCGTAAGAATTTCTGAATTGAATACAACAATAATAAGACTAGAGATCCAATAAGTATAAACCCTGGTCAGTTATATCAATTATGAAGTACGTAAACGCATTTCCCCCATTCAAAAATATGATAAAAGCACTATACAATCAATTAAATTAATGAAAAATCAAGTTATTAAATTAATTGTGATTGTGTGTATAAGTGAACTATAATATAAATGTACAATGTTTGTAAATTATATCTGAATATATAATTGGTTACGATACAATACAACGCTAGCATTCTCAAACTCGGCTTTAAAATACTCACGACATTTGTCTGGCTTAACGCACTTCTTGTGAATTTCATCATATATATATCCATTTTTACATTGGCAGCCATTCAGTTGACATGGGCATGGTATTGGTGTTTTTAAAAGGTTCTTAGTGCATTTCTGCGCGCATTGATATCCACACCCCATTCGGGCATTTGGATCACCTCCACATGATGCTACAAAACATTTACAATTAAGACCGTTATCAAACATTGAAAAATACAAAATTCCACAAGCTTTAGTGATTGCTTACCATCTACTGATCCTATGCTTGTCAAATTTGTGTAATAACAATGTATTAACAACCTAATCGCCCTAACATAGTTTGGGCTAGGCCCGTGTCCCTCAGTAGGAATGTATACGGACTGTGATGATGGTATAATAAAAAAATACTGTTCTTAAAACATCGTTAATCGTTAATAAATAATATAAACAACAATCACGCCCTTGTTATACACCCGATTTGAATCGAACAAATCAAAATTCGAAGACCTTAATAACAACTTTCTGTGTCCCATAAGTAAGATTTGAACCATTTATACTTTATAAATTTTAAAATAAATCGACGACTCACAATTTCAATTTTATTAAAGGGTTGCTGGGACTGCAATTAAAACCAATAAATCAAAATGAGATATTGACTAGTTTTTTTTTATGCAATTATATGATAATAAAAATATATAACAATGCAATAGAGATTATGCTTTTACTATAACCTTAGAATATTCATTTTTATTAGGTACTATAGCGGACCCGACAGACTTCGTCCTGTCAAAATGATTTGTACAGTGGCAGTCTTTTGTTCCTAATTATTTTATAGATAATGTCGCATAGCCAACCAAATTGCAAAAAATGTCTAAATTACCTATTACATTTTGTGGCTATTCAATTTTGGAACGTGACATTAAATCCTCCAACGATGTATTCTGCGCTCCAACGCACGCACGCACACTCTTTTGATAGATATGATTGAATTTCAACTATATGTAGCGTTAATAAAGCGCAAATTGACTCTTTGATGTTAGGAACACACCTTCATTGCTTAGACAACAGTGAGTGCTTGCAATATGAACTTTATAAAATAACAATAAAGCTCAATTCGACTGTACGTTTTAGTTAGAAAACGTTTGCTTGGGAAAATAAAAGGGCTGTTTTTAGAGTTTTTCCGATAATTATTCGATTTTTTCCCTTAAAAACCATCCTTGAACTTCAACGAACATTTTAAAAAAGAATTGGCCAAATTGGTCCAGGCGTTGTTGAATTATGCGCTTATCAACACATTATGCGATTCATTTTTATATATAAGATAAGATAACACGCTGAAATAAAACAAGATCTCAAAGTTACAAAGCTTGTAAGTTGCCAGTTAGAAAATAAGCTCCCGCCATTCAACCTGCATACAAAAAAAAAAACTCAGCAATTATTAATTTCTAATAACGTTTACATTTTACATTGTCATTAGACCGTTCCTTGGAATGAATTGAAGCGTCATCAATAAAATAAAAAGAGGAATTTTTTCTTGCATATTAAACCTTGCAAATAGATATTGGTGATAGACATGCAAAAATTTATCAGTTGAATAAGTGACTTACGACACATTGCTATAGGAATGCATTGTCCTGTGTTATTTCTTAGGTATCCGCTTTCACAAATACAGCCAGGTCCATTAGGGCAACTCCGTCCAGGGCCTACTATCGGACATGGGATAGGAAAACCCAACTGCGAGCATCTTTGAGCTATGCACATCGTTGCTGGACAATCCACGTTACGTTCGTTAGTGCCGCATTTTTCTATAAAAGAGTGTACCTATATATTAGTAAATAAATAAATATTTCTTAAATTCACACCAATAGAGAGTATAATCCAAAGTAAACTTTGTAAGGCTTGTGTTACGGGATCTAGGGTAACGGATAAACATACATATATTAATCGTATATATATACGTAATTTTCATTAAAAATGTATCTTTACAACCATGACTAAGGCATGAAAGCTCGTATTCATCATAAAAACATCTGCCCAAACTGGGATTCAAAGTCAGGACCTCAGAGGCGATTCCTTAAATCGTACTAACTACTTAACCACGAAGGTTATGTACCTATATTTTATAAGCTATTGTGATTATGATAAAGTATGAAACTAATTATGAAAATCAGAACAGTTTGATGAATTTAATAATGAAGTCGATAGCTATTTTTTATAACGTGTAATAAACCAAAATTGACATTCAACAATATGAAATGTTTGATCGTTACAATATAGTGTTTGGACGCTTAAAAATACTATGAAGAAAATCTTTCTTAGTCGAATTATCTAATTTAACTAAATTCCATTTTAAATTCATCCCAAATTACATCTTCCACTTTATATTTAAAAGTGGACAAAAGACAATAGTTTTCAATGTAAATATCCAAATGACAAAAGTGATAGCTTTTTTATATTCTCATATAATGTTATTTATATGCTCATATAATGTAGCGACTTGAGCACACCGTGACATCACAGTTGCACCATAGTTGTAGCTGCGGAATATTAGGTTAGTTTGCTTAATAAATTAAGAAACCTACACGTTTTACTACACAACTTACCTGCCAAAGATCCCAAAATCAAACACAGCACCAAAATAAAAAATATTTGTTGTACGCTCAACATTGTCGACAGTACGAATTATATTTTAGAAGAATCAGAAAAAATACACAGCTGTTACTTTTATATCGAATGTAACAACTGTTCATACTATACTACTTGTTATGTTTACTTTTGTACTTTTGAAGAGTTCAAGTAACCTTACATTTAAGATTTGAGATGGATGAGACAATGAGATTAATAAGGCAGCCCAGTCACCCAAATAGCAAAGTAGAAGGTTGTGGTCATAATTTTATAATCAAATTGGAAATAATGAAATCTATAGAACTAGATTAAACGAAGAATTTTAGGGCTAGACAAGTACGGCAAGAGATTCACTCCCCGACAGACATAATTTTGAGCCGAGAACAAATGTCAAATATTATGCATGCTAAAGAGTTGCCTAAACCTTTAATATTACTGTGGAAATAAAAGCCTATTGGACTTTATGCAACTTTACTTAAGAACAGACGGAACCTCTGTGCAAATCTTAGTCTACGGAACAATTGAGTACTTTCATAGCGCATAGCCAAGCTGTGGTCTTGACTACTAAGTTTTTTCCCCTGTAAATTCCCCACATATTCAATATCTCATTACATTATTGATTAATAATAATTATATATCATTAATGATATGTATTCATCATATCATATTCAGAGTACCCGTAACAGACGAGAATTCATGAAAGTATTAATTACAGTCGAGGACGCCAGGCTGGACAAACACACACAAATCGTTTGGATCGTAGCAAGTGGAAACTATGTTTTCTGCCTACCCCCACGGGAAAGAAACGTAAGTATATAGTGTATGTATGTATGTCAATAAATTTCTAAAAAATATATATTGAAAAAAATGTTTTATTTCATCACATTCAAAGAAAGTTTCAAACAGTATGTCAAACCAAATAAAGAATATATAGAAACTGGTCTATTAATCGAATGATTCATGGGTCCCAAGGTCGATTCTGCCCTGTACCTATGTTTATTTTATTTTTAGAATTTCATATGTATATTTATCTGACCCTCCTACAGTGAAGGATAACATCAGGAGATAACCTAACACCAGTGAAGAATCCCGCTGCCGTTAAAATATCTTATCCGACCCACCTGACCTCATCACTCGCGCAAACGAATCCCTTCCACCGGCCACCAACCGCGTCGTCCCTCACGCCACATACCCACGTCTCTCGCTCACACACCGCGCTCGTTGGCGAGCGCGACGACCTAGGCTACACAACCCTCGTCAAACATATACCCGGTAACGTCACGTACCGGGTAGATTCTCACCCTCCACTAGACGGCGATCTTGAGAGTTCTAGCCATTAGATGGCGCGCTCAAGTTGCGTCGACACCTTTATTTCGACCCTAACGACTCCGAAACGGTCACCGGTGTCGTTAGCAGGCTAGGCGTCGAACTTTCTGTTCGTGCGCCTTCCACAAACACACTCATTGCAAGCTGAAAATAGCCATCTGAGGCTAGGTCGGTCCAAAAAAAAAACCTGTGAAGAAAATCAAAGGTCTATGTAGTCAGCCAATTCGCAATGGGCCAGCGTGGTTGAGTACAGCCTTATCGCCCTAATATAGTTAGCGGTAGGCTCGCGCCTCTCAGTCGAGGCATATAAGGGTTGTGATGATGACCTGGATATATTCGAGATTAATTGACGTATGTTGACCTTGAGGCATTTGTTTGCATTCAGTGTTATTTATACTACTTCAATAAAATACTTACATACAACATGTAAGTTATTGTTACGTATTTAAAAACAACATTAAATTACCTAACTGATAGTAGAACTTTCATGTAACAGGAATGTACTAATGAAACATAATATATATCACCTGATCTACCTGATTGTTACATAATATACATTACCTAATATTGCTCTAAAAAGTTTAATCTACTTATTGCATTTTGTTTGCATTGCATTTTGTAACATAAGAACAACAATATTTAGTACATTTCACAAAATGCACTAAATTAAAAAAATACAATATTCTATTTCAATTAAAATAATAAAACATACATTATTACAAAAGAGAATAATACTCGTATGTATGAACTTTCTCCTCAAATAGAGTACTTCTATCTTATGTTACTAGTAAAATTGCTGCAAAGTATTAGTACTTGTACTTTTGTGTTCTGATTTAAAGAGTGTGATAATGCAGTGACATTATTGGTTAAGTGTAACTTTACATCCTATTTCATAAGTTAACAAAATACAAGTCAAATTTTCAAATTAACGACTTTTGTATAAACAATGTATAGTATAACCACTTATAATTTTAATATAATTTCCAGGTCGGTAGCTGGTTTGCCTATACTCACTTGAGAAAGAAGAAGAATCTTCTTTCTCTTGCCCTGTTCCCAATTTTATTTGGGGTCGGCGCAACATGTTCATGTTCCTCTTCCTCTCTCCTCTATTACTCACCATTTCGACACTTACTCCTTCTTCAACATCTCAACATGTCCATAACTTTCCTAGTAACATGATCATTGCCTCTTCTTATTATTTGGCCATTCCAGGAAAGTATATATACCTATACTCACTTATTATGGTCAAAAATCCCTAGCGAAATTCACATATCCAGAAATGATATAAAGAATTATGTAGTGTCATATCGTACAAAATTTACACCATCCTGTGTGATGGAATATGACTAAATGGACATGTGTGGGAGTGTTATACTTCGGAATGATAAGAAATATTTGTAAGTGAAAAAAAAATATTTTATAGTTACTTTGAAGATATTTATTTAGCAAATATTTAACAAGTTCAAAATGTTATTACAATAAAATCACTTTGCATGTTGTTAGAAATTAAATATCTTTCAATTCTTCACATCACCTATGTAAGTTCCACTGAAAAGATTTACATTGTTTTTCATTATGAAGTACGCAAAAGGATGATCTGCCTGGAATATTTTTGGAAGTCGTGTGGGACTAGCAGAAGTAGATCCAACGATGACAAAAACTGAAATAAAATTAGTTTATTTAGATAACTGGTGGCGATTTTTTGAGTGAGGTTTCAAGCAAACATATATTCTAAATTAATATACAACTAGAAGATTATTGCCTGTAAGACTGAAGATCACATAGATCTTGTTTTCCTCAAGTAAATCAAGATGACCGCATTAATACCAAGCATTAACCAATAAAAAAATAAAACTGTAAATATTGTTAACTAAATTAGCTTCAAAGTATACGTACGGTTTGAAGCTGCAGCTTCTGTACCCTTTTCAGTAACTTCTATAAATGCCTTTTGCACAGCAGCACCAACATAAAGAGGCTCATATTTTTCTAACACATCCTCTAGTTTAGATTTTTCGGGATCGAAAATATCGGTCATGCCGGCCTGAAAATAAGAAAGCAAGTCTTAGCATAACCATTTTTTGACTATTTTAGCAGAGAAATAAACAAAAATCTTACAATAACTTCGTGTCGAAAATGGAATATTTTTATAAATATCAACAACGTATAATATTTGCTTGATTTGTAGAAATTTACTTTATTCTGTTTAATAAAATAATGCATTACATCCAAACATATATATTTAAAAATACTTTTTTTAATTATCAATTGTAGTATGAGACATCTATATCTTTCAACCCAGTTCAGTTGCAGGCACAGCCAAACAATAAAATGTCGGTAAATTTATGAAATATCCGACACTGACAAGTATAACTGTGTTATGTATATTGGACTGAAATATATCTTGTATCTAACAGTGAAAGTCGGTCAATGGTCACGAATTTATGCTAAAACAGGCGAAAATATTTTATTAACTAGAAATAACTCTATAGGTACCTATTTAATAGTCACATGCCAATTAATTGGATTTCTAGATCTTCCACGCATGTATACAAATGTGTTATTTATCAGACATTGCAGTCTGCTCCATACACTTGTAAGTGTTAAAAAAAGGTGTTATTCATTAAAAAAAAAGGACAGATTTAATAAGGTAAATAAATAAATAAAATAAATATTACTCACACTTCACCAATTAGCCTAGCCCAAAGTAAGCTTTTTAAGGCTTGTGTTATGGGATTTAGGACAATGGATAGACATAAAAATAAATATTTTTCATACAAATACATAATAACAACTATGACTAAGGACACTAACATCCATCCCCATCGGGATTCGAACCCGGACCTCAGAGATGGCGACATCTTGAAACCGGTGTACTAACCACTCGACTACGAAGGTTGTACGGAGGTTGGACCTCCTTGTACGAATAGATAGACTAATGACGCTGCTTTTCCTAGCACGTGCTAATATACCCAAGAATCTTTCCTATTCAACGGCTGTCAGCCCTGCGAGTAACGTGGCTTCCCCATTGCCACATAAAGAGAACAATACTTCGGTATGTTCTGTCCCTGACCTTGGTTCTTTCTGAATTTCTGTGCTATGAATCTCAGCATTTTTTAATCGATCACGCAAAGACACTCCAAGTATAGACTTCTCTGTTACCCTTTAAGTGATTTTGAGCCTTAGTAGAAGTCAGGCCATATATTAACCTGGCAACAAGCGCGAATCAAAGACAAATCTTGAGGCTCTGCAGTACATGGTCCGCGAATATACCAAGTAACTTCCCAATCGTTGTCAAGCCATAAAATCTGTCAATTGACCTCTCTGAAATGTGGACCAACCAAGTTGAACTATTTGTTCCAAGTAAACTTATTTGTCACCACTTCCAGTGTAGGGCTCCAAATAAGATATAGTTTCGGGACGTAACGCGACGTATATTACGTAGTATGTAAGTACTACTTACTGCTCGAATGAATGGATATAAGGTGTCAAATAAAGCGAGAAAGGGTGAGAAGCGGGAAAGACGTACAGAAGTCACTCGCCAAGTAGTATTTTTACCATATATAAAAGGCATAACGGACAAAATTGGAACAATACTCAAAAAATACTCCATTAAGACTGTATTTACTCCGTTGTGCAAAATGTCAAAATTACTGCGAACACCAAAGGATGTCATCCCATTTCAAACTCCGGGTGTATATAAAATGGATTGCAGCTGTGGTAGTTCGTATATAGGACAAACAAAGCGGTCAATAGCTGAACGTGTTAAAGAACATATCTCAGCGGTCAAAAATCGACTGACAAATAAATCCGCAGTGGCTGAACATTTACTTAAATGTGGAGTTAATCACTGGATGGAGTTACATGATCCAAAAATCCTCTCCAATGATCGCTACTATCATACAAGAATAGTTCGTGAAGCGATTGAGATAAAGAAACATAAGAATTTCAATCGGGATGATGGATTCAAATTATCATCAGCGTGGAATCCAGTGATAAACAAATGTACGCCGCGTACTGTGCCGTCAAAATCAAAAATAAACCCTGATACCGTCAGTGTGGTGTGCCGAAGTGACATTAATACTGATAATATGTGGGTAGAAGAAGAACCACGAGCCCGCCTGAGCAGACGACGCCGCGCGGCAGTCAGCTCGTGACCACGGCTAGTGCAACCTAGCCGAAACGTCGAGCAGTAAGTAGTACTTACATACTACGTAATATACGTCGCGTTACGTCCCGAAACTATATCTTATATGTACAATGCAACGCGAAAGTTTAAAATCTTATAGGGCTCCAAACTTCAAAATGGTGGGTGCAACATGGAATTCGATAGAATCTTCGGTTTTCTGTATACATTAACTGTCGCTGGGTATGTACGTACGTCATTTTTTGTTACACTATCTTAACTTTTCTAGGTATACATATTCGGCGCAAAAAGAATTCGTCATATAGCGTTCATCTTTCTATCCTTGTAATATTAGAATTATGTGCGCAACCCTTTTCGACAAACTTCCAGTATATACAATGTTGTTTCTTAAGAACAATGAACCTGATACCAACTTGGGATAGATTTTGAATCTATCGGGACTGGAGCAAGTTGTTGGATTTCATGATTATTATATCCTCACACTTTTTTAGGAATTCAAATAGTCTCACAATACTTCAGGATATCCTCTTCAATTCTGTCTTAAGTTCCAGCAGCTTCTCATTATTTCGCGGTGTACGTACATTCATATGTGCCAGGGCTAGTTCCAATGAACTAGCCCTGGCCCATAAGAATGTAGGCCCATTTCCCGCCCAGAAACTCTTAGCACCCTTGACACCGGAATCGTGACAACTAGGAATACCGCCGAACACTAGGGGCCAATCCTGTTTAGACATTTCAGCTTAGGGACAATTTCCTAAAACGCTGGTGCAAATCGAGTAGGTGATGTATTAACAAATGCTATTTATTTATAAATTTATATATTATAGCACTTACCGCAATCATTATTTCTTTCAAATCATAAGAAGATTCAATCTTCATTTTGGGTAGGGAAACTACAACATCCTCAATTTTCATACTATTTACAGCATTATAAAATGTGTCAGGTGTTGTTAATTTATCCATCATTGCCGACAAACCAACTTTCTCATTTGGTAAGAAAACAACGAAAGAAAAGTCTCCTCCTAAATACAGCATTTGCAGAACCTGAAATCGAAAAAATCGAATTTGACATAGCTGTATGTTACTCATGAGTAATTACAAAGTATTTTACTAGTAAATAAAAATAAACTATAAAATAAAAAATACTGAGTTATTTAATTTCAAATATATATAACTAACCTTACAGTCCAAGTAAGTGTTTTCGGCATAATTAAAATTGGACTGTACTTGCATAGTAGGAATCTGAATAGAATTAAAATTACTTAGGTAGAAATCACGAGGCGCAGTGTCAGCTTCATCAAATTTTGTAGACCAGTTGCCCTGTAAAAAATATCATAACCTTTTTGTCCGTTGTAATAAAATGAAATCTCATCTGCATTTTGCTGCTTCTATAGTCTTTATTGCATACATTATTTAATCTGACTTTTATTTTATGTCACAGTCAACTTACATACAGTAAAAAAATACACCTTGAGTAATTCAAAGGTGTTTGAAAAATCGATCATACGGTTTAAATTCTTAATAATTCCTAATACTATTATTGATTTAGGGTAATCTTGTGCTCGTCAATCGTTCCCTTTGAAATGTATTTCAGCTATTAATCAGCGATTCCGCCTACATCTATGAAGAATTTTAAAGCGAGACAAGTAGAGGTAAACCAAAAACTCAGTCGAATAATAACGCAAAAAAAAAAGATATAATCCACTAAAGCATTGGTGTATACACTATAAAATAAACGTTCTTAATTAAATAATTAAGAACGTTTAATAACCAGAAAATACAACTTCAAATAATAAGAAATAAATAAGAGCGTCATCGGCTTTGAAAGGATTACTTAAATTTTACAGTTCACTTCACAGGTCTACATGAATATCTAGTAACTTAGCATATACCACGACTACGTTTATACTTTTCTGATTTATGGGTTCACAAATGCTATCAATATGGCAAGAATCGGACAAAATACTTGATTAAATAGACCAAAAAGTATAGAAATGATACAAGCGAATCCTCAGTATGACTTGTTGCCAAAAATCGATTAATTAGAATCGATAAGAAATATATATATATACAGCCGAAGATGAAACAAGAAAAATTTACATTATTCTTTTAATAAAAGAAAATTAAGATGTTTGTAAAATCGATAAATAAACTGTAATTTTTTTTTTTACTAAATCCCATTTATGTACAATTAGACAACTTTCGCCAATGTTCTTTGTAGTCGAAATACAATCGTATGCGCACTATGCTATATACGAATATATATAAATATGACTTTATGTTATTTCTTATAAGAATTGTTTATTTTATATTTATATATTGTTACAATAATAATTCTTGATTAAACTATGATATTTTAGTATTATATTTTTTCTTTATCAACAAAAGATCACAATTATTAAGATAAAATAATATTATGATTGTGCAAGTAAATAAATACATTTTAAAATTTGGAATATTAAAATACCCACCAAAAAGTAGATGGCGTTGGCCAGGACTAGACGTGTGCCGCTACTAAACATATATGGTTTGGCAATATCTTTAATTCGATTATTAGTAGCACCCGCAACCTGAAACAAATTTGTAATTAAAATTTATCAGTAATACGAGTATCTATTACATACGTTATATAACCAGTTAAATAAATGGTATAATGATGACCTACAATCAAAATTTGGCAACGTACAGAATGGTTCAAAATATTTTAAAAAAGTAATTGAAGCTGATTATATATCTTATAGAGTATATATCTTTAAAGAAAATAAATCGATAAAGTGGATAGTGTAGATACGATCCATTCGCTGTTGGAGTAATTTCATAGATTAACCCAATTAATTCAATACGCATAATAATAGATTAGCCAAAAACAGTACACAAAAATAAAAAATATCTCATAATGCTATATATTTGACAGTTCTCGGCAACAGTTAAAGTAGATGATACTGTTTAAATGGCCAAGTGGTTTTCGGGATCCAGATCAAAATTTTACATAATATGTTGTTCTCCTGGTCGAGCTGAGCAAAAAATGTCTTCTTCTTCTTCTTCTTAACCATTTTCTACCCTATAGGTGTAGGCCTCCTTCATTTTATGCCATTTCCGACGATCTTGGGCGGCTTCGATCCACTTCACTCCTGCTGTTTTTATAATGTCGTCGCACCAACGCATTTTTGGCCTTCCTTGTGGGCGTTCCTCGCCCCACGGTCTCCACTCCACCAATGCTTTGCACCGAGCTCGTAAAACAATTCCTCCATTCTATCATCCGTTCTCAGTGTTTTTGCATTGTATGACGCTATCCAAAATTTCGATGTGTAGTTGTCTTGGCAGCCTTTATACTCCCAGAGATTCTTAGCACCCCTGGTTATACTAGTACCCACACTGCTGCCGTTGTTGGGTTTCGCATTACCGCTGGGAACTCGGGGCCAATCTTTCTTATTCGTTTCCATAAATACTGAAGGGATTAGGCAAACTAACTCACCCGCTTGCCCAAGGCGTCTTGATGAGTGGGAAGTGATCCAGCTAACTAGGACCGTGGGCGCTACCGTTGGTCTCCTAAGACTCTTCCGCTACCATCCCTAGAATGACACTCCTTCCCTGAGCACCACCAGACTAACAAACCGTCTACCGCTTTGTTAGTCCCCCCTATCTCTCTCGGTTCGTTGACTATGCATCCCACTGGGGTTTTACCCAATCTTTAACATAGTTACTCAACTTAACAGGGTCTACCGCGTGAAGGTGAGAGTGGAGTTGGGTGTAGAGGCTAGGGAACCACACTTGTTGAGGTTCCTATATTGCGCATATCAACCCCTTAGAACAGCATATACAAAAATCTGCTGATTCTGCCGAAAGCCACGATTTTCTAATTCAGACTTCAGAGCCCCCTAGCGGGAAAATCAGTCGTTAACTTTTTTGCGACCAGTACAATTTTTACTCCGCTCGACCAGGAAAACAATATATCCAAAATTTAGACCTGGGTCCCAAAAACCACTTTCCCATTTAAACAACAGTATCATCTACTTTGTATGTAGTCATATTGTAAAAATACTTTTATACAAAAAGATAATTACAACTCTTACGAATAATAATTATGCTTGGGTTTAATTTTAATGACTCAATAGTTACGTTGCCAAAGGTTATTAAGTATAGTAAAGAATACAAAAAAACTACAGTTCTTTTTTACAGATATAATGTGAAATTGTTTAAGATTGTAAAAGAAGATGGGCTTAGACTATTCCTCTGAAATCCGAATCTTTGACGTGCAAAAGTGTTTGTAAATCATATTTGAAGAATAAACATTTGATTTTAATTAATTAAGGTGTCAGATAGACAAAAAGAAATATTATAAATATCGAATATTTTTTATTATTGATATTAATATCTAATTAATGCTTTTTATTATAGCTTGAATTAATCATATAAAACATACCCAACTATTGATAATATCTGTTGTTTCTTGTGCATTGCTGAAATTTACACTTTGTGCTTCCGAACCAAATATATTCCGTGTGTCCCTGAAAAAATTTTGCGCAAGAGGATACTTGTCAGTTGAATATACCTTAGCTGCTAAGTTCAAAGTAACATTCTCGTTTCCTTTTAATTGATTTGCTAAACTAGGGAATGCACATCTTATCTGAAAATAAATGAATAATAATGTCACAGTCACGTCATAGAATTTCCCAAATCACTGATTTACTTTCAAGTAATTGTAAAATGATGTACTTATTATTTTATGCCAAAGAAATTACATAAATTTGGATTAAAAAAATGTCTATATTATTTATTTGCAAATTTAAATTTAAATTACTGTTTCTGAAAATAAAATGTCAATATTTCTTACATTCTCTTTTGTTTGGAGATTCAGTGTAGCCATAAGTTGATTATAAGTGTCATCACGAGCGTAAAGTCCTAATTCTCCCATCGGGATAAATACCGAAGCTGCCGACATAACAGTGTTCTTCGGCTCCCTTTTTTGCATTTCTGTATCGTAGGCTTTCTAGAATCAAGAACGTAATTTTAGACAGCATTTACGAATATTATTTTACACTTCTTAATTATAGTATTTTATGTAACCATTGTATATGAAAGTCTAAATAAACGACGCGAGTTTCGATCTGAGCTGAAGATGAACATCATAAAAAAGACAACACTATTGTATTTACAACAATGTTTTTATAACCAATGTTGCAAACAATACTTTTTCTACAACTGGAAATAAGGTATCATCACTTCATTCATCTTTTTATAAAATGTATTGAATAATTAAATATCTCCTTACTTATCTCCATTACTTTTCCAAAACTTAACACGATAATCGAGTGATAAATATAATGCAGTCAGATTTTAAGTATGGAATGTTTGAAATTTTGAGATAGAGTCAATCTGTTCACTTTGATTTTAATTTGACAAAAAGATATCTTTTTTCATTGCAAAATAATGATTTTAATTAGACGCTGACTTCCCAGTGGCAATATTAAAAAATGTTTACCTACGTAAGAGTCGGCAGTAAAGAAGTTATCTCGAAAATTTTTATACTTATTATAGACCGTGTGAATTCAGTTGATTATTAATTAGGGAAATTTATTTAGTTTGTTAATATTGATGATCACGACTACTTAAACTTATGTACTGAGTAATCTGTAGTAAAATATTTAATAATCTGTGGTGTGGTGGTAATACGTCTACTACAAACGTATCCTTATGGCGACATTATGACACAAGTCCTGCTACGCAAAAATAGGGTTTTTTTAATAACAGCAAGTTTTCAATAACCTACTTCGTCGTTCATATTGCAATTAGATCTATGTCAGAAATGACAAGTTTACAGGAGAGTAAAAAAACTGTGTACTGAAAAAAAAATCTATTATAACACTAAAATATTTTTAACTAACGTTTCATAACTATTGCGTTCGTCTTTCGGTTGCGCTCAGAATTATTATCTAAGCATACCTCAATAATAATAAAAAAATACCAATTTTTGACATAGAACAAATTGCAATATGAACGACGACTTTCCACTTTGCTTCACAAATTACAAATATTTGATAACAGCTATCCTATCCACCAACCATATTAAGCTGTGGCAAGATTTGATTACAATCTGAAATAAGTACCACTTACGAACAAACTTCGATTTTATCTTATCGTAGAAATTATTTTAAGTTAGGAGATATTTTGTACACAGAAATTCATAACCATATTTAAACATATATTCAAGAAATATTAATATTATTATTTGTTATCTTGAATTCATACACAAGCTAAAAATAAAACAGTATGTCAATACCTTTAAAAAAAACAAAGTAAACTTTGTAATTCCTTCTAATAGATTTTTGACAGTTGCTTCTGAACATTTAGGCTGTGTGTTTGTAGGGTCGTCTACAGGATTAGTTGACACGGCTAGAATATAAAAAAAATTAAGTAAAGGATGATTGACAATGAATATTATATAAAAACCACCTTATTAATATTAAAAAAGTGTTGTCTATATATTATCAAATTAATTCTTCTATACATAATTACACTAAGGCCCGTCTAACAGTTAGGAAGGAATTGGCGCTATGTGGGCTCAATAACACCATCCCTTTCTATCTGTCTTCAAGCAGCGATTTGAGTTTAAATTTCATTTTAGAATACAAGCCTTAGTGTTAGTGAGTAAAGTATCACACTGTGTGCGTGTATTATCTGGCTGTGAGAGCCCCAGTCAAGATGCGTGTAATCTTGACAAGCTGCTAAAAACTAAATATATCAATCGTACTAACAACAACAACAATAAACTATTGCTGACATCATTCCTTACTAAAATAACAATATTTCAATTTTACATGGATTACAAACTTTGGTTGCATTGATTAGGTAACACGCATTTTCCTGTAGCTCCATTCAAATAGAAGCCATCCTTGCAGTCACATCCGTAAAGTCTACACCCAAGAGGGCATATAGAAGGTTCTGATTTTCCCAAGTCCGTGCATCTTTTTCCACAGTTGGTGCCACATCCAACTTCGGCGTTGGGGTCCCCACCGCAGGATGCTGGAGTAAAAGAGTAATTTATAAAAGTATTAATGTAAAAATGTTATATGAAATAAATTGATTATACGAAACAGATTGACATTAATATACATAGGCTACATTACTCATCCATAATGGCAGTCCATAATTAATATTTATTTAATTAAGATTTAGATGTTCGTTTTATTAATATTCATATCATAATTCTAAATATTACGAGCTACATCTCCACGGAAAGGCTACACTAAGCTGCATCTTACTTTAAGCAAATTAAAGTGCATAGTCAACCACCTTTATGTTTATAATTAGTTAATTTTGGAATATAATATGGAAAACATGTTTATAATCAGTTAATTTTGAAGTTCTAATATTTTGATATAAAGATAATTTTTACATTGATAAATACAAAATATAGCAAATAATAAAATGGTATATAGTAGAATTTTACGTATGACAAGAAAGTTTTCAAACATCATCTCACCTAATGATAAGCGATAATAAAATAAAACCAAAGGTAAAAGCCAAGTTATTCAACAACAGAGGAGCAGGCCGGCGCAATACAATGCTATTAACATATAATTATGGCGACAAACTTAGATAAGACATTGGCAGCCAGCCAACCTGAGCAAATCTGCCACCAACCAATTAAAGCTGAAAAAACATGTGTCTCGTATGGAATCGAACTCCAGGCCTCATGACCAATATATACTAAATTGTGAAGCTCAGTGGAACCTGACACAATTAAGACGAAAACAGCCGAACTTATTGTTATTTATGTTTCTCTTGAGTCGTTTTATAGGAACATACTCGTATTACACTTCAACTCCTGATGATGACTAAACAGATACTGTGAGTTATTTAAATTTCTAATCAAATGCAAGTATTACAGTCTACGTTAAGCTTTACTTACGGCACGTGCTGGCAGCCACGCAAGCCCCGTCACTATCTCTCACATATCCACTGCGGCAAACGCACCCTGGCTTACTAGGACATGTTTGATATGTTGCGCATGCTACCGGGAAACCTACTTCAGAACAGTTTTTCGGATCGCACATACTATCTGGGCAGTCGACAAATATTTCGTTCTCCTTGCATTGCGGCTCTGTAAAATAGTCAAATACCAAACATAAAAGTTATAAGTGCAGCCTTGAAAAGAGTTAATGTTTTCGAAATTTGTATACAAGAAAGTAGCAATCTTTTGCAATTATGTAATTATACATACTATTAGTGCATTCGCTAGGTAACACGCATTTTTTATTTACTTCATCGTAGTAGAAACCATTCTTGCATTCACATCCGTAAAGTCTACATTGAAGTGTGCAAATAATTGGCTCTGATCTTCCCAAGTCAGAGCATCGCTTGCCACAATTCGAACCGCAACCAGACCTTGCATTTACGTCCCCACCGCATGAAGCTGAAAAAATTATTGGTAAGTCAATTTGATATTGATATACAGTCAAAATCTTTGATTTGGGACCCAGCAGTAACACCATACAACTTTGGCCTTTATTATAATTTTTAATAAAGTACATATTTTGGAGAATACGCTTAAAATTAAAGTCTGTTATGACGTCAATGCTATGCAGCTACTTACGACAATCGCCCGCTGGTATGCAAGCACCGTTTCTGTTTCTAAGATATCCACCACGGCATACGCATCCTGGCTTACTGGAGCAGTTTTTGCCGCTAACATTTTCACATGAGAAGGGGCGTCCTAGATTGGCACAAGTTCCAGGACTACATTGTGCCGTAGGACAATCCACGTATACCTCATTAGCTCGCCTGCATGTCCCTAGAATGAAAGGAAATGTAATCAGTTGTATTGAATGCTTAGATTGCTTTACCCCAAAATCGTGGTGACAGATTAACAATTATATCAATAAACTCAATGTAGGAAAGATAATTTGCAAAAATAAAAACGTATTACCTATTCTTAACCTGTGCATGTATATGGCACTCTATACACCAAACGCGTGGTCCGATTTTGATGGTTCTTACGGTTATCGATTTGAAGACAGGACATTATTGAGAATTCAAAACTGCGACTACTTTATTGAAAATTTAAGATTGTAAAAATAAGTCTCTTAGATCTGAAAGCAGTATACACTAAGACGACTACATACTGCTAGTTTTCCATCAGAAATACTAGGTGCCACGAAACTGACTTTTTATTTTTCAAAATTAAAAGAAAATGAGGGTCATTAAAAAGGTTTTGATCGGCCATATCATGTCAAAATACATTTAAAGCTTAATTCTGAAAGTAGTTTATGTTTTATATGATAACCATTATAAAGTAAGAACAGGTGATCTTAAAAATATTTGTAAGTACTTACGTGCTGTCCTACAGTGCGCTAAAACGCAGTGCACAGAAATAAGAAATACTGAAAATATTCTCAACATTGTCATTAGCAAGATACACTTTGTTGGTGAGAACAAAATATAAATGTTCGTTGTTTTTATATGATGTGAAATTATAAAAGAAGCACTTGTTCATACATTAATTGTTGTTTATTTTAAAACCTGTATGTTAGCACTGGATGATTGGTTTAATAAAAAGAATATGTCTGGTCGTTGAAAAATTAACAATGATTGCGTAAAGCTTTAAATAAATAATAAGTACTTATATCTATAAGTAGCTTTCTATCCCTAATTAAAATTCCCTAAACCAACTAGGTTACCAGCTTCATATCGAATTTTCCCGTTGTCAAATTATACCCATACCAAATTCAACATAATCGATTAAGTAGTACCAAACTAGGAGATCAACAAATTCACAAACATTACCGCTATATAATATTCTATAAATAAAAAATTGTATTTATCATCTTGATCATTTTATAACCAACGTAATAACAGATTGATAGATGATATATCTTCTATTTATCTATTATCGCATCTGGCGTTATGTTTACGGACGGACGGTCTAGCTTTATCGCTTTTGTGTCAAAAAATAATGTGTTTTGATTAAAAACCAAACAGATTTTACTAGAAAAAAACGAATCGGATGACAGACCATAATTTAATAATTAGCTTAATTACTACTAACCTTAAAAACTTAAATTATTAATTTTATCTCTAACTGGAAGAAGGAATCATATATAAATAAGTAAATATTTTTGTAAGGCTTGTGTTATGGGATGTACGATATAAGATTTATATATATATAGAAATAATATGATAGAAATCGCTAGTATGCTAACCATTTTAATTTCTAAGATATCTACCACGGCATACGCATCCTGGCTTACTGGTGCAGTTCTTGCCACAAATATTTTGACACATGAAAGTCGTCAGCGGAGTTGTAAATTAGCGCAAGTTCCAGGACTACATAATGCCGTGACACAATCCACGTACATCTCAAATATAATCAGTTGTGTCGATTACTCAGTTAAGATATTGCTTTACCCCAAAATCATACAAATGTGACAGTACTCTTCCATCCAAGCCGTACGTCCCTTATGGCCAAGGTTCTAGCTGAGTTTAGTCGGTAGGACATTCAGATCGAGTCGCCTCGATGGGTATGAACACCGACATAATTACCATGGCAATTGGTTGCTGTGGGATCCATGAGTCTATGATTCTCAGCCTCTCTTCTCCAGAAGGAAAAAAAGTCTTGATAAAATCAAGAAATAATTAAAGCGGTTATTAAACTAATAAATTGAAATAAGTTTGCGCGTTCACTGCCAAGAGGGACCCCTTTGTCATGGCGCCTCAGTTCCAAGGTGTACCCCTTCGTATTTCTGAAAGTATTGGGATCTTCGGCGTCGACATTAGCAGCAAAGTCCAATTCGGGAGTCACTTGGGTGGACAAAGCCAAACTGGCGAGCAAAAAGTTGGGCATTTTGAACAGTGCTAAGCGTTACTTCACGCCTGGTCAGCGGCTTGTACTTTACAAAGCGCAGGTTCGACCACACGTGGAGTACTGCTCGCATCTCTGGGCAGGCGCTCCCAAATACCAGCTCGACCCACTTGACTCCCTTCAGAGACGGGCTGTGTGAATCATTGATGATCCAAATCTGACAGATAAATTGGAGTCACTGGAGCAGCGGAGGGACTTTGGAGCCCTTTGCGTGTTCTATCGGCTATTCAACAGGGAGTGCTCCGAGGAACTGTTTGACTTGGTACCAGCGGCACCATTCTATCACCGTACCACTCGACGCCGCAATAGACTTCACCTTTTCTACCTGGATCCGTTCCCGTCTAGTACGGTGCGTTTCCAGCGATCATTTCTTCCACGGACATGTAAACTGTGGAATGATCTTTCTGTTGCGGTGTTTCCCCTGCGCTATGACATGTCCCATTCAAACAAGGCTTAAAGAGAGTAATCTTATCTCGGTAGGCAGCGGCTTAGCTGTGTCCACCCCTAGGATTGCTAAGTCCATGAGCTGCGGTTAACGCTTAACATCAGGCGTGCCGCTTGCTCGTCTGCCACGTAAGGCAATAAAAAAAATTAACTTCACAAGTCAGGTTTTTTTTAATAATGTTAGTACAAGTGTTTTATTTTAAATCATGATGTTAAACATCGTCAATATGTCAATTTACGTACTCTATTAAATTAATATTTATTTTATTAAATTATTAAATTACATTAATGTCATATTTTATTAAGTATGATATTTATTGTAGGTTTTTAACTGTCATTATCATATTTAAACATAATTGGGTAGAAGACATTTTTTTTTAATTCTATATATAATTAGAGTACTCTTTTAAGTGAGAAATATTGTAGAACCATCAGTACCTATTACTTTTGAAGATAACATCGACATATTTGCGGCGCTGTCGCGGGTCGGTCAACAACGCTCCGTACTAAAAGCACTGCAATCGTGACGTCATAACTAAGTAAACTCGCCTAATTTGTATGAGCGTATAAACAAATTTCAAAATAAATTTGTTATTTGTTCGCTTACGTATACTTTATATATAAAAAAATGTTACATTCAATGTGAGAATGCTAGAAATGTGTTCGTTTCATTAGAATTACGTAAATAATAATTGCTCACTTTTTTTTAAATCTAAAAACAATATAAATTAATAATTAAACTGAAATTTCTATATTGACATACTTTCATTAGATATTGCTCAAATCAGATAATTATAGTATAAAAACGACCATAATCAGTTGTAGTCGTCTACCCTATTAGTTGTCTCATGAAATAATCGAACTTGAAACATCGGTCATTCGGTTAGATATTACAGGGTATCTATCATCATTGAGTTATCTTTCGAGAGCTTATCTTTCCCCAAATAAAAAAAAGTTATAGGGAAGACCACCACTGTTTGCAATGGGAGACGCCACCATTATCCCCGGCGGCTTCAATAGCAGACACACTCAGTTGAGTTGCTCATTTGTAATATATTTTTTTAATATAATTCCTTACTCTGAGTATAATTCAAATAAAATTACATTTTAAGCTTTCATACAAAAATTGTAACATTTTTCAATATCGGAAATATCTGTATATAAGTACATATATAACATACATATAAATGTACACATAACAATGTTATTGGTATTTTTAAAGAGACTTTTAAAATTTATTTATTTATTTATTTATTTTTTTTTATACATGAACATACAATTTTGCAGCGTATCGCCAAACTGCAAAAACAGTTTAATGGCGAAACAAAAATACACTCAATTAGTACCTAATTACCTAGCTATCTCTATACATTTTTAAAAAATACACTACACTGACACACACCTTATAAAAAATTGTACTCACTTCTGTAAAGATTATCTGCAAGGTGACAAGAAATCATTCAACAACCACGATTTTAGTTTCTTTTTAAACACGTTTAAAAAGACTACCATATGGTGACGTCACAATAATATATTAATATAGAGCGCTTTTGAGCGCTGTATCTTCAGTCACACACAGATAAAAAGGTTTTCTCTGAGCAAGAAAAACAGTTTTCTTGCCATATTACGTTACTTTAAGGAAAATTGTCTTATTACAAATAATGTTTATTTATTTTTAGATAATGGTAGTCTAAAAAACAAAAATATATTTTCTTGATGCAATTTTTAAAATCAAGATAAATATTTTCAATAAAGAATAAGAAATATTAATCTAAGAAATTAAAGTGTTTTTACTTTAAGCAGTGAAATACTTATTTCAACATGAAAGTTTGTTTATCATAACGATACGATTCATTCAATGAAAAAATATCATCTTGGAATGATATCTTGCGCAAATAAAAAAATAAACTCTTGAAGTAATGACATCTAATCTATTTTGGAGTAACAACTTGCATTGTTACAAAATTTTCCAGTACATTGTTTCAACTAAATCAGGCACCTTGAGACGCGCGAATAAGACAAGTGAGGCTACTATTTCTGTCAGGTTATATTTTTTTTAATACTTATAAAAGTTATGTACCTACACTTATCCTATTTTACACATCTTAAGATTTTTTTCTATTGTGATGTATGAGGTACACTCTGTACTATAGTTTTGTGATTGTTAATTTTGGTGTACGTAAATATATTTTTAATACGAATCACGTCTCTCTTTTTATTTTTTAAACTCTGTTGGTTCTTTAATATGTCTTTAACATTCCTTTTCGATAACGCCTTCTTTTGGGATAATTTGGAGTTCCTGTATGAACTTCCCGATACAAGAAAGGTTTATTCTTTATTTAAGTTAGCACGCATTAAAATTTAAAATATTAGTTATTGGTCTAAGGATACAAGTTTCTCATATTAAAAGTAATCTTTGAAACAAGTAAAATTAGTGTTCCAGATAGATTTTTTATTATTGACATGAAAATTTGTTTACTAAAACTAAGCATATATTATTTCTAGTGAAGTGATTTCTTGTTTATTTTCACATTTGAAACAAGAAAAATTAGTTTTCAAGCTAGATTTGCTATTATTGAAAGAAAAGCTTGTTTATTTAAATTAAGAATATATTATCTCTAGTGAAATGATTTCTTTTCTGCATTGAAATCAATATTTTATTGAAATAAAAAACATTCGAAGCTTGCATCAGAGAATTATTAACTTACATTAAGAAGTTTAACAATTCTTGATTGAAGATGTATTATCTTAAATCAATCGAGAATTGTTTTAATTCAAGATTATTTCAAATATCAATTTAAGATTTTTTTGTTTCAAAACTAAGAAAATATTAGTTTCAATATATATGAGGACAACCATAATCTGGTTTACAATTTGCTTTCATGTAAGATAATTTCACTTTATTCGGGAAAACCGTTTTTTTCTGTGCAGTTACTTCTACAATATTTTTAGTACATAGAACATAATATTTTTAATATACATATAATAAAAAAAGCATAAACCTAATTGTTACAACGAACGATTATTATACATATAGCTACTAAGTTTTCAATATATTCAATGACCTGTAAATTCAAATAGTGATCAATATTTTAATTGATTAGCATAAGTAATTCATGATAAATATATTATTGTCATCAAACATTTAATGAAAATCTAAGCTTATATTACGTATTTTATTATAATTGACACTTTAGTCATTAAGATTATAACTACTGCATTAAGTATATTCATCTTGTTAATGTTACCAAATTAAGAAACAACTTATTATTATTGTATGAAGGTTAATATCGAAAGTTATAACGAAGAAAGGAAAAGTAGAAAATCACTACTTGCAACAAAAGCGCAGTAACCCTAACTACCCTAACTAGATCTTTGGCCATCTTCCCGTACCAAACTTACAAGTTTATGTGTAACAATTTCCATTACAATATTAGTTATATATCAGAACAACATATACATTATCGCTACAATAAAAGTACAAAATACTTTTTTCAAATTTTGCTTGATTATTTACGATTTATTCAAAATCAAAATTAACCTTATTCAAATATGACTTTATAGAAATCTCTTTTGAATCTTTCTCAATTTTTTTTCCCCTACCACCCATTCAGGACGTATTTTTTAGCTGATAAGAAGTATGGGGGCAAGAAACTTATCAGCTTTATCAAAAGTAATAACAACATTTACAATAAATTATATCGTTATCATACAATGTACTTACATATGTGTTTACAATTTATACTGGAAAACAAATATTTACAATTTAAACGTATTAAACAATAAAATGGTTCCCTATACTTTATTGAAGGTTGACTCACGGGCAAAACCTGTTTAAGCTTCAACCTTTATATTAAAATACACTATGGTATCTTCTACGCTGAACAATATTCTTATTAAAGGATTGAGAATTTATTGATCAATAAAGAATAATAATTTTAATAGTATTATATCATAGACATTGGTTCATGACGAAGTTTCCACTTTCTTGACAGTGATTTACGTAGGAGGGGAAAATAATAATAATATATGTGCGTAGGGAAATGACGACCCCATCACCCGCTGGTGGGGTATTTAATGCCCCTTAACTGCCATAAATGGCCCATCAGTGCAGACAGTCTCCACGGGCAAAACCTGTTTAAGCTTCAACCTTTATATTAAAATACACAATGGTATCTTCTACGCTGAATAATATTCTTATTAAAGGATTGAGAGTTTATTGATCAATAAAGAATAAAAATTTTAATAGTATTATATCATAGACATTGGTTCATGACGAAGTTTCCACTTTCTTGACAGTGATTTACGTAGGAGGGGAAAATAATAATAATATATGTGCGTAGGGAAATGACAACCCCATCACCCGCTGGTGGGGTATTTAATGCCCCTTAACTGCCATAAATGGCCCATCGGTGCAGACAGTCTCCCTCACGGCAGCTTGTGGCGAGCTGTGAGTTGCGTCACCAAAATTTAATGTGAGTATATTTTTTAAAACAATATTTTCATACTCGTATATACAGAATGGCGTTATGCACTTTTATACAACGCATTAACAATGGTGTGTCCCACCATTTAGAAAACACGCGCAGAATACTGTTCGGGCTGGCGTGAACGCGCGAAAATGACGACCAATACGTGCGTATTAGTGTCTAGAAACAATCTATTCACGCTTTAGCGAACGTAGAGAAGGCACTGCAGTAACGCGCCAACCCCAACTACATCCTAAATGCGTTATTGCATTGCACTCGTATTGAGTTGTAGGCTGTCTGTGTGAAGTCGAACCACAGGCCACAGTTATAAGCTCTGACAGTATAATTTAAATGAGGTAAGTTTCACTTGTTCACTCCTCCACCAGACAGCTATCTTGAACGTCGGAACCAATAGACGCACGCTCAGATTTTGCGTCGACTCTCATTTTATTTGACCCTAACGCCCTATGATCGGCACCGGGGCCGCTAGCAGGCAAAGCGCAGAATTTTTCGTTCGTGCTCCTTTCATAAACACTCTCAAGGTAAAGCAAAATATAGCCAATCACCATTTTCTTGTTTTTTTATCTCCCCCGATCTCCGCCACCGACGATGCCTCCCGGCCACGAAAGGGGCATGCCGAGAGCCGGGGCGTATTGCCCGTCTCTGCACCGCGAGTGCTCCCTCCTGCCTGGTCTGCAAGGACCTGGGCAGACCGGCAGGCCACCAGGTGGGCAGCAGGAGGTGCTGCCCAACCAAAAGGAAGGGGGGGTCGCCCAACCCCCCGCCCCGACCTCGGGGGCGAGCGTAGGGTTGGACGTCCAATCTTAACATGGACGTCCAACCACTGCCGCGCGGCGCGGGATCTTCTGATCCAAGCGCTCGCGGAGGGTGTGGTTGCCCTGGCGGTCGTCACAGAGCCCTATTCTGTCCCGAACCATCCAAGGCGGTTCGGGGACGATCAGGGTTTGGTCGCCATTTATTGGGCGACCGACCGACCGTACTGCGTCCTGCTCGCTACGGGGCCGGATTGCGTGGCCGGGTTACGGGTTACACAGTCACGATAGGCTGTTACATCTCCCCGAATCGCGGCCTCGCCGCATTCGAGGCATTTCTGGCCGGGTGACGAACTGCGTTTGCTGTTGCGCCCCCCGTCCAGTCTTCGTCCTGGGTGATTTCAATGCCCACTCGCGAGAGTGGGGCGACACCTAGGACGACGTAAGAGGGGAGACATCCTCGATTGGGCGGCGAGACTGGACCTCCGGCTTTTAAACCGGGGGTCGGTCAGCACCTGCGTGTGGTGGCAGGGGGAGTCGATCGTCTACCTGTCATGGGCGACTCCCTCTGCGCACCGCATAGTGTCAGGCTGCATGGTGGCAATGGAGGTGGTTACACTCTCCGACCACCGGCACTTCGTGTTCGACGTGTCGGTGGCCCACCGCCGCCCTTCCCGCACACCCCAGGAGGACAGCCGTCCGCGACGTTGGTCCATCAAGCGGCTGGACCGGGATGCGGCCCTAGTCGCTGCCCACGTCGCGGACTGGGCGGAGGAGGCACGGATCTCGCCCGATCTCGATGTGCATAGCCAATGACCCAAATACTTAAACTTATTTACACGTTTAATGACGGTGCCACTTTTACCCTAAAATAAAGAAAGATAAAATTGAAGGTTCAAGATATTTATTATAGCCAATAGGAACAATAACAGATTTTAAATCGCATTTTAATCACATTTTGACAAATCAAATTTTTCACCTAGCCCATATACGTTCCACTAAAACTAATCACATTGTTCTTCATAATAAAGTATGCATAAGGATGATCTGCCTGGAATATTTTTGGTAATTTTGTGGGTTGAACAGACGTAATTGCAGAGACGCCAATAGCTGAAATAAAATTATTTTTATTATATTAAGCAACAACAAAAAGTAATAACTCGGGATATAATATTAAGAGTTTATGAAAGATTTCTAGCGTCATTATTGTCTAAATTAAAATAAACTAGAAGATTATTAAAATAGACAGATTATTAGTAACGTAGTCAATTTTTCAAGAATTAAGTATTAGTTGCAAGCAAGCGAGTATAAGACCTACGTTAAAAGCATTTTTGTGTTTTTACAATTATAGGGAAGACTGTTCGTTCCTTAGATGTCGAGGATTCGAAGTAAAGTGTGTTATTACCTTTGAACGTCACTTATACTCCTTATAATATAAATTCACAAAAATTTACAAGCGTTAAAAGATTTAAAAGCATACGTGGAAAAGCGCACATATTATCGTAGTTTGACACCATCTGGTGATAGAACGCCACAATCTTTATGGAATTAAAAAAGACTCAACTCTGATTTTATTAGTATAAATGGATTTATGTGCATAGTGCAGGATTTAATAAGACTTACATAATTTACCACTTCAGTTATAAATTTTAAGTAATGCGACAAAACATGTATAAAATAATAACCATTTCGAATAGCACTTATACCTGATACTTTTTTTTTTAATTCTTATATAGCCATACACCCTTAAGGGTTAAACCGGCACTTATACGGATACTAAATCACGGACTTTTCATAAATAATTTATTCATACATGCAAAATAAAAATACACGGAATAATGGATTTGCGCTTCACACAGGATTTAAATTAAAATTCTAGCTTTAGCACCAACCAAATTTACGTCTGATGCTTAATCGTATTCTTAAACAACACGAGATTGTTGCTTACTACACGAACTATAAGCCTTTAGAGGTGGGTCCATTTAGCGACCAGGTGCTTTCGCTTGCAAAACTGGAGGACCAACCACAGTTCCCGACTTCCCCAAATAAGTCAAAGTAAAGCTTTAAAAGCCATCTGTGGCTAACAGCACAGACCCATAAAAAAGAAAAACTTTTAAGTTTATTTATCGCCGCGAAAGTATACTAAAATTGTACGTACTGTTTGCAGCTGCAGCTTCTGTGCCCTTTTCAGTTACTTCTATAAATGCCTTTTGCACAGCAGCGCTAATAAAGAGCGGCTCATATTGCACTAGCACGTTATCAAGGCGAGACTTTTTACGGTCGAAAATATCAACCATACCAGCCTGAAAATAGAAATACGATTTTTAACAAAAGCATTTCTCGACGATTTTATCCCAGCGAAAATCACAATTTACAAGTTTTATATACATTGTATCAGACTTAGTACCTCGAAGTGAAAAGTTACTTTGATGGAGACGCATTTATGCTAAAGGAGTCGAAATATTTTTATAGACGCAAAAATCAATACCCGTCTTCTTCAAAGATCGCATTTTTCATTAAACAATTCAATTTTTCTCAGCGCTTTCGTGCAATATGTACTATAATGTCTGATATAATAATTAAACATTTTATTAATTTTAGCACATATTTACATGTGAAAAACTTATAATAAGGTAATAATATAATATTATAATACTACAACTGAATATGACCGTTTTTATAATATTATTATCTAATATGAGCAATTTATATCTCATGAAAATATTATGTTAATATAGAAATTTCAATTAATTTTTTTAGTTTTTTGATTTCTATAAAATGTGCAATTGTTTTATACGTAATTCTAATGAAACAAACACATTTCTAGCATTTTCACATTAAATCGTTAGGTCGTAAAAAAATCGTTAGGGCTTAAATCGAGGCTGTAAGGCGGATGGTCTAAAATTTCGACAGTTTGGGTGCTCAAAAGCATGTTTGTTTGGTGCATGGTGTGCGAACTTGCATTGTCATGGTGCAGTACCATACGACGTCTTGGATTGTTTTTTACGAATTTTGGTGATGACTTGTGGCAAACAAGCGACTTGCGATCTCTAGTATCAGTGACCACCCTGTGCCACAAAGGAGGGAACCACTTTTTTTGAAGTGCTCTGTCAGCGTATGACATTGATCGGTTTTGGCTTATCCTGGAAGACCCAGACAGTAGACTGCTGCTTAGAATCTGGATCGTAAACATATATTCAAGATTCGTCAGCACTAACCATATCATAAACATGCTTTGATTTTTGGTCGCTACGCAAATGTGGTATCCAACGGGAGATCAACTTTCTTACGTCAAGTTCGTCTTGTCGCCTCTATTTCACGGTATGTCACGAACTTCGACGGCTTAGATATTCTCTTGCGTTATGGCGGTTTTTGGACGAACTTCACGTGGCCTGTCACTGAGTCTAGATTGCCTACGTTGAATACCAGCGTTCCTAAGATATGGTGAAGATGCTGCACTGTACTAAGCACAGAAGTGATTTCCTCAAAGCATCAAAGCACTGAGGTCGCGATAATCCTCTTTGAAAGTTATAGAAAATTATCGCAGTAAAATGTTCCTTACACATTTCCATTTTAACAACCAACTTGTCACCTTTGAATAGACGATACAATAAAACTATTCGGCCGATCTAAATACATTCTTTTGTTTTTGAGTTCTAAATTCAAAAAGATGAAAAAGCAAAATGTATTTTTATAATTGCGGGAAGTTAGCAAAGGACGCAACTTAAGAGGCAGCTCTCGTGCAATATTCCACAGCACGAGCGTATTAATAAAATATATCTTTTATATAGATTATTTTAATGAATAGTATAATTATTTGTTATAGCACTTACTGCTGTCATTATTTCTGCCAAATTATACGAAGATTCAATTTTCATTTTGGGAAGCAAAACTACAACATCTTGCGTTGTCATACTATTTACAGCATTATAAAATGCTTCAGGTGTTGCTAGTTGATCGATCATTGCGGACAAACCATCATTTTTATTTGGTAACATGACTATGAATGAAAAGTCTCCGCCCAAATACGACATTTGCAGAACCTGAAATCGATGAAAAAAGTTGAGATGAGTGATTAAATTGTTTTGTAATTTTACAATTCTATAATTTGCCACCCGACTTAAGTTACATAACAGCTACACCATATATTTAGTTTATAAGCAATATAAAGTATTTAAGTACAAAATTTTAATAAAATAAAGATGTTAGTTTTTATCTTAAACAAATATAAGTTACTAACCTTACAGTCCAAGAAAGTGTCCTCGGCGTATCTGAAGTCAGAATGTACGACCATAGTGGGAACCTCAATAGTAGTAACGTTATTTACGTAAAAATCACGAGGTACAGTAGCAGCTTCATCAAATTTTGTAGACCAATTGCCCTGTAAATAAAGTGATTTCAATATGTCAACCTATGTGAACGATATTTATATTATTAATTAACGTCATTCTTTCACACCTTATATGCTATGTTAACAATATCAATTGTTAGATATTATATTATAAGTTAAGTGATAACAAAAATATTCAGTTTCACATGAGTAATTAAATGAAATAGCAATTTCTCTCATAACGTGCAAGATTTACATGTATATATATATATATATATATATATATATATATATATATATATATATATATATATTTGCATCAAGAATATTTTATTAGTTAAACATTTTTTAGTTTTTATTTTTGATTTTTCCTCATTAACAGAAAATCTTATATAGGTAATATCAGGTGTTTATGAAAAAAAGAAACTAGAACCGTTTTAATATTTTGACATATTATAATACCCACCAAAAAGTAGATGGCGTTGGCCAGGACTAGACGTGTGCTAGCATCAAACATGTCAGGTGAGGCAATGTCTTGAATGCGATTATTAGTAGCGCCAGCCACCTGAAATAATTTACTAATTAGAAGTATTATTAAGAATATATTTTAGATAAATAGTTTTTCTTCCTTCTGGAGAGATGAGACTAAGAATTCTCATGGATATCACCACAACCAACTGCCACCATAATTATGACAGACTTCAAACTGATTGAGGGCAGTTCGGCCGGAATGTCATACCGACTAAGCTTAGCCTGAGACTTGGCTGATCGTATAAGGGCTTTAATGATTGGATGGAAGAGTAAGGTAAGCAGGTAGTATGATACCTTTATTCATAATTTGCACGTACACAGTGATTCAAACGTTATTTAAAAGACACAATACATGATAAACATAAATATAGCTTTAATACACGAATAATAGATAAGATATAACATAATATTGTCTTGTCCATTGACAGTTTTCGGAAACAATGAAATGTGTACACCTCACAACAATTTTAATACAAGTCTTAGATTTATAGGATGAATCCCTTCACGTGCAGTTTCATCAGCTGTTATGTATTCCACTAATATGTTCAGCTATAACAGGGAACGCATAGCAAATCCATAGTTATACTTCTTTCTGCATGTAAATATATATTATACTATATGTATCAGTGTATTTAACCATATAAATAGATTTGCAATGACTTATTAGGACCTATTTTTTTAATAAGACTATGAAAAATAGAATTGAGTTGCTAATAATATACAGCTGCCTATTTGCCATTTTTTTTTGCAAAAGTATACAAGTAAATGAAAATTTAAAAATTTGTTCTTTTCGTTCAAATTCCGTCCAAAGAAACTTTTATTCTATATAATATGACGTCCCATAGACATTGTGATACTCGATCGCGTTTCAGTTCTTATAGTTTACAGATGAAATACTAACAATTATATTAAGAAAAAAAATATTTTAAATCAATTTCAATAAAAAAAAGTAAGGTATAATTAATTTTCTAATTTTTATGTAATTTTTATTCACCAACAAACACAATTAATTTCCTGCTGTAAGCTATCATGTTAGCGACAAAGTATATTTCTACGTAACAGGGGTCAAACAGTCAATTAAGAAGATTAAAATCAAATAATTGGATGTTAAAATTAAATATGAAGAACATACCCATTGATTGATTATATCTGCTGTTTCTTGTTTATTGTTGAAATTTACACTCTGTGCTTCCGAACTGAATACATTCCGAGTATCTCTGTTAAAGTTTTGCGTAAGAGGGTACATATCAGTTGAATATACCTTGGCTGCTAAGTTCAAAGTAACGTTCTCGTTTCCTTTCAATTGGTTTGCCAAAACAGGGAATGCGCATCTTATCTGAAAATAAATAGTTATTCATTTCACAATTTTTTTTGAGTCAATCGGCAATTTATTTTCCAACAATTCAGTGTCATATCCTGTTTTATTGTAACTCAAAAAATATATTTATTATTAACAACTTACTAAACTATTCAATAAAAAAGATTCCTTATTAGATTAAAGTTTCCCAGAAAAAAAACAATAGTTTTCCTTACATCCTCTTTTGTCTCGAGATTCAGAGCAGTTATAAGTTGGGTATAGGTGTTATCAACAGCGTAAAGCGCTAATTCTCCTATTGGAATAAATACCGAAGCTGCAGACATTACCATGCTCCCCTTATCGCTTTTTGTTATTGCTTTTTTGTAGGCTTCCTAGAAATAAAACCGTAATTTTAGACAACATTAACGAACTTTATTCTAAGCTTTTTAATTATAGTATATTTTGCAACCGTTGTATATGAAGAGTCAACAGAGACGAGTAGTATGGGTTACGACTGAGTCGAAGAAGTACATCGTCAAAATATATATAGAACCATTAAAATATTGACAAATATTGTACAGTATTTAACATATCATAACATTAGTTAGACAGATTGTCTCTATCGTCACACACAAAAAATACGAAGCAGTTTTTCAATATTATCACCAGCTTTATTTGACAATATTATTAACATTGATAAAAAAATGAAAGGGTAGCAATAAATTTGACTAGATACTTAAATTTTGAAGCAGTATACATAAGTAGGTTGCAGTAATTAACTTATGTGAAAAAATGTTTGTTAATTATTTGTTATACTTCGTACTGAATTCAGATGTATGTATGTTAAGTCAATAAATTTGTTAAGTTAATCGCGAAACCTTTAACTTACGTGCTTACTAATTAATTTAGTTAACTATTTTATGATAGCCTAAAGCGTATCGCTATGGCGATATAACAACACAAGTGATTTTAGGAATAGAGTATTAGCTATAAGCTTCATAAAATGAAAACAAAATATTCCAGTTACGCGGGAATCGAACCCGAGTCTTCAACGTAAGAAATCACTATTTTTTTCTTACCGAATATTTCAACCCCTAAGACCCTGCTGAAGAACTATCGACCCATTTCCCTTCTAAGCCACGTCTATAAGCTGTTTTCTAGAGTGATCACGAATCGTCTTGCGTGAAGACTTGACGAATTCCAACCACCGGAACAGGCTGGGTTTCGGAGCGGATACGGCACCATAGACCACATCCACACAGTGCGGCAGATTATACAGAAGACCGAAGAGTATAATCAGCCCCCGTGTCTAGCATTTGTGGACTATGAGAAGGCCTTTGACTCGATTGAAATCTGGTCCGTTCTGGAGTCCCTGCAGCGTTGCCAAGTAGATTGGCGATACATCCAAGTGATGAGATGTCTCTACGAAGCCGCCACCATGCCCATACCGTTGCATCGAGGAGTGAGACAGGGGGATGTTATTTCCCCGAAACTGTTCACTAATGCAATGGAGGATATGTTCAAGACGCTGAACTGGAAAGGACGCGGTATCAACATCAATGGTGAACACGTCTCTCACTTGCGATTTGCTGATGATATAGTCATCATGGCAGAAACGCTGCAGGACCTACAGCATATGCTGAACGACCTGGCTGAATCTTCGTTACGCATCGGATTACGGATGAACTTGGACAAAACCAAGGTCATGTTCAACGAACATGTTATACCGGAACCGATCGCGATACACGACACCGTTCTCGAAGTTGTTCACAAATATGTATACCTCGGGCAAATACTGCAGTTAGGCAAAAACAACTTCGAGAACGAGGTGAATAGGAGGATTCAGTTGGGTTGGGCGGCATTTGGGAAACTACGTCAAGTCTTTACGTCGTCGATCCCACAGTGCCTAAAGACAAAAGTCTTCAATCAGTGCGTCCTACCCGTAATGACTTACGGAGCCGAAACGTGGACACTGACGGCACGACTAGTCCACAAGTTCAGAGTCGCTCAGCGGGCTATGGAAAGGGCTATGCTCGGCGTTTCTCTGGGGGATCGCATCAGAAATGAGGTGATACGTCAGAGAACCAAAGTCATCGACATAGTCCACAGGATTAGCAAACTGAAGTGGCAGTGGGTTGGCCATGTTGCCGTAGAACCGATGGCCGTTGGGGCAAACGTGTTCTAGAGTGGATACCGCGAAACGGCAAACGTAGTGTAGGACGTCCTCAGGCAAGGTGGAGTGATGATTTGCGCAGGACGGCTGGCAGGAGCTGGATGTGAGAAGCCGAAAATAGATCTCAGTGGCGTACACTCGAAGAGGCCTATGTCCAGCAGTGGACGAAGAGGGGCTGATGATGATGATGATGATGATGAATATTCCAACTGTATTCTTGACAATCTAGTGATTTGCACTAACCTTCTTTCAACACTTGTATCACTATGTGCTAAGTAATTAATATACACATCCTTACCACAGACAATGTTAGAAGAATGTAAAACAGGTGTATGATTTGATAATAATCAGAAATAGGCACCTCTTACCTACCTTTTACTCAACAATACTGCGAATCCTTATTGTGGACATAACATTAAGTCAGAAAATATTTTGTGCAAAAGTACATACAGACATTCAAAATCCGATATAAAATTCAAATAATTATCGATGATTAATGCTAAAATGACTATAAATACAAAATTAATGTAAAAGCCCATTTCATTACCTTTAAAAATGTGAAAGTAAATTTGGCAATTCCATCTAATAGCTTTTTGACTGTTGCATCTGGACATTGAGGTTGATTACTTGCAGAGACGTCTGCAGAAGTTGTAGACGACATTGCTAGAATATTGAAAATAAAAAATTGTTTACGAAAAACTGTGTACTGTTTTAATTGACTATTAATATAACAAAATAAAGCGCAAACTTTTATTTAAATAAAGAACAACATGAATACTAAAAATAACTTGTTTTTAAGTATTAAATTAAATTGAGAATATAACATTGATTCTGTCATACATACTGCCACTTTAAATGATAAAGTATGACGAAATGAACGCATCTGCGTTCGTACCGGGTGCCCCAGCATATCTATTGACTAGCTGTATATATATATAACAGGGATATAATGTATATATATATATATATATATATATTATATATATATATATATATATATATATAGCGTCAGTCCAGCCACCACGTTACAACATACACTAATTAATATCTACTAGGAAGCGCGTGCGGGCAACAAGCCCCAATCAACAATGGCGCTATTCTTTGATGTAGCGAAGGCGTTCGATTAGGTCTGTCACAATAGTTTGGTATATATACTACTTATATCAACTCTATGTGCCGAATAGACTCGTACGCATCGTACGAGCCTACGTAACAAACCGCTCCTTCCGCTACCGCATTGAAGGCACCCTCTCATCTCCCCGTCCAATTCGAGCCGGCATCCCTCAAGGATCTGTGCTCGCTCTCCTCCTATTCTCGCTCTACGTGAGCGACATCCCTTAGTCGCCTCTCGGCACGCAACTTTCATTATTCGCGGATGACACTACGCTATTTACGTCCAGCTTAAATATCCCCAAATTATTAAAAACCCTCCAACTAGCCGCCGACTCACTCGGCGCCTGGTTCACCAAATGGCAAATCGAACAACCCCGATAAGAGTGCAGATGTACTTTTATCTAGGTAACGCTCGAGTAGCCACTCCTGACCTTCAGTCGATAAAACTCTTTGATAAGCCTATTTCCTGGCAAAATCAAATCAAATATTTAGGCGTTATCCTTGATAGGCGGTTAGCGTTCAAACCTCATATCAACATAGTTCAAAATCGCGCAGCCTTCATCTTAGGTCGACTACTCCATCTTATTAGAAAGCGAAGTAAAATGTCTCTTAGAAATAAGTTGACATTGTACAAAGCTTGCATTCGCCCGATCCTAACCTACGCGTCCGTAGTGTTCGCTCACATCCCTTAGTGCCGGTTGCACAAACTCCAGGTAGTGCAGAACAAAATAAATTCATACGCCGTGCCCTGGGTGCCCCGTGGTACTCACGTAGCATAGACCTTCCGTTGATCGAATTCTATATTAAAGATTTAGCCTCTCGCTACTTCACTAACGCTCTAAACCATCCGAATACCTTAATACAAAAAATGGTAGATTACACTGCTATAGATAGCGTCTCGGCTAGAGCCCGCCGCACTAAAAATATCTTATCCGACCTGCCCGACCCCATCACCCGCGCAAACGAATAGGAATTCGTCGAAGTCACCAACCGCGTTGTCTCTCACACCCACCCACGGCGAGCGCGACGACCCCCGGGCTACACACCCCCCATCAAACATATACGTGACGTCAAACAGGTACGCGACGATACCGGGTAGTTTCTCACCATCCACTACACGGCGAACTTGAGCCATTAGATTTCGCGCACAAGTTGCGACGAATCATTGTACTCTGAAATAACAATATTTCTATGGACTACAAACTTTGGTTGCATTGATTCGGTAACACGCATTTTCCTGCTCCATTCAAATAGAATCCATCCTTGCAGTCACATCCGTAAAGTCTACACCCAAGAGGGCATATAGAAGGTTCTGATCTTCCCAAGTCCGTGCATCTTTTTCCACAGTTGGTGCCACATCCAACTTTGGCATTGGGATCACCACCGCAGGATGCTGGAATGAAACAGTAATTTATCAATATAATAACCATAACTATAAAAATAAAACATAAATTATATGTATCCAAGATCCAATATGATATAGCTATAAATGTACATATGGAATTGGAAAAATGTTTACAACATTGGTACAGTTACACGGTAAGCTTTACATTTGCACAAGGAAGATCGCCTCTAGAGCTGTCTCAAGGTCAATACCAAACGGCACGATTATGTCAAGTACCGTGAATGCCGAGACTTTAACGTTAAAGGAAATATGTTTATAAATGGAAAATGTATAAGAGCACATTTTATTTATTAGATTACTATTTAGATTAAGATTTAAATTACTACTTGCTACAAAATTACACAATACCTTACAAAACAAACGTACAATATGATTTAGTTGACTAACCAAATCGAACCGGAAAACATGCACGCCGTGGATAATGGAAAGCAGCCAGACGAACACCCAATTGAGAATAGACCATTGAGGCTCGAAACATTTGATGAAAACTTACTCAAACACGCTTCCGCGAATGATCTAGTCGTTGTGGTCATAATAATAGAAGTAAAGTAAAGTAGCTTGCACACGCAAATGATACTTTATCTATATTCTACTAAAATGCAAGTATTACAGTCTACGTTAAGCTTTATTTATTTTATTTATTTATTTATTTATTTTTGCACACACATACAGTAAATGAAAAAATGATTATAAAATTCAGCAAAAGGTACTGCATATTTCCTAGGAAATCTCTTCCTGCAGACCCGAGTGGACAGGTGAACATAACGGGTTAGACTGTGTGTACCATAGTAAGTATTAACATACTAAATATTACCTAAAAATAGATATAAATAAATATATAAACATCACATAAATAAGAGAATATATATATATATATATATATATATATATACAACTACATAATGGCTGTTATGGTTCGTAACATTGTTTCAAATAATGTTCCTTCAGGGATACCTTGAATGTGGATATTTTGGTACAATCTCTAATGTAGGCAGGTAACTGGTTCCATAGGTGTGCAGCAAAAACAGTAAAAGACTCGGTGTAAGTTTTAGAACTTCGGTAAGGAATGAGGAGAAGCGTGCGTAATCGAGATCTACTAAGCATGCCAGCAGGACGCAAGAAACTAAAACGCTCTTTAAGATATTGCGGAGCCAAAGGATTGTGGAGAATGTTAAAAAGTAAGCAGAGAACGTGGTAGTTCCTGCGCTGTCTTATCGGGAGCCACTTTAATTGGCAACGGAATTTGGAGACATGGTCGAATTTCTGAAGGCCGAAAATGAATCGAATGCACAAATTTTGCAATCGTTCCAATTTATTTAAAAGATCCTCATTCGCATCCAAAAAACAAGCGTCGGCGTAATCAATAAAAGGTAAAATTAGCTTTACTTACGGCACGTGCTGGCAGCCACGCAAGCCCCGTTACTATCTCTCACATATCCACTGCGGCAAACGCACCCTGGCTTACTAGGACATGTTTGATATGTTGCGCATGCTACCGGGAAACCTACTTCAGAACAGTTTTTCGGATCGCACATACTATCTGGGCAGTCGACAAATATTTCGTTCTCCTTGCATTGCGGCTCTGTAATATGGTGAAATACCAAACATAAAAGTTATAAGTGCAGCCTTGAAAAGAGTTAATGTTTTCGAAATTTGTATACAAGAAAGTAGCAATCTTTTGCAATTATGTAATTATACATACTATTAGTGCATTCGCTAGGTAACACGCATTTTTTATTTACTTCATCGTAGTAGAAACCATTCTTGCATTCACATCCGTAAAGTCTACATTGAAGTGTGCAAAAAATTGGCTCTGATCTTCCCAAGTCAGAGCATCGCTTGCCACAATTCGAACCGCAACCAGACCTTGCATTTACGTCTCCGCCGCATGAGGCTGAAAAGTATATCGGTAAATGAAATTAAATATAAGGTCAAAGTAGTATTTAAAGATAGTGAACACACTCTAGACCTTATTATATTTTTAATACAATATTTTTAATAATAGGCCTCAAAATAAGTATGTTATCACGTTAATGTTGTTAATGTTTTGCAGCTACTTACGACAATCGCCTGCCGGTATGCAAACTCCATTTTGATTTCTAAGATATCCATCACGGCATACGCATCCTGGCCTACTGGAGCAGTTTTTGCCGCTAGTAGTTTGACATGAGAAGGGGAGTCCTAAATTGGCGCAAGTTCCAGGGCTACATTGTGCCGTAGGACAATCCACGTATACCTCATTAGCTCGCTTGCATGTCCCTAAAATAAAAAGTAAATGTGAAACGGATAACATTTATTACTTAATAGCTTCTAATGCTTGCATGTAAAAGAACAAGTTTTAAATTCGAACTATATCTGTTTAGCTGTCAGCTTTACCTAAGTAAGGCGAATCATATTAAACAAACCACAAGCGAAAATAGTGCTTATCTACCAAGTGACAAAGACAGAAAACGGGTATGTTTTGCGTTTGAAAAGCGATAGCGAATGCAAACATTTTTGTCACTTCTAGCGGAACCGATGTACCATTTAAATAAAAAGTTTATAATTATATCGTGAAAACAAATGGATATGCTATCATTTGGCTAGAGTGACTGCAACGTTGTAATGAATCAATATTGCAGAGGCAAGTATATTGGCAAAATCAAGTCTACGATCTTCTGGTTGCCGCAGTGTATGTATATAGTCTAGAGTACGTAGCCTTTTCGGAATCTGACTCATTCGGGAGGCTGAATGAAACATCTGTTCGTACATAATTTCTTTAGGAAAAAACTGGTCCTTTAAAAATATGTATAGGTACTTACGTGTCACAGACTGCGCTAAAATACAGTGCACCGAAATGAGAAATACAGAGACTATTCTCCACATTTTTACAACAAGATATATTTTCTTAGTAAGAATAATTATTAATGCGCTCGTTGTTTTTATATCAAATGATGGTCTTGAATTAAACACCTGTTTACACAATTTTATTTGAAATTGTTAAATTTTATGTTCGCACTGAGTAATTAGCTTATTTATAAAATACTAGCTTTTTGACCGCGGCATCGCCCACGTGGATTTCGGGATTGGGTCTATAGAGGGTTAAGGGTCAGCTTTTAGCATATCCCACGGCTACATCTGCGTGGAAGTCGGTTTATGGCGCGAAGGTTTTATCTCGCTTCCTGTGGGATTATCCGTTTTCCCGAGATAAAAAATACCGCAAAACCTTGCTCAAGAATCACTCTATCTATTGATGAAAACCGCATCCCGTGGGATCTGTCGATTTTTCCAGGATATATAATATATAAAGTACCCTATTATTTAATCTGAACTTTTACCTTTACGTCTGCAAAATTTCAAAGTAACCGGTTCAGTATAATATTCAGTATAATATTAGTAAGGATGATTTTGAGCGCTTAAAAGTTCAACAGATATCGTAATATCTATACGTATATAGTTTTAACACAGAGTAAATAGTTACAGTTATAACAAACTTTGTGATCTGACTGCACTACCATCATAACAGATTTTCCCATAGAAAATATTTAATTTCCTATGGTAAAAATATCTTTTGTGCTTCTCCGTATCACAAATTGTCGTCATAACAATTTTTCGGAATAGTGTCAGTATTACTACAGATTATACCTGGCATACAAATAACTTTAACCGGGCAAACGGTACCAGTAAATAATATTAGTATAAATAGATTAAAGTGTTCATCATCTTGGTCATTATGTCTTCAAACTCTACTACGAAAGAAACTCTACGAAAGAAATACCATCTGGTAAAGATGGTATTTCTTTCAAATCAAATCAAATCAAAAATTTATTCTTCAAATAGGATTTTACAATCACTTTTGAATGTCAAAAATGCTACGCCATTGGTTCACAGGTCTACAGCGGGAGACCTTGTACTGGAAAGAACCAGCAAGAAAACCAGCAAGGGCAATTTTTTTCCTCCCTGTATCATTCGTCACAGAGTCGTCAGTTGGAAGCCGGTTTCAGATACACAGTCTGAACCCAACCTCTGATATAAGTTAAAACAACTAACAAATATATATTTCCGTCACAAGAGTTATATGTCCGGTACAAAACAAAAATATTATTTATTTTAGGATCATTAAAATTGTATATCGCAAAATTTACACCCAAGCATGTTTAATCATTCAGGAAATTTAATATCGTAAAAGTTACATCCAAGCATGTTTATCATTCAAGAAATCATTGACCTTGTAATTCCTTTTTTCATTAGAATCGATTGAATAAAAAGATTTATCAGAATCGATTGAATAATAACCTTTTTTTAGCCTATTTCTACCGCAACACAACAATACTTTATTGTGTCCGCGGATTCATAGTCTAACTTAACCGCTATCGTACCGAAACTAGCTGCCAAATAAGATTAAATGCCAAATAAGAAGCACAAGTGAGAGAGACGACAGATAAACGTGAAAGACGGAATAATCATTAGGTTAATAGTTAAGAAACAAAAGTTAATAGATTTCAGCTGGCTGTTTAATTATTCAACCTGAAGGCAGTGTTGAAACTCGATAAAAAATAAATAGAAACACGTATTTTCATGTCTCTAATAGTAAAATCTTGATTTTATAGATCAACTCACAATAAAACATAGGTATACTATTCACAACTTTATTGTTTTTATTGTCTCTGTCAATCTTAAATATTAATGAAGTATATTATCACTACATAGTATAAAACAAAGTCGCTGTCCGCCGTCTGTCTGTCCCTATGTATGCTTAGATCTTTTAAACTACGCAACGGATTTTGATGTGGATGATTTTTTTAATAGATAGAGTATTTTTAGGAAGGTTTATATGTATAATACATGCATGTATAGAAGAGAAACACTGATAAATTTAGAGGTTTCTAATGTGATGTCGTAAATAATTACATTTTTTCCGCTTACATTGCAAACGCAAACTGAACCCTACGAGATTTATCAAAATAATGAGAGGAAATAGTGGGACTACTACCATATTACCTAGTTCGATGACGTAATGCTACAGTATTAATTTGAAGCGCATTTGCAATAACTTTACTCGTACATCGTTAGACATATTCTCATCGATATTGTGATATTGATTTAAGTACAAATTGAAATAACTGTAATCGTCACCTTAATATCTTCAAACAAAGACAGCCCTCAAAATGAGTCACTTTACATTACATTATTAAAGCCTAAAATCCTAAAATCGTATGAAAACTTGGCCAAAACAAGGCATTAGCATATAACCCAGCAATTCACTCCACAACTTACTACAGTCCGTATGAACTTACGTTTGGCAATAAATCGATCATGCCAAACTCGATATTCGACGAAGAGTCTGAAGTTACGAGTGCATATCCGAAACGTGTCCGCGTGCTGCTAAGTCATCTCGATCACTCTAAAGTACGGGTTGCAGCAGAGAAAATTCACATCGAAGAATTATCGACTCTCATGTATTACAATGTGTGTTCAATACCATGCTAAGACTATGCAAACTATTACCCCCTATCTGGACAGGGGCAAGAATTATAAAGTAGTGAAAAAAACCATTCTGAAGTAATCTGCGTACATTAACGAAGTAACTCAAAAATACAGTTATAGTCAATATGTCTGCAAGTTACGATAGCTTTGCTCCTCGGTAGGCACTAATATCAACTGCTGAGGCTGATAAATATCATAAAAATGTATGTCTAGTAAATAAGTAAAAATGACGTTGAACAGGAAAATGATTGCAAAAATACGAAATCAAACAATGTAAGACGCTTTCAACACGATAACAATAACATGCTGATGTTTATTTAATAAAATAATGTTGCATGAATAATTTAATATAATTTCTATAAAGGGTCACTGAAATACAGTCACTGAAACAGAGTTAAGCACTATAAACAAATAGTACCTATTATCAATTTTGGTAACATACTTTTCTTATGGTGTGTGCCCACTGCTCGCCAGAATTATATCGAATTTCCCCGTAGTAAGTGATAATTATCGGTTATCAAAGTTTTTCCCTGGTTATCCCTAAATTTCATCAAAACCTGATTTGTACTCCCGGAAAGGACATTGTTCCGGCTCCATACATGTTCTGCCTAAGAACCGTTCGAATCGAAAGTGACTTATATAAACTCTTAAAATTATATGGAATCTTATGAAATAAGTTTTTACGAACGGACACTTCAGGAAACTAAAATAATTACGAAAAAAGTTAATATTTTGAGGTTATAAATAAGAAATAACCAACCTTGCGTGTATATTACACGCAAGGTTGGTTGGTTGTTACACAGAGTAGTAATATCAAAGTAATATTAACAATACTATGTACAGCTATATATGTCCTCTTCTAGAACTAGGAAAGAACTACTCTACTAGATACTAGGAAAAGAGATAGTAGTACCTAGTCAAGTTGTAACGTGTTATTTTTTACTTATGCTTTCAGCACAATTTAATCAACAAAATACTTTTAATTTCATTATTAATTTACAAATTTAATTCTTGTTTACATATTCTATTAGGATTTTGTGATAGATATTTATTTTTTTTTGTTAACCTTTTAAGTGGAAGTAAGAGTGAAGGGATCGGAACCTGTACAGCCTCAGCATAAATGCATTTTTTTTTCCAATCACCCAAGGAGGATTAATTTTTTTTTTGACATCCACCTTGGGTGACGTGTGGAGGATGGCTCAGCTTAACGAGTGAACCTTTAAATCTGTAATGTAGTGCAAAATACCGTATCCAGAAAGGGTATAGCGAGGTAAGGAGGACGAAATGGCCCCCATAGCCCATGACGGAATTATCATTTGTACTGTTATTGGCACTCTAAAAGAATACGAAATGTAAGGTCGTTGACCCCTGACCTTGACCTGTCTTTGAGATATTCGAGAAAGTTATATATGCGCGCCGATTATTTTTAAATATTTTTTCCCGAAAAACTATAAAAGCTAGAAGAATGGGACCAATTGCGTAGAATGAGGGATACTTTGAAAAATATTCTGTATTTTTTCCAGAGTTCTCGTGAAATGACAACTGTGCAAAATAATTAAACAAAATATTAATATTTTTTTTTTAGTACTGTTCTATTATGTCTACCGCGCCAAAAAAATTATATAATACTCTTTAATTTATATACTTATACCACACAAAAGCTGATCAAAATCAAAGAGGCGCTTCTTGAGTAATTATGAATTTACTTATTGTGCGTACGGCTGGTAGGAACTAATTAAAAAGGTCGTTTTTGGATTAATTATTATAATTTTATGTTAAAACATAATTTTAATCATCATCATCACTATTTTCATTTATTACAACATTGACTGCATCATTTGAAAATATTTTCGGCAGAATTTCAGCAGGACGTAAAATGCGAGATAGATATCTCGCATGAGCTAAATAATATATTACACTTACGACATGAGCGCAGCATCCAACTGTCCTGTTTCCATTCGGACAATCACAACAATATCCTCGGATTCCTTCGACACTGTTCATATTAGGAACATAATCAATGAACAATCGGTAATGTTTACTATTTACTTGTCTGAAACGAACATTTAACTTGATGATAGTTCGGGTTTGTTTGACGTAATATATATAGAGAGATTACTCATGACGTCCATTATTTCAGCGAGGTATGAAACAGCTAATGAGAGCTGATAGGGAACCTGTAAATAATATTCTTAATTGTTCTTCGTTTAGTCTTGGAAAATCTAAAAATTTCTGATGACACCGTTGTTGCAAAGCCGTTTTTTCTTCGATTCCAGTGGCTGCTTTTCTACCTCTTCACTTAAAGAATTTGGTAACGCCAGTCGCTCTTTAAGTATTGAACATTTGTCTCATTTAAAACCTGTATCAGAATCCAATCGCTCCTCCATAGTCGAGTGGATAGTACACCGGTTTCAAGGTGTCGCCATCTCTGAGGTCCCGGGTTCGAATCCCGGTGGGGGGGCAGATGTTTGTGTGATGAATGCGAGCATTTGTACCTTAGTCATGGTTGTTGATATATATTTCAATAAAAATATTTATATATCTATACTAATATAATAAAGCTGAAGAGTTTGTTTTGTTTGTTTGAACGCGCTAATCTCCGAAACTACTGGTGCGATTTGAATAATTCTTTTTTGTTGGATAGTCCATTTATCGAGGAAGGCTATAGGCTAAATAACATTACGCTATGACCAATAGGAGCAAAGACAGAGCGGTAAATGTGTAAAAAACGGGGAAAATTATTCATTTTTGAAGGCTTTCCTTGCGTGCGCTGCGAAAACGGTTCAAGATACACAAAAAATATGTATGAAAGAATTATTCTCTATACATGATCTAAAAAAAAAGTCCGCGACGGCATATGTCTATCTTTTAAGGTTTAGTCACAATGACCGTTTTTATGGTACCAAATTTGGTCGAAATAATTTGTTTAAGTTGTATCAACATAATAATACTAAAAATTCTACGGAAACTCGACCATTCCGAAAATCCCGCAAGAACGGGAACTATGTGGGAAAAACCAAAAATCTGCCGGAAGTCACTATTCCACGCGGACGAAGTCGCGGGCAAAAGCTAGTGTGTAATATATGTATGTCTATCCGTTACCCTAGCTCCCATAGCACAAGCCTTACAGAGCTTAGTTTGGGCTAGGCTAATTGGTGTAAGTGTAACAAATATTTATTATTATTATTATTATATGTGTGCAGCGTAATCGCTATTTTGTAATGACACGAATACACTTATAATAATCTATTAATCATGAATAAACACGTTTCCTAGACCACGCGAAGCGGCCGGCGGGCGCCACCGTACACGATCGAACAAGTTTTTTTAGATATTACTCAAGAAGCGCCTCTTTGATTTTGATCGTCTTTTGTGTGGTGTAAGTGTACAAATCAAAGAGTATTATATAATTTTTTTGGCGCGGTAGACATAATAGAACAGTACTAAAAAAAAAAATATTAATAATTTGTTTAATTATTTTGCACAGTTGTCATTTCACGAGAACTCTGAAAAAAATACAGAATATTTTTTCAAAGTATCCCTCATTAAGCGCAATTGGTCCATCCTTCTAGCTTTTATAGTTTTTCGAAAAAAAATTTTTGAAAATAATCGCGCGCATACGAACTTTCTCGAATATCTCAAAGACAGGTCAGGTCAGGGGTCAACGACCTTACTTTCGTATTCTTTAGAGTGCCAATACCAGTACAAATGATAATTCCGTCAGGGCCATGGGGCCATTTCGTCCTTACTCGTATACCCTTTGTGGACGTTATATATATATATATTGTTGGAGAAAAGAGGACTAGTGGAGGGGGAACGCCTATATAGGCGACGCCTCGCCAGTATCGGGCATTCTTTTTCTGTACTTCGAACTGTTACGACGTTACTCTGTCGGTTCGGTTATCGGAGTTGGTTTTGTGGAATTATTGAGAAGTGCTGTTCATTTCCTGTGTTCGATGTTTACGTAAGAAGTTTAGTTTTGATTGATACTTTTTTTGTGTTTAATTTGTTAAACGGATATCATTTTGAAATAAATGTAATTTTGGTGTTGAATTCCTAGGTTTGTTGTAATTTTCTTTTTAAAAAAATCACTTCTGGTCTCATTTCCAAGATCAAAAGTGGGATTCCATCTCATTTGCCCACGTGTTTTTCGTGTATTCTTCATGTGGATAACCGTTTGATCAAACCCTTTTCATACTTGTATTGTGTGTGTATGTACGAATCGTTCGTAGAGGGGTAGTCTTTGTCTTTTTACTTCTATTTGTGACTTTTGTTTGTGGCATTTTAGTAATTTGCGAGTGAATTTTTTCTTTTTTTTCTGTACGGAGGTATTTTTTGTTTTAAGTTGTTATTGTGTGTTGCTCGAATCCTAGTTCGAATCTTTTTTTTTCTCGATTTAAAATGTCTGATCGTGGTCATTATCGTAGTGTGAGTCGTCGCGATAGTCGTGATAAACGTGATAGTAGGCAACGATCTTCAGAGATAGAAGCCTTAATAGCTCGTATTAAGGCATTAGAGGAAAAGGTTGAGACTTCGTCGGCGCCTGTACAATTTAGTTCTAACAATCGAGACAGGAATCGGGATAGGTCACCACCGCCGCGACAGCGTACGCCGTCCGTGCCTTCAGGGCCACGTGTGCGTAACTCGCCGACACGTTTTACGCGTATGTTGGTGTCGCCAGGTAGACATGAGTCGCGATCGCGGGATAGGCGGTCTCCTTTTTGCGGTAGAAGTCGTAGACGTTCGCGAGAATCGCCCGCCCGGGATCGCAAACCGCGCCGGCTTTCTCGATCTAGATCACCTCGTGGTTCGGAGCGCTATTCGAGAAACCCGCGGTCAACGGTCGAACCTGCGGTCAATTCATCTGTTACCGATCGTATTGTGGACGCGATTCGTTCTATTAATTATGAGGGTAGATCGAGTCAACATTTTTATATTTCAAATTTCGATCCCAGCTTACATAATTTTGACAACTGGTGTTCTGAGGTAGACCGTGCAAAATCATGCAATAGATGGAATGAATATGAATGCCTCTCGCGGATCGGCAACTGTCTCAAAGGTGACGCACGATCATGGTTAAATGATTGGGTTTCAAGTGACCGTTCCTGGTCAAATTTTAAGAGAGATTTTAAACCGTTATGTCCGAAAACAATCGATGTCGCGAATATTTTGGCTGAGGTTATTAATACGAATTCTGACAAATACCCTACGTATGCGGATTATGCGCGTCGTGCTTTGCTGCGGTTACGTATAGTACAGGGTCTTAGTGATGAGTTGATTTCGGCGATAATTATACGTGTATAAGCGACCCTAATATTCGAGCTTCGGCAACTAATGCAAAACTGAAACCGAATGATTTGATAGAATTTTTCTCGATTTATGTAAAACCGGTTGCTACTTTAAAGGGTTCCACGTCGCGTTCGGTTGCATTTAATAACACCAAAGTCATCGTAGCAATGATTTGTCGCGAAAAAGGGGTAGCAATGAGTTTAAATGTTTCTCGTGTGGTCAGGTGGGGCATAAGCAAGCTAACTGCACTAAGCGCCCTAGAATCGATCAGGGATTGGGTACATCGTCAAATACATTGAGTGCCGCGCCTACAGGGTCTACGTTTGTACCAACTAGATCTGTTCCTTGTTCATTTTGCAAGAAGGTAGGACACAGTGTCGATACTTGTTTTGCCAAACAGAGGTCTGAAGCGACGAATAAGGAGACCGTTAATTTCTGTAATGTTACCTCTTCCAATAGTGATGTCGTAGTGGCTGTTATTCAGGACGTTGTGGTAGATATTTTGATAGATAGCGGTTCAACTATTTCACTTATGTCGTCATCGTTGCTAAAACATTTTAACTATTCGGTTAAGCCTGCTTTTCGAGTTTTAAAGGGGTTGGGTAGCCAGGAGGTGGAGAGTACATCTTACGTAAGGTTGCCGATTGAGTTTGATGGGTTGACATCATCACAATACATGAACACGCCAATTATATTAGGAACAGATGTGTTAAATAGAGAGGGAGTTAGGTATGTTCGTACTAGAGATTATCAGCGTCTTACTAGGGGTGAGGGTACCTTGGACAGGGTGATGACTGTACAATTTGAGGCTTCGACTTCAATTAACACGCCCCTTGTTGATACTCAATTGCAACAGCTTTTAGAGATCATAAATTACTTTTCGAAATATTTTATTTACTACCGTCCATACAGACTCTCTCATGCAGAGACACTTCGAGTTCGTGAAATAATTGCGGATCTTTTGGACAAGGGCATTATTGAGGAGTCTGATTCTGAATACGCGAGTCCTATCCTTCTCGTCAAGAAGAAAGACGGGTCGGACAGGATGTGTGTTGACTTTCGTAAGCTGAATGAGGTAACGGTGAAAGATAGGTTCCCTCTGCCGCGGATAGATGACCACATAGACCGATTAGGGCATCATACATTTTTAGTAGCCTGGATATGGCGACTGGTTTCCATCAGATCCCCTTGGATCAGGCGTCAGTACCGCTAACAGGGTTTGTTACGCCCGAGGGACATTTTCAATACTTGAAAATGCCTTACGGTTTGGCAAATGCTCCTGTTGTTTATCAACGGATCATATCCAAAACACTTCGCGAGTTCATCGAAGCTGGAGATATCCTAGTCTACATTGACGATGTGCTCATTTTAAGCAAAACAGTAGACCATGGGCTTGTTTTACTCCGTAAAGTTCTCGACACATTAACCAGTGCAGGCTTTTCAATCAACTTGAAGAAGTGTACGTTCTTAGCAACTGAAATAGAATACCTAGGACGAATGATTAGTGAAGGTCAGGTTAGGCCGAGTCAGGAGAAGGTTAGAGCTTTGATTGACTCAGCTGAACCTCAAAATATTAAACAGGTAAGGCAGTTCATGGGCTTAGCTAGCTATTTCAGGCGCTATATAGCTGATTTTGCCCAGAAGACCGCGTGTATAGCTGCGCTCATTAAAAAGAACGTTAACTTTTCTTGGGGAGTAGAACAACGGGCTGCCCGAAGGTACATTATAGAATGTCTGACAAGCGAGCCAGTTTTGGCTATCTATGATCCTTCGTTGCCAATAGAGGTCCATACAGATGCAAGCTCTATTGGTTATGGAGCTGTTATGATGCAGGTGCATGAAGGTAATCGTAAGCGAGTGGTGTCTTATTTCAGCCGACTCACTCATGGTGCTGAGAGCAGGTACCACTCTTATGAGCTGGAGACGCTTGCAGTAGTCAAAGCTCTTCAGTACTTTAGGCATTATCTTGTGGGTGTACGTTTCACTGTGGTCACTGACTGCAATGCGCTAAAGCTCACTCAGAGAAAGAAGGACTTATTACCCAGAGTGGCCCGATGGTGGATATACCTGCAGGATTTTGACTTTGTTTTAGATTATCGTAAGGGTTCCCTTTTGTCTCATGCCGACTATCTCAGTCGTAATCCAGTTAATACAGTTACTGTTCAAAAGCCCCAGAACTGGGCCCGGATTGCTCAGGCTTCCGATGAAGAAACCCGGTCTCTATATGCAGAGATTGTCGGACGGACAACTGGATCCTACTAAATATGTGGTTAAGAATGACATCTTGTATTATAAATTTTCGCCTACCGGTGAAAATCCAAAATTATTATGTTTCATTCCGAAAGGTCATAGGTTGAGCCTTTTACGAATTTTTCATGACGAACATGACCATCCGGGAGTAGACAAGACGGTCGACCTTATCATAAAGCACTTCTGGTTTCCAGGGTTAAGAGCTTTTGCGTTAAAGTACATAACACACTGTTTGGTATGCCTTTCTCATAAGAAAGTGGCTCGTGCTCCTTTCCAGCCTATTCACTCGTGGGAAAAACCAGACGTGCCTTTTGAGACGGTCCATATGGATGTATTAGGAGTCTTACCGGAAGCTGATGGTTATCGGTATGTTTTTATTGTAATAGATGCTTTTCTAAATTTTGTTTATTATATCCCATGTTCCGGCAAGAGTCAGACGAATTGAAACGTCATGTTACCAACTTTATCTCCCTCTTTGGAACACCTAAGCTAATTGTAGCTGACAGAGGGCGAATGTTCCAAAGTGCCGATTTTCTTGATTGGATAACCGGTATGGGTTGCGACACGCACCTAATAACGCCCGAAATGCATCAGTCCAACGGGCAAGTAGAGAGATACTGCCGTACTGTGCTCAATATGGTGCGGATTGAGTGCAATCATCGCGAACAAAGGTGGCCATCCGTTCTATGGAAATTGCAGCTGGTCATCAATATTACCAAGCATAGGACCACAAAAATGCTCGCCTCTGAAATTGTTGATAGGCATTGATGCAGCTACGCCACTTATTCGAAGCCTGATTCGTGATGTTGCCATCGAGGGTTCCAGTCCTAACAGGGAAGCACTCCGGGAAATGAGCCGCCAAAGAGTATCCGAACGCCTTCGTTCGAACCAGGAAGCTCAGGATACTTACGTTAACCAAGGTCGTAAGCCACCACGTAGATTCGAACTAAACTCTTTAGTTTTTGTAAGGAAACAGGCTCAAGCGACGGGTAAGCTAGACTCCTGCATGCGAGGGCCGTACCGGGTGATAAAGATCCTGCCTCAGGGTCGCTATGAACTCCAACTCCTGGCCGGCTCATATGGAAAATCCACGCAGGCAGCTGCGGAATATATGTTGCCATGGCATGGAGAATGGACTCCCGATGTCTGTTCTGCCTTCTTTAGTGGTAATTGAATTTGAATATTTCGGCATAAAAGATCTTGTTCAAATAGCTTTTGTGAGACACGCCTGTGCCGGGGCCTCTGTCTGTTTTAAGATAATGTTTCCAAAAAGAAAATTTTTTGAAAGTACCCCATTATTTTGTGAGTGTTATCAGTACTTTATAGGTAGGCTTAGACGATAGAGACCATGTTTTCAGTCGGGGGTAGCCTCTATCTTGAATAATGTTCTTGGGTAGGCTATCGTGGCTGTTGGATATGTTTCATGTACGGGTGTATGTTTCATGTTGCGGGATGCTGTCTTGGAGTGCGCTCAGACATGCGATCCTGGTATATGGAACATACTTAGAGTTGTGTTTTGTGTGCTCGGACACTGTCTTGGAGTTGCTCAGACATGTGGTCCTGGAGCAGTGGTACACGCAGGGTCATTCCAAGGGTTTGACGAGTCGTGTGGTTTTTGTGGTTGTATTGTGTCAGAGATTGTTGTTGTTTGGATTGAAGCCCGCTTTTACTTGGAACCGACACACGCAAAGTTATGTCTCACGTAAGTGCGCGTAGACCTCTAACGAGTCGTGAGGGCACTCCCCCGACGGGAACTGCCCAAGGTTGTCGGTACTGATATTAGCTTGCTTCATATCCGTTGTGTTAGGCTAGGCTGTCTTAGCTTGGCATACTGTGTTGCTGTTGTAACTAAGACGCAGTATGTTAGCCTTGTTCTATTTAAGTGAGTGAACATGTTGTTGGGTTCTTGTTTTTGTCCTGGCAGATGCAGACGATGAGAACGGGGAGCTCTCTTCGGACGTCATCCAACCTCCTGTGCACGAGTTGGCTGATGTTGATGAACCTCAACCTGGAGTATCTTGCACGCAGAGATTAACGGAAGGGTCTGATATACAGCCACAGTGCAGCGCGGACCCTTCCATGCCAATCCTGGACATCGATCTGTGAAGAGGAAGGAGCCCGAGGACGGCCTCCTGTCAGGAAAGGCCGTGTTGGAGAAAAGAGGACTAGTGGAGGGGGAACGCCTATATAAGGCGACGCCTCGCCAGTATCGGGCATTCTTTTTCTGTACTTCGAACTGTTACGACGTTACTCTGTCGGTTCGGGTATCGGAGTTGGTTTTGTGGAATTATTGAGAAGTGCTGTTCATTTCCTGTGTTCGATGTTTACGTAAGAAGTTTAGTTTTGATTGATACTTTTTTTTGTGTTTAATTTGTTAAACGGATATCATTTTGAAATAAATGTAATTTTGGTGTTGAATTCCTAGGTTTGTTGTAATTTTCTTTTTTAAAAAAATCACTTCTGGTCTCATTTCCAAGAATATATATATATATATACTATATATATATATATATATATATATATATATATATATATATATATATATATATATATATATATATATATATATATATATATTATTTTTTGTTTAAATGTTTTAATATAAGAATTTAATTATAAACTTACATATATAAACTTCTTTGTTTAATTTTATCACCTAACCATTTGAAGGTCTGTTTGTATCTATGTGGAGGCGCCCATATCATTAATTCTAAATATCTACATATATCACCAGGTCGGTTCGATTCCGATAAGGATTATACCCACACCCTGATCTTAGCTGGCAAATATTTTTTTGTAAAAATCATAAAATAAAACGCTACAATTGGCATAATCCTTATCGGATTATTGCAAATAAATAATAATAGAAACCTTAAAGATAGACTAATAAAACAAAGATTATAATTAACATACAATTTGTATTAGTTTACATTATTTCACAATACAAATTATTGATAGTCTTAAGTAAATTCTCATACGCATATTTCGCCTTTTTTATAAATACGAGCGAATACTTCTGCTTCTAACCTAGACTCGTGAGGTTATTCAAACAGCCCATCAGAATTATTTTCCTTGTCCCATGCATTACCAGTAAGATTTGAAGTGTTCGCTTCCGACATTACTGTATAACTTTCTGGCTGCAATGATTTTCTCCGAACGACTAAAATCTAAATCTAAATTTAGTCCATTCCGTTAAACAGGGAGTGCTTCGCATTTCCGCTATTGTATTATTTTGTTCTCACAAGCTATGTTGTGCGAAGTACAAATGTGGCATCATCGTACGTATTGGAACTTTGCAACTTCGGACATCCGATGTCATTGATGTAAGTTTAATAATAATAATAAGCCCCCTAAAATCTATCCACACGTCCCGATCGAACACCAGATCACGTGGGGGCGGCAACGCACAAATCATCCTTCTATAATAAACAATACATCCTTCTATAATCCTGTAACAAGGATGTGCAGGCTTTTAAACGACCTTCACAACGAAATCGACATCTTCGATCTTCGCTCTCCGGGTTTAAGGCGTCCGTGTATGGTCTCGTCAATTAGTTATTAGTTTTACTTAAAAGTTTAATAGATTTTTAGTTTTTTTTTTTTTTTTAATTGTTATTCTTACACTTAATTATTATGGTTTATATTGTTCCTTTCCTCTTGAAATTATTTCTTTTACACAACTATGTTAGTGTTAGTTAATGTGATTGTTTACACGTTTAACCCTGATGTGCACATATGTTTTGGGTTATAGTCTTGCACAGAGAGTTATTTCTAGTTCTATTTCGTTTTTATAATAATATGATTGTAACCTGTTTTATGTGCCAAATAAATAAAAAAAAAAAAAAAAAAAAAAAAAAAATCATATTACTGGGTGGCTAACGTGGTAATAGTAACCCACCGACGAGATGGAGACGAGACCCAAGAAAAGATTACGTATAGGATCGCTACCCGGGGGCGATCGCCGGGGCACGCCTGGAGCCGATGCTGGGCGTTCCAGCATACGAACCATCGGTGGTTGTGAGTTGAGTCAGCAGGCTCCTATCATGTCACCCGAACAACACTACAGCAGACCATCCTCCTCTATTTCTCTATTTCCTTCACTTCCTTCTTCTCCCCTCTCCTGTCTTAACTATAACACTGACTCCACTTCCGTTACCTCACCTAATTCTATCAATTCTGCAGCCGTGGATGCTGTGCAGGAGGCAGTAGCCGACAACCCTGCACCCACCACTGGTCAAGTTCGCGCGCGAATGAGATGGACAAGAGAGATGAACGAGTTCATCTGGCGCACATATCTATATATAACACATTTGGATACTAAAATTCGTGGTTACCTAGATCCTTTATATGCAAAATTCACCGAGAAGTTCCCTGAAATTAAAGTCTCTAAACAACGCTTAGTCGACCAGAAACGAGCTATTTTAAGAAATAAATTATTACCAGAATCCACATTAGAATCGATTAAAAATGAAGTTCGAATAGCGTTTCAAAATACTGTTTCAGCGCGGAACACAATAGCACTTACACAGCCTCTGTTAAATCAATCACAGTAACCTGCCAACTCAAACACTCGCTTAAGATGGACTGATGATATTAATGAAGCTATTATTCGTGAATACTTCAAAATAACTAATTTAGAACAGAATATAACGGCTTATCGCAAACCACTACACACCATCATAACAGAACTATTTCCCAATATTGCAAACGTTTCCGAACAGCGGATTGCTGACCAGCGTAGGGTGATCATGAATAATATTCTCATCTCAGATAATAGATTAGAGGAAATAAAGGAAGAAATAAGAAGTAGCCTTAACATGCAAACAACAGAAAATACACAATACAATGAAACACAAGTAACCACCCCAAATCTGAATTCCACTAGCGAATCAAATCAAACGGACCACATTACCACGTTACAGAATATTTCAGGCAATATGCATACAAACACAACAGAATTGCATAACGAAACCATAAATACCATTTTCACTGACGAAGCCCTCGATACTAAAATTACAAAAACTTTTGAAGAAGCCTATAACAAATATTCTCTCACAGATCCTACAAAAAGACCATTTAGTCCAAAACAAAAAACATCCAAATAACTAGCTTACAATATTTCATATTTAAATAACAATGTTCTACCTAATTATGAGACAATTGAAGATGACTTCCTAAAAACCCACTCACTCATATATTGTGCTGCTCATACTGCAGTTCTCTGTAATGGCTCCAAAATCAAAGAAAATATCCAAACAACAACTATTTTACAACAACAACACACAATAATAGACAAGAGACCAAAATGGTTGAAACGGTTAGACATAAGGATAGCAATAATACGAAAAGAGATTGGAAGATTTACACAATATAACAATGGCAATAGAAGTTTAGGACTAATGACACACATTGAAAGAATAAAACACAAATATCATAAATATTCCAGTTACGAAGAACCCAACACAACCAATCAACAATTCATGGACAGCTTAAAACAAAAACTCACCGCTATTACAAGTCGACGACGTAGGTACTCAAATTGCACTAAGCGTAAAGATCAGAATACTCAATTCATAAATAGCGAAAGACAATTCTATAGCAACCTAACCATCGATACATCAAACACAAAAAATACATCACATAATAGCCCTAACTCAGAACAATTCCATATTTACTAAATCAAGCTGCTACATGGATACAAATTGATAAACACAAATTACAAAATGTGCAAGAAATGGCATTTGATGAAATACCGTTAGAAATATTTGCTTAAGTCATTCAGAAAGCACATAGCTGGAAGGCCCCAGGCACTGACCACATTCACAACTATTACTACAAGAAAGTTTTCACCCATCAATTTACAAACATATTAATAATTTCACAAACCCCCAAACTATACCAGAATTCATCACACATGGGCTGACGTATATGATTCCCAAGGACACCGATCACATGAACCCAGCTAAATATAGACCGATAACTTGTCTACAAACATTTTACAAACTTACTACCGGGTGCATCTCAGAAATGATGTACAAACACATAACACAGAATAATATTCTAGCGGAGGAGCAAAAAGGATGTCGTAAATATAGTCAGGGATGTAAAGAACAGCTAACAATAGATTCCATAGCCATGAACCACAACATTAAATTGAAAAACGATATTTGCACAATGTACATAGATTACCAGAAAGCTTTTGACTCTGTCCCACATAGTTGGCTGCTTTATATTTTACAACACTATAAAATTAATCCCACCATTATCAACTTTTTAACAATAACCATGGAACATTGGAACACTAAGTTAAAAGTAGGAAAATTAATACAAACGGACCCCATACCCATTAAGCGAGGATTTTTTCAGGGAGACGCCTTAAGCCCTCTTTGGTTTTGCCTTGCACTAAACCCTCTATCCAATCTCAAAATGGTCTAATAATACAAGATAGTTCTACACCAGTATTGAAGCTGACACATTTGCTATTTATGGACGACATTAAATTAATTATATAGTAACGATATATCAGGCCTCCACTCCCTTGCAGATCTCACACAAGAATTTTCAGATGACATTAACATGGAATTCGGTATAAATAAATGTAAAACATTTACACTTCAAAAAGGACGACACATTGAAAGTAACCCATACACATAAGAATCTGGACAGGAAATAGATGCAATGACACCAAACTGTACCTACAAATACTTAGGCTTTGAGCAATCACATCAAATCGAACAGAAACTCACAAAAAATAAAATAATTACTAAATATAAACAAAGACTCAACATGCTAATACGATCACAGCTAACATTCCGTAATTTAGTTAAATCCATTAACTCATTTGCTATTCCTGTACTCACATATTTTTTGGGTATTATTAACTGGACAAAAACTGATCTTATCAAACTACAACGATTAATTAACACTTCTTTAACAATTAACAGGAAGCACCACCCGCGATCGTGTGTGCAAAGATTAACGCTACCAAGGGACGAATGAGGACGCAGCCTTATAGATATAACAAACCTGCATAACCAGCAAATCACCAATTTAAGAAAGTTTTTCCTGCAAAAAGCCGACCAATCACATTTTCACAAGGTTATTTCTCTATTAGATAAACATTACACCCCACTTAATTTACATTCCACTGGCCCGCAGGCTAACGAGCACATAACTAGTAAGACAGACAAAATAGCAGCTTGGGTTCACTGCAAAGAAAGACCCATTTATCGTAGTGCCTCTGTTTCAAGGAGTCGCTCTTCGTATGTCGGAGTCTATTGGGATTCTAGGTGTGGAAATTTCAGCCACATTGCAGTTCGGGAGTCATTTGGAGGACAAAGCCAAAATGGCAAGTAAAAAATTGGGTGTTCTTAACAGAGCGAAGCGGTACTTCACGCCCAGTCAGCATCTGATGCTTTATAAAGCTCAAATACGGCCGCATATGGAGTTCTGCTCTCACCTCTGGGCTGGAGCCCCCAAATATCAACTCAACCCTCTTGACTCCCTGCAAAGGCGTGCTTTCCGTATCATCGGTGATCCCAATATTACGGCCTCAACAGAGACCTTGGAGCAGCGGAGAGACTTTGGCTCTCTATGTGTTCTTTATAGGCTCTTTAACGGAGAGTGCTCGGAGGAACTATTTGCAATGGTGCCTTTGTCACCTTTTTACCATCGCACCACCCGCCACTGCAGTAGAGTTCATGCATATCACCTGGAACCGATCTTGTCTACTACAGTTCGGTTTCAGCGTTCATTCCTTCCGCGTACATGAAAGCTCTGGAATGAGCTCCCAGCTGCGGTGTTTCCTGAGCGCTACGATATGTCTAACTTCAAACGAGGCTTAAAAAGAGTGTTACTCGCCAGGTAAGCAGCGGCTCAGCTGTCCCCTGGCACGGCAGATGTCCATGAGCGATGGTTACCACTTACCATCAGGTGGGCCATTTGCTCGTCTGCCACCGTACGGAATAAAAAAAAACCTAATTACGAAAATCAGAAACCACTTGACATATGGCGTATTTCAGTTCGATCATTCTTCACTGCTTTTCCTATTAAGGCAACTGCTTTTTTTTTTTTTTTTTTTTTTTTGTTCCCCTGAGGAAAATGCATTAAATTGCATACCCCGGCTGTGGCGAGCCGGGGTTATGTGGGGCTCTCCTCCCCAGAAGGGGGAGGCCTACCCACTAAAAACCTCAGGGATGGCCTTCCTCAGGCTGTAGGGAGCCCCTGGGAACACAAAGGCCACTTCCGGGAACCCCCAGCCTCCGCTCCCCTCTCTAGAGGGGAGCCCTCCTCGGGGAAGCTACCACCTCCCCCGGTCCCCTCCACCGACGACGCCCCCCGGCCACGGAAGGGGCGTGGTCCATCCCGGGTCGCCGTAGCGGTCGCGACTTCCTCGCGCCCGCCGGCGACCCGCGGCGGCGCCGCAGCTGTGCTACCGAGCCCGGCGCCGCCTCCTTCGAGCGGGATCGGCCATCTCCCGACCCCGCTCGGCTGCCTCCTTCTGGAGCATTACTGCTTCACAGAAGGAGGCCACAGCCCTCCAACCTCCCTCGTCCGCCAGCATTGCCGCAATCAATGCCGGCGGAGACAGATCTCGCCCGATCTCTGCGACCAAGACTCGGCGCTCGGAGGCCCACGCGGGGCACTCCGCCAGCGTGTGCTGGGCCGAGTCGAGGTCGGATGCGCAGTGGTGACAATGTGTCGATCCCTCCCGTCCTATTCGACACAGATACTCACCGAAGCAGCCGTGCCCGGTGAGTATCTGAGTCAATCGGTAGGTGACCTCCTCCTTCCCGTTGAGCCAAGCTTCGAGGTGCGGGAGTACGGCACCGACGGCCCGCTGGCGCGCGCAGATCCGTAATTCGAGCTGCGCACGCCAGGCCGCCACAATCCGTCGGTGCCACTCCCGCTTAGGCACTTCGTGCGCGGGTTCCAGGGCGCTCCCCCCATCGCCCCCCCGGTCGACACGCCGCGACGCATACGTCGCCGCGTACATGTCGGCCAGGATGTCGAATGGGGGGGAGCGTCCCAGAACTGTCGCCGCCTCGTACGAGATTGTACGGTAGCCTCGTACGATCCGTATGGCCATTATCCGCTGCAGGCTCCGTAGCAGAGCTCTGCAGCGGGGGGACCTCGCGCAGTCTTGCGACCACACGGGAGCCCCATACATGGCCACGGATCGCACGACGCCCTCGTACAGGCGGCGGACTCCATCCCTCGGTCCCCCGAGATTGGGCAGCAGGCGATGCAATGCGCCCGCCACCCTTTTGGCTCGGGGGACCAACCGCACGAAATGCTCCTCGAAGCTCCAGCGGCGGTCCAGGGTGAGGCCCAGGTACTTTATGTACGGCCCCACCGGGACCACCGCGTCACCCACCCGGATCCGGCAACTGGGTGGTTCCCGGCGCCTCGGAAGGCCGTGGAACCATAGCGCCTCGGTTTTGTGAGGCGCTATTTGTAAACCCAGCTGGCGGATCGCCCGCACGACACATGCCACCCCAAGCTCGGCAAGCCTGAGCACCGGCTCGAAGTCGGCCCCAGTCGTCACGACGAGAGTGTCGTCAGCGTAGCAGACGACACTCACGCCGCGAGGAAGGCTGGTGCGAAGGACCGCGTCGTATGCGAGGTTCCATAGCAGGGGTCCCAACACCGACCCCTGCGGAACGCCGCATTCGACCCTCCTCGACGTTTCCATCCCGTCCCGTCCCATCACGCCGATCGTCCTGTCGCGCAGATAGTCCCCGACCACGGCCCGCAGGTAGGGAGGCAGCTCGTGGTATACGAGCGCCTCCCTAATGGCCTGCCAGGGGAGGGTACCGAAGGCGTTGACGATGTCTAACGACACCGCCAATGCCACCCCCCCCGATCGGACTGCGGACTCCGACAGGGAACGAACACGCTGGACAGCGTCCAGCGTTGATCGTCCCCGCCGGAATCCAAATTGGCAGTCCGATAGGTCGGGACCCGCGCGCGACAGGTGCTTGCTGATACGAGCGGAGATAACCCTCTCGAAGAGCTTCCCCGCCTCGTTCAGCAAGCAGATCGGACGAAACGAAGATGGAACGTCGCCGGTCCTTCCCTCCTTCCTGAGGAGCACCAACCTGGCCGACTTCCAGTCGACGGGAAACACGCCCTCGCGGAGACAGCTCGTGAAGAGCTGCCTCACCGTGCTCCCGAACGCCCTGAGCGCCAGCGCTAGCACCTTTCCGGGACCCCGTCCGGTCCCGGGGCAGTGTTGCGCGCAGAGAGCCGCGAAACGGCCCCGGCGAGCTCGCTCTCCGTCACCCGGAGGTCGTCCGACCAAGGGCCGGGCGACGGGGCGGCGGGGGACTGTCCTGGACCCTCGGGAAGAGCGTATCCACCGCTCTTCCCACGACGAGAGGGTCCAGGGTCTCCGTCAGTGGAGGGACCCATGGTCGGAGCTTGCCCAGTACCATCCGGTACGGGCGCCCCCATGGGTCCCTCTCCAGTCCCCCCAGCAGCTCGCGCCAGGACCGCGCCTTGGCGTCGGCGATGGCGACGCCGAGCGCCTTGACCGCGGCTCCGTACGCGCTTCTGGCGCTCAGGACTTCGTCGACTGAGGCTTGCCGTCTTCGACGGGCTCTGAGGTACTGGCGGCGCGCGGCTACTACAACAACCCGTAGCCGCGCGATCTCCTCGTTCCACCAGTACGCAGAGCGCCGCCGGGGCGGCCTGACTCGGGGCATGGAGACGTCGCAGATCGACGTCATCGTGCCCCGGAGCCAGGCGGCCCGCGCATGCACATCGAGGTCGGGCGAAATCCGTGCCTCCTCCGCCCAGTCCGCGACGTGGGCAGCGGCTAGGGCCGCATCCCGGTCCAGCCGCTTGATGGACCAACGTCGCGGACGGCTGTCCTCCTGGAGTGTGCGGGAAGGGCGGCGGTGGGCCACCGACACGTCGAACACGATGTGCCGGTGGTCGGAGAGTGTAACCACCTCCGCCGCTACCCTCCAACCCGACACCATGCGGTGCGCAGAGGGAGTCGCCCACGACAGGTCGACGATCGACTCCCCCTGCCACCGCACGCAGGTGCTGACTGACCCCCGGTTTAAAAGCCGGAGGTCCAATCCGGCCGCCCACTCCAGGAGTGTCTCCCCTCTTACGTCGTCCCGGGTGTCGCCCCACTCTCGCGAGTGGGCGTTGAAATCACCAAGGACGAAGACTGGACGGGGAGCGCAACAGCGAACGCAGTTCGCTACCCCGTCCAGAAATGCCTCGAATGCGGCGAGGCCGCAGTTCGGGGAGATGTAACAGCCTATCGTGGCCGTGGACCCCCATTCCACGGCCACGTAACCCGGCCCCGTAGCGAGCAGGGTGCAGTGCGGTCGGTCGGTCGCCCAATAAATGGCGACCAAGCCCTGGTCGTCCCCAAACCACCTTGGGTGGTTCGGGACAGAGTAGGGCTCTGCGACGACCGCCAGGGCAACCTCACCCTCCGCGAGCGTTTGGATCATAAGATCCTGCGCCGCGCGGCAGTGATTGAGGTTACCCTGGAGCACCCTGCACCCTGTGCTTTGGACGTCCATGTTAAGATTGGACGTCCATCGCTACGCTCGCCCCCGGGGCCGGGGCGGGAGGTTGGGCGACCCCCCCCTTTCTTTTGGGTGGGCAGCATCTCCTGCTGCCCACCCGGTGGCCTGCCGGTCTGCCCAGGTCCTTGCAGACCGGGCAGGAGAAGGCAACTGCTACTGTTCCTTAATGAAAAACCAACAAATGAGACTCAAACGGCAATTTTCAATGCAAATATTCCACTATTGTAAATTAAGTAAATAAACGATATTGCAATAATAATACAGTATAATAATGAACTCAGCATTACATATATATTATTGTTGTTTCAATAAACCTATTAAATAGTTTTTATGTGAATGAGTAACAAACATCTACTTGCAATCTTTGAACATGAAACAAACTACGTAACAAAATATTAGGATAAAATTATACAATTTTAATTACTTGTCATCAAACATCTAATTAATAAATACAAGTACATCAATGAAACAAAATGTGTCTCTATAAAGCATTGTTTTGTAATTTTCATACTATACACGTAATGTATAAGTGGGAACCATGACCAGTAGCATCATGTCTAGAGATACGCGAGCATTACACGACTAGTAATCGTACGTGTGAAATCATCATCATCTTTATCTTTACATAGTATTAAACAAAGTCGCTTCCCGGTGTCTATATGTATGTATGTATATAGCTATGTATGCTTAAATCTTAAAACTACGCAACGGATTTTAATGCGGTTGTCTTTAATAAATAGGTATATTCAAGAGGAAGGTTTATATGTATAAGACATGCACAATGTAGTAGTGGTACACTGTCTATTTTTGAGATTTCTAATGTGATGTCGTAAATCAACTCACTTTTTTGTGCTTATATTGCAAACGCTGGACAAACCCTACGAGATTGGTCAAAATGATGTACTAGAGTATTGTACAACTTACAAAAGTCCACAAAAAAGTCCGCGATTGTATATGTCTATCTGTTAGGTATCTCTAAAGTAGTCCACTGGCTTAACGTTAATAACTTGCTTCTAAATGAAAGTAAAACTATAAATGTATCTTGTATTGCCAAATGTAAAACAGGTAAACACCGAAGTAGTTATAAAGGATAGGAATGTGGACCTCGTGGACACCACAGTATTTTTAGGAATTACTCTTGATTCCAAACTTCAGTGGGGCCCACATATTAATAAATTATCAAAACGGCTCAGCACTGCAGCATTTGCAGTTTTGAGAATACGCCAATTAACTGACGTAGAAACAGCCAGATTGGTGTACTTTAGTTACTTTCATAGTGTTATGTCGTATGGTATTTTGCTGTAGGGAAATGCTGTCGATATTCAAACTATATTTGTGCTGCAGAAGAGGGTCATTCGGGCTATTTATAATCTAAAAATGCAAGACCCTTTAAGAGATAAATTTAATGACACTGGTATAATGACAGTTGTGTCTCAATATATTCATGAAAATCTAATATATACCTATAAAAACATTCATTTATTTAGTAAAAATAGTGATGTCCATAGCTTCAATACCAGAAATAAGAATAAATTACATTTGCCTCACACTAGGCTCCATAAAATTAATAATTCATTCAGAGGTAACTGTGTGCGTTAAAAAGTAAATGTTCCAAGCAATTAAGCCTAAATAAATTTAAAATCATTGTTAAAAGTGTACTTATTAGCTTATACGGTTACTGATTATATAAAAGACATGAATGCTTGGACTTAATGTTTCTTAGTTCCACCAGGCATTTCCATGAACTTTTGTAATTATACTTGTACTATAAGTTGACCTTTGTATGACTTGGTAACGATATATATTTTTGTAAATATCGTTGCTTCTGTAAATGTTATGGAGTTTCTTGCACCCGTTCTTCTCTATAACTAAAAGAAGTCCGAATGGGTAGTAGGGAAATATCATTGCCTATTTGAAATAAATATTTTGACTATGACTTTGACTTTAGGAATAACCCACCATAACCATTTTTTATCCTTTACTAAACAATTGTTATTTACGAAGTGATTTTAAACAATACAGCATTAATCCTTATCCAATTAAGTAACTTAAATAAATTGTACATTTATTATAGATCAATGTGCTTTTTACAGCATGTAATTTAAGTGAATATTTCCGAAGATATTACAAATTTAAAATGCAGGGACGTAGATAAGCATTGCACCCGTGCGAAGCCGGGGCGGGTCGCTAGTGTTATATGTAATGATGTACTTTTACTTACTTGACTTACTTTTACTTGTACCCTAAATGTTATATGTAATAATGTTATATGTAATAATGTACGGCAGTAACCATACGTGTGAAATATTATATTCTAAAACTAGCGACCCGCCCCGGCTTCACACGGGTGCAATGCTTATGTAAATATACCAACATTTTTATTTTATTTACGACATCACATTAGGAACCACTAAATTTATCAGTCTTTCTCTACTATATTACATAAATACATACATAAAAACTTTCCTTAAGAATCACTCTATCTATTAAAAACCACATCAAAATCCGTTGCAGTTTTAAAGATATAAGCATGCATAGGGACAGACAGACGGCAGATAGCGACTTTGTTTTATAATATTTTATTTTTTTTATTTATTTTTTAACACTTTATGTACAATGTGTACAAAGGCGAACTTAATGCCTATGGCATTTTCTAACAGTCAACCTTTAGGTGGTGCAGAAAGAGAAGTGGTAGATGTACCCATGACTTAAATGAAAAACATATATGTATATATATATAATAATAATAAAAGTAATTATTTTAAATCCTAATACATAGATATAATTAATAATTATAATATGTATAATAATGTATATCTTCGATATTGTGATATTGATTAAAGTACAAATTGAAATAACTGTAATCGTCACCTTAATATCTTCAAACAAAGACAGCCCTCAAAATCACAGAGTCACTACAAATTACATTATTAAAGCCTAAAATCGTATGAAAACTTGGCCAAAACAAGGCATTAGCATATAACCCAGCAATTCACTCCACAACTTACTACAGTCCGTATGAACTTACGTTTGACAATAAATCGATCATGCCAAACTCGATATTCGACGAAGAGTCTGAAGTTACGAGTGCATATCCGAAACGTGTCCGCGTGCTGCTAAGTCATCTCGATCACTCTAAAGTACGGATTGCAGCAGAGAAAATTCACATCGAAGAATTATCGACTCTCATGTATGACAATGTGTGTTCATTACCATGCTAAGATTCATTACTATGCAAACTCTTACCCCCTATCTGGACAGGGGCAAGAATTATAAAATAGTGAAAAAAACCATTCTGAAGTAATCTGCGTACACTAACGAAGTAACTCAAAAATACAGTTATAGTCAATATGTCTGCAAGTTACGATAGCTTTGCTCCTCGGTAGGCACTAATATCAACTGCTTAGGCTGATAAATATCATAAAAATGTATGTCTAGTAAATAAAAGTAAAATGACGTTGAACAGGAAAATAATTGCAAAAATACGAAATCAAACAATGTAAGACGCTTTCAACACGATAACAATAACATGCTGATGTTTATTTAATAAAATAATTTTGCATGAATAATTTAATATAATTTCTATAAATGGTCACTGAAATACAGTCACTGAAACAGAGTTGAGCACTATAAACAAATAGTATTATCAATTTTGATAACATACTTTTCTTATGGTGTGTGCCCACTGCTCGCCAGAATTATATCGAATTTCCCCTTAGTAAAGTGATAATTATCGGTTATCAAAGTTTTTCCCTGGTTATCCCTAAATTTCATCAAAACCTGATTTTTACTCCCGGAAATTTGTCCGAATATCTAAGCTTTAACTTGTTACAATAACAGTGTATGTATTTGACATTTGCAAAAGATTGTTTATATCGCTCATAATCAAGGTTCGGAGTTAGGTAGACTTATTAATGTACTTGCATCGAAATGTTGATATTGATATGGAACCGAGATTTCTAAAGGACAATCCTGTGTGCCAACAATATTGCAAATAAATAATAATAGAAACCTTAGAGATAGACTAATAAAACAAAGATAATTAACATACAATTTTTATTAGTTTACATTATTTCACAATACAAACTATTGATAGTCTTAAGTAAATTCTCATACGCATATTTCTCCTTTTTTATAAATACGAGCGAATACTTCTGCTTCTAACCTAGACTCGTGAGGTTATTCAAACAGCCCATCAGAATTATTTTGCTTGTCCCATGCATTACCAGTAAGATTTGAAGTGTTCGCTTCCGACATTACTGTATAACTTTCTGGCTGCAATGAATTTCTCCGAACGACTAAAATCTAAATCTAAATATAGTCCATTCTGTTAAGCAGGGAGTGCTCCGCATTTCCGCTATTGTATTATTTTGTTCTCACAAGCTATGTTGTGCGAACTACAAATGTGGCAGCATCGCGCGTATAGGACTTTTGCAACTTCGGACATCCGATGTCATTGATGTAAGTTTGGCAACGTCGCGCGTGCAGTAGTTTGAATTGTGTAAAAGTAAATAACGTTCATTTAAAAAATTATGAGATTGTTTTAAGCACTTTAAAATTAATCTCGGGATTTGAGGCATATCCATTTTGTTCTTTCGCTGTATGAAATCAGTGTAAGTACATGAATAATTTTACCTATACAAGTTTACCTAAATATTCCTGTTTTATACATATCCTCCTCTTCCTATCGTCAACAAATTTGGTCCTTCTCCGTATTTTACAAGAACCAGTGTAATTTTCAATTCATTATCTGTAAATTTTAGTTTGTTTATATTTTTGTGTCGTATTGATGCCCATCACGAGAAGCCACGCTAAAAAGATTTCGATGGATGAAAAACGTGCACTTTCCGACTCGGGAGCACACCGCGCCATGGCAACAACAGAGGAGGATCACGATAATTTCAGCGAACGTAGTAATGGCACGACATCAACGAAATCGATTGCAACAATACAAGCACGCAAAGTGGCCGCGGAAGCGCAGTTACGGCGTAGACAGCTAGAACGAGAGCGTCAGCAGTTGGAAAAGGAGCGTCAACTAGCCGCTTTGGAGCAGCTAACTGAACAAATGGAACTTCGTGCAAAGCTCGCTGCGATCGAAGCCGAGTCGGGTGGATCGCGAGTTGCCCAAAGAAGTCACCTTTCTTCTCGGCGGTTGAAAAACTGGGTAAACGATGTGACTGACCGGAACAGGGTACCTGTTCATAATTTTAGAGATAACGCAGCAACGGAGCTTACTCATGCTAATGATGAGCTTCCCGTTCAGTCTCGACCAACTGATACACAGAGCGTTGCAAACATTTCTGAGCCAGATATGAACTTGCCTGCAACTATGTCTAATCACCCACGTCACGAAATGACACATTTGTGAGACAGTATTGTTTGCAGATGATACTTCTTTACTATTCAAAGTTGATAGACAAAAGGAATGTTATGACGATGTAAATAGTGCTCTCTCGAGAGTTCTGTATTGGTTCACAACTAATAATTTGTCTTTAAATTCTAAGAAAACAAAATGTATCAAATTCTCTTTGCCCAATGTAAGGCAGGTTGATACTCGTTTAAATATGAATGGTGATGTCATTGACTTGGTAAATAATACTAAATTCTTAGGCATTACGTTAGATTTACAACTACAGTGGGATCCACATATTGAAACTTTGGCAATCAAACTTAGTTCAGCGGCGTACGCAGTAAAAAAGATTAGACTTTTAACTAATGTTGAAACGGCAAGAATTGTTTATTTCAGCTATTTTCATAGTGTTATGTCCCATGGACTGCTGCTATAGGGATCAGCGGCTAACATTGAGAGTATTTTCCTTTTACAAAAAAGAGCGATTCGTGCTATTTACTGTTTACGGGCTAGAGAATCCCTAAAAGAATTGTTCAAAGAAATTAATATTTTAACTTTAGCTAGTCAATATATATATATATGATAATTTAGTTTTTGTATATAGAAACTATAATAAATTCAATAAAAACAGTGATCTACATAATTCCAATGTTCTGACTCCATAAAACTAGCTGTTCGTTCTTGGGGAAATGTATGTAATGTATGTTTAACAAACTTCCGCAAAGTGTCATTGAATTGCCTTTATATAAATTTAAAATCCATATCAAAAAGACACTCATGAGTAAAGGTTATTATAAAGTAAGTGACTATCTAAATGATCACACTATTTGGGAATAGGGACACTATTCATACAGCTATGTTTGGTAACAACATTATTTATAATATTGTATTATTTTTATATGTGTATGTAAACATACATACGACTGTAATCGTATTAGGTATGATTGTATCTTATACTATATTGTATTTTTATATTATATTATTATAATTATTAACATTGAAAACAGGAAATAAAAAATAGACCTTTTAGAGTTTCTTGCCTGTTCTTCTCGAGAAGGCTCTCCCAATTTCCGAACAGGTGTCGAGTCAATTTTTTTTCCTTATTCGTACGTACGGACAAGGTTTTTGTTTTTTTTAAGCTTTTTTTTTTGTTTTGTTTGTTGGCGTCAATAAGTGCCTGTAAAGGTCTATGTTGAATAAAGATTATTTTGATTTAAAATCGTCATCATCCCATGTAAATCTCGTTGCTCAAGAGGCTCCGCCACATACATTCAATGTCGATATTTCTCGTCAAACATTAGCATATAATTATAATGCCAATTTATCTTTTGTCGATTTGTCAGGAATGATCCAAGCTGTGGCTGATACAGCGGCTACAACTAAGGCTCTTGTGGTCAACCAAACTCCATACAAGAAATCCGCAATAGAATTACCACATTTTACAGGCGATCCGTTGCAATGGCTTTATTTTAAAAAAGCTTATGACACAACTAATGGTTTTTATCCTCCTTTAGAAAATGTCACCCTTCTCCATCATGCTTTGCGTGGCCCGGCGCGCGAAGTTGTATCGACGCTGCTACTCTTGGCTGACGCCCCTGAAGGTATAATGCAGCAACTGGAGTATCATTTTGCTCGACCCGAGGTAATAATTTGTCACGAAGTAGCTACTCTTAAAAAACTACCAAACCTCACGTCGGAGTTAGTTCTCATTTACACCGAACATATTATTAAAATTAGTACCTGTTACTGTCAGTGGTCCAGCAGGGCATTACGACACTTATGCCTTACTGGATGACGGCAATACAGCCACATTAATTGACACCAAAGTTGCCAATATAATCGGTGTTGCAGGTCGGACAGATTGCATCAAAATAAACGCTGTAGGTGGCATGAGTACACATGTCAATATTTCCTATGTAAATTTCAATATAAAAGGCAAGCATGTAAAGGAAGTGTATAGAATTAGGAACGCAAGAACGATTGATTCATTATCTCTCCATAGGCAGACTATTACTGCATCAGACATTAGTAAATATTCTCATTTAGCCGATATAGCCGATATGCTCACTTACAACAATGCTGTACCCACCGTTCTTATAGGCGCCAAAGATTGGAAGAGTGATCCATAACATACGAGGCCCGTAAAGGTTGCCGAACGCACCCTGTAGGCTGCCTTACGGTCCTTGGATGGATAGTTTATGGTCCCGTAGACAAACGAGCTAAACCAGTTGCCTTTATCAGCCATCTTAGTTTTGCAGACTCTGACCAAAATGATAGTGACGCTTCTTTAGAACTACTAATAAAGAAACACTATAAATTGGACTCGATTGGTATTTCTAAGCGTACGTCTCTTATTACGGATGATCAACGTGCTGTAAACATTTTAAAATCTACTACTGAACGTTTACCGTCTGGACGCTTTACTGTAGGGTTACCTTGGCGCGACGGGATCGACGCACGCACACCAGATAGTTACTTTCAAGCCGAGTCTCGTTTCAAAAGCCTAGAAAAACTTATGGCAAAAGATAGCAATTTCGCACAAGCATATCGTAACTATATGACAGATATGATGAGCAAAGGCTATGCTGAAGAATGCCCCATCAACACGTATCACGCGCGGTACGTTTCTGATGGTCGTACACCCACTGAAACGCCACGCTGGTATCTACCGCATTTTGGAGTGTACCACCCTCAGAAAAAAAAGCTGCGCGGTGCATGACGCGGCTGCCAAAACATATGGTGTCAGCCTTAACTCATTGTTACTGTCAGGACCTGATCTCTTACAGTCACTTATTGCAATTTTATACAGATTCAGAGAAGGTCGTTTTGCTATAACCGCAGACATAAAGGAAATGTTTCCGCAAATAAAGGTGAATGAGCGAGATCGGGATGCTCTTCGTTTTTTGTGGAAGTCAGATCCTGCAGAACCTATTAAGGAATACAGAATGACTTCTGTAATTTTTGGAGCGTGCTGCAGTCCTTTTATAGCTCTTTACGTCAAAAACAAAATCGCAGAGGAGCTGGCTCATTTACATCCCATGGCTGCTGATGTAATATTATTACATGATCATTACATGGATGATCACATTAGCAGCCACGACGATGTGGACGAGACAGCACACCTTGCTGCTGATATTGTCAAGGTACACAATGCCGCGTGTTTCGAAATGTGTGGCTGGTTGGCAAACGACGAACGGATTCTTTCACTGATTCCCTCCGAGTTACGGGCCAATTTTAATTACAAAGAACCGTTAACTGGTACTGTGCGAGCTTTAGGAGTAATATGGGATCCACATGAAGATGCAATAGGTTTTCGGTCAGGCTTAAATAATAAACTTCTCAGTCCAACTGATATACAGTCACTTACAAAACGCGAAGTGTTATCACAGCTAATGACCCCTTAGGATTGCTATTTCCTATCACTATAAAAGGGCGCATTATGTTCCAAAAGTTATGGTGTGCAGATGTTGGTTGGGACGACAAACTATCAGAATCTGAAGTTGTAGCTTGGAGAGATTGGTTTATAGAACTAGCTCTCATATCAAATATACACATACCGCGTTGCTACTTCAGCGGGCATATAGTTAAACGAGAAATACACATGTTTGCTGACGCGAGCGAGCTTGCATACGCGTGTGTTGCGTTCTGGCGTTTCATCCTGTCAGATGGCAGTTATAAACTCGCTCTAGTCGGCAGAAAATCGCGAGTTACTCCACTAAAACCCGTGTCTATTCCACGCGTAGAGCTCCAGGCAGCTGTACTTGCATCTCGCTTAGCCATTTTTATTACAGAAAGCCATCGAAATAAGCCATCACGAGTGCTTTTTTGGAGTGACTAGCGAACAGTCTTAAGTTGGATTCGAGCTGACCCACGAACCTTTCGTCCGTTTGTGGCCCATCGCGTCGGTGAAATCAGTGAGAATACTAACGTTACAGATTGGCGATGGGTCCCCTCAGAATTAAACATAGCAGACGATGCGACAAGGATTCACACATTGGAATCCTCGTCGAGATGCTTTGAGGGTCCCTCTTTTTTACGCGACGATGAAACAACGTGGCCTGTTGAACCGTCCACGAAAGTCGCACCACTTCTCACAGAATTGAAAACAAGAGGTCTGTGTGAAATGGTGGGATTTACAAATGTAAATGAACTGCCAACAACCGTTATTGCAAATCCAGATCAGTTTAGTGACTAGACGCGTTTTATTAGAGCAACAGCCCGAGCTCATCAAGCCGCGGTATGTTTTAAACGGCTTTTGGCCACTCATCATCAAAATTCTAGTTTACCGGATATACATTTTTCTAGTTCATCAAACTCCTCATCTGTTTATACTCCATCTTCATTACGTAGTACAAATGGGGCGTCGTCGCAACGATTCTTATCGCTCTCCCAATCACCTGCTCTTACGATAGATGACATGATGGCAGCTGAACAACATATCTTAAGACGATGCCAAGTAGAAAGAAAGCTACGAAGAGGAAATAAAATGCATTTTGTCTGCACAGAATCTTCCTAAAAATAGTTCACTTTTGAAATTGTCTCCAGCCCTTGACGAAAATAACATATTAAGGCTTGCTGGTCGTGTAAAAAGGGCGGATAATATTAGCGGTGACACTCGAATCCCAATTTTACTGGATGGACGTCATCTTGTAGTTCGATTGCTGATCTACCACTACTATAAAAGAATGGCCCATGCCAATAATGAGGCCGTTATAAATGAAATGCGCCAAAAGTATTGGATCACCCGACTTCGACCAACCGTAAGAGCTGTTGCAAAATCGTGCCAATTTTGTAAAATAAGAAAAAACATCCCAGTGATACCACCTACTGCTGATCTACCTGCTAAACGTCTAGATCATCACTGCCGACCCTTTACACATGTGGGTTTAGATTATTTCGGTCCTGTGGAAGTTTCAGTAGGCCGTCGTAGAGAAAAGCGCTACGTAGCTTTATACACGTGTTTGACTATACGAGCGTTGCATCTGGAAGTTGTACATAGTTTGACCACCGACTCCGCAATTATGAGCCTAAGACGTTTTATGGCACGGAGAGGAACGCCCGCAACTACGAGTATAATGTCCGATAATGGAACAGCTTTTGTAGGTGCAAGTAAGGAATTGGCAAAGTTTTTCGGCGCCAATATTGAAGAGTTCGCAGCGACGCGTGGTATCCGTTGGATGTTTATACCGCCAGCAGCGCCATCCTTTGGAGGTTGTTGCGAGCGACTTGTACGTTCAACAAAAACAGCATTACGAGTCACACTGCATGAGAGAGCACCCAAAGATGAGACTCTGATTACGTTGCTTTATGAGGCTGAAGCAATCGTTAATTCCAGGCCATTGTCACACGTCAGCGTAGATGACGCAGACCAGGAAGCGCTTACGCCATTCCACTTTTTAATCGGGCAATCATCGTCGATAGCTGTACCATATCCTGTTTTGACAGATTCTGCTCTTGTAGGAAGATCAGAATGGCGTAAAGCATCAAGGTTAGCCGATTACTTTTGGAATCGCTGGGTTCGAGAAGTTCTCCCGTTGCTGCACTCCAGGCAACCTGTTCCTAATACACAGAATAACATCAGCATTGGTAACGTTATAATCGCTGATGAAGGTCTACCACGAGGGGTATGGTCAAAAGGGCGCATAACGAATACTTACCCCGGACGCGATGGTATTATTAGAGTTGTAGACGTTGCGACTAAGGGGGGAGTATTAAGGCGACCGGTCAGAAAGATCATTAAGATTTCAACTTAAAGTTATCATTATTTTTAATTTTTAATTACTTTTGTACAGATTTGTCAAAGTAACAATATTACAATTTGCCTAGTTAAATATCTTGCTTAGAGTACGTTTGTATATACATGGTATGTTAATTTGTTTCAAATATCGTTTTGTCACACTTAACGCTATTTTTTGGTATTTATCATACTGGGGGGATAATGTGGCAAACCGAACTATTTTAGTTTTGACAGTTATTTCAAACTTTTATTGATTTTGTCTTTTTCGCTTGTCTGTCAACTTATATAAAAATTGTTGTGCTGTCGTGCCAATATACAAGTTCACCTAAATATTCCTGTTTTATCCTTATCCTCCTCTTCCTATCGTCAACACTTACTATACATTTTTTTACGATAAAATACAGATTTTGTTCTGTATGTAGTAGCAATCATATAACAAATAAATATAGGACAAACAAACAAATTAAGCAACATTGTATCGGAGATATGTCAAGTCGGTACAACCCAAGTTAGTAGATTTCACATACCTAATTACTTCCAGGGTTTTTTCTTAGGTACACATATATAGTTTGCTATATATTTTTTTTTTCCATGATGTCAGTTGAATAAATGAACATAATTACGAAAATCAGAAACCACTTGACATATGGCGTATTTCAGTTCGATCATTCTTCACTGCTTTTCCTATTAAAGCAACTGCTACTGTTCCTTAATGAAAAACCAACAACTGAGACTCAAACGGCAATTTTCAATTCAAATATTCCACTATTGTAAATTAAGTAAATAAACGATATTGCAATAATAATACAGTATAATAATGTACACAGCATTACATATATATTATTGTTAAGTTTCATTAAACCCATTAAATAGTTTTATGTGAATGAGTAACAAACATCTACTTGCAATCTTTGAACATGAAACAAACTACGTAACAAAATATTAGAATAAAATTATACAATTTTAATTACTTGTCATCAAACATCTAATTAATAAATACAAGTACATCAATAAAACAAAATGTGTCTCTCTAAAGCATTGTTTTGTAATTTTCATACTATACACGTAATGTATAAGTGGGAACCATGACCAGTAGCATCATGTCGAGAGATACGCGAGCATTACACGACTAGTAATCGTACGTGTGAAATCATCATTAACTTTATCTTTACATAGTATAAAACAAAGTCGCTTCCCGGTGTCTATATGTAGCTATGTATGCTTAAATCTTAAAACTCCGCAACGGATTTTAATGCGGGTTTCTTTAATAAATAGGTATATTCAAGAGGAAGGTTTATATGTATGTATAAAACATAGTTTCTTCATTGGTAATTTGTATAAAGTTTTAAAGACGTTTAGTTCTTTTGTTTCGCTCTGTGAAATTAGACATATAATCACGTATTTACAACGGCACAGACAAAAGAATGAAGTATAGGTAAACATTAACAATCTGAAACTTTAAGACTTGTATTATAAAATCAAACTTATACTCGCACCGCCCCGTTCTGGAGGGCGGGAGCGTTAGTTCAAGCCGATAGGGTCCCAGGCCTTCCGCCCGACCAAAGGCTGTAGGTAGTGTTTAGTTGGTAGGCTGGCCTTCTGCTAGAGTCCAACATAACTACCCGCCGTAGACCGGTTGCGGGTGGTATCCGGTGCGAGGTCGTCCAAGCACCAGGGGGTTGTCATAGCGACCACTGTGGTGGCGCGCCCCCTATGAGGATTCACTACCATCCCCCGTGGGAAAAAAAAACTTATACTCAAATCTCAGTTTGAATACAGTTAGAAAGATTTGATTGTGAAAGCTTTCTAATTTGCTCTAATTCTTATACGTTGTTACTTTCAGAATAATACGGAATTCCGTACTATTCAGTATCTGTCTATATTGATGGCCACCATTTCATTGATGTACGACCCATTAGACCACCATAAAAGGTAAACTTATGTTATAAAGATATGCCTTATAAATATACATTAGGATTAAAAGCTCCACTCACCATTAAACAAAATGGCAAAATGAATTTCACGCATATCTTTAAAATTTGAAAGATTTGAATAATACTTATATTTCGTATATTCCGATCTCAGCACACGAAATATAAAGAATTCAATATCTTTTTTTTTTTTTTTTTTATACTACAACGGTAGCAAAAAGGCTTACGGCCTGCCTGATGGTAAGAAGTCCCTGTCGCCTATGGACGCTTGCAACACTAGGGGCATCACAAACGCTTTGCCGACCTTTTTAAAAACCTATTTACTCCCTTTTTGAAGAACCCCATACTGTAATCCCCCGGGAAAGCCTGATCAGATGATCAGTAAAAAAAATATGCATTCAATAAACATCGTTATACAAAATAGAAGAGTGAAGTTAAAAAGCATAGCATACTATATTTTAATGTTAGTCCAAATAAGATGCCAAACTACCAATAAGATCAAAGATGGGCAGGATTACGTATATATTTCCTGGGAAGGATGACATCTTCAGAGTAACTGAAATCCGAACATCATCTGATGCAATTGATGGAGAATAGTCTAAGATCTATCGATTTCGAGAAATGTGTATTAAAAACTTGTTGGAAGAAAGGTTTCCCAAGGTATGTTTGACCGCTTGCGACATCTCACACAGGACGAAAGAAGGTATTATTAACCAACTTCAAATCAAGTAAAAACGTCAACTTCAAAATCGTATAATATTTAAAAGTTAATTTCCGAATAGTGCACCTTGATTCGATAAGAATTTCTTTAGCGTATAACAAGTTCTATAATATCTGTAATAAGCTTAATTTTATTCACTAAGGTATATGTAGTCACATTTTTAAACGTCAAAAACCTAGCTATTGTTTGAAAACAAGGCCTTATCCTGGAAAGAACCACCGAGACCGAAACCAGAAACTGCTTGTGCAGTGAGCGAAACGAAGAAATAGGGCATATATTTATATTAGGATTCAAGAGATTTTGAGTCTGATTAAAAGCCTAAATATTTCGCTACAAAAGCTGATCAAGTACTAATCTGCAATAAATAAGGGTGTACCTGAAATGATAGCGTAATATAAAACCTAGAAGAGTATATCTAAGGACATTGTCATTGAAAGAATGAAAATCAGCAAGACATTTTGACGTTTTGACTATATCTCGTATATATGTCTGCTATATGCTATATACAACTATATAGACGCCTTAGAAAATATGACAGTATAATGTATACTTAAGTTGAAATAGTGACGTAGCACTAAAAATCAGAAGTTACAAAACATTCCATAATACACACACACCCACATACACACACACCCACACACACACACAACACATAATAAACTTAAAATTTATTAGTTTATATAAGTTTTCTTGTTAAGAGGTTGTTCGAGGTGGGTGTTAATGATTGCGACACAGTCTTTGACTAAAGCAGTTATTACCGTTTTATATCAGTTTGTGAACTTTATAATTATTATTAATAAATTATTATTATTATTATTATTAAAAAAAACGATAATCACTTTGGTATATAGCAGGTTCGATCCTGGGGCACTCTGAATCTCGCGATTCGAAGATTAGCGTCAAGATGGAAGCACCACTAGCGCTTCTAAAATGATATCATGATTTTTGATCCTTCACTTGAATGTGGTGGTACAAATGATTGCATTATATTATTTATGTTGTATTGAAATATGTATAATAAAATTTTAATGACAATTGATAATAGGCGATAAAAAATAGATCTGCAGAGTTTCTTCCCTTTTCTTATAAGAAGCAAATTTTGAATAAAAAAAAAAAAAAATAAGGAGAAAGGAACTCGTAAAAAGGGTAAAACATGGAAAAAATGGGAAAACTGTTTTTCATATCGAAATAGGCATAGAGCGCTTACATTGATTCTCAACTCTACCTGTAGGCAATTTATCTCTCGTTGGTAGTGTGCCTCGTATTACTCCTTTTTTAGAAATATAGCTCGCGAAGTAAAGCACAAATATGGTTAGTGTTGGCGCGCAAGCACCTTCATTTATTTTCGGCGAATGTCGGACGAGGCAGCGGGCGCGCGGTGACGCGCAAGCCACATCGGGACCGACCGCCCGCGCTCAGTATACGCACTTCAAAGGCACCGGTCGCATCGCGCTATCATTATTCTTATTTCACTTTCATATTATACATTTAAAAAAAATTACATTAAACTTCACGTAGTCGGGACCCCAACAGTACATGTCTTATTGCATGCAGCACAGACAGCCAATTACTTTGGATGATAATTTTTGGCCAATGATTTTTGGATAATAACCCTATGGGATTCTTGAACAAAAAAAGTTACTTCATTTAATCATGTAATGCAACAATAACATTTATTAACTAGCTACATTGAGAAGGACGTACACATTTCTTCTTCTGACTGTCATAATAGTATCCGTCCTTACAGTCACAGCCGTAGAGTCTACAGCCCAAGGGACATACACCTGGTCCGCTTTTCTTTAAATCTTCACATTTCTTTCCGCAGTTCGTACCACAACCAGCTTTTGCGTTCGGATCACCACCACACGATTCTGAAAATGTTAATTCATTTTCCTAAAATTCATTTCACTAAAATTGAAATACGTGTACTTCGTTAGCTAATTGTAATATTACAAAACATAAAATTTAAGATCAAGGATCGCAGTCACTGCGTAACATCAAACTGATGAAAATATATAACTTTGAAAATAAGCGTAAGTAATAAGTTGTAGCCAATTATTTTCAATACGTTGCCCCTTTCCAGGATTTTATCCTTATCCTGGATATGTGCATTTGTACACCCATGACATGATCTGCAAGAATTTTTCTGCAGATCATGTCAATTTATATATTGATAAGAATCGAAATCGGTCGATGATCGCTGTACCAATCGATCAGTGCCAATTCGGAAAAAATAATCTATAAACTTTTAGTATTTTTATTGCTATCGTTTGTCATTTAGTGGAAGCATTTCGCACCCGCTACACAACCAAAAACCATGAGTATTCTTTTTTAAGAATTCTCTTCTGGAGTATTAATCTTATCTCTCTATCTTATTAATAATACACTTCTCATTGCTTTTCTTACAGTAGAAATGAACGAAGGGACTTCTCAACGTCAACTTCTCAACTCAACTTCATTTTTATTAAATTATAAGAAAAATACTTTAAAAAAAAAGCGTATAAACGGATAAATTGAAGGCTAGGGGAGGAGACGACAAAAAACGCTTGATGCCATTAATTTATACTTTGATGAAAGTTACTGACTGATTTCTCGCAAGCGGGTGACACTTAACATTACAAATTGTTGATATTTATGTTAGATAGTTGTGCCGGTACGTACTAATCTATCATATTAATTTACTTACTGCATACATTCGCCGCTACACAATTCCCTTTCTCGTTCCTAAGATATCCCCCACGACAGACGCAGCCTGGTTTACTTGGACATTTGTCGAATTTCGGGCAAGGTACAGGGAAGCCTAGTTGGGAGCAATTTTTTGGAGCACATGTTGCATCAGGACAATCTACGAAGACCTCGTTTGTTTTGCATTTTGGAACTGAAAACAAAAATGTATAATTATTTAAACAATCCAATAACAAATTTATTTAAAAGTATTAAAAAACCTACATAATAGATTTTAATTTCTTCAAATTTTAAGATATGGATAAAAAATAATATTTTATTAATATGTCAAAAGAATTGTAAAGACAAGTATCAAAATTATACATATTGTAATAAAACGTGCATACCATTGGTACATTGACTGGGTCGAACGCAAGACTTCTTTACATCATCATAGTAAAATCCGGTCTTACACTCACACCCATAGAGTCTACAGCCTAAAAGACATACACCGGGTTCACTTTTGCCTAAATCTGAACAGCGTTTTCCGCAGTTCGTACCACAACCAGATCTTGCATTTACATCCCCGCCGCACGAGTCTGGAAAAAATTATGTTCTAAATTAAAAACTACTCAATAATGATTTCCTCGTAATCCCACTTTACAAGCGAAGTAAAGTAGTGGATTTAAGAGTCATATTACATCTCGAACGCGATTTTTGCGTAAAATTGACAATTTTGGCGTTCTCGATTTAAGAAACAAAGATACATTAACAATTTTGACTTAATGAATAATGCAGAATAGCTATTGTCATAGTTCGTAGCGGCCTCGCTTTTGGTAAATTTTGCTTAACTTTTTAACAAAACCCAAAATTGTAGAGAAAGATTTTCATAAAATGCGCGAAGCCACTTTTTTGAGCTCCTGGATTGAACTACTGTTCAATCCAGGAGATCAACTACATAAATAAAATTAAAAAATGATAGTTTTATCTCGTGTATAGTCATATAGTTCGTAGCGGCCTCGGAATTTTGATATACATATTATTGATTTTATATAGAAAAAAAATCTTATCCTAAACTACGAAAATCGCTTTAAGTTGACTATGAATATCTTCTATCTACGATAGTATTTATTAATAAAATTTATACCAGAATAAATGTCACTTTATGAAGAATAAATATTTTATATTTTTTTACTATGAATTTATTATCTTATTTTAATAAAAACGATAAATCATACTGCAAAATTACTACAAAATGCGATGTACAGGCCGTCCGGATTCATTAGAGCATAGAATACATTACATTAGAGCGCTTCTCAGAGTCGAATTTCTTCGCGCCAACATCGATCGAATCCAGGGATCGTGCGGTTGATCGTCAGTGTATAACGCGATTATCAATTTTGATCCCGTAACTAAAATTATTTTTTTGCGACTTTTAAACTATTAAATTATCGAAAACTCAGTTATTATATTGACTACATACTTATTCTCTATTATACTTGTTTTAAATAATATTCTGCATATATAATATTATATACATATTCATAAAGATTATAATGTATGATTTTATTTACATATCAATGTGTTCAATGTGTATATTATTATTTTATTATATTATCAATTCCGACGCCGTCTAGCGAAAATTCACAATTACACATTACTAAATCATTGAAATAGCACTATTAAAAAAATATTTATGAGTTTAATTATTATATATGCTGTAAATGTAGTTATTATATAAGATCTACAATCTTTATAAGATAGTTGATGGATTTTCTTTTAAATATACCTTATCGTATATTTAAAAGAAAATCCATCAACTTGTTTGAAATATTAAATAAAAAAAATCTACCTGAACGTTTATGCTTCTTAAATACTGCTCATAACAATGTTGAAATCGCATAAGGTTTAGTATATATATATATATATATATATATATATATATTATATATATATATATATTATATATATATATATATATATATATATATATATATATATATATATATATATATATATATATATATATATATATGTGTCAGTCTGTGCGTGTATGTGTTTATAATCTATATATCATCTTTGTTTTGAGTATATAATAATGTTTTTAATTAAAAAAATATGTATATTTACACCCATAATATACTTATCAAATAATAAAAAGACCAACATCGTAAAGATTCATTATCATATGTTTATTTTTGTTCTATTCGTATTTAATAATGTAATACGTATTTATAATCTAAAATATTACTCGAAACTATATTTGTGTTATGTATGACAATGTAATGAAATTGGTTTACTCTGCAAATATATCATGACGGCACATCTACTTGCACGCTATATCCATATTAGGCCACTTTTTTTTTGTTCCACTGAGGAAAATGTATGGAATTGCATACCCCGGCTGAGAAGAGCCGGCGGTTATGTGGGGCTCTCCTCCCCAGAAAGAGGAGGCCTACCCACTAAAACCACAGTGATGGCCATCCTCAGGCGTTGTAGTGGGCCCTCTGTATCGAGTGTCGCTTTTGAGGACCCCCCCTTTGAGGCTTTCGCTCCCCTGGGTGCGCTAGGGGAGCCCTTCTCGGGGAGGAGTAATCTTGCAGCCTCCTCCCTCCAACCTCCTACAACGCCATCCCTCGGCCATACGGGGGTGAGATCCATATTAGGCCTACAATCTAGATGACCTAATATGAGAAATCCATTCATGAAGACACACAGTAGATTTACTATGTAGCTACTGTAAGATATTTAATTCTATCCTCATGTAGTATTTCATATTGATCTGTATCTCGCATTGAATTTGTATTACCTGTGATGTTATAAAATTATCGAAATTGCTAAATGCAACTGTAATCATCCACATTTTTGGCCCAACAGATATATTTCTTTATTTATATAAATTTCATAAATAAATGATTTGTAATTCTTTCTAATAAATAAGGATTTTTAAACATATATGTTATGTAATGTATTTGGTTGCAGTTGAAAACCAGCGTCAGGTCTGCACATCCGAAACTGGCTTTCTGCACTAACACGACCAACATTTAGTTTATAGAAAACAAAATTTTTTAATATTGTTTATTTGTTCTTGATTTTTGTATGAGATTTTTCTTTATAATAAATTTGTTTATTACTGAAGTGCCAGAAAAATTAAAACAACAATAGAACTATATCTTTTTTACTCACTGCATTGCTCCGCAGGTATACAATCGCCATTGTCATTCCTGACATATCCTCCGCGGCAGACGCACGCAGGCTGGCTTGGGCATGTGTCGAACTGTGGACACGACACTGGGAAACCAAGTTCAGCACAAGTTTTCGGGTAGCATACGGAATCAGGACAGTCTACGAATATCTCATTCGGTTCGCATTGTGGCGCTGAAAAAAAATACTCATTAAGTATACATGAATTTATTAGTGAAGTCGGTTATTGGGACACCATGGGAATAGTCCTGATGTACCTAACGCAGAATCCATTGCCACACCTTATAGGGGCGTCTCGTTAACACCCCTATAGGCATCGTAAACATTATTGATCGTAGCATGCAGGGCTTATAGTTGCCTTCCAAAACTATTAAGTATAGTACCTGTTGAGAATTATAATTATACGTACCATTGCTACAATCACGGGGCAGAACGCAAGCTTGCTGATCATCATCGTAGTAATATCCATCTTTGCAATCGCATCCGTAGAGTGCACATCCGATGGGGCATCTATCAGGTGGACCATTTATCAAATCAGTACAACGCTTTCTACAATTAGTACCGCAACCAACAGTCGCATTATTGTCTCCACCGCAGGATGCTAAAAACAGGACATTAAAATTATGCTTATTGCATGATGGCTAACGGTGAAGTCATAAATCCTAAAATATCTATTGATGTAAGTGACAATTAAAGAGATAGTATATTTTTTCTCAAACATGCTTGAAAATTTGAGTATTATTGTGACAACTAGCTTCTAGACAAATCTTAATTACTGTAGTGGCCAAATATATGCGAATAGCGGCCGGCAAAAGTTCAATGGAAATCCATATTTATCGTGTTTTAGCGGTCAATTAAATTACTATATAATCTTATATCTGTCGTGTACGAAAAATAGAACAGTTTTTCACTTCTAAACAATGGCAACCATGGAGGTACTTCTCTGAATTTTCTTTAAATTTCGAACTGGCTTGCAAGAAGAAGCCTATTTGATAGTGAGAATAATAATAACAAACAATAGAAAACTTTGGCTCGTGAAAATATGTTGGCATTCATTTTCAATAGTAATTGTATTTAATTTCATTCAGAGCCTACGAAATAAAATATATGAGGCAAAAACGATAGACCCTAGGACCTGAAAACGTAATACGTATCGAGTGAACTAATGTTAGTTCACTCGATACGTATCACGTCATTAAAAATGAAGTTAAAATCTTTCAAATACATCTCTAGTCAGCTGTTAACATAAATAAAAATGTTAACTGTTAACGTAATGGCGCTCAATAGATTACTGCATAATATTCCTCAGAAGCAGATGTAGGGCGATATTTAGGATACAAAAAATAATTTATTTAATTAGATAGAGACAAAAGTACTTTAATCAGAACTAACCTTGTTTCCATAGAATATTAAGTTTTGATGGATACACACCACTTAATATTATTTCACCGGAACTTAAGTAGTAGTCCTCATCTATACTAATATTATAAAGAGGAAAGATTTGTTTGTTTGTTTGTTTGTAATGAATAGGCTCCGAAACTACTGGATCGATTTCAAAAATTCTTTTACCTTTAGAAAGCTACATTATCCCCGAGTAACATAGGCTACTTTTTATCCCGGAAAAATCTACAGATCCCACAGGATGCGCAATAAAGGCTTCGCTCAGAAACCACTACACAGATTTTCATGCGGTTTTCATCAATAGATAAAGTGATTCTTGAGCAAGGTTTTGCGTTATTTTTTATCTCGGATAAACGGATAGTCCCACGGGAAGCGCGATAAAACCTTCGCGCCATAAACCGACTTCCGCGCATATGTAGCCGTGGGCAAAAGCTATGACCCTTAACCCTCTGTAGACCCAATCCCGAAATTCACGCAGGCGAAGCCGCGGGCAGAAAGCTATATAAGATAAATGCAAAGATTCAAATTAACATAATTATAATTTTCTACTTTTTTCTAAGTATACAAATCTACGATAGTCATTTTTATACACATTACACCTATTGCATTTAAAAAAGTTATATTATTTATATAATAATGAAATTATTTTATTTTAAGTAAATTAAATAATTTCAATTGAAAACAATTTAAGCTGACAGAGAAGCGGAGAGAGAGGTTTTATTTTTATCATCATAATATAAAAAAATCTACTAACATTCGCCGTTTTGACACAAAAAATAAAGATGATTGAAACTAAGATGATTCATTCGATTTAAAATTTACATACATCCCTTGGTATGTAAATTCTACTTACATTGCATATGATATGCAAGTTTTAACCCGTTTTCAGAGTTTGAGAAATAGTAAAAAAAATAATAATATTTGTAGGTAACAAAATTTAATTATAAGTTAATTTAAAAAAATAATTTTAAGCTTTGGATTCAATTTGGAAATGACAAGGCATAAAAATTTACCACATATTGTCTTGGTCTTTCTAATAACATACAAGATTTAATATCCACCTGGGTAAATTTAAAGAGCACGCTGTAATAGAAACGTGTTAAGTTTAATCTAGACAAATTGTTTTATAAGCAATTATCTGTTTTTCCAAGGTTACACAAAATATATATTCATGCCACTATGTCAGTGGCATTGCAGTAGAAAAACACGCGTTGTAGATTGTGAAAAAAATAACTATGCTTCGTTTATTTAAGGAAACGAATAAATGTAAGCAAACCAGTTTTAGGGTTATCACAACTCAATTCAAAAAACGTCAATTATCTTGTCGTTATCTTGTATTGGTCAAATGTTTTTCATGACTGATCCATTATAATATTTTTTTTCTACCACATACTACTACAAACACTTAAGAAACTTCAACATAAATGAATTTATAAAATAAAAACACAATTAATTTTACTTGATAACCCTATAATCATGATGACATGGGTAAAATTCAGATGTATTAAACATTTTCGGTTATAGTCGGCACTTTTATACTAATCTATCAACTGAAATGGACTTAGCTACCTTTTTAAATCGGTAGAATATATTTGCATTTTAAACCGACCATGATCGAAAGTTCTATGTTCCGTTTGTTGCATCATAAATACAAGTCTTTTTTTTTTCACTTTTTTACTAATGTTTCTGCGGCAACTATATAATTGATATTTATGTTATTAAGTAAAAATTACTAGTTTAAATTATTACTCCTTATTTAAATAAAATTATTATAATTATGTCTCACTTTATAAAGGAATGAATTACTGAACGGAGAACGGGACGTAGAAACACTATTATGTTTGCAATATGGCCGTCATAATTAGTGGTCATAACCAACCTGCTTTCGAGTACTGTCGTGTGTTATTCCCTGTGTTTTCTCAGTTTTTGTTTTATTATTGTTACTTATTATTTATTTAGTTAGTATCTTATTCTGTTTTAGTAATTTTCCTTGTACACAAATATTACCAAGATGAATATGTTCAAATTATAAATGCACCCTACGGGGTAAGAACCATCAAGACCCTCTAGCCTGGTGAGACCTGACCTTATTCCTAAAGCCTGTGGTGGCCCAGGCAGGCTTCCGGGCGTAATATATGTATATAATAACTTTGTTTTATAGTGTAGAGGTTTGCACCATCTTCGCAACGGTGGACATAGATGTTTTCCCGTGGTAAAAATCATATTATATTGGAATGTTCTTAAATGACATTGTATCTGGCCGCAATACATATGAACTTATTGATAACAAATTCTCCCATAGGAAGAAAATATTTTCCCGTGGTATTTTTTTTATCCAGTCTATATTACCCAGCTTGAATGTAGCTTTCCAATGGTAAAGAATCTTTGAAATCGACTTGGTAGTTTTTGAGTTTATTAATTATAAAAATTTCCTCGTCATAATATTAGTGTAGATATACTAGCTTTCCGACCGCGGCTGCGCCAGTGTTACATTCAATTTTCCCATGGTAAAAAGTAGGATGTCTTTACCCAGGTCTCACAATACGTACCTCTGAACTAAATTTCATCCAAATTAGTTCAGCGTGAAAAGGTAACAGACAGAAAAACAGACTTTCGCATTTATAATTTTATTTGGGATTATTAAACAGCATGACTGCGACAGTCAGTCGGATATAAATTGTAAAATATTACTACGCTATAATATTAAACAGGTAAGTAGTTATCACAAATTCGAAAGCAATAAAACTGTATAATGATAGAAAAAGGTTATTAATATATGCCTGTCAGTGGTTGCTAGGCAACACTTTTTTGGTAAACATTCGTTCCCTTATTTGGCTCAACTGTAGTTATCATGTCATTTTTCTGTACATTATTTTCTCTCTGCTCGATGGTTATAAATACCCAAATAATTTTTTATGCGGTTATGTTTCAAATATAAATGTCGTTTATTCGGTTCAAAAATCGCAAAAATGAACATTTTGCGTAAAGGATGCAATATTTATATTAAATAAATATTATATTTATATATTTTTTATATAGCTGCCTTACATCATAATTCAGAATTGGCTGAACTAATTTAAATGATCTCCTGTAAGTATCGAAACACCGTACTAGCGTTATGAAGTTGGTCAATCCCTAAGAAAATTATTGCCCAAACTAAGATCTAAGAAGAACATATGCTAAAACGGGCATTTAAATTTAGTGCTTACCAATTTTTGCTGTGTTTGCAAAAAAAAAACATATTAAAATACTTACGGCATTGGGCTGCGTCTACGCATTTTCCAAAAGAGTTTCTGATATATCCGCCTCGGCAAACGCAGCCTGGCTGAGTAGGACAAGTGGTATATGATGGACACGGTTTCGGGAAGCCTAATTCTGAACAATCTTCAGGATTGCATGTAGCAGTGCAGTCTACGTAGACTTCATTTTCATTGCATTGTGCATCTGAAATTGAATAAAAATGGGAAGATAAAATATATGTCAAGACATTTATGGAGCTATTCCCTCATCTCATATAAAACTAAATACCACATGGCTTGACATATCTTTTAACTCCTCATGTCCTAGTGTCCAGTTTAATAAAATCGAAATTATGAATCCAAAACCAGAATAGAATGCCTCGTCAGTGCATATATGAACTAACGATTCTGAAGAAGAATTCTGTAGAAGGATGATTGAAACAGCAAACCAAATACACCTTCTAAGTTTGACTAGTCTTAAGGGAAAAAAATATTACAAATTATTTAACATGTTATATTAATCAAGAAATATGTAGATAACATTTAAGGAACTAACAACAATACTGGAAAACCGTAGAAGGCAAAACAGTATGTGGCAGTGGGAAGGAAAGATAGATGCTTGCAGGATAGCCGACCGTTGGTGAGGAATAATCCTCGAAGGCAGTAAGAATATGCTGCGATACATTCTACATTTGGCGTTCCCGGAGGCTCCCTACATGCCTGAGGAAGGCCATCCCTGAGGTTTTTAGTGGGTAGGCCTCCCCCTTCTGGGGAGGAGAGCCCCACATAACCGCCGGCTCTCCGCAGCCGGGATATGCAATTTAATGCATTTTCCCCAGCGGAACAAAAAAAAAGGTTCTATTTTCAATTAAAATTCATCTTTACACAACATTTATTCGATGCTACTACAAACAGAACCATCGTAAGCCAACTTGCATACTTATTGACGTAATAAAAAACAAAAGTATGTGTTATTGAAGTGCTATAGCCACGCTCTAATTACGTAATCGAATTTGTACCCAAATACAACATATTTTGTATGTCGGCTGTGAAAGAGCGAAGCACATTTGACACACGCTCTTCTCACTTCGCAAACATCGTAATGATCGAGGCTTTATGCGTTGGGGAGCGGCTATGCACGGTTATGTACAGTATAGTGAGGACAAACCTATGCATAACCTTTAGAATTTGTTTATCAACTGTAGTTTGCTTATCAACAAAAGTATTTCAACTGAAATATTTGAGAGATATGACGATTACGTAATTATATTCTCCACATTCATTACATAAGGAACACAGCAATAGTATACAGCAGTAGCATAACAATTCCAATAGTATCTTACACAACAATACTGAGCATCTTATTATTCATCAATGCATTATATATTACCATGTAATACACGAAAAACCATTTTTATAGTTTTAGTAAGCTTAGTTAATATGTATTTTGTCTTTGTCTAACTTAATAAATTGAACAAACAAAACAATATGGAATAAATAAAATCAGGTCTAAAAAGAGTTTTTTAATACCATTACATCAAGACGTGTCAAAAGTCAAAGTCGAATTGGAATGTATGTGAATGATTCCGCCTTTAAGAAGCTTTCTTCTGTATGGTTTGGAAATTGCGAGCATAATGTTTTCTCTGGATCTCATATGATATCAATGTGATAATCGAAATTTTCAGTCAGACAAAAACAATATTCTCAGATTAGAAATAAAATTTGAACTTTTTTGCCATAATACGTTTTCGATGCGTGTTGAATGGTACAGTACGACATACGCAACATAATTTAATATACTATATAAAGATAACTAAGTGCAAATATATTTCAAAGAGTGCTACGTAAACTTTGTTTGTAGTTATTTACCTGGAACGTCTACTGCGTCATCGTCTATATATTCATCGTCACCGTCTAAAGCAAAAAGCGTTTATTAGAATTGTTTTTTAAATCTTCCACAAACATTTTTAGTTCAAACATAATTATGTACTTATCACAAGAACTACAATTATCAGTACGAAATTAGAAACATAAAACCAAATCATAGTACTGATATTGTTTAAAACAAACATACCTTTAACAGCAGCTGCCAAAAGGCAGTTAGCCAGGAGAACTACTAAAAGACCTTTCCACATTGCTGCCGGTGACTTTAACAAAGACAAAAGTTATTTTACTGTCGTCATAATATATATACTTCGCAACACCACCTGATTCAACATTTATTTAGTAGCCTAATTAATTTATCATACTGTGTTTCAAAAATTAAAATGAACATGCTAAGACAAAATATTAAAATGTATAAGTTTTGCTCATCAAAATTAAAAAAAAAATCTAGAATTGGCACAATAAGTTTAAGGAAAAATAATATCAAAGCTACGATCTAAAAGATATACTTTTTTTTAGAATATGAACTGAGAATTCTCCAATACTGGACGAAACTCACTAATAGTTGAAAACAAACCGATAGTTGGTAAGGCAAGTTCTTCCATCGACGCAGAGCTTCCTCTGAATTGTATCAGTTAGGTACCTAGCCCGTATTAATACAGTTATTTTAGAACAGGCCCGCGTACCTTAGAGCATTTAAAATCAGAATAAAAAATTAATATTATCCAATCTTTAATCAATCTTTTCTCTTCACGTTTGATATTGTCGTATGTCGTCAAACGTACATCTTTATATAAACCAAATCATGTTAGTTACATTACTTATGACTCAAGAACAGCTGAACCGATGCTGCATGTCGCAACGTTATAATAATAACGTTATTATAACAGTAAATAAAGTGTCTTCTTTTCGTAGTAATAACTATTTACCAAGTTGTCAAGGTTACTCGTGTCCTGCGCAGTCTCTCCACATAATGATTTTCATAAATAGAAAACAAAATATTTAGTTATCACTCATCTCATTAATATTTCGTTAGATCTATTAGGTCTTAGTTAACAACGCTGGCCCAGTGCAGATTAGTTGGCTACATACATTCGAATATCTTCGGGTTGAGATTGCCTCACGATGCTTTGCTTCAACATAGGAAATTCGAAAAACACATTGGTATATGGCAGAATCGACCCCGGGCCACTCGAATCATTTTATTCGTAGACCAGTGCCGTGATCACAGCGCCACTGACGCTCTCTTCGACGAATATTTCGTAAACGTATCAAATTCTGTCGTATTCTAGGCACACAGTGTTGGCAATAAAGAACAAATTGTAAAGATTTAAAATAAGCGCAGATAATGTGTTAAACAAAATTTGATTACCTTTGTTTGAGACTAAGATCAAGAGTACCCATCTATTTTTTGATGAAGGGCCACAACTCGCGACATGTTTATAATTAGAATGTGCGCAATCAGCGAGGGCATCTACGTCATCAGAACGACCTTCCTTACTCCTACACTCTTGTGACCGCAACAAGGCAGTTCAATAACAAGTAATCTAATTGTCACACTTGTCTCCACATGCTATTATGAAAATGAGGATTACAAACGTTTTATTTAATGTTGTTTCAATTTTACTGGGATTGCGGCTGTGTGCGGTGAGTACGGCAATATATATCCTTACTTTTTAACAGTAAACTAATAAATAGATGTTCCATTATAATATTATTCAGTATGATTAATCTATAGATAAATCAAGACTAATCAATAAATAAATTTTAATAAATAAATAATATAAACATAATTTCAATTATCTGTCTAATAAAGCCATATAGTGTTGTCACGCGTATTCATGTGCATGATTAATGCCCTCGCGCTCGCACTCACAGAGGAAACTTTAAGGCGTCTGGGAGAATAATTGGCCAATCGCATTGGTCTGGCTGCTTACAAAAGGTCTTGAAATAGTACCATGAATAATATTATTCAAGACCCTTTGTAAGACCCTTACACCCTTATACTTTACATTAATATGTTAAATGTAGGCTTACTATAACGTAGTTTACCTTATTTTTAAATAATCTTTATGTCTTACGGAAGTCATGGCCCACGGAAATGATCTAGCAATAGTAAATATATATTTGGAATAATATCCGAGTATGAGCGTTTTTACTCGAACGTAGATTAGTAAGGACTTTATAGACCTTGAGTTCGCGCTACCTTTGAAAGGGTCCCGTTTTTGAGCTAGTTAGTATACATAGTATGTAACATGATATACCAGAAATGCTTTGCTAACATGACGTAGGTCTGGCGGCTCTGGGATCTTACTCTATTAGTATGTGTTAAACGTGACAAGACGAATGTAGGCTACGATGATTATCCATTTTGCATTTTGTAACGACTTAAACAGACTTGTAAAGAATAATAAGTAAATCACGCTATCTGCGTAATGACGAAGAATCTAAATTTCTTTGTTCAGACAAAGTTGATACAGACATTAAAAAAAAATAAGGGACTAGGAACACCAAATAGTCTGGTGAATGCTTCGCGATATAAGTTGCGCTTATTTATTAGCACGTTGACAGAAAAAGAAACAACAATTTGATATACGAAAATGAGTTGTTAAATATAGCTTAGTAGTAAAAAAATACTGTCAATTTAAGAATTGACCTATTAATTGAATATTTTTATAAATTATATAATAATAACTTACGGATCATATTAATATAAAAACAAAATATTAAGAAATATATTTTCATTTGTACCTAATCGATCAAGAGTTATCCGTAATTAGATATCAACACCAGAAAAAGGAACGATTGTAATAAATTGCCAAGTCTGTCCATTATTGCAATGTAAGTAAAACGTGTTTTTGGTGAACTACTATTGGCCTCAGGTAGCCTTCCGAAACCTTCGTATTTTCTAAAGATGTCAGAACTGATTGTTCCTGCTAGAGTTGCAAACAGCTGTTCCGGATGGTACTCGATCAAATAAACATCAAATCACTATGATAGTATTATCCGGATTATTAAATAAATATTTTTGAACCTCATTCAACGGACCACTTTTGATATCTTATATATATAAATCTCATGTCACAATGTTTGTGCTCAATGGACTCCTAAACTACTTAACCGATTATAATAAAATTCGCACACCATGTGCAGTTCGATCCAACTTGAGAGATAGGATAGTTTAAATCTCAAATTATCGTTGCAATTTTAATTTATTGCTAATTATTTTGCTGTTATTATTTGACAGTTTACTATAATGTAATATAACAAAAACTTGAGCCACAGCAACGCGTGGCCGGGTCAGCTAGTCTTATATATAAAAATGAATCGCAAAATGTGTTGGTAAGTGCATAATTCAACAACGCCTGGACCAATTTGGCCAATTCTTTTTTCACAATGTTCGTTGAAGTTCAAGGATGGTTTTTACGTCGAGAAAAATCGAGTAATTATCGGAAAAACCCTAAAAACAGCCCATTTTTTTCCATACAAACGTTTTCTAACTAAAACGTACAGTCAATTTGAGCTTTATTGTTATTGTATAAAGTTCATATTGCAAGCACTCACTGTTGTCTAAGCATTGTAGGGGTGTGTGTCAATTTGCGCTTTATTAACGCTATATAAAAAAATAAAATCATATCTATCAAAACAGTATGCATGTGTGCGTTAGGGCACAGAATACCCTTTTTTGCAATTATTTTTTTTTTAATCACAACGCCCTACCACCTTGGTGACGGTTCTGTACATGAGAATTTTTTGCCCTGACTATAAAATAAGTAGAAACAAAAAACTGTCACTTTACAAATCTTTTTGACAGGACGAAGTCTGTCGGGTCCGCTAGTTCTTAATATATGTAGATACAGTACCTTTTATGACACTATTAAGCAGCTTGAATATATGACGAGCGCTGTACTAATAATAGTAAACCTTACAATCATGTAAAAAGTCTACAAGTAAAAACAGTACAATTGTTGCTATTCTAAATGTCTCTAATAAAACTTAATAATTTTTTCGTTTAATTACTGTAGATTTTGTTGATAATATAATATCTTCAAGTATGTGATAGTAAACTTGTAACGAAATCGAAATTTATCATCGCAGTTTCCGCTACTAATTTTCGACACAATTTCAATGTTTATTAAAGGTAGCTGTTGTCAGGAAACTAATGAGTCTCTCTACTCTCTCTTATAGCATGCGTTCTTCAAACCCCACTAAACTTCAAATTAGTCATATGCTTGTTTGTTATCCATATGTAGCATCGTCAGGTTGTAACGTCGTGTGTCGTGTTGTCCATCAATATGTATAACGGTGCCACCTACAGACTTGTAAAAATTTATTTCTGAATAAGTACATTCCATTATTTTTGGATACGTACTTTTTATATTACTTTATATCATTAAGCCAATTTTTAGTTTACATTATATTCTGTTTGATAGTATTAAATCCTTTTAGATGCGAGCCTAAATTGGGTAAATTTAGAAACTTCACAAACAAGCAGTCTCTACCAGTACCAGTACCAGTATCACTGGTACTCACACACTGCCGAAGAGATTTTAATGAGAGTATGACTACCCTTAAGCCACAAAAGGATACAAATTACCAAAAACAGGTACCCGTGTAAATTAGCACAACTAAAAAAAAAAGTATTGTAAAAAAAGTATTTGTAACAGTTATTACTAACCGCTGTAACATATTAATATTCACATAAGTTCAATAGGATTCGCGGCCAAAAATGCAGAATCCCAAATGCAAAGCGTATGAAAATTATAAATTTAAACAACAATGTCAATATTCTCGAATAAATGTGTTTTTTATGTTATTTAATATGTCAAACAACAAATATTTAAAATTCAAAGTTAGCTTAACAAAACAAAAGAACGACTAAATACATATTTGCTCCTATATAAATTGTATGGTGACAGATACAATTTATAGGAGCAAATATGCTATTATTAGCAGGTGTGTCAGATACAAATTCATTGCCTATTTACAGTCTTATCAGTTGTGATACTATAACTTTTATAATAAAGTCATATTGTTATTATCACGCAAATACCAACCGATTTACACTTTCTTAAGGTAAAACATTATCGTGTATAACGATTTAATTACAAGTCATCAATAACTTACTTCAACTTTTGTATGATATTACATATTTTTCGATTAAACTTATGTAAGTCAAATTAAGCTTAAAGGGTTGGTGAAAACAAATACAAAAGATGTCATTGATTATAACGTTTATTTGTTATGTTCCTTCATATAAATCTACATTCGGATGGCTTGACACACCTTTTCTTAAAGCGATCATAGAAAAAGCCGTCTTTACAGTTACAGCCATAAAGACTACAGCCTAATGGACAGCGAGTAGGTCTACTGCGCAAATCTTCACATTTCTTTCGGCAGTTAGTGCCACAGCCAACTGTTGCGTTGGGGTCGCCGCCACATGACGCTGAAAACAAACACTCTTGATTCAAATATATTGTAAACTTGATGCTTATTTAAACAATATAAAATTATTCATAATCACCTACAATAATCAGTGGCTCCATAAAATATTAACTGCGCCATGGGCATACGTCTTATATACGAGTATACAAGATTCAACTGAGCTGATAATGTGTGACTATTACCATATTAAAAACATATCAACAACATATAAAAAATAATAGATAAAGGTCGATATTTTAGTTTTAACATCGAAGTCAAGAAGCATTCCATAAGCAAGTTAAATTTTATTTAATATATGTAGCTCCTAGTGCGTCATATCATTTCCTACCATCATTATCTTTTATTTAACTCTAGCAAGTTGAAGTCTTTTAAGAGCTCTGATTTGTTGCATTGTTCCACTATTTAATTTCATTATAATTATTATTGAATAATTTGATAATGATAATTATTTGAGGCACAATTAAATGTCTATCTTAACAGTTGGGCTATAAAAGATTCACTATTACGAGCCATGTAAGATCTGCCTTAAATCAATATGTGTAATATGTCTATTCTATTCCATCTTTTGATTAATATCTGACAAATGCCAAGAGCTACCTTGTAGTTAACATTCCTTTTTCTTTCCTAAAGACATACTGCGGCTGAGACACAATGACCAGGTACATGTTATCCCTTAGAACATATAAGGATTACCAAATAATAACTTACGACATTGGCCTGCGTCTACGCAATTGCCTTCAGAATCTCTGAGGTATCCACCGCGACAAATGCATCCTGGCCCAGTTGGGCAGCTGCCATCCGATGGGCATGATTTCGGGAAGCCTAATTCTGAACAATCTTCAGGATTACATGTGGCAGTGCAGTCTGCATATATTTCGTTTTCACCACACTCTGTGTCTGTGAAACAAAACATAGGAACTTCAAACATACGTAAGCTATAAAGACAGCACAGCAGAGCAGGGATAATTAAGTATATATATATATATATATATACTTAATTATCCCTGCCTTACTAGTCCCGATTGTTTTATAAATCTGTCTGTATGTCTACTACGTTTTCACAATAAAAGGGCATAACAGATTTAGATTACATTTGACTAGGTAATAATTTGAGTTCTATTACATTCTCTTGTGAATAAATAAATGTTCTTCGAAACAGTACACAAATTTATTTCCACACCGCATAAATAACTAATATGTATTCCAGATTATAACAACTCTCAACAACTTAACAACTCTAACAAATAAACCATAGTTACTGTTTAGCCAATCATAGTGATTGGCTAAACAGTAACTAACTATTTACATATTACTAAATTAAGAATGACTCAGTATTACTAACAATCATCTTAATGTATCATAGTAAAACACAACAAGACCCAATAAACAATGCAGAATATGATTTACAGAAAAATTCCATGGTAATGTCATGTTAATGCCATGCTAAATTCGGATATAATACAAATATTTGTCCCATGAATATGAGAGCATTGACTTATTCTGCAGATAGACAAGTACTCTGATATAAATATTTTTTTCAAAGCTCTATAATTTTCTTACAACCAAAACGTCGAAAGCGGTGGTAATTAGGTGACGCGCATTGGTTTTAACATTGTCAACCCCAAGCAAAGGTAAATTGTATTATTGTATAAGTAAATTGCAGTAGAGTTTATTCGAGCAAAGTTAGTGTTCGAATGAACATATGTATTACATTTATATCGACGGGTTATGGCAAACTAGGAGTTTACTGCATTCAACAAAATAAGGGAACAGTCAACTGGGTTGCAAAAGATGAAGTCTGTGTTTACGGCACCTCTGCCTTAGCTCAGATTGAATTCATGGTAATTATTACAGTACCGAAACCTAACCGCTTGCAATAAGATTAATTAAGAGAAGATGGTTATGCTCGGAGTTTCTCTGAATGAAGGAATCATAATGATGAAATCCGCAAAATGGGCTGAAACGAGATATTCGAGTGGCTACCATATGTCGAAAAATGTTGGATTGGTGATCCCCCTGCAAAATAAGCACACATGGTAGCAACACAGAAACAATCAATTGATCGGGGAGCAGGGATTCTTGTGGGAAGTAAAATGAAGACGTGAGAAAGAGTCTTAGTGTTGATTATGGTGATAACGTTTTTTGTTAGATCAGACATCCGAGAGTCGCAAAATAAATGTGAAACTTATGAAAAATGCAAAATATAACATACCTGCTAAAGCTACCGCCAGATGGCAGATAGTGACGAGTAGAATCAAAATATGTTTCCCCATTATCAACGAAGTATGCACTAACGTTAAAAAAGTTGCAACTGCTTACATATATACTATTGCTAACAACTGATTCAATATTATTCTTGCATTGTATTTTAGTAGACGTTGTATTACTTATAGTTATGTATAGTTAACAAAAGAAACATTATTATCAGATAAAAAAACAACCGTAAAAATATATTGGTTTTCAATCGGTGTTTTTAAGGAATTCAATCCACCGAAGTTGAATTTTATTTGGGTCTCTATTATTTCTTTTACTGAATCTTCTTTCTAAGAAAAATACACAAGACAGTATTAAATCTAACAAAATCACATACACATAAGCATGACGTTAACAAAGATAAGTAATAAACTCTTCACAGATACATTATAAATTAGAATCAGTGCATATAAACTTAAGGACCATTTCAGTGTCTGTTTGTCTATCCTTTATAACAGATGTTATATTCAGAAACTACTCATGCTACTAAATTTTTATTTGATACTAAGAATAATCTCAAACAACATCGTACAACACCTTACTTATTTAAAGAACATATATGAACGTGTAAAATATACTTATATTAACTAACTACACATTTGAAACCTCAGCGAAAAAATTACCCTTAAAAATATGCCTCTTTCGTACACATCGTGGTCTTGTGCTAGCTTACTTTATATTTTAATAAATATTTCAGCCACTTGTATAGATAATATTTTTTGCAACAGTGATGTTACTAAAAAATCCATAGTTAATTTCATTAATTCTGACCATAGTGGACAATTGGTGACTATTGAGCACCATCATGCACCATTGGTCCTTGAGGTTACTTGTAGGCCTATTACAAAACACGGTGTTGAAAAATTTAAAAATAATGTTAATGATAGAATTTATTCTTTACCATTAAATGATAGTAACCCAAATAGTTTATATAACAGCGTATTTAATGTTATCAAAAGTAAATCTAGTAAAATATTTAAACAAAAATCCATTAAGATTTACACGGGTAAAAAGAAATTCAGTGACTGGGCTACACCAGGTATTTATAAAAGTAGGAGAAAATTATATGAGCTATATGCCCTAAAATCTAATTCTAGGAACCCTGAATTTATTGAATATGTAAGAAATTATTCTAAAATATTTAAAAAAGTCTGTGTTACAGCTAAAAAACTTTTTATTGCCAATAAAATTAATGTTTTAAATAAAGTAAAAACTGTTTGGAAAGTAATAAACCATGAAACGGAAAATAAAACAAAACGAACATACTTATTCGCTAAAGGTTAAGGATAAGTTAATTCAATCTGATAACGCCTCCGAATTTGAAAGGTTTTTCCACCAAATATCTATAGATACTACTTGTAGCCTCGGATCATGTTCAAACGGTGCGGTCGCCCTCCTAGAATCAAATGTAAACAAGATTAAGGAATCTTTTCATTTTAGACATATTGATGCTGAATTTATCTTCAAAACTTTTAAATCACTTAATAATAAGAAAACAGAGGAACTGTGGGGTATCTCAACTAATATTATTAAACCAATTATCTCTGAAATTGCACCTCACCTAGCCCTAATTTTCAATAAATGCATTGATGAAGGGGTCTTTCCAAATCTTATGAAAAATAGTAAATTAATTCCTCTTTACAAGTCTGGCGATAAGAGTGACCCTACTAATTTTAGACCCATTTCTATATTACCAGCTTGAACAAAATTTTTGAATAGATTATTTATAATCAGTTATCATCTTATTTTACCCTTAACAAGTTATTTCATTGCAACCAATATGGTTTTACCAAGGGTAAATCCACTACAGACGCTAGAATTTCACTTTTAAAACACATTTGTGATGCTTGGGAGGGCAGACAAGACGCAATAGGTATCTTCTGTGACCTGTCTTTCTAAAGCATTTGATTGCGTAAGTCACGACACATTATTGAGGAAATTAGGGCATTATGGTGTCTCTATCAAATCACTCGGCCTTATATGGAGGATCGGATACTTGTCGGATCGAATACAAAAAGTTGTTATTAATAAAACTGAATCTGCTGGAACTTCACTAGTTATGGGCGTGCCTCAGGGATCAATATTAGGTCCTTTACTATTTTTAATATATATTAACGACCTTCCTTACTATACAAGCACTTTATGTGAAACAGTGCTATTTGCCGATGATACTTCTCTTGTTTTTAAAGTTGACAGAGGCAGCAACTGTTCGGACGAGGTAAATAGTGCTCTATCAAAAGTTCTACAATGATTTACATTAAATAATCTTTTATTAAATTCGAGAAAAACCAAATTTGTTAAGTTTTCTATACCAAATGTAAGGCAGGTTAATATACCCTTAAATATTAATGGTGAAGTGGTATCTCTTGTTGAGAGTACTAAGTTTTTAGGCATACACTTAGATTCCAGATTACAATGGTATACCCATATTGATGCTCTGTCAAGCAGACTTAGCTCAGCTGCGCATGCTGTTAAAAAAATAGGGCTTCTAGCTGATTTTGAAACAGCAAGGTTAGTTTACTTTAGTTATTTTCATAGTGTCTTATGGCATTTTGTTATGGGGATCAGCTGCCACCCTTGAAAGTATTTTTATACTACAGAAAAGAGCAATTAGAGCTATATATAATTTAAGACCAAGGGATTCCCATAGGGATAAGTTTAAGAAATTAACATTTTAACATTGGCGGGGCAGTACATCTATGAAAATATAATCTATGTACACAAATATTACAAAAATTTCATTAAAAATAGCGATATTCATAAATTAAATACAAGAAATAAAAATAAGCTTGCTGTTCCAAATTTTAGATTACATAAAACACAAAACTCATTCTTGGGGAAATGTATAACTTTATAACAAGTTACCACACAATATTGTTAATCTACCTTAAAAAAACTAAAAACTCGAGTAAAAAAAACTTTAATGAGCAAAGGATATTATCGAGTCCAGGATTACTTGGATGATCGATGTGTCTGGGACTAAAAAACCCCTCGCTCGTTGAAATAAACAAATTGTTAATATATTCTTAGGTAACTGTGTAACATAATAATATGTATATTTAACTGTACCTATTATAATAACACTTTTGTTACTTGTATCATAATAAATGATTTCTAGTTCTCAAATGATTGTATGCGCGTGTCCCGCGGTTGTTATTTGTGTTTTTTGTTGTTTTTTTTTTAGTTGTGATAATTTACACGGGTACCTGCTTTTGGTAATTTGTATCCTTTTGTGGCTTAAGGGTAGTCGTACTCTCATTAAAATCTCTTCGGCAGTGTCGTGTGAGGCGGGTCGTTACGTTCCCTAAAACATGGTTGAGCGAAGCGATGACTGGTTCATGCGTCATGCTCGTGAACGGATGCTGCCAGCGGAGATGAGTCTGCTCTTTGCTATACTGGGTACTACTAGTATATATTTATTATAATTTTCATTTAACTTTAATATATTCTTTTAAAACTGTATGACACGGCATTCCTAATATAGGCATGTTTTCAAATTATATTTTTTATTAATTATATTATGTAATGGAAAGTGACTTCATGAATTATCAATATTGAAGTCATTTTCCAAATTGACGACTCTGTATCTATTTAATACAGGGAAAAAGCAGCCCTTGCTGAGTTTCTTGCCGGTTCTTCTCAGTACAAGGTCTCCCGCCGTAGATTTGCGAACCAATGGCGTAGCTTTTCGACATTCACAAGTGCTTGTAACAGCCCAGACTGAATAAATGATTTTGAATTTGAATTTGAATTTAAAAGTTGGAATGATTTGCCACGTCTTGTACTAAATAGTGCTTGTATAAAGTGGTTTTATACGTTAAGTTAAAAAATATATTTGTTCTATGCTCCAACATGGTGAATCTTATATATACGTATTCTATAAAAATATATTTCAATAATCTTCAATTCAAATTCAAGACAACTTCAATAATCAATATAAATTTGTTAATACTTATTTACGAAATTGTCAGATATAATTTGTGAAAGATTATTATCAATAAACTATCTAAGTTTGATATTTAAGTTTAACTTTTTAATCTTCCCTACATCACTCAATCTTCAGTAACTACATTACGATAAAATTCATCATATACTTAGCTTTAAACTACTTAGCTTTTCTAAAGTTAACTGGTTTTAGCCTATCACTACATTATTCTCATGTTTTTCATGACTTTCTGAGGAATGTTCTTACAAACACATGACTGCGAGTTAATAAATTCATATAAAAGATATTTTACTAGTGCTAGATACTAGGGTATACCGCGGCACTGCTATCAGTATTGATCACTTCCTGGTGATGTGCCGAATGAGGGGGATTTTTAGGCGATGGTGGCATCGTATTCGGGAACCCATTAGTGTACTAGAAAGAGTGACAGTCGAGGTTTTACAAGATAATGAAGTGAGAGAGAAGTATAAGAGTAAATTGATTGATAAGTTTGACAGACTAGAAGGAATTTGTGAGGTTGAAGAGGTATGGAAGTCGTTCAAGGATGGGGTCTGTGGCGTAAGTAAGAGAAGAAACAGAAGTATGTTGAAGACTATAAGTGCAGAAGTACGAAAGGCAGTGTCTGAAAAGAAGAAAGCTTGGCAGGATTGGTTGGCAGCAAAAGCCAATCAAAGAATGGACAAGGCAACGATAGAAGATGTACAAAATGCGTAGGATGAGTATAAAAGATGTAAAAACGCAACAAAGGATGTAGTGAAAAAAATGAAAATAAATGATGAATAGAGATGATGAATGAAATAGATATGAATTTGAATGTAAGTTATCTGATGACTTCCGAACGAACATTGAGTTCTTCTGGAAGTTCAAAAAAAAAGCCAGAAGTAATAAACCATTGGCAAAATTAGAAACCAGTATGGAAGTATTGTGGCACGTGAGGAATGTATTCTAAAGAGGTGGAAGGAATATTTTGAAAGTTTATTCGAGAAAGAGGATATGCAAGTGACAATCCCCGTAAGGGATCAAACAACAAGTGGGGATGAAAGTAACATCTGTATGAAAGATGTAGATGCAATGAATAGTATGAAGTTGGGTAAGGCTGCTGGGTATGATAGGATTACGGTCGAGATGCTGAGCTGGACAGGGCGTGGTAGCTATACTGCCTTTTCAACCTTTGTTGGAGGAGCGGAAAAGTGCCAGATGACTGGTGCAAAGCCGTAATCGTTCCATTATATAAAGGAAAAGGGTCACAGCAAGACTGTAAAAACTACCGTGGCATTAGCTTACTGAGCGTCGTCGGCAAACTGTATGCAAAGATACTGACTAAAAGGAGTGATGAATGAAACTGAAGATAAGATTTGGGATGTACAAGCAGGATTTAGGAGAGGAATGGGGTGCATGGACCAAGTCTTTTCCTTACGTAGCATAACCGAAAAATGTTTGGCACATAGCCAAAAGGTCTATTGCGTTTTCGTGGACTTGGAAAAGGCCTGTGACAGAGTGGTGAGGAATGAATTGTGGTCCATATTATCTGTTTATGGAGTAAACGGCACGCTGATACGAGCACTGAAATCACTTTATGAGGGTCCCAGTGCTTGTGTCAGGATAAACGGAGCTTACTCAGACTGGTTTAGCATCCGACAGGGTGTTCGACAGGGATGTGTGGCTTCGCCGTGGCTGTTTAACCTATTTATAGACAATTGCTTGAAAGATTTGAAAGATAGTGAGTATGGACTAAGAATGAATGAGTTGATCATCAAATGCCTCCTATACGCCGATGATCAAGTTTTATTATCATCGTCGGAGGAGTTGCAAACGATGGTAGACATAATGCATGGTGCTTTAATAAGTAAAGGAATGAAAGTAAATGTAAGCAAGACGAAAGTAATGGTTTTTGAAAGAAAAAGAAGAATGTATGACAAACTGTGATATTATGATTGAGGGACAAAAAGTAGAACAAGTGAAAGAATTTGTTTATTTGGGTTCATAGTTTACGAGAGATGGCAAGTGTGATGGTGATATAGAAAGAAGAGTTTTGAAAGGGAATCAAGTAAATGGGGCACTTCATAACTTCATGAATAGCCAGAGCGTATCACAAAGAGCACGACTGGCTGTTCATGGAGGCGTGTTGATCCCCACATTGCTGTATGGTAGTGAATGTTGGGTGTAGCAGAAGAAACATGAAAGTAGAATTAATGCTGTGGAAATGGGAAGCTTGAGAAGTATAATTGGAGTGAATCTGAAGGACAAAGTTAGGAACAGTGTGATAAGGGAGCGATGCGGTGTTAAAGATGTAGTGACAAAAATTGAGAAAGGAAGGAAGATTAACGAAAGAGACAAGGTAAGTATGATAGGACGAATCGGTGCAGGTCGACCTAGGCGGACATATCTCGATCAAATCGAAGATGTCCTAAAGAAAGGCCAGGACAAGAGTACTCGCAACCGACGAGCATGCATGAAGACGCTCATGAAAGTGGAGGAAGCAAGAGTGCCAGGATTGTAGCAAGTGGAAAGAGGTGGTCTCTGCTTACCCCATTGGGAACAAGGCGTGACATATGTATGTATGTATGTATTTTGTCGCGTATTTTAGAGAAAACAAAATGCATCATAAACAAAACGCACATATCGGTTGCTATTGGTAATTCCACATCTGTCAAGATTTTTTTTTGAACAGCGTATAATATGATTTGCCACGTAACAATTTGAACTACTACCAGAGCAAACAAATTTGTTATGGGAGAGTGGATAACTGATAACTCGGACAAGTATCTCGTATAATTACAATATAATTTCACTCAAGGTTCGTTTAATTATGTAATCATACTTATACTTAGTCTGAGTTATCTTCTCATGATTTATTATATAGATGTTTAGAAAGGAAGTGGATAATTAATTATATATCTATTTTTAATTAAAATATTTATATTATTACTTTAACTCACTTGTTGGTCATTGCAAGTGTCATATCCCTTGTGTTAATCTATTTTATTAGATGGTATTAATTGGTATTTTCTTTACTTTTTATTAAGCCTAGGCGCTGTAACAATTCAATTGTTACATGATAACTTGCACTACTTGTACTTGTCACTACAAGAATTTTGCAATATATATTAAATCATAGATTATTACTGATTTATAAACTTTTCCATGTAAAAGAGACATAACTGGTTTCATTTATCTATTGTAATTATACACCTCATACAATTACAATAGAACTTAACACTTAAGGTAAGTTTGTTTAATTATGTCTACATTTACATTTCAGGGAATTCGAGGAATCCGCAGTGCCGATTATTGTAAGTAAAGATATATTATTTATATTTTCGCTGAGTAAGTTACAATATATTTTTTTAAAACACTTTATGGAGAATTAGTAGTATGGGAAGATATATATATATATGTATGCTTGCAGACTGACAATTTTCTTCCTTTTCGTATTACAAATGTAATGATTGATGTGGAACATACTTGAATATTTGCTTAGAATTAATAGTCAATACTTTTAATGCACTTCACAAAGTGACAAAGGCTACTTATGGAGACTACCAATGGCACTTATATGGAATAATATATGAAATAATGCCGCCTTACACCGTACACACAAAACAAGTGTGTTGCCGCATGTTCATGGGCGGCGGTAATCACTTATCATCAGATAATTCGGATTTTTTATTTGCTCTTCTAACAAAAATGAAGTGTGCCAAGATCCAGTTTACACTCTATATGACATACCAGACACGAACCACTGAAGCATCAATGTTATAGTTACACAAAAACTTACTTTTACAGTAATAGGATCAACAAATTTCGGTGCAACGACCACATTTGGTGAGAGCGGCGTAGCGGATTGCTTGGCGGCCGGCCAGCCTCCGTGGAAGTGCTACACCGAACAAACTGGCATCAATGTTGTTTGGTGAACGATTGACCATAAAACATACGTCTATTAACATATATAAATAAAATTTAATTTGGAATTCATATATTGTTTTATGTGTGCTACATTTCCATTCCATCTGTAAGAAAACTTCCGTCAGAAATGTCCAAGAGCATTAAGACTAAAAAATCTAAACAAGGCATCGCCACTGTTTCATAAGCGCTTCTTGTGAATAGTTGCAAATGCGATACGTAATTTCTATTGCAGTTATTTGTTTTAGTTTTTATTTCAATTGTGTTATATAAAGTATTACCTATCTATTAATTATATAAAAATACATAATTTGTGCCAAGATTAATGCCAAGACTAGATGTCAGATTATAATAAACTTACTTGATATGAGAGTGATTAATCACATTCTTTTCTATATAGCGGAGTGGATTTTGCCGGTCCATTTAATCTGCTTTTGTATAACAGTCGAGCTATTAGGACGAGCAAAGCTTACATTTTGTATATGCGTTTGCAAATCCGTTGAAGCAATATATTTGTATAATTGGAACAAGGAGTAAGATATGTGTTTTTCTTTTTTTTTATTTTGTTACACTTACACCAATTAGTCTAGCCCAAACTAAGCTCTATAAGGCTTGTGCTATGGGATCAAGGGTAACGGATAGACATACATATATTATACATATATAAATAATTTTTATTGAAATATATATCAACAACCATGACTAAGGTACAAATGCTCGCATTCATCACACAAACATCTGCCCCCACCGGGATTCGAACCCGGGACCTCAGAGATGGCGACACCTTGAAACCGGTGTATTATCCACTCGACTATGGAGGTCGTCAATGTCAATGAGGTTATTTGGAGCAATCGAGATATTACAACTTATGCTATAATTTAGAGTTGTTTATAGTTTGGAAAGCCTGCAAGTATACTTCAATGAATATTACAAATACGTTGTCCGGACTTAAGCAGTCTTAACTAAAATCTAATGCAAACATTTTGGAATAGATAGGAGATTGTGTTGCAAAAAAGACCTAAGTGTACAAGCAAGTAGCTCGAATTTAAAATCAAACACGAAAACCTTGCCACAGGAAAATGATTATTATCTCAAAAAGATGTTAGCACTATGACCGGTGACAAAAAAATATTTTGCGCTATTGTGACTCCAAAACATATATATACTTTAATTTTAATTCCTGTGGTAGCGTATATCTGTATAATATATATAGCATATGTGTTATTCTGATGTACAGCCTATAGTATTGTAAAGTATCATTGAAATCAATTCAGTACTAATTACGTAAAAAATTAACAAACATTTAACAATTCAAACTTTCGCGTTTCTAATATCAGCAGGATGGACCACAAAATATAACGGAAATTTGCAACTAATTATACGGAATTTAACAGAAATGGCTCTATAAAAACGGTACGGATAATGTCATGTCATTATTTACTCGTATATCCTTCAGTGTTAGTTTCCGGAATAACAGAAATGGAAACTCTGAAGCTTAGAAGAGTTATACTATTGACAATACATTATCTTTCGATACTGCACCGGGCGTTAGACAGTCCACACATACTGTAAAGATTTCGTATCTTAATTCCCAAAAACTTCACTTGTGGTAGATTTCTATGGATTCTTAGTAACATAAATCTGTCTGCCATTTATTTATTTTTTTCATTTTTCTAACATATTATTTTATTGTATAGTATAGACGTTTTCTATACATTCTTATTAACATAAATGTGACTTACTCTGTTCAATTTAATAATGTTTCTATAATTGTGTTCTAGCATGTAAGTGTGTTAGCTGTTGTAACGTTTATAAGTTTATATTAAAATATAGTGTATAAGTGCTACGAGATTTGTAGATGTTAATTTAAAATTTATCTATATACAATCATGTCAGTGTTTGTAAAAATAATCTCAATTATCGTACAAGACAATCGTGTGTCTTACTCAAGCCTGCTATTAAAAATCAGTCCAATTGTGTGTGTGTGCTCGCGAAAGAACGCCGTGACTAACAGCCGTAATATAACCTCATTCCATTTATATATCAAAATCTGGGACTAGTGCAATGGAATCCGGACTACAAGATTCAACGTGTCAGGAGACCCTTCGACGTTCTATAGGCGTCGATTGGCGGTGCCAACAAAGCCACCAACCCAAAAGTGACAAAATCTAGCTCAAACCGTTAAGACCCTTGAAAAAAGCACTCGTAACTATTCGAGGAAAATAAACACCACTAAGAGTAACAGCGAAGGTCGTACTGCTACTAGGAATTCGGTATTTCGAAACAGTAAACAGACTTGGTCGGATAATGACACACGTGTGCACTGGATATGATCGTACATGAAAAATGTTACTTATCCTATAACATCTTCAGTTTATTACTAGTGGCTATCTTTGTATTTTATAATTTCTTTAGTATATAAAAGTTGTTAGGCGTAGACTACCGATTTACACTACTCTAAAGAAGACTTTCCGGATATTATGATTTTAATGATAAATGATAAATGTTTATTTTAGCTATAAAACATGCGTATGCAGTACACAGAATGCTTTTAGGTCTTAGAAATTATCATTGTTCCTACATGTTTTGCCATTGAAAAACAGCATGCAAAAAAAAAACAAAATATATTCTTTCTATAAAATATTAATGAAATTACTATTAAAATAACATTAATTAATTAATTATTACTTAAATTACATTCAATAGATAAAATTACAATTATATTAAAATTACTAACACATTCAAATAAATTCTCAATAAAAAACTATAATAAGACAATCAAAGATTTCATATAAAAGATGATAATGATATAAACAAAGACAACACAATCAAAGATTTTAAATAATATGACCAACCTAAGGGAACGTATCCAAAATGTATTCATCCACTCTATAATAGCATTTGTCCTTAAGTAAATTTGTAACGGCTACCTTAAATTTATTATCTTCTAGTTCTACTATGTCCTTTGGCAGTTTATTGTATAATCGAGCTGCCATCCCAATCACATTTTTTTCTTTGCAGAGCCGTCTTACAGTTAATTACTTCTATAGCCGGTTTTCTAGGACGCAGTTTGACACCTACTATTTGGATCTTTGTTGGGAATAAGTGAAGGTTACGTTTTACAAATAAGCAAACCTCCAGAATATATACACATGGGAATGTGAGTAGTCTGAGGGATTTAAAGTAAGGTACACAGCTCTCCGTAGATTTAATGTTCACAATAGATCTAACGCAACGTTTTTGTGCTCTAAAAATAACTTCCTTATATGAAGAGTTGCCCAGAAAATAACTCCATAACGTAAAGTTGCCATGACGAATCCATGATAAGCTGTCAATACCGCCTCTCTGTTTGCCACTTTGGTAAGATTATGTAGCGCATATGAAAACCTATATAATTTCTTACACACTTCCACAGAATGAGTTTCCCATTTCATGTTAATGTCTATATGTAAACCTAGAAATTTTGTTGTTCTAACATTTTCTATAATTGTAGAGTTGTAACTTACAATCGGTTCATTGCTTTTTTCACGATGTGAGTAGTGCATAATTTTAGTTTTATTTAAGTTAATATACAAGTTGTTACATTCCATCCATGTTATTAAATTATTAAGTGTATTACTGATTTCACTCTCATAATTTATATTTTCTTTTTTTCCTACGATTGCTGTACTATCATCTGCAAACAAGACCATGGGATACTCGCTATACTTAACCATGTCATTTATGTAAATTAAAAAGAGTAAAGGGCCTAGGACACTGCCCTGAGGGACCCCAAATTTGACTTGTAATTCTGGGGATTTATAACTTTCAATTTATAGAAATTTGTTTAGTATTTATAGAAATTTGACATAATTCTGTAAACTGTGTTCTATTTTCTAAATACGATTTAATTAGATTTTGAGCGGTACCTCTAATTCCGTAGCAATGCAGTTTGTTTAGCAAAATGTCATGATTCACGTGATCGAATGCCTTTGACATGTCCATAAATATTGCACAGGTTGGATTGCTTTTATCTAGATTTGCCAAGACCTTCGCCACCAACTCATATGTCGCAGAACTAGTCGACATACCCTTTCGAAAACCTTTTTGTTCACTAGCTAATATTTTATATTTGTCTAAAAATGAATACAATCTTTTATATATAATTTTTTCCATTATTTTAGCAAAAACTGAAAGCAGTGCCACTGGCCTATAGTTCTTTACATCTTCTCTATCCCCGTGTTTAAAAAAAGGTTTGATTACAGCTACTTTTAATTTGTTCGGAAATATTCCACTACTGAGAATCAGATTGACAATATGCGTAAGAGGTATAGCAATTATTTCGCTAATACACTTTACTGTTAAAGTAGATATACCATCTTCGCCCACACTTTTCGAGTTTTTTAAGTTTTTAATTACTTTGTCAATTTCTGGTGGAGTTGTAGGATATAAATATATTGAATTTGAATTATTTTCTATTTTGCTCGATTGCTTTTTCTCTGGAATTTTATTTACGCTTTCAACAAAATACTTGTTGATTGCAGTTGATATTTCCATTGGGTCAGTTATCTTTTCCTTTTCTACTACTAAAGATGAAATAGGTTGCGCGGGCATTTTTGTTTTCAATTTGTTTATGATTTGCCACGTAGTCTTAGTTTTATTTACAGATTTTTTTATATTATTGTTATTATGAGCACGTTGTGTTAGTTTTATAATCTTCTTTAATTGTGCGCTATAGTATTTAAGTTTTATTTTATATTCATTGTTATTTTTATGTAGTCTACTAAGCCATAACATTTTCCTTTTATTCTTAGAGCACAAGCGAATACCTTTTGTAACCCATTTCAACCTTTGTTTAGCGCTTCTTCTAACAACTATCCAAGGAAAACATAAATTGTAGAATAACATATAAACGTCTATAAATTTATTATATGCTTCATTTGAGTCTGAGGAACTGAAGACTTCATTTAAAGATAAGGCTGTGATGCATTCCTTAAACTTTTGTATATTTTCTTCAGAGTAATCGCGGTTGATTGATTTCCATGATTTAAGAATGCATGATTTTTTAATAGGACACTGCAAAATCTGCGCTGAATGATCCGATAGTGCCAGTTCTATTATTTCTCCTTTGCTACCTCTTATGTTATGTGCTATATTATCAATACAAGTTCCAGAGGACATTCTCGTAGGCCGGTTAAAATGGAGTTGAAGATTATAACCTAATAAGTGATATTCAAAATCTCGACTCTTTGTCGTTGTTTTTAATATATCAATATTGAAGTCGCCGCAGATTACAATTTTCTTAGTATTACTATTTTAATTTTCCTGTAAGATACATTCTAATTTTGCATGAAACATATCTATATTAGATCCTGGTACTCTATAAATACATACAATAATAATATTATGATCTATCAGTTCCACTCCACAGCATTCAATTACACATTTTATAGAGCATTTTTTAATATTATCTAATTCCTTATATTGCAATCTTCTTCTTAATATAATACACGAGCTTCCACGTTTTACCTCTCTACAAAAGTATACTGCCAATTGAAAGTTTGGTAAATTTAAATATTTTCTATTGTCCTCGATCATGTTATGCTCAGTGATACACAACACATCTATGGGTTGTTTTTTGGTACACAAATTGACCAAGTTCATTGACAGTTCATCACTCTTATTAATAAGACCGGATATATTTTGATGTAGTATATTTAATTTATTGTAACAGAAAAAACTGCCTTTTTTCATTTTGATCACATTCTGTTGACTCTACGTTTAGATTTTCTTCATGTCTATATGTCTTGCGGTCATAGTCACCTTGAATTGATCTAATAAGTTTTGCCATGTAGTAAAGAATACATTTTAATCTTTTTCTGTTCATTTTACCACTATACTCAGAAAACATAGTCATGTCGAGTTCTTTATTTGAATCAAACACATGTACATTATTTAGGTCAGAGCATTTTTCATAAAGTTCATTGTTAAATAATTCAATATTGTGATTGTAAATCATTTTACCACATATATATGTTGGTGCCGCTACAATGACGTTCGTATTAGTAATTTTACATAGTGCTCTTTTGATGCTGTCTACCAATATTTCAATATTTGGTGGATGATAAAAATCGGTTTCACCAATAATTATAATACAGTAGTCTTCTGTAGTTAGAGGGTTTGTGATATTTTCTACATGGTTCATTAGAATCTCAATACCACAACCTGTATATATATGACATTAATTGTCATCAATTTGTATCATATTTGCGACTTTTAATCGATTGTTACTCGATATGACGCAAAGTTTTCTGCCTTTCTTCTCACTGTCAAAAACTTTTTTAGATTTACTTCTTTGTTTTTCTATTACGTCATTTGTCTCAATTGAAGCAGCATCCGTCAAAGTTGTTGTATTTATCACTTCAGACATGGACCTTGATGATAATTTATTTATAATTTCTTGAAGGTAAGAGATTTCCTCTTTAGCTTTTGACAAATCATTTTGCAATTTATTAATAAGTCTTTCCATTACTAAAATCTGTGAGGTTTTCTCAGCATTTCCATAATTACTACATGATGGACCAAGGTTTAAGCTATCTGATAGGTAATTCTTGAGGTAAGAATTTGTATCATAGGTGACCATAGATGTTGTTATTTTGATATTTATTGTAAAATTTTACTCTTGAACTGGGTTTACGACATATATCTTTTAGAATACTGTTCTTTTTTGACAAATCAATAATTGTTTTGTTGAGATCATTGTTTTCTAAAATTTTTATTTCTAGTTCATTTTGAACGATGTTAACTTCTGTTTTTAAATTATTTATTTCCATCTTCATATCTCTAATTATATTTAATTCGTTCAGGGAATCCATACTTCTGTTAAAACTGCTATCGGGTGCAAACAAATCATTCAAGTTATTTTCCCGGAGCAACGATTCACAAGACTTTGTTGATAGTTGAGCGGGAGGCTTACGAAAAGTAACACAGCTTTCTACATGATGTGCTACTTTATAATTTGTGAGATCAGCCAATTCTGGGATATCTTTAGTTGGTACTGGTGTTGACGTTGATATGTCTGATGATATATTTTTTGGTGTTTTTATGATCTTTGCTTTCAATTTATCTGAATGTGAAGGTTTTGTGTGCAAGGTGCTGCTTGTTCTTTTCCTGCAATTATGACACTCCCATATTTTTTTACGATTGGGTGACATGGTATAATTAAAACGTTGACTAGAGACATTGGCGCAATCCAGATCATATTTGGCCTTGCATAAAAAACAACTCAAGAATTCCCTTTTTGGTAGTGCTTTTTTACATTTCGCACAATCACCCATTTTCCTTTCTGCGTCACTTATAGAATCGCTCTTGAACGGGGCACCACTGAACAAGTCGACTGGAATGTTTAAATGCTCCACCGCACTGCGATGACGAATTTTGTGGTGGGTAACTCTAGATATGATAATGCGACTGATGTATGAGTAGTTATTGCTACCTCCAAATTATTTTTAAAAATATAATTGATTTTGACATACCCCGTATTCGACACACAAATAGATGAATTTACCAGTGAATTATAATAGTTTATTTGAAGTATTTAATGTTTCGATAAAGACCAAAATCCAGACAGCACTTTGGTTATAACTTTTAGATTCGGTATCCACTTTTAACACTATTTACAATAAACAACACAGGAGCACCAAACAGCACACTTGTTACTTTTGTTCGTGAAAAAAAAGTCAACGAAAGTTCGTGAAAAAAAGTAAAAAAAAAAGATTTGATTACAAGTCGTCAATAACTTACGTCTTTTGAATAATATCTGTTTGTAGATTATGTACAAATTATCTGATTTCGATTAAGCTTACGAAAGTGTAAGTCAAGCTTATAGGATGGGTCAAAAAAAACAAAGGATGGTATTATTTATTTCGTTTGTTTATTCATTTAAATGTACATTGGGAGGGCTTGACACACCTTTTCTTGAATCTGTCATAGAAAAAGCCGTCCATACACTCGCAGCCGTAAAGTCTACAGCCTAATGGACATCGAATAATTCTATTACTACGTAAATCTTCACATTTCTTTCGGCAATTCGTGCCACATCCAGCTCTTGCGTTCGGGTCACCACCACATGACGCTGAAAAAGATTACTATCTATGTGAATTTGTATCTATGCATGTAATTAAACATTTTAAATACGAGAAATAAATAATACATGTATAAACACAAATAAAACATTCGACTCTGGCGGGACTCGATTCGAGAATTAGATCGAAAATAACTAATGTTCTTTCTTGTCATCATTGTCACGCGAAACAAATAAAGTTACATATAAAATGATACAAATATTTCTGATAAAAATATAAATTAGTAGTCATGTCATGACTAACGCTCACATGTCCGAGCTTACAAATATCTGCCTCCATTGGGACAAGAAACCGGAACCTCAGAAATAGCAACACCTTGATACCGGCGTACATGAAAGTCGTCATATATGTACAGTTAATCTAAGTTATATTTAACAAAGTATAATTTTAGCCGTACTAAGTTGTTATTAACTGTAACAAATATCGAATGACTGTCGATAGCTTCGTTGTAGGGTAGAATCAGTCTATTTATTTCTAACTAGCTAAGTAGCTCTTTTCAAATGAGGCAAACTAAGTCAAATGCAGTGAATTCCAGTTCTTTAGCTATGTTTTAATAATTGAAGACGTTTAAGAGGCCTATTACAATTCTTCATTCTGCGAGATTAGTTATTTCGAAGCGTCTCGACAACTCATTGAAGGTCACACGTCCAAAATACTGTGTTGACGCTACGATTAAGCGATTTTGATACTTTTCCCAAAATTTTTATATTTATATTTTTATGGAATAATTCGTTATTGCTATATATATCGTATATGAAGAAACACATTATATGAAGATGATATTATAAATAGGACAGATGATATTGTTAAAAATAATGTTTATTAAATATTACCTAGTATGTTATTTAGCAAAAGACGGTTACCAATTACATAAAAACTAGTTACCAATTATATAGGAGTATAAATCATCATAAAACAATATCACCTATTTGCCGAATTTCCATCAAATCGATCCAATTGTTTTGGTGTGAAAAAGCTTTAGAAATAATAGATAAAAATAATATATAGAATAGAATAAGTTTACAAAAAATATGTAAATATGTAAAAATATAAATAAATAAATAATAATTTATAAAGTCGCAAAAAAATAATTTTCGTTACGTGATCAAAACTGATAATCGCGCTATACACTGACGCACAACGGCACGATCACTCGGGTTCTATTGATATTGGCGCGAAGAAATTCGACATAGGTCCGACTCTGAGGATCGCTCAAGCTGTAATGAATTTGGACGGACTACCGACTAAACTCAGCCTAAGCCTTTGGTCCTAGTGACCCTACTGGCTTATATTGACGGGAGCCGCACCTCAGGAGAGGTACGGTTAGCGCTGCCCCATGGGGTGGGCATAAGCGCTAGAAGAGGCACGGTTCTCCAAAGTGTGTATTGACTGGGAACCTACTCGTAACTGAGCAGAAGGCTGCCGAATAAGGGGAGACAAAAGAGGCGACGGCTCAGACGCCGCCGCTTGCAGGTCTAGAAGGTCTTGCGTTAATTGGTTGGGGGGGTCGCTCAGGACATGTCGCGGTCTACGTGTCCTCTGCCAATATGGACTGTCGTTTGTGGATGGGCCCGCTGAAGGCGGTATTGACTGGTAGCTCACTGACTCTCGGATTAACGGGTTGATGTGCTCGTCCGCGGCTCTGAAGAACCGCTTAGAGCACTCCCTAAAATGTTGTTGAATTGTTGGGAGATTGAAGTTCCTGTGGAGATCAGCATTACGGACATAATATGGGGCATTGGCCATTCTATGCAAAAGTTTGCTTTGAATGACCTGGATTTGTTGGAGGACTTGCGGCTCGGCATGTGCAAATACCGAGCTCGCGTATGAAAAGACGAGTCGAATACATACCTTGTATAAGGTACGCTTGTTCCAGAGTGTCATGGGACTAAATCTGCCTAGCATGGAGTTGAGACGGGACATGGAGTTGAGACGGGAATTAATTTGGACGGTCTGTACATCGCATTTTGTAGTAATTTTGCAGTATGATTTATCGTTTTTATTAAAATAAAATAATAAATTCATGGGTAAAAAATATAACATATTTATTCCTCATAAAGTGACATTTATTCTGGTATGAATTTCATTAATAAATACCATCGTAGATAGAAGATATTCACAATCAACTTAAAGCGATTTTCGTAGTACTTTCGTTTAGAATAAGATTTTTTTTTTCTATAGTAAATCAATAATATATCAAAATTCCGAGACAGCTGCGAACTATATGACTATACAAGAGATAAAATTATCATTTTTTATTTTCATTTATGTAGAACGGTTTTCATTTAAGTAGTTCGATCCCGGAGCTCAAAAAAGTGCCTTTGCGCATTTTATGAAAATCTTTCTCTACAATTTCGGGTTTTATTAAAAAGTGAAGCAAAATTTACAAAAAGCGAGGCCACTACGAACTATGTCAATAGCTATAATAGCTATTTTGCATTATTCATTAAGTCAAAATTGTTAATGTATCTTTGTTTCTGAGATCGAGAACGCCAAAATTGACCATTTTACGCAAAAATCGCGTTCGAGATGTAATATGGCTCTTAAACCAATTTTAAGCTATTGTTACTGACGCTAATTCGTCGGACTAACAAAAAAAGAAATAAAAACTAGCCTCTAACAACATTTGATTAATTTTATTCCTATTATTTAAATGGGACATTCCTTTTTCCCCAAGATTTTTCCTTAATCTATTATTATCTACCGCCATCCTCTTTTATTGACAGACTTCAAAAAAGAAGAGATTATCTATTGGACTGCATATATATTTTTTACCTTTTTCTAAATCGCATTTGAAGCGTTGAGCTTTTCTAAGTGGTCTAATTTGTTGTATTTATCAAACACTTATTTATTATTAACATCATACATCAACCACTGTCATCCTTAAGACAGCAAAATTAAACCATTTATGGATAACTAGCTTTCCGCCCGCGCCTTCGCCCGAGTTATATCCCATTTTCATATAGGAAAGAGATATTTTACCGTACAAAAAAATATTTTTTGTCTTTTCGCAGGTCTCGAACTATCTCCATAACAAAGTTTGACATGAAGACGTAACAAATAGACAAAGTTACTCTCACATTAATAGTATTAATAGGCATCACTTACTACACACTCCTGCCCCTACGCAATTGCCTTCAGAATCTCTGAGGTATCCACCGCGACAAATGCATCCTGGCCCAGTTGGGCAGCTGTCATCCAATGGGCACGATTTCGGGAAGCCTAATTCTGAACAATCTTCAGGATTACATGTGGCAGTGCAGTCTGCGTAGACTTCGTTTTCGCCACACTCCATATCTGTTAAATAAAACATAGTAAGTACTTAACTAAAATAGACTGTTGGAACAAACATAGTACTCGTACGTAGTAAATTTATATCGATTACTAAGGGGTACTTGAGATATTTGAGGGGGACAAATGTTATATCTGTGAAATGCCTTGATCAGTGACAATAAACGCTCCCTCAATTACACTGGAATCTAAAAAATCTGCGAGTCTGGGTGTCCATTGCATTTAATATTTTTTTGCACATGTAGTTAGTAAAACAACAAACATCATTGAAAACAAAATGTACAAAGATGTACCATGTAAAAGTGTATTGCTTATTGCAGAATTGAAAAGTTAATATAAATTACCGTTATAAATTTTGCATTACGCAAACAATTACACAGGCTGGGCTTTGAACCCGTGACTCGGGTGCAACTATGCAACCGAAATCTGACCGCTCACAATGGACTTTATCAAGAAGCTAAAAGTCACTCATATAATAACGGAGAGGCTTATATTCGGATGATGATACGTACGATTGCTTACTAGACTAAACGTTTGATGTAAGTTTTAACGCACCTGCTAAAGCTGCAGACAGCAGGCAGCTAGCAGAGAGCAGCAGAATCAAAATATGTTTCCCCATTATCACCGAGGTCTTCAATGACATTAAAATTTTGTAACTGCTTACATATATACCTTTTGCAAACAACTGTTTAAATATTATTCTACTATTGTGTAATTTCATTATTATGTATGTATATGTAGCAAAAGAACAATAGTCCCCGATAGAATACCTTAAAATGTAGTGGGAGTCGAGTTTTATTATTACGTGGACCAGATTCAAACATGAAAACATAAAAATCATCACCGTGTATATCTGTCTGTCCATTACCATAGATCTGTCTTTTCTTTTTCATTTTCTTCCTGCACCTCCTCCTCGTATTGCCTCTACACCCTAGCCGAACCACTTTTTATTTGTTCAGTACGTGGAGTCGGCTTGTAGTCGGCGTGGAGGCCAGTTAATTGTGTCTGTCGCTTATAAGAATATGTGAACAATCAAAAAGTCTGATTTATCTAATAGGATTCAAAAAGTTGTAATTAACGGAACTCAGTCTGTTGAGGCTCCTATAATTATGGATGTACCTCAGGGATCGATATTAGGACCATTTTCTTTTCTTAATTTATATTAATGATCTTCCTTACTTCACTAAAAGCTTGTGCGATGCAGTACTATTAGCAGATGATACTTCATTAATATTTAAGGTAGGGGGGATGCAAATACTGACGTTGTGAATAGTACACTGTCTAAAGTATTGCACTGGTTCACAATGAATAACTTATCACTTAACACAAATAAAACTAAATGTGATAAATTTTCATTGCCTTGCATTGTAAGAACAGTAAACAATATTGTGAAAATGAATGATGAAACTTTAGAATTCACTGACAGTACTAAATTTTTGCTATATATAAAGTACGACAACTGACTAACGTTTAAACTGCAAGATTGGTCTATTTCAGTTATTTTCATAGTATCATGACGTATGGCATACTATTGTGGGGATCTGCGGCGAATATTGAAAGTATTTTTGTGCTCCAAAAAAGAGCAATTCGCGCTATCTATAATATAAAACAAAGAGAATCACTCAGAGATTTATTTAAGGAAATAAATATAATGACATTAGCGTGTCTATATATTTATGAAAATTTCATATATGTTTATAAGAACTACGATACATTTAATACAAATTTTCAAATTCATCATTAAGTTCTTAGGGAAATGTGTAACTTTTTATAACACACTTCCAGAAAATATTACTGATTTACCGTTTCATAAATTTAAAGCACATTAAAAATACTCTAATGAAAAAAGGGTATTACAAGGTCAATGACTTCTTGAATGATAAAAATGCATGGGTGTGATTTTTACGATATTTAATTTCCTGAATAATTAAACATGCTTGGATGTAAATTTAGGGATATATAATTTTAATGATTCTATAAAAAATATTATTTTTGTTTTGTACCGGACATATACATATCAGATTTGTTTAATGCGATATGACTCTTGTGACGGAAATATATATTTGTTAGTTGTTTTAATTTGTATCGGAGGTTGGGTTCAGACTGTGTATCTGAAGCCGGCTTCCAACTGACGACTCTGTAATTATTAGAGATCGTATAATCGGATGCATATTTACCTAAAGTTAATTTTTGGCTCACAAATTATGGAAGCGGCTTTTTAAAATACATTTTGTTAAATAACAATCCCGGGAAAATAGGGGACTGCAAATTTAACGTAGTGATATTGTTTGAAAATTACTAAATTAGCACGTGGTATTTATTTTCAAAAGACCGAGACTCCGGGTTCATTTATACAACTATGCATACGTATTTACATGAAGTTTAGTTTCAGTTCCCCGTGCGATTTATGAATGTACGATTTATTACATGAAGAGTGTTATACGAAAGTAGTGAGCTAGTTTGACTAAAACAATAATCAATTAAATAATTGAATAAAAAAACAGAAATGGTGCCCGGGCGTAAGTATGGTCTAGTATCTCACTCTAAGTTAACTTCCGATTTAATGAGTGTGAATTCCGGGATTTTTATTTTATGGAAATAAAATAATAAGACTGTTCCATACTTTGTCAAAAACTAAATTAGGTAAATAAATAAACATCCTGCTATCCAATTCCGCAATCCTGGATTTTTATTTAACAAAACAATAAGCCGTTGTACGCGCCCTTCACACGCTTTTTTTGTACACTTCTCGGGGGCGGGAATTAATAGTTCAGTAGAAGTATGAATGGTATGAAAAGTTTGACCATTTGCATTAAAACCATTAAATAATCGAATTTTTCCCAAGCTACAGAAAACTTACTTGAGCACTCTTGAGGGATCTCTTAAGTCTTCAGGTAGCAGACACGAGGTTGCTTCTCCTCACTCGACTCTTTCGTCCAGATATTGAGCACCTCGCTTCTCTTGATATCACTATATATGCTATCACTTCTACTGTCCTTTCTCAAAGGTATACAACAAAATTTAAGTAGATATATCTAGTTTAATATTAAATGTGCGGAGCGGGAATCGGCCGGTTTGCGGTGCAAAAAAACGAGAGAGAGTGATCCGGGCAGAGGGCACTCGCGTCGCGAGCTCCATGACGTAATTGGTATATAGAACACAAGGCGCCAAATTCAATGTAGATGCTAGATCCGTGCTCTGTTTTCTTTTGCGTTTTCCACGTGAATGGGAGCATTTCGAATAAAAAATAGAGATAATACAAATGGCCAAAACACACACCCCGCCTTGAAAGCGTCTTTCAAAAAAAAAAAAAAAAATGCGAAAATAACTCAATTGCTAGCTTATAAATTAATGCGTAAGGGAGTAAATACTAATAAAACTAATAGGTTTATGTATCAATAAAATAAATATTGGACTATTGTAAATTAGGTAATGGACAAAGCCGAATAATGGGACGTTTAAGTGTACCAGTTTTAGTTCGAACTAGCGCAACTCTTACACGACCGTCATCACCGAAAAATATTCTATCAATTATGCCCAATGGCCAATGAAGCGGAGGGGAATTTTTGCATAATTAACACAAGTTCTCCTTCTCGTACCGGACGAGAGTCGGTATTCCATTTCTCTCGCGTTTGTAATGTGTGTAAATATTCATCTTGCCACCTTTTCCAGTAGGACTGAACGATATTATCAAGTAGCAAATATCGCGAAAGTAACCCTTTATTTACGTCTGATACATCAGCTGATGAAAGAGAACCTAGTTGTCTAGTATTTAAAAAATGCGATGGCGTTAGGGGTAAAGGTTCGGATGGATCCTCACTAAGAATACCGAGCGGTCTCGAATTTAATATCGCTTCTATTTGGTAAAGTACGGTAATTAATTCCTCGTACGTTAATATTTGTGCACCTATCACACGATATAAATGTGTTTTGAAACATTTTACAGTTGCCTCCCAACCACCGCCAAAGTGGGGAGCGTTAGGTGGATTTAATATCCACGAAATGCGATTTCGCGCTAATTCGTTTTTAAACTCATCAGTATAATTGGAAGACATAAGAAAATTATACAATTCGTTTAAATACGACTTAGCGCCTACGAAATTGGTACCTTGATCAGAATACATGGTTTCAACTGGACCGCGGCGAGAAAGAAATCTTTTAAATGCGTTTAGAAATGTGTCTGTACTCAAATCTGAGGCAAGCTCGATATGAACAGCGCGGGTTGTTAAGCAAATAAAAATGCAAAGATAAGCCTTTTGGCTGCGTATGCCACGTTTTCGAACAAGAGATATGGACAAAGGTCCAGCATAATCTACGCCTGTTTGCGCAAAAGGTTTGGAAACTTTCAATCTACACGATGGTAAATTGGCCATAACTGGTACAGGCATTTGTTTAGGACGTACTCTAAAACACTTAAGACATGCATGAATTCTTGCACGAACAGTTCGACGAGCAGCTAAAATCCAATATTTTTTTCTCAATAAAGAAATAGTTAGTTGAGGTCCAGAATGACATGAAATATTATGAATATGATCAATAATCATGTCTACAATGCGATTCTTACTTGGCAGTAGAATTGGGTGTTTATGATCAAAGCTTAAATCAGCGTTCTCTAAGCGACCTCCTACACGGAGAATTCCGTCAATATAGAAGGGTCTTAACTTGCGTATGGCTTTGGGACACTGTTTGGAAGCTTCAATGCATGAAATATATTCAGAAAAATATTTTTCTTGGATCGAATAACAAACAGCTCGGATGTGACTAAATCCTCCGAAGTTATAATTCCACTGGTTTTTAAAATTTTGCAGAAGCGTAAAATATAAACTAAAATGCGAAGAAGTCGTGTCCAACTAGAAACACGTTCAGATAAATTAATTATAATGTCTTTGGATTTTTCGTCTTTCGCGTCCAAAACATTCAAAAGGACTATAGGTTTTGCCTCGGGTAACTGATCGGAATCGAGCGAAGTGAAAGGTTTGATTGGCCAGCTTTCGAATGGAAGATATGACCAGTCAGGTCCATTCAGCCAAGTTTTGTTTTCCACAAGTTGAGCTGGTGTAAGACCACGTGATAAACAGTCACTTGGGTTTTCAGTTCCCGAAATATGATAAAAATTTGATGCATCGAGACTCTCTTGAATTTTAGAGACTCTGTTGGCAACAAAAGTTTTTAAGCGATGCGGACTGGAATTTATCCAGCTAAGAGCTATTGTGGAATCGCTAAATGCAAACAATTTATCAAATTCAAAGCGGTTAGTATATGTGGAGAGAACTGTTTTAATTAATTTGGTCATTAAATGAACACCCATTAGTTCTAACCGAGCTAAAGAAATGGTTTGAACAGGCGCGACCTTCGACTTTGCGCAAAGTAAACGCACAGTAACTTCAGATGCATGTTGTACTCTCACATAGATAACAGCACCATAACCCTTTTCGGATGCGTCGGAAAAAGCCAGTATCGAAGCGCTACCAGAGTGAGACACTCCGATGTGACGCGGTATGTTTAATTGCATCAAAAGGGGAAGTTCATTTTGAAATTTAATCCAACAATTTCCAATATGTACAGGAGGTTGGTCATCCCAATCCAATTTGAGAAGCCATAATTCTTTAATTAAAAACTTTGCGTACAAAATACAAGGCGCAGCAAAACCCATAACATCCCATAAGCGAGCTATTACCGAAAGCATTGAACGTTTGGTACATAAAGCATCAGGAGCGGAAACAATAAATCTAAAATTGTCTTTGAAGGGGTCCCAAGTTACACCAAGAACCTTCTGAATAGCGGTAGAATCAAAATTAATTGTATGTGGGTGTAAATGGTCTTGTGGTAAAACTCGAAGCAAATCTGATGAATTGCTTGACCATTTTTGGAGCTTAAAGCCTCCAGCTGAAAACATCTGAATCAGCTGTAAAGCTGTATCAGTAGCGATATTCATGTTATCCACTGACGAAACCACGTCATCCATAAAAAAATCACCTCGACTTATAATATCAGCGGCGAGCGGAAAATTTTTGCTTTCATCCTCAGCAAGTTGATGGATAGTACGCAATGCGAGAAAAGGACTAGAGCAAAGACCAAAGCAGACTCGTTTAAACTCAAACAGTTGGATAGGATCTGAAGTATTAAAACGGTATAACATTCGTTGAAATTTATGAAACTCATCGTGGACTTTTATCCTCATATACATCTGTTCAACATCAGCACAAAAGGCGATAGGAAAAAGTCTAAAGTTCAAAAGAATCAAGAACAAGTCCGATTGTAAGTTTGGCCCTGAATACAAAATATCGTTTAATGAAATATTAGTATCAGTGCGCGAGCTTGCGTCAAGAACGAGTCGTACCTTTGTTGTCAATTTGTCTTCGCGAATCACACCATGATGTGGTATGGTATAGCCTGTGGTTTTGTCCGTGACATTTACTGGCGATAAATAATCTCTTTCACAATAATCAATTATTATATCATCATAAGCGGAGCGGAACTGCGGAGATCCCAAAAAACGTTTTTCTAAAGAGAGGAATCGTTTTCGAGATGCGCCATAAGAGTCACCTAATACGGAAGGGTCGGTTTTAAATGGTAAAGCTACAACATAAGTACCAGAAGGCTCACGAGAAATCGTAGACTTATAAATACGCTCACAATTTTGCTCATCTTGACTGAGCATTGCATTGCGGGGAGTAGGGATTTGTTCAACTTCCCAAAATTTACGTAAAAGCATGTCGAGCGGTTCCTTGGTAATTGAACAAAAAGTGCGAGAAATAGAACGATTATTAGAGGTAGTGCGGTGCGACGAAGATTGAGCCAAGGGCGCTGTACCCATTAAAATAAAACCGAGCGGAGTACGAATCGCATCTGGGTTACCTGGTGGTCCCCTGATGTGACCTTGCAATAACAAACGAGAAAAATGTTGTGCACCGATGAGCATTTCGATTTCACCGGGCTCCGAAAAGGAATCGTCAGCCAGTGGAGTACCAGCAAGATAATCCAACATCGATCGATTTATCGGAGATGTAGGTAAGCGGTCCGTAATGTTATCCACGACAAGTGGGTGCAGGCAAAACGAAACATTACGGTCGAAACGAGAAAAAATAGTTACATTTGTAACTCCCTTAACTATGTTCGACGAACCACCAAATCCATTTACAGTTACCTGGTCGGTCATCGGTTTTATATATAACGATAATTTTTTCCCTAATTTAGAAGTAATAAAATCATTCATTGACCCGTTATCAATCAACGCGCGAACGATGTATTCGTTCCCGCGCGCATCTTTTATAATAACGCGCGCAGTAGCTAAAAGAACTGTCGTTTGATTCGATATATTGGCGGCAAGCGCAGTATGCGAACAAAATGCGGCACTGCTGGAGTGATTAGACTTAGTGGGGATTGTTGCGTCACTCGCGGACGAAAGAGGGGCGCGCGCGCCGTCGTTATCGGCTGCCACGGAAGGCAGCGGCCGCGCAGGCGTAGTAGTAGAAATAGCAGTGGCAAGTCGCGGTTCGACTCCCGATTGCGCTAAATTATTAACCGGGCGTATAAAATGTAACATAGTATGATGTATTTTTGATTGACAAGTACCACATGTTTTATTCGAGTTACAATTATTAAGTTTATGACTAAAACTCAAACAGTTAAAACAACCGCCTCGTGTTTTCACAGCATTATATCGCTCCTTTGGAGTCATCTTTAAAAATTGAGAACAACGATAATATTGTTCATGTCCCGGTTTATTGCATAATAAGCATAGATGCGAGGCTTCGGAAGTGACAAACGATTTTATATTATTTTTGGGAGTAAGTAATTTTGGCGATGTCTTAAAATGAATAATTTTATTAGTCTGCGCACTCGACGAGCTACCACTAGTGCGTTCCATAATTTTACTTTGTTCGCGTAAAAATGTAATGAAACTTGAATATGTAGGCAACTTTGCAGAACGAACAGAGTTTTCATACATACGAGCAGTTTCTTTGTCTATTTTTTGTAACGCTAAAAATAGATAAATAAAATCTTTTTTGTCCGAAATATTTAACCTTTCAAAAGAAGAAATGGAACTGGTAAATTTATCTAAAAAATAATTTAGGTTGTCTACACTATGTGAGGTGAGGGGTTTTATGTTTATAATTTCTTGTAAATATGAAGTACCTAAAGTGCGACAGTCCTGGTACTTATCTACTAGGGTCGAATAAATAAGCTCATAATTATCACCGGTAGGCGGTATTCCTGCAATTGTCAATAAAGCGTTTTTAGACAAAACGCCGCATAAATAAATGACCTTGTCTGAATTATTCAAACTATTATTATGATGAACTGTATTGTTGTAGTTATCGAAAAAGGAAGGCCAAGACTTATAGTCACCATCAAATGTTTGCAAGTTTATGGGTGGTAACTTTAATTTCGGTTTATTTGATAAGATTGGTTCAGACAATTGTTTTAAATCTTTAATTTTACTAGTTATACAACAATATATTTCATCAAAGGCCAAGAAAGAATTATAGTCAGGCGTATACTCCGGGTCTAACTGAAGTTTCGCTAAATTTAATTCGTCTAACGTTTTCATAAAATCTGTGCGCAAATTTTGTATGCAATCAGTAGAATTCAAGATTTTTTTGTGTAATTCGAGAGTAGGAATATCTTGCGATGAATCATAAATATTTTGTAGTCTCGTAAAAAATGCTTGCATACGTGCTTCTAACATCAGAATTTGAGGGGTAATTTTTGATTCAGATTCTGTAGATTTCGGCATTTTTATATAGGTAATGTAATATACTCAAAACAATAATATTACAAATAAATATGTGCGGTGCGGTAAGTAGATATAAAATATAATAAGCGATGTACTAAGAAACAATAATAAATAAAATAATTGTGTGCGGTGCGGTAATAAGCGGATATAACTAGGTAACAAAAAAATTGATACGAATATTATGTTTGCTTAAGTTAAGACGGCAGTGATAACTCTCAATACAATATTGTATAGATAAAAAATGACCTATATAAAAGCCTACCTATAATTGTAGGTCGGCCGACGTTTATTAACGCGTGAATACTGACACACATACGTGATTGTATTTGCGAGGAAATATACGTAACATATTTAGATTTTCATATATAACCAATTCATATTCTGTTTCTATACGTATTAATAAGCTCTAATAAACAACAAAACAATTCGGCACACTTAAACATCTGTAATTGATAAATATTTTTATAGCGGGAGGTAGTTTGATAATTTATGAGGAAAGAAATATTTGCAAAAATATGTAAGTAGCGGTTTGAATAAACAAATGAATAATTAAAATTGATAAAGAATTATGAAATTCGACTCGAAAAGGACCATAAAAAGAGGTGTACGCGCCCTTCACACGCTTTTTTTGTACACTTCTCGGGGGCGGGAATTAATAGTTCAGTAGAAGTATGAATGGTATGAAAAGTTTGACCATTTGCATTAAAACCATTAAATAATCGAATTTTTCCCAAGCTACAGAAAACTTACTTGAGCACTCTTGAGGGATCTCTTAAGTCTTCAGGTAGCAGACACGAGGTTGCTTCTCCTCACTCGACTCTTTCGTCCAGATATTGAGCACCTCGCTTCTCTTGATATCACTATATATGCTATCACTTCTACTGTCCTTTCTCAAAGGTATACAACAAAATTTAAGTAGATATATCTAGTTTAATATTAAATGTGCGGAGCGGGAATCGGCCGGTTTGCGGTGCAAAAAAACGAGAGAGAGTGATCCGGGCAGAGGGCACTCGCGTCGCGAGCTCCATGACGTAATTGGTATATAGAACACAAGGCGCCAAATTCAATGTAGATGCTAGATCCGTGCTCTGTTTTCTTTTGCGTTTTCCACGTGAATGGGAGCATTTCGAATAAAAAATAGAGATAATACAAATGGCCAAAACAGCCGTTTCCATACTTTGTCTTAAACTAACTTAGGTTAAAATGCATCCGATTATCCGATCTCTAGTAATTATACAGGGAGAAAAAAAATTGCCCTTGCTGGTTTTCTTGCTGGTTCTTTCCAGTACAAGGTCTCCCGCCGTAGACTTGTGAACCAATGGCGTAGCATCTTTGACATTCAAGTGATTGTAAAATCCTATTTGAAGAATAAATTTTTGATTTTGATTTTGATTATTTTTTCGATCCTATTCAAAAAAGGATGCGTAGCTAGTTTACCGGGGCCAGTCGGTCTACATCAGACCATATTTAGACTCGATAACACCTACCGTGCAGCGCCTTGCGCCTCCATACTTCAATGCGATTTATAATGCGAGCACTCATGGCTTATGACAGTTCTCGACTTCCATTGAGGGAGGTGTAAGTCAAGACCAATACCAAAACAAGAATCAAAACTGATAAGATACTTTCCATAGAACTATAATCATAGAGTTTATCAATGTCAAGTTGTGCAAAAAAAGGAACAACTTGTAAACTGTAATTTTGTAGGCAATTTTTATTCACTTATATATTACTAGCTTTCCGCGCCGCGGCTTCGCCCGCGTTATATTCGAATTTCCCACAGGAAGGATATGTTTTAACAATACTGCCATACAACCTTTCACCCCTCCTTTCAACCTTTTACAACCCTTTTCTGCTTTAAAAGGTAGCCTCTGTCCTTTCTCAGCCTCTAGACTATCTGTGTACCAAATTTCATTTAAATCGGTTCAGTAGTAATTTAACAATATTTCCATACAACCAATAATCCCTCCTTTCAACCTTTTACAACCCTTTACAACCTTTTTTGCATGAAAAAGTAGCCTATGTCCTTTCTCAGGCTCCAGACTATCTGTGTACCAAATTTCATTTAAAATCGTTCAGTAGTTTTAACAATATTTCCATACAACCAATAATCCCTCCTTTCAACCTTTTACAACCCTTTACAACCTTTTTTGCATGAAAAAGTAGCCTATTCCTTTCTCAGGCTCCAGACTATCTGTATACCAAATTTCATTTAAATCGGTCAGTAGTTTTGTGTGAAAGCGAACAGACAGACAGAGTTACTTTCGCATTTAAATATTAGTATGTATGTATGTAGTAGTATATGGCACAAAACAATGAAGCTTTTCCACAAATACTATTTTCACAGTACTTTTGATTAAAATTTCACCGTCTTCAATTTTCACAGATGACACTCCAGTTTTATTTATTCGAGTTCATTAAATGACGATAACTTTTTTTTAATGAACGATTTTGATGAAAACAAAGTTTAGATATTATTCTGAGTTAAAACAAAGCAAATAGTGAAAGTTTCAAGCAATATCGGTTCAGTACTTTCGGAGATAAACGTGAACATACATACAGACAGACAGACAAAAATTCCAAAAATTTTTTTTTGCTTTCTAATAATCTATTTAAGTGACCCTCTATCCATTTCAGTCAAAAATACTAAATGTACAGACAAAATATTTTTACTGTCTTATTATATGTATAGATTTGCAGTTGCTATTTTAGTTTGCACGAATCCGACTCGCACTGAACCAGTTTTTATATTATTTAAATATATTTTACATTTACATTTTAACAGAAACAACATGATGAATATTTCAATTATTGAATCGAATTAATTTACTTATCGCGCCACTGTGGTATCGGGTCGTTAAGCTGGATTTCGAAGATTAATGAAAAAATATAATCCATAATAAACAGGAAAGTGGGTAATAAACAAAACTCATTAAAGTCTCGCCTTCATAATTACAAATATAATTGTTGTTTATTCATGGTATAAATTTAAGTCGTCGTTTTTGCTAATTATGTCTTCATTAACATTTCAGGGGATTCGCGGAATCCGCAGTGCTGATTATTATAAGTAATGAAATAATCGTTATATTTTCTATCGATGCATTAAGAAATATTTTTTAATATAGGAAAAGCAGTTTATCTAATGTGCTCAACTTCTTCCTACTGTTTATTATATAAATCAACGCTAAAATACCATTAAGGATAGTATAGTTAATTACGTAATTAAATAGCTGCTATTTATAATAGATAGATTAATTTTAGATTGGACGGAAAACATTTCAATTTTCTAAACATATAGAGTATGTATCAGTATCGACATCGTTATGACATTGTTATAGCAGTGCTGTCGCAAGCACTTTTCAAACACTTCCTACGATTATTTGGGAAAGCGATAGATAGTAAGTAGTTCCAGACATGTTCTCGCAAGACATTTATTGGTAAAATAAATACAGTAATTAGTAGGATCCACGCAACCTTTTTTTATTAATGCCCCTAGAGAAAAACTAATACTATTTAGTTCAATTAAAGTAACGAGTTATGGTTCCATATGAGAAGGGGTGTGGGAAGAACATTAAAAATACTGTCGGAATCGATGCTTAACATGATGAACATGCTCTCCAGATGGCAGTAGTGCTAACGAGTTTGGATTTTATATTGTTTACGCAGGTTTTTGTGTTGTTAATCCACGGCCGAAAGGTCTCAAAAAATAAACAGTTAATATTGATATATATATATATATATTAATATATAGTATATATATATAGATAATTCTAGTGCAGTCAACACAAGTTGGAATTCAAACAACTGGTATATTTTAAGAATTTACATAACTAATATTAAATAACTAAACCAAATATCAATGTCTTTATATATTCTATATTTTATAATTTAATTAATTTATTATATATATTTATTGTTTTTCTTATATCGTAAGAGCACGTTAACAATTAAAAGCCAATTATTTTTACTCACGAATGTATTGGGTAACTATTGAAGCAGAGTATAATTATTTACTTTTTGCTTCGTTCCATATTAAAGTGAATAATAATTTATTAAGAATAATGGATTATTCTTCATTGAATAATAAGGTTTATCGTATCCATTTAATATAATATCTCAATAATTGCATCGTATAGTGATCTTATACACGTAATACTAAAGGAAGTATTTAGACAATTGGGTGGACAATTTTCTACCACAAATGGGAGAAAACTATCTTGGAACTAAAATTCTTACATAGGAGATTGAACAGAACTTATTAAGTAAATATGAAATATTCTGTAACATAATATTGGCTTTTAACGTTCCTGGTGTTAAAGTTCATTTCGTGCTAAAAGATTTTATCGCTTTTACAATTTTACATACGGTGTGTTATGTAAAAAAATGGAATAGCTCAAAGTATACCAATAAATTCTTAAAGTACATGATAATACTGGACTGTACATAGTATTATATTATCTGTGACGGACGGACTGCTGAATCCAATGACGGTTAGAACACGAAATCTATTCAAGTTTTGTTGAAGATCTTTGTTGCAAAATCGGTTGGCGAAATGCACTGAGACTTGCAGATCACTTCTAATGTAGGTGGGTCACTGCATATATACCTACTTTAGTAATCCAAGGAACCTTGTACTAATTGCGGATGGTAATCTTCCAAAACGAACCCGACTCTCTTCCAGAGAGAGCTCGGCGAGAGAGCTGTTCGTGAGTTCTTTCGAAGATTAGTTTTATATATTCATTGACGCGATTAATTATTTTCATTTAAACGAACAATATATGACATAAATGTGATCGAATAAGTTGGAAGCAATATAAATGCCATTAAAAATTCTTTCATGTAAAATGTTGCCAAGAAGAGAGAATGTGCAGAAAAACTTTTAACATGATTTTGACAACTACAATTTTGTAATTTGCATATTAGATATCAATAAATAATAATAAATAATGTTCGTTTGACTTGAATATGAATTACTGCTCAAATAGAGAAAGTACGATATTAGCAAACAATGTAAGCGAATATTCATCTCGTTCATATTAAAATATGAAAGTAGCAGACGCTGTTTACAATCCTCAACAAAGGGACATTGAGCGTTGAGGGTTCGTCGAAGTTTGGAGCAAACGAAATCCGTTATTTAAATTGTGCCATTTCCATGTTTATAAATAACTTTGGTTCGAGTTTCTGGCGGTTTAATATACAAAAAGATCAAACCGATATAACACGGTAAGGCTTTTAACGCTGGAATCAAGCTTTTGTGATGCCGTGTTAAGTGTGAGTTATGACATCTTAAGAATATACTCTCTGGACAGATCCTTTTCTGTTGTGAATTTGATTTGATTGTTTAATCTAATCCATATTATGCAAAGTATAATTATTTAGGACAATACGAATTCTTATTTATTGTACACTAGCTTTCCGGACGCAAATTCGTTTGTATTATTTCAGATTTTCCCATAGGAAAGAGATATTGCCTTCTATGTCCTACTAGAAAAGATGGACAGCGAATGTCGCAGGACGCATTAACTACTTGAAGCAAAAAATCTTTGCATGCACAGCACACCCGCTACAAAGGCGTTCGTCTTAACACAGTGCATTATTAAAGAAGCAAGAAGAATGTGTACCGAAAGTACGATAGAATACTCCGATGCCATAGCTAAAAGACATCAGCTACTCACGAGGTAACAGTCATGTGGAATATTGCTTCAACGATCAACATTACGATAGTTGTTTCTGCGAATGACTTGATAAAAAAATCTCTATTAATATCTTAAAAAACTTTCGCTCGACTGATGGATTAAAGGCTGGGTGTGGGACAGCGGGGATTTTTGAATTTTCCGAAGGTTCTCTATCAACAGCCCTAACCATCTCTAGCTTGGGTTTGTCCCTTCATCAACCTTATATACATTATATATAACCTTATATGTTACCATTATATACATTGTATATTAACATAAATTTAACGATGAGATGTAAATAAATCATTTATATTACTTTAATGTATACCTGTATATACATATAATATACATATATACATGTTATTACTATAGGTAATTATTTTTAGAACACAGAATCAATAACTGAGCGCAGCTATTATAATATTGGAATGGTTAATACAATTTTTATTTTAAAATAACGCTTAGCACACGCTCGTCATCTCATCAAAGACGATGTAGGAGCTCATCAATAAATGCCATTCACGAAACTATTCCTATAACATGTACTTATACATGTCTTAAATACCGAGCTATTAATATAATTCAATACTACACAGCACAGTCTAAGTTAACTCTTAGAAAGTTCTACCTGCACCAGTCTGTGCAAAGATTGGTTGCCCGCTAAATTAGTCCGTCCGCCAAGTTTGGCTGAGGGAGCGAAATTCACAACGAACTATCGACCACTAACTATGAACATCAGAAAACCCCACGATAAGATCAATTTGCTGGAGAGCTATTTAAATTCGGACCAATACCGAATAAGAAACTTCTTGGTATCCGAGAGTCAAGTTAGTAGAACTAAATTATTTTACCTATTCTGCATAAGCAGAATATTTGCATTACAACCTAATTAATTAGGTTGTAATGTAATTATTGTAATGGGGATTGATGAGAAACAAGAATAGCTTAGAATACGAGAGTTAAACTTAAAAAAAGCTGTGATTTTATAACATGGGTAGATTTCTCCTTGATAAAGTATTGACAAATCATCACGGCTCATATACGTCCCCGTCGAGGATAGCCTACGAGACTACCCTATGTTAGAGCGATAGAGCGAAGCCATAGACGAGCTCTGCTAGGCCAGTGCAAATTGGTTGACTATATTTTATATACTTTTAATTTCCTTTGCAGGTGTATGCAGGTTTCCTCACTTACAAATCTCATTTACTTAGCAGGTCATAAAACGTAAAATTAATTGGAATTAGAAGCTACGTTTTCATGTGCACCTTTATCTCATTTAGACGCGACTATCACTAAAATTATACTTAAAATTCCAATTCGTCAACTCTAGTGTATTTTTAAAAATCATCGCCAACACAAACTTGCTTAAAAGCTTTAGGCGCGGACATGATATGAGGAAAATAACAACTTTACTATATAACAATAACTTTAATGTAAGGAGATATATTAGACATATTCTTTATTCCATTCTTGCCTATATATATGCCCATTCGTGTTGTAACTTATATATTTTTACTAATTTATATTCCATTGCTGAACTCGAATTAAAGAGAAATAAAAAGTAAGAGTAAGAAAAAAATAAGAAAAAATATATGTATTAATTAATTAAGATTTTTATAGAATAAAGAGTCTACCAATAAAATAATAAAATATATTAATAATTCAAACGTTTTCAATAAATAACACATTTTAAAATTAACGGGTGGTACTCATTTTGGTTATTTAGTTTTAGCATAAAAGCCTATTGCATGTTATACTATATAGTAGATATATTAAAAAACATTTGAAATTTATCTATTGTATTTAGACAGTTTATATTATATTATAAAAAGTTCCTGAATCTTACTTACCATTTACTTAAAATGTAGAATTTACAATTTTCATGTTTAAATAAAACCCTGCACCAAAACATAACTAGTGTTATCAATATCACAACAGAGTTGTTTTTAAAGCGAATCTAGATACTTTATTTGGACTAGTTACACACACTCATAACAGACCAGGTAAGTAAAATTGTAGAAAGAAATTAATTAATACGAGTATTTGAAGAATTTAAAGCATTAGCAAAGTAATTATATATTATTCGGACAATGGATAAATACAGACAGCTTAGAGGCAATATACAAAATTGTCCATGAGATATGAACAAATCGCTGATTTCCAGCAACAACCTTCAGGATTTCGTACACCAGATACCTAACTACGATTGTTCACTTAACGTTCTGTGTGCTTATGTTAATTTAAATTATGTCGTCTTGTATTCTGTTTGTTTAGGAAATTATCACTATATATACTGCGTTGTTAAATACCTATGACAAAAAATATATTTACAAATAAATCTTGTAAGTAATCCCATAAATAACTAGAGCATTTTATAGTAGGAATAAACTGATAACTTATTTTTTTTTTATAAATTAATTGTAGTAAGCATGGAATTCAAACTGTTCAATTTTCCAGACGTTACCCCCTTAACTCTTCCGAAGTGACGCACTGGACAAGATAATTATTAAATTACTTATAAATGAGACTGACTCTTTCATACACTATTATTTACTTGACAGTATTATCTTTTGATAGACAAGCAATGTCAGATGTGAATATTGTTACAAGAATTTGTATTTAGTAATTGAAAGTTATTAATAGTTATGAATAGATGATTAATAGAGTATATTTCCTATTTTTAGAAAAACACTACAAAGATTTTATTTCATCAAACATTATCATGGCTTAGTTGACTTCATAAATAGAATGTGTTCCAAGAATATGCTTCTTTTATCGCCAACAATGTTCAGAAATACTCAGCCATATTTTTGATATATCAAAATCACAGTATTATACGTTTTCGAAGACTATATAATTAACTAGCTGTGCCCACGACTTCGTCCGCTTAGAATCGTAATTTTAGCAGTTTTAATTATTCTTCAAATAAAACAGATTTCATAAAATTTTAACATATTTATATCGTCTAAAAAAGTAGCCTATGTCCTTCCTCACGGTTCCGTGGTTTGAATGTAACAGACAGATTAACTTTCGTAATTTGCTAAGAAAATATAATATGTTAATCTGTTTCTATATCGATTTCTATGATTCAGTTTTATGGAATAGTTAATAATGTATGTTTTTTAATTACGGATGACTGAGAGTGTTATAAACGTAAGAGTAGACAAATAAAATAAGAAATTCATCGTTATAACTTTTTTTTATTTTCACCAGACTCCTTTACTTTGAACCAACTGGCAACAAGGGTTTGGAATGGTTTCAAATCTGGAGATAAAAATGACCTTTCAAATTATAGGCCTATTTCCATTTTACCTGCATTAAGCAAAATTTTTGAGAAAGTTATTTCAAATCAGTTAACAGATTTTTTCACATCCAATGAACTTTTACATAATAATCAATTTGGTTTTACTAAGGGTCGATGCACTACTGATACTGGAGTTGCACTACTCAAAAACTTTTTTGCTGCTTGGGAGAGTAAACAGGATGTAATCGGTATATTCTGTGACCTCTCCAAGGCTTTTGACTGCGTTAGTCATCAGATACTTTTACATAAACTCAAGCATTATGGTGTCTTTACAGAGGCAATTTGAGTTATTAAAACTTATTTATCTAATAGGATTCAAAAAGTTGTAATTAACGGAACTCAATCTGTTGGGGCTCCTATAATTATGGGTGTACCTCAGAGATCGATATTGGGACCATTGCTTTTCTTAATTTATATCAATGATCTTCCTTACTTCACTAATAGCTTGTGCGATTCAGTACTATTTGCAGATGATACTTCATTAATATTTAAGGTTGACAGAAGAATAGTATACTATCTAAAGTATTGCACTGGTTCATAATAAATAACAGTGAACAATATTGTGGAAATGAATGATGAAACTGTAGAATTCACTGACAGTACTAAATTTTTGGGTATTACACTCGACTCTCGATTACAATGGGATCCCCATATTGAGACCTTGGCAAGCAGACTTAGTTCTGCTTCATATGCTATATATAAATTACGACAACTAACTAACGCTGAAACGGCAAGATTGGTCTATTTCAGTTATTTTCATAGTGTCATGACGTATGGCATACTATTGTGGAGATCTGCGGCGAATATTGAAAGTATTTTCGTGCTCCAAAAAAGAGCAATTCGCGCTATCTATAATATAAAACAGAGAATCACTCAGAGATTTATTTAAGGAAATAAATATAATAACATTAGCGTGTCTATATATTTATGAAAATTTAATATATGTTTATAAGAACTACGATACATTTAATACAAATTTTCAAATTCATGATTAAGTTCTTAGGGAAATGTGTAACTTTTTATAACACACTTCCAGAAAATATTACTGATTTACCGTTTCATAAATTTAAAGCACATTAAAAATACTCTAATAAAAAAATGGTATTACAAGGTCAATGACTTCTTGAATGATAAAAATGCATGGGTGTGATTTTTACGATATTTAATTTGAATAATTAAACATGCTTGGATGTAAATTTAGGGATATACTAGCTGGCCCAACAGACGTTGTCCTGTCAAATGTCTCAAATGTCAAATGTCTCAAATGTCAAATGTCTCAAATGTCACGTTGTCTCACGTTGTCTCAAATGTTTTTAAATAAATAATTTAGCTGAAAAACAATATCTATATGACCGTATTGTGAATCTAAACCATTCTCAAGCCCCCTGGAATACACACAAAAAATTTCATCAAAATTGGTCCAGTCGTTTAGGAGGAGTTCAGTCACATACACACGCACACAAGAAATATATATATTAAGCTAATTTTAATGATTCTCTAAAAAATATTATTTTTGTTTTGTACCGGACATATACATATCAGATTTGTTTAATGCGATATGACTCTTGTGACGGAAATATATATTTGTTAGTTGTTTTAATTTGTATCGGAGTTTGGGTTCACACTGTGTATCTGAAGCCGGGTTCCAACTGATGACTCTGTAATTATACAGGGAGAAAAAAAAATTGCCCTTGCTGGTTTTCTTGCTGGTTTTCTTGCTGCTTCTTTGCAGTACAAGGACTCCCGCCGTAGACTTGTGAACTTATGGCGCAGCATCTTTAACATTCAAAGGTGACATGGTGAAGGAGAAGAATAAATTTTTGATTTGATTTGATTTGAATATTTCAACCGAGATACCGGATGCATAAGTTTAAGAGATAATTTAGATTAGAAGGACATTTTAGAAAGAAAAAAATAACATTTATTGGCCATACACATCCAAGAAATTATATACGCAAATGGGATAAAGTCCAAGGCGCAACTAAAGACCCTGCTTCAGCACGGCCGGAGTGGCTAAAAAGGGTTAAATAGGTATAGTTATGACAAAGCCAATGACAGTGTATACATAAATAAAATATTTCGATTTAAGTAATAGAAGAAACGTGACGCCCCGCCAGTGAAGTGGTAAAGAAACAAGAGAAATATATATCTTATGTAAAAGAAATAAATACAAATAAGTAAAACAAAAGTGGACTTTATGATAGTAAAAACAAATATGCACCTTTTGATATGAAATGCTGTCCGACTTTAGCTGACTAGTCAAAGTCCGCTTTGTGCAAACACCTCGATTAAATCACTCAATTAAAGTCAACTCAATATTTATTTTTTATATAATTTAAGAAATGCAATTTGCTTTATACTATATTTTCGACCTCGGTTTCACTCGTCTTTTATTAAAGTTTCTCATAGGAAACATATTTTGCCAAGGTAAAATCTTAAATGTCCTTCCCCGAATCTCAGACTATACCAGTATAGACTATACCATAAGGACCAAATTACATCATAACTGGTATAAGCAGACTTCAAACTATTCTTATACTTTCATTATAATCGACCGAAATCGAGTTTTGGAGTACATTCGTTATAAACTTACAAAAATAGAAATATTTCCTTCTTACTTCGTACTCAATTTGTACCTAAAAAAAGGAAAGCTTATCACAAAGCCGTGTATTCCGTTTCAGATAATCCAGGATTTGGCGGAACAAGTAAGTAGAAACTATCTGTTAATTTCACATGATCCCGTTCTGCCGATAAGTTCTCGATTTGAACATGCCTAATACCTGTTAATTGGAAACTGGTCCTCGGAGACATCTGTCTTATATCATATCATAATTGACCGTAATTTGCTTTGTGGATCGTATAACGTCAAATGTCATTGGTTTATGGTAGCTAGCTTTGTTGAACAACTTGCTATAATTGATTGTAAAGTACTGTAACGGGGCAATAAAATGGAACCACTGGATTATAATAAATATGTGTATTGAATATTAGACAAAACAATTTATATGTTGCAAATAATGTTACATCTCGTCAGGCGGAATGACATCTCACGTTTAAAACAACTTAAAAACTTATTTATAACCAAAACTCAAACTTCTGCAAGAAGTACCTATCACAAATAGTTAGAGATCACTACAGTACAATGTAAATTTAGAAAAATGTCTTACATTGACTATGCAAGCAAAAAGGTAAACATGCAAACAAGAGTAGCATCAACAATGTGACATTTCATAATCACCACAAGTCAAATCAAATTAACCTAATTAAAAATTAAAATTACAATGATAAATATAAAAAAGTTGCAAGTATTATGTTTTTTAACGAGGTTAAATAAGGATAAACCAACAGGTTGTGTTTTCTAAAATCAATTATGACTGTATTTTAATGGGTGTTCTATTTGTATCACTTGTGTGCGAATTAAGACGGTGTCAGTGGTCTCTCTTTAGATCCAAGGTCACCCACCACGTTCTACTTCATCATTTCTTTCATATTTTCAACCAATTGGTGCTCACCTGCTAGACGTAGGCCTCCACCAAAGATCCCCACATCGGTTGGTCCTGTGCTGCTAGTATCCAACATATTAAACATATTTTTCCTGCTACTACAAACAAAACTGTGCAAGTTAACTATCTTAAAACAAATCGACAAAAAAATATTGCCCACTGTCCTATAACTCGTATCTACGTAATGCTCTTTTGGCCCAATTTGCAATTGCATTTGACGGATTTTTTTAATTAAAATATGACTTCAATAAATATTAGTTCATTTTCTAAGCATACAATCTAATAATAACGGTATTTTTTTAGATTAAGAAAGTATTATATAATTAATAAAAATACAAAAGAAAAACAATATAAAATACAAACATTAATAGCAATAGGTCGGGATATTTTAAAAATATAAAGTACGGTACCTGCTTATTTAAATTAATTGTTACCTTAAATATACTCTTATATAAATGGTAAATATTAGTAGTAAAGTAATTAACAGAAGAATAATTGTAATAACTTTCTTTGAATCTGAAGGATTTTTTTTTTCTCAGGAGAGGAAGGCTGAGAATCCTCACCAGGATAGCAGTAACGGCAAGTGTCACGGAGGTTATGTCGGACTCCACGCGGCCAAAGCGGTCTGACCACGTGACCTACCGACTAAACTCGGCCTGTGTCCAAGTTCTAAGAACCATATAGGTAAATCGTGAGAGCGACCGCCCCTCAGGAAAGGGGTGATAAAAAAGGAATTTTAAAGGCTATAACTATAACGTCAATTATTACTATAATGAAAACAAAATTTGGACTTAATTTGTTATAATTTTGTTTACAGTTTTAAAAAAATCGCCTCTCACATGGCTTTTAATCTGTGCGTGGGTGCAGTTAGAAACATTGAATATGAGATGCACATAAAAGTCAAACCGGAACACATTTCCACACGTCATAACAATTGGTACTTTTTCTAGATTTCTGAACCAACGGCGTAGTTATTTGACGTTCGGAAGTGATTTTTGTAAGTCCTAACTGGGTTCTTTATTTTTATATTTTATCTTATCTGATATATAAATGTGTCCTAATTAACTTTTAATTATTTTTTTAGAGATCGCTATTAAATATGAAAATTAAATATTCACCTATATCGCTCGACAACTTCGTACCACAAACTTTCATAAATTTATTTACATAGTGTCGTGCGTATTTCGTTCGTCATTAATTTACATAAGAATATAAACATCTGACACTACATAAAATGAAAAAAAAACACTTTATAGTATTTTCAATTGTAGATCTAATCATGTTACAATAGTGTTACTTTCAACAAACAAAAAATTACATTTATCAAATAAAATCTTCGTAATGTATAGCAAATTGATACCCATTTAACCATTTAAATGTAAATGATGATGTCATATACTTAATAAATAACACAAAATTCTTCTTCTTAAATTTACTTCAATTGAGACATATATATTCTGCAGCATGCATAGTATAAAAATATAGGTTTTTAATTTAACGACAAAAAAGGTTTGTTTCAACTTCTTTCATAATGTTATATTCAAAGGATTAGGTTTGCTGTAGGGGTTCCAAGCTGATATTGAGAGTATTTTCCTCTTATAGAAAATAGCTAAACCTCTTATAGAATAGTCGTGCTATTTACAATTTATAAAATTAATTAAAGAAATGAACTTTATGTAAATTAAAAATCCAAATATTTCATTCATCATAAAAATAAATAATTTTTATACTTTCATTCATCATAAAAATAAACTCAAATAAAAGTATATTCTTCATAAAACTATCTCTTCCTCCTTTGGCGAAATATATTTCCATTTTAATGAGCTTCCTAAAGGTATCATTAAGCTGCCTTTGTATAAAATAAATAAACATATCAAAAAGACACTTGTACAGTGGTACAGGCTATTTAAATTTAGTGAAAGTTTCGATTTCCAAATAGATGTGAAAGTCAATTTTTTGTTCATATGTAGGTTTTTATTTTCATATGAGAAAATTTATTTAGACGTCAATAAGTTAAAATTAAAAGTTGATACATCAATAAATATTTCTTGCAGACAGGATTCCAGGTTTATTTCAAATTTCCTACTTTTTCTAGTAATTTTGATTTGCAAACCTTGAAAAACTTACGTATTTTTATTTTTTGAATCATGTCAATAAATCTCATTAAGATATTGAAATAGAACGTATGGCCGCGCTTCTACTTCAAATGCTTGTTATTAACTCTTTTATAACAATAAAGTAATCTTTTTCTCATTAAGTGTAGTATTTTCGATATCAACTTAAGGTTTTGTTGCCTGAATGATGCTGATAATGGAATGATTATACAAAAATATTCTATTTATTAAAATATGATCAGTAATGTTTTTTATTAAATACTTAGTATGATTTTAACAAGCATTTTTAAATTAAATGTAAAGTTAGATTTAAATAAGGTATGGAAATGATCAACATAAAAATAGATTACTAAAAAAAACAATAATTAGAGATATAAATGGACAGATGGATGGAGAAAATAAATGGCAATTGAAAACTTATTTTTTGTATAAGAAAGACCATGCAAAAATAACCATATAAATATAACATCTTCAAAAATGAATAATGACGACAATCAATTTGACATTGGAATGTTGCTAAGTTAATATTTATTTGTACACGTGTGAGTGTACTTTTGCAAATACATATTATATCTTATTTACAAATGAAAAATGAGTTACGAACTGAGAGACATGGGATACGTGCGCAATGAACAAACGGATAATAAATGAATTTAATAGTAAGTACACCCATGGAGTAAGATACTTTAATAATATATATATATATATATATATATATATATATATATATATATATATATATATATATATATATATATATATATATATATACAATAGATTTCTTATTTATATTTATTAAGTTATATATTTCTCGAAAAATATATAAATACAACATAAAAAAAATCGAAAAGTATAAATTACTTTTTACATAACCTTCTATTCACAATAATCTTAATAATCTTCAACGTGAATAAAACTATAAAATAATATAGGTCGAGCTACCCGCCTGTACCACATATATATTACGTGTCGTGTCGTGTCGTGTCGTGGCGCACTCTGGCATTATTTCTGAACAGTACTTACGAACCTTTGCAGCATTCTAACATACATACTGTTTTCTTCTGACCCGGATAGTGAGATATTTTAATGAAGACCGTCAGTTTCTCTTAGCAATGAAACTTCTTGAGGACAAGACAATAAGAAGATGCTGGGTTCATAAACAGATGGAGACAAGACAGAGATAAATTTCACAGTCTTGTGCAAGAATTGTAATATAGTCATAGTCTTGTTGAAAGTGACGAAGAAAATCTTTTAGTCATATATATGTTTTCGTTGACATACAAGTTCAATAAGATCGTCAGTCATTTTGCTGCAAATACACACCACGCGCCGGTGTAGTAACCCTCCTCCATTCAAGCCGTAGGGCCCTTAAGGCCAAGTCAAAGGCTCGAGTTTAGTTGGTAGGTCACGCGGTCAGATCGCTCGGGCCGCGTGGTGTCTGACATAATCACCGTGACACTTGCCGTTGCGGTGGTATCCTAGGAACACATTTGCCTGTTGTGTCGTATCATTGTGGGGGTTATAAACCCCCACCCCTCACCCTCTAGCACAATCGGTGGCGAGCAGCAGTGATGCCATATCTACCAACTTTTTGGTAGACCCCGGCTGTGGCGAGCCGGCGGTTATGTGGGGCTCTCCTCCCCAGAAGGGGGAGGCCTACCTACTAAAAACCTCAGGGATGGCCTTCCTCAGGCATGTAAGGAGCCCCCGGGAACACCAAGCTACTTCCGGGTACCCCCAGCCTCCGCTCCCCCGTCGATTCGGGGGAGGCTACACTACCTCCCCCGGGCTCCTCCACCGACGACGCCCCCCGGCCACGGAAGGGGCGTGGTCCATCCCGGGTCGCCGTAGCAGTCGCGACTTCCTCGCGCCCGCCAGCGACTCGCGGCGGCGCCGCAGCTGTGCTACCGAGTCCGGCGCCGCCTTCTTCGAGCGGGATCGGCCATCTCCCGACCCCGCTCGGCGGCCTTCTTCTGGAGCATCACTGCTTCACAGAAGGAGGCCACAGCCCTGCAACCTCCCTCGTCCGCCAGCATTTCCGCAATCAATGCCGGCGGAGACAGATCTCGCCCGATCTCTGCGACCAAGACTCGGCACTCGGAGGCCCACGCGGGGCACTCCGCCAGCGTGTGCTGGGCCGAGTCGAGGTCGGATGCGCAGTGGTGACAATGTGTCGATCCCTCCCGTCCTATTCGACACAGATACTCACCGAAGCAGCCGTGCCCGGTGAGTATCTGAGTCAATCGGTAGGTGACCTCCTCCTTCCCGTGGAGCCAAGCTTTGAGGTGCGGGGGACCAACCGCACGAAATGCTCCGGTCCAGGGTGAGGCCCAGGTACTTGATGTACGGCCCCACCGGGACCACCGCGTCACCCACCCGGATCCGGCAGCTGGGTGGTTCCCGGCGCCTCGGAAACCTATCTACTACCCTAGACCTAAAATCTACCTATTTTTTAATTTTCACATATCACCACTTTCATATTTAATATTTCCATGTTTCCGTCATGTTGTGTCTATAAATCGACATTATTTATTATTTGTTTTGTCTGTGGCCCAATCCCGGTTTGTTGTGGTAAACAGACTTGTTCTCTTCTTACAACTTAGTAGTCTTGTGCTTAATAGTTCGCGACTAAGATCACTCAGATCAGTTCACCGCTCTTAAGCGAACTAGTTCTCTCTATTAGTTCGTCAGCTCCCGACTCCCAGTTGGAATGCATCGCATAGGAACTAGGAGGGCACTGGCTGGCAGCTAAATCGCTCCCTAGTTCAATGTTGCCACAACTCAGAAAACATACCATAAAAAACATAGTGCCAACTATACAAATGAGTCACTCAATGCGTATGTATAGTGAGTGAGTGAAACGTCTTTAGTTCAGTCTTCACCATAGACTATACATATAAACGTCTTCACGATCTTTGTACTTTGGTTATGAAATACGAACTAAGGAACTAAGGAGTTGGGAATGACGTGAACTAGTTCGCATATTTTGTCTGTGGGTGCGCTCTTATGAACTAGTTCGTTTGCGAACTACACAAGCCAACTACTTTGTCTGTGGTAAATATTACTTAACCGTACGGTTTGGATTGTTACGCTTGTTGTGTTGCGAAATTAATGATTTTTTTTTCCTAAATTAAGATGGTAGATCTACCAATTTTGCATTTTACATTCTACCAACTTCTACCAACATTTGGCACATTAATCTACAATTTGAGTTGGCAACACTGGCGAGCAGTCAGCGCCACGACGGAACGCATTGTGACATGACGCGCTTGACGACGCTCCACGATACGAAAATATTTTTCTTGTGTTAAATTCAAGTCACATTTTATTGGTATATTGTATATAACATTGGAAAAAAAAATCTGCTTGATTATACTACGAATTACAAAGACATTGCTTTATGAATAAAATATATGCTTTAAAACATGGAAATACGATAATTAAAAGTGTTTCGTGCCAAATAAACATAATTTTGTTTCGCATTAGAACAAAATCGCCATCTATATTCTACGAGTATTATGCCTGCCATTTTATTTTAAAAAAGCTTTTTTTTTTATTTATCGTACTCTGGCATGCAACAGCGCTACATTGAAAATGGAATCGGAATGAATTACAGTCTTAACACTTTATTTGATTTTAAAACAGTTCAACATTGATATTAATGGGATTGAAATTTTGTTTGTAAGTTGTGAAGTTTCTATATCGTTGCCACCACCACCACCACCACCACCACCTGTCCTCACTTGTCTCAGAAATACACTTATAACAAGTACTACAAAATAACAGGTTGGAAAATAGTTCTGTGGCGACTACCCCTATGATTTTCGCGTTGCTATGGTTATGTTATTTCGGAACTCTTAATTTCACTTGTAATTGTTTTGAGTTGAAAGTAATATACTTGCAAAATACTGCGTTTGACTTTAATCGTGAACTGTAAGTTTGTACAAGTTCCATAATATGAGGAATGGATTATACACATACGTTAATGTGTATAATACGTAAATAGGATTCGATACAATACTACTCGTATAGATATAAGTATTACCTGATATTTTCCTATAAAAAGTTTTATTGACTTCAGTAAAAAGACGATAATATCGGTAACATTATTACCTATGTTTAGAAAACTAATTTAAAACCACTTACGTTTTTCGGTTTGTTTTATATTATATTTCCGTTTGATTTGTTTTTAATATTCAAGTATATATTTACATTATGAAAAGATTACGAATTGAATATAATAATAACGAGATTGAAATTTACTGGTATAGTATAGGCATAGATAATATAAAGTAAGATACGTTATTGACTCCATATAAAGGTTATTTATAACTTCATATAAAACTTTTTATCTCTTTTTCTCTGTAGTTCGACTTACGCAACTTTCCTACTCGCAAAATAATCACCATCTAGTATCTGTGGTTTTAACTACATAGTTTTCTAGGCTTACGAAATTCAATAATTAATATAAAATATGAGATATCCAAAATATAAAATATTCCATAACATGATTTTTGTTAATAAAATGAAGTAATTTGTTAATTTCAGACTATAATATTATTTTTATCTAGTACCATTTGCAAGCTAAACAAATAACCATCTACGAGTACTACGGCTATTAAGCCAAACAAATTCATACAAGGTGTTAGCAATTTATCCTTTCTTTATTTATGGTATGGGCACGTGAGACAATAGCTTTGTATACCGAAGCATACCGAATAGGTTGTAAGTTGAAACTCCATTGAACATGAAAAAAAAAATGTTTTATTTATTCCATATCTCATTTGTACTAGAAAATTATGGTCATGATTAAAAATATTGTTCAGATTAGTTATTGTTAGAATAAACTTTACAACTCATAAAATCAACCCAACAAACATTTTGATACAAAGGGCAACTTTTTTCTACGCCTTTTTCTGTGATCTAATCAATTTTAAATCCTAACAGAGATTTAACAATAATATAATATAATTAATAAATATAATTTTATGACCTAAGATGATAGAGTGATTTTAATCAAACTCGTGATATAATTAACCTTTTAAATATTAAGAAATAACTCAAACAAAAACGTCTCACTCAAAGTTATTGTTGAGTTAAATCTTTAGAAAAAGTATTACACTGAAAGTAGCAACAAGGCGTTTACTAACACTTACTGTTGTAAAATAAAGTTAGTTAATTATTTTATTATCTCTTAATCTTCTTAAATCTTTCTTAATAAAATTTATTTTATTATCTTTCATTCAGCAAACACAAAATTTGGAATTACAAAGTAAATAAGAACCATAATTGATTACGAATCAAATGCCAATGCTTAAAATGCAAGATAACCTACAAACAATTACAGGAAAAACATAACTCTTTACTTTGATGTTTTATTTATTAAACCAAATTACTATAATTCTTGTTTTAAAAGCCACATGAAATCATCTTAAACAAGTCATTCGTAAGTATTTTATCACATAAACATCATTAATGTAAAAATTTAAAAAAATAGTAGTCAGTATCAAATAATTAGCTAAACTCTCTGGTCTTTAATTAAAAACTACATTCACAAGGCCTAACTTCTTATCATAATATAATAGTAATATCCTCTATAAAGTGGGGACTATATGTTTCTATAAAATGCATGCTTGACAGAAGCATAGTTGCCAGTACCGTGCTTTTTGTTTCTGATGCCTTTTGATTTCTATTAATACGACACAATGCATTCGATGTAAAGACAGTGAAATTACATCGTAAATTTCAAGAAGATACCTCGGATGAATTGCGTCGGTCTACACTTTACATTATTAATAACATACTACAAAAAATGTATTTCCTCCAAAACAATTATACCTGCTCAATATATACTCAGAAAACAGATACTCGTTAAGAGTGGAACTCGTAAATGCACACACGAGCTAAACTACACAATTAATTATTTTCTAAAATTTATCATCTGCTTGTTAGTTATACATATTTCACAAACATCTGATTCAATATGTGAATATTAATTTATTATGCAATACTTGTAATCACTTGTGTGTCACTCATTTTACAACTGGACCTTAAGTTCCAAACTAATTAATATTTGGCAAACGTCTGTTGTTGATAAACTGTACCTACTTTTATTCAAATTTGTCTATTTTTTTACCTTTGGGACACAAAGTTAAGTACTTAGGTAGCGCTCTGATCTCAGCACTGGTTCCTTATCTACGATGAAGAAAAACAAAGTAAGGCAACTTTTTTTTTGTTTGTTGTTTCTTTGTTCCCCTGAGGAAAATGCATTAAATTGCTTACCTTGGCTGTGGCGAGCCGGCGGTTATGTGAGGCTCTCCTCCCTAGAAGGTGGAGGCCTACCCACTAATAACCTCAGGTATGGCCTTCCTCAGGCATGTAGGGCGCCCCCGGAAACGCCAAGCGACTTCCGGGAACCCCCAGCCTCCGCTCCCCTGCCCATACAGGGGAGCTTTCCTCGGGGGAGGCTACAATACCCCCGATCTCCTCCACCGACCACGCCCCCTGGCCACGGGAGGGGCGTGGTCGATGGATATTTCAAATTCAGAATAAACCCGGTTAGCCGTTAAATTTTCCAATGTGCTTCATTCAACTTCTCGCGAAAAACAGTTTTTAGTATGATTTCCTTCACGGCTTTTACGTTTCATTTAAGGGTTCGCACCGACAAAGGACAATGCCCATATTTGTATGAGGCTCTGCCCCAGAAACGTCCAGAGTTCAGACTTATACCATTTGATAGCTCTATAACATTACTTCAAATATAACTGTATTTTATTTTATATAACGGGCAGGTTCAAAAGTAAATGTGGATAGAAAACTATTGTTACTCTTTGAATTTTGCCAATATTTTACGTATCCAGGCAACATTGCTGTTAACAATTTACTAGGCACTGTTTCCTCTAATCACAGGATTTGCAAAATATCTTATATAAATGGAGACATAACGAAAAAATATATATATAATGCTTGTAATTCTTTAGACACATTTGTAACAATGTGCCTCTGTATTCGTTGAACGCGTAAACCGCAATTTAGGCAACGAAGCATGGTTATCAACAAAAGTTAAAAAACCTAAAGCATAATTGAATATCCAAAATCAGGTAGACAACTCAATAAATCCGTTAAAGAAAAGCCTGGTGTCAATTATTTATATAGCAGAGAGAAATACGGCGAGCGAGCAAAACAACCACGAAAACAACAAAATGCAGACGCAGAATGAATATGTCACAGCGATAGTAGTGATGGGACTTCGCACAATTCATCGAAAATGCAAATCCGATGTCTTTGTATCGCTCCCTCTCATCAGACCATTACAAAAAGCTCTATGATCAGGAATACTAAAGGCAAACGGGCAGAAATTAGTCGGGCATAACCTATAGGCTCGTATTAATAAACCCAATTAAAACCTGATTCAGTTAATCTACGGACTGCTCTCTTTTTAACTTATAATATTTATTGAAAGTTGAAATGAGACAACACATATTAACTAAACCAGATTTAAGAAATGTTATTAATACAGGCCTTCCTCTATAAGGATTCAAGGAGAAAAAAAACAATCCGATCAGTATGAAACGTTATCTCTATGGCTTCTATTAATAATTGCGACGTTGACTCATGGCTTAAGCCTTGGATTAGCTATATACTACTCGGTTATATTATCTGTGGACCTGAAAGAAATTTGAAGTCCCTCGCAATTCATTATGAATATAATTATATTACACTAGAATAGTAATTATTATTATTAAGATAATAATTGTTTACAATAAAATATCCTAGCGATGCTTGTTTAGCGCACAGTACTTCGACGTAATACGCTAGCTCACGGATATTGTGACCGGGATACATTAAACGTACGCCATTTAATTTTAACGGTGAGCCATGTTTTAAATCGAGTATGACTCGTTAACTATTTTAAAGTATCTTAAAAGTTAATCCGTTTACACGTAGAAATGTAAACTTTGTTAATGAAAAAATTAACTAGTGAATGTACACCTATGCCAATCCGCCAATATTACAGTATGAAATACTGGCACATGTAAATGCCGAGTAGATTGTTCAGAGACCGCATCGCACTAATAACTATCAACCAAACAAAAAATACTGGAACTATCTCACTAACGGAACATATTAAATTCAATGCTTTTGAATTTTTGTCGACCGTTCGTTTAGGTTTAAGATTCTGGCTGATGCCAATCGCTCTATCACACTATTTATAATAGCCAGCAAATCAAACAGTGATAACGTTACGTGTTCATAAAAAGCCTGCCATGTGAAATGTTACGTCAGTCGTAGACGTAGTTAGATACAGACAGGAATGTGTCATTTCACAGAACAATAAAACATTCATTCAAACATTGATAGTTGTGATTCGCATTTATTTAAACTCGATAATAAATAAATGGAATCCATTTAACATCCATGGATATCTAATGTTATTGACGTAATTCATCGTGACCTGCAGCGATTTTTTTCGCCATCACTAGTTGGCCATTATCTTTACCACAGACTATGCAATTACAACGGAAATGACAAAATATCAATTGAAAAATATATTTTAAATAGTTATTTATTCAATGCTTTATCTGATTTTTAATTGATCTCAAAATTTTTATATATTTAAAGACATTTCGTCAGATTCATTATTCTGGATCGTGCTGGGGCAGGAATTGGCATTGTCCTTTTATGATTATTTAATAATATAACCAATTTATATTGAATCTAGATTACTTATAGAAGTTGAGGTTAAATTTGATCAAATAAGCTTGTGTACTCAGTAGACCATGATCCAATGGTTTCACACTAGCTCAACGTCTAGAACTTTACCAGGCGCAAGTTGGACACATGGAATACTATACTACTTAACTATAGGCCACACTCCGCCGCCACCCCGCGGACCGCATTCAACAAAAGGAGAGTAACTCGAATTTATGACCTTTTTATGCATCCTCTACCTCTATATACGTGTACCACATACTACGAGTACTTGGAGTGTGGACAGATTTTTTGGAATTGATATTTGTCGCTAATGTTCGTCATCGTTCCACGCGATATAACGCTTACCCTCACCACTTAGACGGTTGGCAGTCTACAACCGTATATTATTCCGGGATTCTTCACCTAACTTATATGGAATCAGATATAAAAAAAAGCGCATCCTTCAGATATTAAAACACATATCACAACAGAATAATTCTAAGTTGTTCTAATTAACTATTAAATAATTAAGAAATAATTGTAATGACAACACAAAAAGCTATTAATTATGTATCGAGTGGTAGGTAATAGATAAATAAAATAGTTTATGAGGGGGGTTGTTTAAGAACTTCATTGTACCTGTCATAAAACTCTCGCTTTCAGATAATTGCGGCAACAGTAACTACTGTTACTGCCTACTACCTACCACTACGTCCTAAATTAACTACCAACTAACTAGTAGAGTGCGCGACAGACAAAGATCTTAATAAAACTAAAATGGAAAAACTGGTAAATTGTTTATATGTGTATACGCTATGAATATAATTTACTTTTGGAGATATCGACTGATGAATATTTGTGAAGAATTACCCTATCATTCAACAAAAATGTCTTGTCTTCGTTCTAATCGATTCTAACGTCAACTCAACGGCATCAACACGCTAGGTGACGGTGGTCTACCAGTCCAGAAGACATGGCAGAGCTTCATCGGCAGCATTCAATCGAGCCCTTCAGCTCGATCATATTCGAAGATAAAATAATTAAAGTATAGCAAATGGCATCATGAATCTTTGAAAAGGAAAGCAGAATTTAGCTGCAGAACAACAGACCCATAACGTTCCCGAGTCATGTCTATAAGCTGTTCTCGAACGTCATCGTGTATTGGCCCTCACGCAGATTTGAAGATTTTCATCCTCTCCAACAAGTCAGATTATGAAAACGATACAGTACCATAGAATATATATGTAGTATCGTTGCTGCGGTAGTTATACCAGAGACCGCAAAAGAACCAGCTTTACTGAGATAGCTCGAAGAATTGTGAACCTTAAATGGCAGTTGTCAGAGCGAAATGATCCTCGAGTAGGTTTCCCAAACACTCACAAAAAAACACTGGATCCTAACAACGCAAGACGGATCAGTTTGAAAACAGCCTATGTAGTTCTGTTTCTGACAGTTATGAAGGGATGACGCTTTGTGTGCTCAATAGTACCATCCCTTACTAACTGTACACAAGCAAAAATTTGAGTTAGAATCTTGTTCTGTAATACGGGTTTAAATCAATCGATAAACAGCACGGGTCGTTTTAACAGAGTATAGTAGTACGTTTGACAGCAATGAAGCGTACGGAAGGCCTGGTAGGGTTGGTTGCAAATTGTGTATAACGTCATTATCTCTACTACCTCAGAAGTTTAATTTAATCACAATCAGAATAAGTGATATACCGTATACTATAGTGGAACATAATGCATTTTTGACATTTAACATAGGTAATAAAAAATGTAAAAGTCAAGATATAATTATGTTTATTTCCAAAAAATATATATTTGTTAACTATGTTTTATTTATATTTTTCGAGGGCATTGGTATGGAAGAACACACTTCTTCTTGGCGCTGTCGTAATAATACCCGTCTTTACAGTCACAGCCGTAGAGTCTACAGCCCAGAGGGCAGATGGCGGGCTCTTTCCTGCCTATATCTGAACACCCTTTTCCACAGTTCGTGCCACACCCAGCTCTTGCATTTACGTCACCACCACATGATTCTAGAAAAGGCACAGTTATAATTCAAAATTAAATATATTACTACTATAAAATTTTGTAGCGTTTCCCATGAAACCCTCATACTGTATCATTAGCAAATATACTGCGTTCTGCTGCATATTCTGTATAAAAAGTTAGTGTGTGAAATTATTATTGCCTAATGACAGGAAAGTGAATACTATAGTAAATATTAATGTTAATACTGTAGAATTCTTTTGCTTTTACAATAGAATCCCAATATTGTGACCTTGGCAAGTACACTTAGTTGTGCTGCATATTCTGTATATAAATTATACACTTAACTATTTTTTTTAACCACTAATTATTTCCTGCAGACTCGTTGACCGAGCTTTTCATTGGTTGTCCTCGTACCTCAAATATGTTCCTTTACATATGTAATAAGCTTCTCCACTACACCTCATCTGTTAAACTTAATACTATAGCGAGTAGCGCGGCACTTTACTGGCGTAGATATATAGATAGATTGCGAGTTGAAACTACAGTATTGTACGGATATTTTAAAGAAATCGGTTTATTTTCATAAATAGTTTACGTAGGTAGTAACACAATTCCATAGCTAACCTACACAAAACAATTAAGATTAATAATATTATAATCTTTATTGTTTTTTTTTATTTATTTATATTAAGGTTACAAACACATTTAACGTTAATAACTACATTAGTCGAAGGCTGTGTCGCAGTTATTAAGCGCCCACCTCGAACAACTTCTTAACAAAAGAAAACTTTACACAAACTTTACGTTTATTACGTGTGTGTGTGTATCTGTGTCTATGCATGTGTTATATGTTTCATTTAATTATTTAATAAGGAATGCAACATCATCATAATCCAGATCCAGAAGCCATTTCTTCACTACACGTTTACGATCATTGAGGGACAATTTATAGATATGTAATTTGCGATATATAATGATGAGCTAAGGTATACATAATAACGTTTCGCTAGTTCTATATCGCATTTATCAATTACATTAAAATAAAACAATTCTCGTTGTGGTCTCGGCACTGGTTTGTGCGCCGCATAGAATCGGGAGGCCCGCGATCTAATCCCCACCGTGTGTTTTTCGTTCCGAATTTCATATGTACATTTATCCGACGCTCCTACGGTGAAGGAAAACATCGTGAGGAAACCTGCGTACATCTGCGAAGCGATTCAAAGGTGTACGTAGTCAACCAACCCGCACTGGGCCAGCGTGGTTGACTAAGGCCTAATCGCCCTAACTTAGTTAGGGTAGGCTCGAGCCCCTCGGTGGGGACGTATATGAGCTGTGATGATGATGAATTCCTTAATTCCACAATACTGTTATCGATATTCGTTCGGTTTGTTAAATTTAGATAGATTTGCGATTCTGGTCATTAATGCGATTCTGATATTATATATGAGATTATAAAATCTCCCACCGCTTTATATTTATCAGATTGAAGGTCCATGTTGCTAACTTGTGACATAAGATATCAAATCGTTGTATAAGGCAAAAAGCAAAAATTATAGCTGTGTCAATATTACCTGATGTATCCAGTAGTATTAAATGTGCGTTGACAGGTTTGACAGATAGTAACAGTTACATTAGATAATGATGATTAATTTAGTTGTCACAATTGTTTTGTTTATGTGATATGACAAACAAGTAGACAAGCTATCTGTAGTAAGCGTAGAACGTGTGGTATTTTCAACAAATATGCAACCCCCAAAAAAACCACAGTGTATACGTACGGTGCTTACATGTGAAATAAGAAAAAGTCACAGTACCCAGTAATTTTCTGTCTATTTTACCTTTCACACAGGAAGACAGCAATGCAAACACTGCTCTTTTGGACCATATATTGGTAAGAAAGAGATATACAAGCAGGCGACTCTAGTATAGAGTCGCCCTCCGGTAAATTAACTTTAAAAGATATTATTCATGAGTAAAACCTTTTCCTGACGAATGAAGTACCTACTTTTTATCTTCTTTTTTGTTCAATAAATAATTTTCAGGTTCATCTTTATTTGTATTTTTATTAAGTTGCTTAACAATGGCTATATCCCAACAATGTAATGATCCTTCAAATCGACGACAGAGACCTCCATACCCTCTAATACCTTATAGAATCAGCTTTGCTATGCGACAAATTGCCTCATCTAGTTGCAGACTTTATAATAAGATAAACTTACAGTTAAAGATATATATATATACTTAATAGATATGACAAGAAAAACAAGTTGACACCATGGTTACAGGCGCAAACCTACGGTGAGATTGAGGAAATCATACTGTAACACATTATTCTTTTCTTAGTATCACTGTGAGTTTGTAACTTTATAAGTTAAGATAGGTTTACACACACAAGACACAGAAATGATACTTCTGTAACCGAACCACTGACTTTTGTAATACAGGCTTGACCTAGCATAAAAGTCAGGGGACTAAACCACTGCGATAAATTATAAGTAGAGATCGGATAATCGGATGCATATTTACCTAAAGTTAGTTTAAGACAAAGTATGGAAACGGCTTTTTATTGTTTTGTTAAATAAAAATCGGCACCATTTCTGTTTTTTTATTCAATTATTTAATTGATTATTGTTTTAGTCAAACTAGCTCACTACTTTCGTATAACACTCTTCATGTAATAAATGGTACATTCATAAATCGCACGGGGAACTGAAACTAAACTTCATGTAAATACGTATGCATAGTTGTATAAATGAACCCGGAGTCTCGGTCTTTTGAAAATAAATACCACGTGCTAATTTAGTAATTTTCAAACAATATCACTACGTTAAATTTGCAGTCCCGTATTTTCCCGGGATTTTTATTTAACAAAATGTATTTTAAAAAGCCGCTTCCATAATTTGTGAGCCAAAAATTAACTTTAGGTAAATATGCATCCGATTATCCGATTTCTAATTATAAGTCATTTATATTTTAATGTAACTGACATAAGTATTGTAATTTTGAGGCTTGAATAAATATATTATATCTAAGTCATTACCGTTTATTCGTTCTTAAATTTAACTTCATAACTTTTTTGTTTCAGAAACTATGTTTGTATTACATTTACAATAGAATGTAATGTTTGATCAAATAATATTGAATTTGTACATTCAAATAAGCTAATCTCTAACACTTTAGTATGTAAAGTGCTATATTAAAATTCTCCATACAAAATAGTGATGTCAAATACAGTTGAACAAATTCAATTAAGAATTATACTTTGCACTACGAATATATAACTATTTTCTCGCTCCAATATATAGCCTACATATACATATATAGGTTGGAATAAATAGGTATTTGCTTTCTTAGCGTGATTGTGGTCAAAGACAAACTGCAAATATATTTAAAAAATGAAATCGATGCTTGTGAAATATTTTATACTCACTGCACTCGGAAGCTGATACACAATCGCCTTTTTTGTTCCTGAGATAACCGCCTCGGCAAACACATCCAGGCGCACTTGGGCATTTGTCGTATTTCCGACACGGAACCGGGAAGCCCAATTGGGAGCAGTCTTTTGGAGCACATGTTTCATCAGGGCAGTCCACAAATACTTCATTCTTTTTGCATTTCGGCGCTGAAAAAATAGGTGTTATTGTATTGTTTCATTCTAATTTATTTTGCTTAATATATAATAAGTTTAAAAATAAATATTGAACAAATAGATTTCGTTTAGTGTGTTAGACACAAAAATTGTAATGTTTTCCACCAATTTAATATTCTTGATGTATTTATTTAGTGTGACATAAAGTTAGAATGGAACTAAACATACCGAATTTTAGTTTTACTTATAAAAAAAAATTATACCACTATAACGGCACCTTTGAACGCCTTCGTCGATCAATTACTAATCTATTTACTCTTTATTGAAGGCTTTTTAATTTTTATAGTTTCATGACGTAAGATATATACAATGGAATAGAAAAATCACATAGTTAAATAACTCAACAAATTGAAGTCATGTGTAAGTTGTTTTAATTTAGTTCATGGTATCCTGAACAGAAATCGTCGTTTAACAGCAGCAAACTAAAATGGCGTACCGTTATTAGAATTTAGATATTGATGTATAGAGCAACGATAAAATTTTGCTTTTTCTATACTAACAAAACAAAAAGTTTGTGTAAGTCTTTAGTTAAAATACATATTATAAAGATAGAAGTACGATTCAAAAGAAACAGCTTATTATACCGAACTTCCTAAACCAGAAACATTATTCACTCGATGCTGTTATTATACTTGACGTATGACCTCGATCACCCTAACCCTGTACTGAAACCTATTCTATGCTAGGCATTCTTGTCCCAAACAGTTCTGTAGTTTATTTACTTTAGCGAGTCTTATAAAGCAGAAATTTGATAAAATTATTTAATTGTAGTGTGCTAAAACCTAAATTTGTAGTTGCCACTTGAGCAACTCGCCGCAGTCCGGCTAGGCAATGTTCGTGCTACCCTCACACTGATTTCAATTTTGAAGGTAGAAATAATTGACATTACTTTTTTATTTCATCGTTTTATTTTTTCTTTATTGCGTATACACAAAGCTTTTATTATAAAAAAAATATTACAGATACAGAATACTAATTGTATAAAATTATTTGGCGAACTCAATTGCCAAGTTTTCTTTGTTCTATTTAATATTATTCATAAATGAACGAAATATTTCTTATTTCAACTGAAAAATCAATGATTTCTTGGTTTTACCTAATCTTAGGGCCATTTATCCTTCATCACAATAAACAATTTATAGGCCTGAATTAAATTTCTGGGATATTTGGTCGTATGTCCTGTACATACGACCAAAAAGAGGGCTAAAAGATCGTGGAACACAATTAATAAGCCACAAATTTAATAACACTAATTTTTACCTGTGTGATTTATATCTTATATATAAAAATGAATCGCAAAATGTGTGGTAAGCTCATAACTCATCAACGCCTGGACCAATTGGCCAATTCTTTTTTGTTAATGTTCGTTGAAGTTCAAGGAGGGTTTTTACAATGAGGAAAATTCGAATAATTATCGGAAATACCCTAAAAACAGCCCTTTTATTTTCCCATGCAAACGTTTTCTAACTAAAATGAACAGCCGAATGAGCTTTATTGTTATATTATAAAGTTCATATTGCAAGCACTCACTGTGTCTAAGCAATGAAGGTGTGTTCCTAACATCAAAGAGTCAATTTGCGCTTTGTTAACTCTACATATAGTTGAAATTCAATCATATCTATCAAAACAGTGTGCTGCGTGCGTTGGAGCACAGAATATCATCGTTGGAGGATTTAATGTCACGTTCCAAAATTGAATAGCCACAAAATGTAATAGGTCATTTAGACTTCTTTTTTTGCGATTTGGTTGGCTATGCGACATTATCTATAAAATAATTAGGAACAAAAAACTGCCACTGTACAAATCTTTTTGACAGGACGAAGTCTGTCGGGTCCGCTAGTATCGTATATCACTGTATATTATCTGTGCAATAACGGCTTAAACATATACTCGTACGTATCACCATTCTCTTTCTTTCCTTAGATGTTTTAAAGCTATATATCTCTAAAGTAATAGTGACCTGTCTTTTCACATTGTGACTGAATAACAATAGGCGATATATGAGTTTAGACACTTCTGCCAAACTTTAGAAAAGAAAACAGGCTTGATATACCTCTTACGAATTGGACCATTGTGTTCATCATTAAAAAGAGAATTTTAAACAGGCTATTTTTTTAAATTTAAATAATAAATTTTTGATATAACATTAATGCCATATAATACATATTTATTTTATATGACAGTTATATATTTATATAACTGCTATAAATAGCTAACAGTGAACATGTAATAAATGGTAGTCATCAAAATCATACCTGATGAAGCCGTAGCGAAAAGGTAAGTAGCTGCGATGAAAAGAAACGTAGTTTTGACCGACATTGTGACCGACGTCTTTACCAATGTCAGAAAAATATTGATCCTTCGTATATATATTTTTACTCCATTCACCCACCATCTGAATACATATTTACGAAACAAAAAATAATATTTATTTAGAAGTGTTATTGTGTTTTAACAATTAACTACGCTACTTAAAGATATCTTTCTACTAGCGACCCGCCCCGGCTTCGCACGGGTGGGTTATCCCTAAGAGATAGACCGTCGCGGACTTTATTGTTGAACTTTTTAAGGTGGACAATACTGTGTAGTACATTATTTTGGTCTATTTCGTAGGGTTCAGCCAGCGTTTTTGCAATATAAGCGCAAAAAGAGTGCTTATTTACGACATCACATTAGAAACCTCAAAATTTATCAGTATTTCTCTACTATATTATAAATATAAAGCTTCCTTAAGAATCACTCTATCCGTTGAAAAATCCGCATCAAAATCCGTTGCGTAGTTTTAAAGATCTAAGCATACATAAGGACAGACAGACGGCGGACGGACATTTTGTTTTAGTAATGTAGTGATAATGAAGCCAATACATTCATAACTCATAACTATATAATATACCAGCACTCTTTATTGCATACCAAAAATACAAACAAGAAAATAAAACAAAATGTAACATATGTACAACACAGGCAGCCTTATTGCTAAACAGCAATCTCTGTTAGACAAACCTAATATTGTTGGGAAAGAGATATTCCCTCTGTGTACTGTACTTATCGCGTGATACTAACAAGTTAAGTTCGTTACCATTCCTATTATAATTTAGAAAAGACTATCCTTTGACTGAAACGCAAAAAATATCATCAAGCATGTCGTTTCTTTGCATCATGTTTGATGATGTACTGCCTGGTCTTAGGTAGGTACTCTTTAATTAGCCCAGTTAGTAAGTTATAATTGAGATAATTTGTAAGGACCAAACGTTGGCCGTAAAGCGTTGAAGAGGGCCGTATAAACTTATCCAATCTAGTCGGAGCAAGCTACACTACACTACACTAGCACTGAAATTTATTGGCTGCTAACAACTGGAATAACTTAGTTTTTACAACAGAACTGCAAGTTACGTCGAATGATTTAGCGCTTTTGTCGAATTTGTATTCAGACATAAATCATATCGCAAATAGTAACAGTTGATGCTATTTGAATTATTAAAAAGAAAGCTGTCAGTTCAATACAAATTCTAACTAAACTATTCTTCGAATTATAGATAAATACAAAAGATGTACGAGCACTAGTATTTCTTTAAACGTTTTATTTCTTATTTCTTTGTTCAGTACCGTCATTTATATGTAATATAATACAAATCGAATAATAAATTTCATACATCTTGGTCCTTGTACTACGCGTAAAAGTAATCTTTTTGTGTTCACTTAATTTAAAAATTTGTTCTGAAGTCAATAAATGCTTGCCCTAAAGTCTTATATTGAATAAAAGTGTTTTTCACCGCCCACTGCTCTGGCGGGTGGGGGCTTTTGTTTAGAGCCGATAAGGTCCCAGACCTGCCTATTTTTTTCCCACGGGGTATGGTAGTAAATCCTCATAAGGGGTGTGCTACTATTGTAGTCGTCTTAATAACCCCTTAGTGCTCGTATGACCTTACACCGGATACCACCCGCGCCCGGTCTACGGCGGGTGGTATCCGGTGTAGTATGTTGGACTCCAGCAGAAGGCCTACCAAGCCTACCAAGTAAACACTACCTTATAGCCTCTGGTCGGGCAGAAGGCCTGGGACCTAATCGGCTTTGAACTAAAGCGCGGGCCCGCCCTCCAGAGGGATAGGCGGTGATGTACCTATTTATTTATGATTTCAAATTAGCCCAAACATCCCTTCTTTTCGATAAATTTCTGCGTTTTGCAATAAAACCTGACGTTCTGAAATTTTTCGTTTTCAGAACACTTAAATGACATACAAATCAGTTGAAAACATGCAGACAGCATTTTTGTTGCAGACCTGTACAACAATAAAAAAATGAAACAATTATTGAAAAATATTGCCCGTATATAGAGAAATTCAATCCCTGAGTGAGTAAACACTCAGAATTTTTAAAAAAATATTTAAAACCACGGAACTTATCGTCAGGATCTAATGCACTTGGTATATAAGAGTCCAAAAGTTACTCGTGCTTCTAAATTGAGGTAAGAGCGCTCGACACTATACACATAAGTAATGTCATATAAAAAGTATTCTTAAAGCAAAGGATGCCATTAATGTTGTAACAGTACTCTTCCAAGTTGCTATCTGGTCATAAATAAATTAGCAAGCCGCGCCGAGACAGGACCTTAATTTGGATGAAACAAAACATATGGCGCACTTGTGCAGGAAAGAAACACCTAGTAATGAGACTAGACATTAATTAACCAATAAACATTTACAGGAATTTGAAGAATTCGAAATCCACAAATGCCATATCATGTTAAAATATTTGTGAAGCAAAGCGATATTATCGATAATACATTAAAAATGCGCCACGACAATGTTTTTTTTTTATGTTTGAGAAAGTTTCAATTAGGTACATTACTGTCAACAAAATTAATAATAATATAACACTAGAAAGATGTTGTAAGCCTCCAAAACTTGCAACATAAAAGGCTCACGAAAAAGGTCACTACACCCACCAAAGGCCATAAAAGCAATTACCTAATGACTTAATATTTTCGCGGGTGTTGTACATTACTATGTTTTCCTATGCTCAGGTTTTGCCATTACTGCTAATTGCTAGTATTAAGGCACCAAAGAAATAATATTTGTGTAAAACATGAAAGAATGCTAGCGTGCGTTTGGGCTATAAAATTTTGTAATTAATAACTACAACGCCAGTCATTTATGTTAATACGGGCGATTTTTCTTTACACTAATGTTCGTCTTTGAGTTCGGCGTGCTTGAAACCCCACTTTGCAATTTCACTGGCCCCGAGATGTTATCTCTATCAATTATGGACCATAAAACGTAATGGCTTCATCGTAAATCTTGAGTTTACACGACACAATTTTACTTGGTGTTGAATAAATGAGCTCAAATTACTTCTGGTATTAATAACGTTTCTCCAAAAAAATCAAAAATTTCAACAAACACCTCTTTTAAAGGAAATATTCAACGTGACACGTGCCCCTAATAACAACAATTTTGTTCTAGTAATCAAAGCGGTCAATTACAGTGTTTTGAATGATGGATGTATTCTGATTTGATAGGTCACTACATATATTCGTAAATGACCGCGAATTTCAAAAAATTCGACAGTCTAATTAGAACATAATTACGTGTCACATATTTATGAACATCAAGAAACACGCAACGTACTTAACAAATATACAGCGATCGTTATTTGCAGTCAAGCTAAATACAACAGAAAAGCATTTAATGTTTAAGCATTAACTTGCTTACACAAGTTCAACAGCGCAAAAAACAAGAAGCACTCTAATAAAAATGTTATAATCGCTCATAACAAAAATGGGCCTCTTGTAACTTAAAAAATATGGCTCAAACCAACCCTAGTTAGTACCATTTACACGCATTTCAAGGGCGAAATTAGTCCGTTACACACAAAAGTTTAAGAAATTGTAGCGACAATGAATTATTTAGTAACAAAAGGCGATAGCAAAATTCTGTTTTCCAAGCGTTAAGGAAAATTAAACACGATTTCACCATCCACCTAGGCCACTTAAGCACTTAAAATGTCGTCGAGATGAATGGCTTAACTCCAAAGTTTGTACCAACTTTTCACATTGGAAAAACTGAATAATTTTTATCTAGGAAACATTGCTTTCCTCGAGAATATCATCGTATCATTCAATCTATCTACCTTTCATTAATTTTGAAAGAAATATTAATGCGGATAATATAACTTCTCCAATTACTGTGAAAGTTAATAAGTGCATCGGAATTTTTTTTTTCTTTTCTTTAAATGTCGCCGCCGATTTTTATCCTGTGTTGTGAGTGCCGTCATAAACATAGAAATTACATATGTACATACTACAGCTACAGCTACAGTTAAAATAATTATAAAAAAAAATATAATCGTAACAAACACAAAAAACTGTTTAGTTTTTTGTGTTTATTACGATTAAAGCTTAAAGAGTTTTCTTTAAGAACTCCACAGGAATAACATGATAGGGGTAATTTTGTACAACGAGAAGAGAAAAGTGGAAAATTCTTCTGCGAGCCCGATATCCCTATAATGCTCATATGGATATATCGTTATATCATTCTATCGATGGTTATCTGAAATGCTGTAATTTTAATAGGTGACGACGACGAGACCGTTGAGCATGAAGACGGGGACGTGAGCATTACTTGCATTATCATATCAAATATAATAATACACCATGCTAATTGAATGTGCTTAGGAGAGCCACGAAATATCCAACTCACAAAAGTTAGCTGGGTACATCGTAGTCGTAAAATTGGTAACAACAATCGTTACATGAATATCATATCTTTTAATAATAAATTAAATAACCAACTCGAGAAGTGACGGCAATGCAACTGAGGCGAGACCTACATGTTTTATTTCAATTGAAGATCTCAGCGCGCTTCCGTAAGTCCACGCCGGCGGAAGGAAGGCCTGAATACTTCACGATTTCATTGCAGGTGTCGACGGGCGACCCGACTCCTTGGGGATTTCTTGCATATTCATGCCTCCAGTAGGAAATTGGTTGGTCTCTTTGGTACAAGTTATACGGATATATATAGATATATTTGGATCAATCATGTAGCAAGTTTGGCAGTCTTCATACACAAATTTATGATCAAAGTAAGCACCGACATTTATTGAATCGTAAATCTTAATTATACAGCTGTTATCTATTTATTACATTATATTATAGTAAACATTTATATGTAAATAGAAAAATCTCATTTAGTAAATTTTAATGCAGCAGCAGACGTTCATAAATTAAATGAGATTATTTGAGAACAAAGTGAAATTCCCTCATAAGATCACATAAATTTATGCAATAATTAAGTGGAAATCTTTTTTCATTGTAATATCCCAACTAATCCCAACTAATATTATAAATGCGAAAGTGTGTTTGTTTGTTTGTTTGTTTATTTGTTTGTTTGTTTGTTTGTTTGTTTGTTTGTTTGTTACCTCTTCACGCTTAAACTACTGGACCGATTTCAAAAATTCTTTCACCTTTGGAAAGCTACATTCTCCCCGAGTAACATAGGCTACTTTTTATCCCGGAAAAATCGACAGATCCCACGGGATGCGCAATAAAGGCTTCGCTCAAAAACTACTGCACAGATTTTTATGCGGTTTTCATCAATAGATAGAGTGATTCTTGAGGAGTTTTGCGGCATTTTTTATCTCGGAAAAACGGATAGTCCCACGGAAGCGCGATAAAATCTTCGCACCATAAACCGACTTCCGCGTATATGTAGCCGTGGGCAAAAGCTATGACCCTTAACCCTCTATACACCCAATCCCGAAATCCACGCGGGCGAAGCCGCGGGCAGAAAGCTAGTATTACTATATAATTAAAATGTACATATTGCTCGTGTGTAGTGTTATTATGACCATTTGTATTTACTGTGTGCCTACATTGACAAAAAGCAACAATCTTGAATCTTCATTAAGCAAGAATATATATAATCTTTCTTGCTTAATAAGCATAAAGTTAAATTAAAACAAAATTAAACCTAGGCACTTATTTCTGTGTTACTAATTCATATTCAACATAATAATGTCAATTTGATACTTAATTAGACCTGTTTATTTCTAACAAATTGTCTTCATCGTGTGCTCACTGCTCACATTATGAAAAGGTAATTACACAATTCTGTTTTAATTTTAACAAAATAAATTCACCCATATTCAAATAATAATTTGCAAAATTTTAATTTCTTACCATCTTCTTATTAGCTTGTGGTAATCAATTTGATGCTAAACTTTTTCGTAAACAACTTATCAGACACACTCCAAACTAGAGCTTAGCATAATAAATAAATTTACAAACGACATTAGGCAAATAACTAGCATAAACAACCTCTCATCTGCTTAATTTGAATATATATTTGATAGGATTAACCTTTATACTGACCAGACAATTTTTTATCAAATTCAAATTCAAAATCATTTATTCAGTCTGGGCTGTTACAAGCACTTGTGAATGTCGAAAAGCTACGCCATCGGTTCGCAAATCTACGGCGGGAGACCTTGTACTGAGAAGTTATACTTTATTTACCTTTATTAGTAAATAAAGATGTTCATTACATAATTATAAATTTTAAAAATTACATAATAATGGAAGCCTCAGAACTTATATGCTCTTCGATTTTTAAGTCAATGATCACTATTTTTAAAAATAAGTTGTTGTTTTACAGTATTGTGTATATTTTTATTACAAAGAGAAATTAATGTTTCCACAAAAATAATGAATCATCATTATGCATCCATTTGACGACCTAAATTACGTTAAATTTCTCTTCATTTCTTCACGAAGTATGTTTTTGATTATCATAAAGATTGTTAAATTAAACTAAACTTAACCTTTATCATTTCTTACAAATAAAGCGACATATATACATATATTAAATTAAATCGGTTCCCTTCTAATCAATTTATTGAATTAAAAATTATAATTACACCATCTTCATATTATTAATAAATAAAACAAATTTACATACACAATAACATCTTTTTATTTTAATAAAAACCTTCTTTATTTTACTTTTATATAAATGAATGAATTTCATATAAACTTTCTATTCATCAACAAACTCTTGGAAACGCTTCCATGTACAACGATAGTTTACTTACAACAACGACATGAAATATACGTTTTACTCACACCGCACACCACTTACCTATTACTTAATTTACAAGGTAAAGGGCGAGCGGCTGTAATTTTAATACAAAGGAAAAATGGGTTATAAAAGGTGGTGCGTGCTCTTTGAAATTACGTTAGACGCGGTTTCATGTACTTTTGCGCTCTGCTTTTTCTGTACACTTTTCGAGTTACCTATTATATTTTTTATCTTTAATATGAAATTTTAAGTAAAATGTTCCAAAAGAATATAATTAAAATAGTATAAGATCACTACTAAAGTTGTTCCATTAAAATAGGAAGTCCAGTTGCATTTGAAATGCGAAGATATGGTTCATACGAAAGATGAACTAATAGCAAAATTCTGCAAGTGCTTCAATTTGCTTTAGTAACTTCTATATAGTAGACATCAGCGTAATTGACAATGGAAATAAAAAGAGAATGACCAAGCATGATCTTTGTTTAAAAATGCATAAACTTGAGAAAGTGTAATTAATTGTCTATACCCCACAAATTTCATTAATACTACAGTTAATACAGTTTCGAATACTCCGTAATATTTAAACTTGACTAACTTGGCGTTGGTGCGATATATATAACAGTCACTAATGCAAGTGGCTGATGCCAAACTTAATTTAGCCCTGAACCTGTTAAAAATCGAACTTTTTGATTTACTACGAGGTTTAACAGAAGGCGTCCCTTATAAAGGTACATTTGAGTTATTATTTTCGGCAAAGTGTTAGGAATACATCTATCACCGCTCAATTTCTTTCCGTCTCGTTAGAGCCGACTAATACAGCTGATCGCAATCTGTACGAACTACCCAAACGGTGGTAAAAGGTCCGCTCTGTATTACACGGGAACTTACGAAACATTTATATGATAATATAGCCTTTATAAGATATAAAGCCTCTACAGTCCAAGTCCGTTTGACAGATGTCACCTCCACAGTTTATCTGTCAAAATATATAATAGTTTGGACAGATAAACTATGACGATATGGCAAATGTACAAACCGTACGAAGCCAAAAAGTAGAAAAAAACAACTATGACGATGACATCTGTCAAACTTACATCGTGAAGACTTATTGTTCTAATAGAACAAACGTGATCATGTTTATTCTAGATATTTAACGTATTATTAGTAATATATTACATATTTGATTTACGTAGAGTTTGAGATACGGATTATAGTACTATTTCAATCTGGTCTTCATAAATAAATGAGAATTAGTGGTTAAACCCAGTTTCACAGTAAAAACGTGAAACAGAGCAACTTCATTGTGAATGGCCAATGTGGTCATGTAAAAACTGATATCCATCCGTAAAATCCGTTGTGAAGTCCAAGAATTTAATATGAAGAAGAAAACAGCAACATACAAGTAACGCAAGCAACTACATTGTCACTGATGAAATGCCGCAAAGCTTTTTTTTGGCTCATTTTTAACATTTATTTCATAAATAAACCAATTCCATGTAAAATAATAATGATAAATATCAAGTAAGTAGGAAAAAATCTACCATCTGTGCAGACGAAGATACAAGCACCAGATAGTATTAATGTTTAAGCTATATTATTGTACAGTTTCATTTAAATCCATTTAGTAGTTTTTACGTGAAAGAGTAACGGATATCCACCTATACAACCTTTTTTTTTAATAATATTAGTAGAGATATCACGATCACTAATCGTACTTACTTAATTTTGAGACTGAACAAGTATGAATCAAATATACAGATTAAGATTTAGGTCGTTTTATTTCTTTTTGTGGATCAGATGTGAATTCCATCTTTAAAAAGGATAAATGTATATATGTGTGCATGGTGTACAGTCTGGTTAAGTACCTTAACTACTAAATAACACTTACTAAACGCTTAATAACACTAATTAATGCTGATTAACCGTATAATGCCGCTGCGCAAATATTACTGCCAGACTGTAAAAACATATAGGCGGTTGAACTGCTACGATAATGCAAATAAAACAGAACTATACAGCTAGGAACACCTGCAACCCCAAGGGCATCACAAGCGAATTGTATTACCCTTCAAACACATAGATGTTTGAAGGGTTATTGGCTACATGAAGAGCTTCCCCTGAAGCTGTATTGCGCATGACCACATAAGCTCTAGTGCATGAAGATGGTGATGAAGAGCAGTGCGATTATCAAAAGAGACCGATTGCATCATATCAAACAATTATTTGGTTTTGAAATATAACCCGTTGTATAAACGGCTGAACACAGCTAATAAAGCAGTCTCAAATTTTATGGCTAACTAGCGGACCCGACAGACTTCGTCCTGTCAAAAAGATTTGTACAGTAGCAGTTTTTTGTTCCTAATTATTTTATAGATAATGTCGCATAGCCAACCAAATCCTACCTACCTACACATTTTGTGGCTATTCAATTTTGGAACGTGACATTAAATCCTCCAACGATGTATTCTGTGCTCAAACGCACGCACGCACACTGTTTTGATAGATATGATTGAATTTCAACTATATGTAGAGTTAATAAAGCGCAAATTGACTCTTTAATGTTAGGAACACACCTTCATTACTTAGATAACAGTGAGTGCTTGCAATATGAACTTTATACAATAACAATAAAGCGACTTACGTCAATTCAACTGTACGTTTTAGTTAGAAAACGTTTGCATGGGAAAATAAAAGGGCTGTTTTTAGGGTATTTCCGATAATTATTCGAATTTTCCTCATTGTAAAAACCCTCCTTGAACCTCAACGAACATTAACAAAAAAGAATTGGCCAAATTGGTCCAGGCGTTGTTGAGTTATGAGCTTACCAACATATTTTGCGATTCATTTTTATATATAAGATTACCGCTTGGAGTTTGAAAAATGCTAGTATTGAGATGCTCCTGCCCATGGATGACACCAATAGTTCATATAAGGCATTAACTGCAATTTGTGTTATGACAGTCTTTGCCTCGGAAAAAAGTACCGCTTGGCTCTGTTAAGCAAACATTTTTTGGATGTCAACTTCACCTTGACTTCCTCATCGGACGTCGCTTGAGATTTCGATGCCAAGGATTCCAATACTCTTTAATAAGGTCTAGGATGTGTTCGAGAATATTGGAGCTATAATCCAGAATATTGGAGCTACAATAAAAGGGATGCTTTTAGAGTAAATTATCTCGCCCCTAATTAAAGACTTTGGATTGAACTCTGGATACAATGCACTTGACTTAAAACGTAAGTTAACTGTTGAGTAGAAACTCAACGAAAGGAGGAATATTTGCACGGCGCGTGCATCTCTAGTGCTATCATCTGCATAGCAATGATGCCGTTATGCGACAGCATATCTTTAATATGCAACTAAAACAGTGTTGAAAATAGCACGGAGACTTGCAGGAGGTTGTGTAAAATACACAAGCAGATTACCACAAGAATGACCGTGGCGAAAACCGTATTAACGGTTGCTAATGAGATCGTGCTCCTCTAGATACCTAAGGAGTTTCACGTTGAGGAAGGAGTTTATTGCAATATGTTTCTAATTCGATGGGTTCGATCTATCGCCCTTTTTAGGCACCAGGTGTACAATTATAGTCTTATATAAATACGGAATATTTTCTGTTTTAACAAGATCATTTAAATATATATCATAACTTAATAGTTATGGTGTCACTTTCTTCTGCGATCAACATTTTTTTATCGCCTTCTGTTTACTCAACTGAGGCAAATCACTGTATTTCACTCTTAATCAATTATAACATGCTAACTGCAATTGTAAAATTCTATAAATAGCTATTTTATATGTAGATAATATTTAAAATGAATTTAAGAGATACAGATAGAAGTCCTGCATACGTGTTGCATACTGGTGAGAAAAATTTTACTAAGAGCAATCAATGGTATCCTTATAATGGATCCAAGTGAACGGTTTCAGCCAATAAGTTGTTATACTGCAGTTTGCCACATCATTATATAACACACAGTACCTAGTCTAGAATATCCTTAGGCTCCTTTATTTCTTTGAAACTTGTGCAATTATAGTTACGTGACTAATTTCTCAAGACCAAACAATTTATAAGCGCTGATTCTGTTATTCGTGTTCACTGAGCTGATAATCGTTTGCTAATCTACCAGGTTATACCTGTCCCCGCTAAGCTCGGGTCAAGTTCAAAGTAACCTGTTGCTGAAGTGCTGACGAAGTTACGACTCCGAGCTGAAAGCCGCAGCTTACGTTGCTTACATAAAGCCGAAACAGGTGTAGTGGCAACGATGGCGGCTAATCCCGAATTAATTTGCGCGTAAACCCCTTAACGGCTGATTAAAATTTGTTGTTGATGTACGAAGTTTTACTTGACGAGGGAATATTTAGATAAGTGGGTAAGAGCTATTTCCTAGTTAAACTGACTCGCTGGGTAATATACATTGCAATTTTTTTGCTCAGATTAAAATTTGATATGTCTAAGAGACAGATTGCTTGTTATTTGTCATTTTTTAACATATTTCTAACTTATTTAAATAAGGTACGTAAAGACAGGTACAAAACGGATCTACGTGAATAATTTATACATTTATGAATGAATGAATAAATTATATATAATAATAAATAAATAAATACTTGATGAAACGTAATTGACTTACATTAACCAATGAGCAGTTATCAGTAAATATTTAGTCTAGCTGTCAGCTTAGTCTACTGAGTTAATAATAAAAATTCTAGTTTCACGACGCGAAGGTACACCATAGGTCCATAAACTAGTAATTATGTAATTGTCAACATTTTAACTAGCCTATAACGACGATAGATTACTCTCTCTAACCTGGCAACAGACAAAGAACTCACAATCTATAACAAGCAGATGGAGCGCAGCGACCGAAGCAATTCGACAGTATAGGTGCTATCCTAAACATCATGTAAGTCTGTAAATGTTAAGGAGTATGTAATATATAAAAACTTAATTAGTTGTATACACAAACAGGGTTCGCGCTGCGCAATTCTATAATAAGTCACATGTTAAGTACACATGACAGTGTAATTAAAAAAAAATTATAATAATAATAAAACATAAAACTGAAATATGAAGAAACAGTATGAGCACTTATAACTGCGATATTCCTTATAATATCGCCTGCACATACAACATATTAATTTATATTGAGAGCTAAAAGATTAAAGTATTTAACCACTTCATCAAACTATTAGATACAATAAAACAAGATTAGTACTGGAGAATCTTAATCATATATCATATTTATCCCTAGACGAAAATGTCCCCTTGATAGAGGTTGACATTGTTAGCGAATAGTATCAATAACTAGTTTGAATTTAACTCGTAAACTTAATTGTTGGAATTGCACGGCACATTATTTGAGCGTCATTATTTACTTAAGAGTTGCTTCGATCACGTTCGGAATTTATTAAGAGCAGAGAATTGATTAAGAGATATAACTGCGTACAATGCTATTACGAGTTTCCATTAGAGAACGGCTGTAGCGGTTTTGTCCAAATACCTATTTGACTAATCATCATCACAGCTCATATCCATCCCCACCGAGGGACACGAAGCGGGCAGTTAACATCGTACAGATTGATGGACTTCACATAGGCCTTTGAATTTATTTGCTGCTGACTACAGACAGCGTCATATACTTGCGATATTTTCCTTCACCATACCATCGTCACGCAGATGGCCAGTTAGAACCACTACAAGGTAAACAGTTGAACTACGTAATCAAACAGAGGTGATTTCAATGTCAACAAGCTTAATCAGGCTTCCAGCCCAGTGTACGTGTAAAATTAAAAAATTACAGAGATAGTTAGTGCACAAGTTACCAGTATTTCTTGACCCTCACACTACAGAAAAAATAATAAGCCATGGATACTTGGATTACGTCTCTCAAGATATATGATGAGTAAAATAAAAACACTTTTTGAGCTACGATCCATACGCCATAATCCATATTAAAAAAATATATGTGAATACAAACACTATCGTATCCATTCGTACATAGAAACAGAATAGGTACTACTTTTAACCTTTGCACTAGCGTTTGAATGTTTTACTTGGCGTGTGCAACTATTACTCAATTTATCCACATTTATTTAGCGTTACTTAATATGTGAATGGAGAGTGTATATTACATTGATGGAGGTCCTATATAGTTTCATATACACGCGTCGATTATATAGCTACACAATCAGAGAACGTGATTTATTGCAAATTAAACAATATTAGGCTTATCTACGATGATCAGACATGCATAGATTGAAATATGGCCAATTGTATAGAACTATCAGTTCAATGTTATGCTAATTAGTTAGATTGGCGTGTTTAAGCATAATTTAAACTTCAGGAATATTAGGAGTGACACTACTATTTGAAAATATCAGCGCTTCAGCGCATCACAGGTTCTGTAATATAATAATGAGACGAATGTGTTAAAAAATAGCTTACTGAACAAAAGAAACATCCAAGAATTTGAGAAAAACTATACCATAATAATATAGAATTGCATAGAAATTCTGAATATTAGACACATGCAAATATTTCAAGATCACATGTGAAAGCTTTATTATGTTTTCAAAGATTTTTTGTAATCAACATATATATATTCTACTAATGAATGTATAACTTTTTAGAATTCACCTAAACATTCTTTTACAATTTACAGCAAGTTGAAAGATAAAATTTTTGAACTTGAATCTTATCAATTTACATAATCCTGTGTAGGTACGACTTACGATTACATAATGAAACTTTAGCTTTTATAGATATAATGTATTTGATTAAACTTGTGAAGTTGGGTTCAGATTATTTATCTGAAGCCAACTTTTAACTAACGACTATATAAAAATACAGGGAGAAAAAAAAGTCCATGCTAATTTTCTAGCTGTTTGTGTGGTGTTTGTAAAAATCCTATGTGTTGAAATTGTATAAACGTTGAATCTCAGAAACAAACAACGGTACCTATTACAATCTCGTTATTCATTGCACAATCAATAACCAAATAACGAATACAATCAGAAACAATAAACGTCTTGAACGATGCTTGAACGTAACTCTTATAAATATGCATCCATGCCGACAAGCGCCAGTCGCAATATTCAATATCAAGGAAATTCCAACGAAGTATCTCTTAGTGGAAAATTGGAAGGCATCTGAATATTCCACGGCAATTTCAAAAAAAAATATGTTAATCTATTCCTGGGGAGACGGCGACTATTTTCATAAATTGATTGCTTTGAGCCAATATCAAAAGAATTGTTACATTGAATTATTGACTTTATTAAATGTCCCGATATTAAAGGATAAAGTCTTCGATGCTTCAATTAGAGCTATTTCAAGATCTTTAGCAGCGGTGAATGTATAATAGAACCTGTGACTCCTTTATAATAACAATTTTCTAACTAAAGGATAATTTTCAAGTAATCAAGCGTAATGCTCGACGAAGTTTACTGCTTAATAATAGATTGAATTCTGCAAGGAATTCTCGTGTAAGTATTATGCATCTGAAGGTTAAGTTGAAAAATCAACTCTTGAATTGATGATAATTTCATGCTCTTTAATTGCCTGTGGTCCACCTTTTTTCTTTTTTTGTTCCCCTGAGGAAAATGCATTAAATTGCATACCCCGGCTGTCGAGCGAGCCGGCGGTTATGTGGGGCTCTCCTCCCCAAAAGGGCCTACCCACTAAAAACCTCAGGGATGGCCTTACTCAGGCATGTAGGGAACCCACTTAAAGTCTACCAAATATTACTTATTAAGTAGCCATGTACTTACCTTATATCAGCGTAAATATAATCAGCAACAAACAAATCAACTTTTATATATCATCTATAGAAAAAATAACAAAATCGCATCACTGAATGTAAATAAATTTTATATTATAACAATCCGAATTGATTGGTTTGTTTATTTGTTACTTTTCAATTGGTCCTGAGTCGAAAGTGAGCACTTACACGAAATTTATTCCAATTCTAAAGCAGAGTTTAATTCAAAACCAAATTTTCAATACGAAATATCGGCTTTCGCATAACGAAGGAACACAATAGACATAATGCGAACGATAACACAATGCTTTTTCTCCATCCCCGTTCCCGTCTGATACAATAATGTTTTTAATAATTGCAAATTTCACAAAATTATTTATAGCTTCACCTTTTAGATTGCGTTATTCTTTGGCATTTGTTTGCTTGATATTAGGAGATAACCCACGTCAGTTTTTGGTGCTATCGCTTGGGAAATAAACTGGTGTTCAAGATTTTATTTAGATACAACATTGGATATAAAAATACAATTTGATCGTTTACAAAATTCAAAATGATAAACGAGAATACGCTTAGAATTAACTGCTTTATTAACCAGGATGCGATAAACATTTTCATCATTTGCAGACACATTTCCTGCAAAACGCAGAGAATGTTATTGCATCCGAATATCATCGATACAAATGAACCAAACAGAACATTCGACATCGCGAAAGTCGGTTAATGACGCATGAAATGCATTGAATTGAGCTGTTTGTATAGCGGGAGAGTTGGATTCAGCCTTTGATATTAACTCATTGAGTCTCGATACAAATAATAAATCCATTCAGAATTTTTTACAACTACGAGTAGTTTCAGACAGTAAATATGAAAACATAATTCAAAAAACGTTTATTCATTATGAATAATACTTGGAGGAAATTTATTTTTAATAATTACTGAACAAATTTCCAACTGTTTTTATATGAGGTTTCATTGTGTGATTGTTATTTCTTACTATTGATGTTATTAAAATACATGAATAAGCATTTTCTATGACTTCAGAATTTTCAGAATTCATAAATTAATTACAAATTAAGCTTTTAATTTTCCTTTTTAATCTTTTTGGTAGAAACAGTGTATTTTTTTTTAATGGTTGGCTTTTCGCTTGTACTTGTTGGATTCGGAGTAATCCTAATAAGGTTTCAACAGTAATTTGCTACCATAAGAGGTTTCCATTTTCCTTAAAAACGCTTTTTATATGTAGCAATATCTCGGTCTTTATTTTCGTCTTCGAAAATCTCGAAATAAGAGTAAAGGAAATACTTTCTTAATGACCTATTGCATCCTAATAATAAGATCTGTTTTAGCAAAAATCGTCTAGTTTCTTGTTTTCAAGGAAATTATTTGTGACATAAATAAAACCATTCTATGCTTGTTTTTTAATGTCGCTAAGTGTATAATGTAAAAAATGGATCTAGAATTAGCTTTTTAATCTAAAACTACGTAAAAACTTCCTTTATTTTTTGCGTCAACAAACTGGAGAAACTAAAACACAATTTTCTCTATAATACTGAATTTTTACAAAAATGTTTATAGATCCCAATTCGAAAATCTTGGAGTCAATATTACTGCTTATGAATGAATAAATTGAAATCTCTTGTCGAGTCATTAAGTCTAGTTAGGTGAACTAAAAGTAACTTTAAAGCATCTGCCAGGACAAAATTTGAATCCGCAGAACTTTCACTATCTGTCGCATAGGAGTAATTCTCTGTTTCAATTATATCGTACACATCGTAAGTGTTGCTTACGATGTTCACACTTTTAAAACTAATCTTTCCACTGGTTTAGGGGGTCAGTCGTCAAATTATCTGACGACCATTTGGCATTGGTTCGGGACTTACGAGAGCCCTATCTTCGGTTACCGTTTAAGAAACCATTACCGTCTTACTCTTTGTCACGTGGAAGAAGCTTCTACCGCCATGTTTATACGAGTTTCTCTCTGATCGACGTTTCCCAGTGCTCATAAGCATTGTAACTACGGCCCTAGTGTGCTGCTGTTACCAAAAATGTTCCTGTTACCTCGCAATATTACTCGTTTTACTCTAAGTGACCCGATCCTACCACCGGAAGTCTTCCGCAAGTGCTAACATTCACTTTCCCTTCATTTCCCCTTTTCTTATTAGTCGTGATTACATAAAATAAGAAATTTTAAAATAATTATTTATACATATCTTTTGTAACAGTCTGTACAGTTACAAAAAACACGTAGTTGAATCTTTCGCGCACCTTTGATCCGCCTGTGTACATGTAGTTTCCTATAAATGTATATAATTTTTTGTTTTGTGTTCCGTTTCGTTTTTCTTTTATTTTTCATTACATTTGTTAATGTTTAAACCTTTAATTAAGAAAACACTTAGCATAGTTTTAAGTATTATAGTGTCCATGAAAATTGTCTTAGTGTATGTCTTGTTGATTATCATAAATAATTAAAATAATAAAATATAATATATATTATATTTTGAACCATAGTATTTTTTATCCGTGATAGTTTTAGTGCTCTGTTATATATTTTCCCTCTCGCAAGGTATTTTTTTAGTCGATCTTAACAGTATACCAACTATTCAGATTTGTATAACATTTTATACAGTACACATTTGAGACCCATGACTTATTTTGATTCCTTATATCACGGTGAAAATTAATTAATTAACACCGTCAAAATTAGTCAGAAAGTAACTTTTTCATTACGAAACAAATAACTATATATAATAAACTAAGTCAGATATTTTTTATATTGTAAGAATATCATCTATGCCAACAATTGTATAAATAAAATCCTTAATCCATATAAGATTCAATAATATTAAGGCGGAAACCTTTTATATACTCCAACAAGCCTACTCAAGAACCTACCCACCCAACCCAAGAAGTGAAATTCTACCAAATGCCAGAGATGGGCAATCTCTGGCATTTGGTAGAACATAATGATAGTGGATGTATATTTTAGGACGTTTATTTACTACACAATGTTGAGACATCATTACTTTCACAGTCATAATGCGCCTATATTAATAGGTTTAATTACTTTAATTAGACAATTCTATTACCAATTCGATTTAATTTAAGTATTTGAAGAAGGACATTGACAGAAAATTCCCTTTTTAGAATATGCCAAAGACAACAATTAACGTTAATTAGTATCCCATTGTAAAGATAAGGATCAAAACATCCAGTCTGTTAGTGAAGGCCTAGCTGTCATAGAATAAAAATATTATGTCTACTTTTCTCTTTTTCCACTTAGGGACACTCCGTGATTCCTTAAAAGCCGGAAAATTTGTCTAATTTCTCTTATTTCTTTGATATCTCGACTCATAAAGAATTTACAAAATAGAGCAGATTTTTTCCAAAGTATTATGTTATTATTAGCCTCCGGTGTATTACCAAATTATTTTTATTACACTAACACTAATCGGGAGTAATTTTAGTAGATGAAAATCTAAGATTTCACCTTGACCAAATTTTTCTCAATAACCCAAACAAAATAATAAACGAACTGATTTGAAATTCATAAAACTTAAATCGATCCGCGCCTTTTGTAAGAAGGTGAATTTCATAGCTCTAGATCGAGACGCATTCCCAAAATCCTCGAGGGGTTACTTAGAGACTTTGTCATGTAAATCAGCTTCTCAGCCAAGGTGATGACATTCAAATTGAAATATTACAAATATTTTAGTTGTTCGCATCGTGCTTGGATATACCGATGGAAGGCCTCATTGAAGTGTAAAATGCTATTCCCTTGATCAAAATAATTCACTTATCTTTGTCATAAAACCATAAATAAACTATATCAAGGTCAAGCCCCGTGGGATAATACCCAGTACGCAGGCAACGTTATCTTGGATTCCCAAGTTAATGACATGACAGAGGTACCGGCCGCTTTCTGGTCATCAGAGGTTAGAGATTTTTGAAGCTATTAACTCCGCCCAGGGACGGTAACGATTCCGATCTGAAAAATTGCTTATCTATACTAATATATAAAGCTGAAGAGTTTGTTTGTTTGTTTGTTTGAACGCGCTAATCTCCGAAACTACTGGTGCGATTTGAATAATTCTTTTTTTGTTGGATAGTCCATTTATCGAGGAAGGCTATAGGCTAAATAACATTACGCTATGACCAATAGGAGCAAAGACAGAGCGGTAAATGTGTAAAAAACGGGGAAAATTATTCATTTTTGAAGGCTTTCTTTGCGTGCGCTGCGAAAACGGTTCAAGATACACAAAAAATATGTATGAAAGAATTATTCCTCTATACATGATCTATGTGGGAAAAACCAAAAATCTGCCGGAAGTCACTATTCCACGCGGACGAAGTCGCGGGCAAAAGCTAGTATTATATATTATCTATAAATTAGGTTATAAACATGTTTATGGCCTAGTGTTTCTGGCATCCGCTATGTAGAACAACTCTACCAAACCAAGTCTGTAAGATCTATAGTAACCGAAAGCGTTTAAATGAACCCAAATCTATTTATTTACCTGTCTTATATAAGTTTGAAAGCATTTGGCCATCACAATCGTATTTCAAGTCGTATATGATAATGCATGATAATTGTTTTTACTTTGTATTATTTTTGTTATTTATATAATACTAATAAACTTTTTAATCAATACAGACACACAGATGCCAGATGCAATGTACACGAATTAGGTTTGATATAATACATATTGACTATAATATATATGTATATATATATATATATATATGCGTTAAGTACGCCCGAGGGAAACCATCTCAACGTTTTCAAGGTGTTAGATACCCAGCACTGGTTTTAAATTGGCACCCGTATGTGGATGAAGAAAAACATGATATGATGTTATGTAAGGGATATAGTATATAATTATTCAATATTCGTATTTACATTTAACAAAGATGACAGAAAACCCCTTGGATTGGAAAACACTTTTAATTTCATCCTGGAAGCAACAAGGAAGTAATATCACCTGTGAAATATTCAGCTTCTCTTAACTGAACAGTTCACAGGTTACCCTTAACCTTTATTTAAGATCATAGGCTATAATGGAAGGATTCAAAATCATACAGTCAATGATATCCTCTACTTTAATATGCTTCAAGAATATGGTGTAGGTGAAACGAGAGTATTTGTATCAGTCGACATTGCAACAGATTCCCCTTTGAAATGCAAATCGCTCTATAGGTAGGACACTGCTCGAATAGTGGCTGTGACAGTCGTTGTTTCATATTTCATGTGTTGCCTCCTTTTCATTTAGCAACTCTATCTACATGTTTTCTCAATAATAATACCTAAACTTATTTTATTACCTATACTATTAACTAAATGGAATTGATACAACATCGATGTTTCCTTTTTTTAATCCATGTGTTCTAGGATCTGAATAACACGGTTGATTGCAACATCGCGATCTTTAAGATCTGTTTAATGAATCACCGACAAGTGTCTTTAGAGGTCTGCTGTTTCTCCATTAACTTTAAGGTTGGCTCCGAGATTGTCATTGCATACCGGATTTTCCAAATCCATTCGACCGATTCAGCCGTATTTTTGAAAACAGAGTTCATGATATAGATTCCGTGCACCTCTAATGGTTATATTAGACCTGTTTGCCCAGCTTTACATTTTTTTACATTGCTTTCGTTTTCTATGCTCCAAAATCGAAACACCAACAACAAACACACAGTGCGGCCACAATTCTAATTGACGGGCCGAGTCTTGGTGAGAATACCTACGGATGGATTCATCCACAACATACAGTGCGACAGATCTATCCGATATTTGTCGCTATTTTTTTCTTGGTAAACACGACCTTTAGTCGTTTTTAATTCAGGTTAATTATCGGAACAACATTTTTCCCACAGTACTCTCACAGGTAAATATTTCTAAGCGACAATTTTAAATAAATTTACGCATCATCATCATATGATATCATATCATATCATGATCATGAAGAACATGAATTTAAAAAATATTATTATAAATATTTTACATAATTTAGACTAGAATCCTTTTTCTGTTTTTTGCGCGTATTTATTTAGGTCTAATCTATCACTATATCATCACTATTTGAATTTTATACGCATATTGTCAAATCAATCGGCTGAAAGAAATGAGCTATTTATTGTCGCTTCGTAAATCGAACTTGTCAGAATATTATGGATTCACGTACTTTCTAAGCGACAATTCAACATAGGTATGAAAATTGGACCAAGAGTTTTTTGACGAATATTTAAACACATATTTGCTTACATACTCGTAGTGTTGCTTAGGCAGATTGTCTTTCAACCATTGATGTTTACGTATATTCTAATATTTATTTTATGATACCTTACCTTGACTGTTAAGATTGCTGTACTCTTTCTGTTTCATGGCATAAGAAACTTTCAATACTGATTTAATGGCAGATAAAGTTTATTCAAATAAAACAATTCAAATAGTCATATCATGGTCTCAGTAACTTAGATAACCAATAAGTCAAATCTAGTCAAAAGGGACTTTATTTTTCCGCCGCAATGCAAATTTGGTTTTACCCACCGCGAATCCCAAAGCAAAAATTAGCGATCCTTCTCAAATAAGCCTAGACAAACGGAACTAGTTACCTATTGTTGAATAAACAGAAGCCCTTTTCGTAATTTACATTTCTGCCAGCAATTTCATTAGTGCAGTAGTTACTCGCTCAGGGGGACGTCTTTAGCCTCCGTACATTCGTTATGAAAACCAGAAACCTCAATTTGATTCAGTAATATTTACAGGAGGATAATTAATATATCTTTTGATGAAAAAGTTGGGACTAGTCCAAAAACTATGTTAGCCCTTTTCAAAATTATGTTTTTCTATAAAATTCAATGTGTGTGTATATTTATATATGTATATATATATATACATATATATTACAGTATGCTACTAGATCTTACACGAGTACGTAGGCAAACCAATACTGAAGATATAACTGTCCAGTTAATGCTAAGGTAGGCCGCAGGTCGCCGAATAATCGTAATAAATCTGAAACCATTACAAGAACGTAACTTAGTACAGTGTCCGTTGTAAGATAAGATATTAAATTGTAAGATCCAGTAATTTCTCAGCATTATCTTATATTCAAACCAGAACATAAGATTGCAAACACTGTTTTGAGGAATCAACGAGTATATCTGACTAACTCTCACAGAAATAAGTCATAGATGCTGTATAGCTGGGTAATATCATTCACAAAACATTTAAAAAATCATCCTTGCCAGCATTTCTAATTATCTTTGTTTCTCGTGGTGTTTCAAACAACTTAATGAAAATTCATAACGTAAAAAATTCAATTTCGTGACATTTTGCGTTCATTTTATTTCCCAACGAGACAAGCAACATTTTTGTAATAACAAACTAAGGTAATAGACAGGTAGCTTGTTTCACGTTCAGTATCATTATTAGATATTTGATTATAAAGATTTCCATTGTTCCTTCTTTGAAAAGTTAAGGTACTATCAAATTCTGTTCCAGTATCAAATTTAACCAATTTTCATTAATTTTCTATTTTCATAGACACGTATACGCTTTAGCTAATTAAACTTTTTGGCCACCAACTTATTCACAGTCAGCACTTTTGTCAGGATTTCAATCTACAATACTAATGACGGCCTCAAAGCTATCAACTCTGTTGGATCGTAAGTAGTTACAGTCATCTACAGAACACATGGTTCCTGTCCGATTCTCAGCAAATTTGCAACTCGCACGAGAACCAATATGCTATAAAGCTGTAACATGAGATTTAAAATCACGATACCTTGCTATTTCACTGACTAGATAGTCAGTTCGGTTTGAAGAGTACAATTCTCTAGAGTACTCTTCAAACCGAAAGTGCAATTACTCTTCAAACCGAAACATGAATAACGCAAGTACTATTGTTTTTCGACATAAATATGTAAAATGGCCTAAACTAAACCTGAACCTACTTAGCATCTGAACTAAGCCCAAAGTTAATGACCCAGTATACTCGTATTAACTGATAGATAGTAGTTATGAAATTACTATGAGTAGCAGAGTAATCAAAGAAACTTTTAACTAAATACCAGAGTATTTATTCATTATCATTATCCCTTCTAATTAATAATTTCAAAACTACTACAATGATTAAAAAATATTTCATAAGTAGCATCCTATCCCTGGGTAATATATGCTTTAATTGGTAACATAGTATATATTTTTAGTAGAGGAAAATATCCCTTTTCCATAGGAAAACCAAGTTATGTAATAAAAATATTAAATGTAATTTAATTACTTTTGTAATCCTTTTCTGAATACTGATCCCAAAAAGGAAAAACTTGAAAAATAAAAACATTATGAAAAACCACTTAGCAAAAATTATCACCTTACTTTATGTCGCCAAAAATATAGCGTTAACGATGATGTTGAAAACAATTTTGTGTGCTAAAGCTTTATTAATTTTAAGAGATGCTTATGCCCCTGGTTTTTTACGATACGTCCCATCCAATTTACATATTCATTTGATGACAAAACAAACTGTTGGAAATATAATGTTGATTTTGAGAATTTATTAAAAAGTTACAAATCGCCAAGGAAGTATAGTTTAGTTAGCCTACCTTTATAGTCGCAACTCAAAATTTCACCGTTAGGTATAATATTATAAATTGTTTTAAATAAGTCATGTATTTATGGACATTCATATGTTTCTTTTTATTTATTTCCTTTAGCGTCAAGAATTAGTTACTCAATTTAAATTTCATTTCTCAATTCTGTACCTATTCTTATCATAACATTATATGTATGTATAAAATTAATAAAAACAATTATTCATGACGTTTCGGAAGAGTTATATGCAACGTTACAAGACGACTGCACAAAAGCGCATTAGCACTCAAAAAGCGAGAACTTAACCCCAACCCGCGTTTTAAATTGCAAAACTAATTAATTACATATTTTATTACATCCCTGCATACTACATTGACAATATCGGCGGATTGATTAAAAATTCTTGACATCATTCTATCATTAACTTCTTGATTGATCATATTGATAAAAGAGAAGGTCGCAGGCAAAATATAAAATATAGGTCTATTGCCTTTATACACTATAATCATTAACTTAAATTAGACATAGGTATGAACTTTTATCTAAGCATATATTCAAATTAATACAAACTTTTTGCGATTCTTGTGCCGTTCTTCAAACGTTATCAAAGTTTCTTTAAACCACACAAAGAAAAGTGTAGGGGTATGATTAGAAATGTCCTGATAAAACCAATAGTATCGAATATAATATAAGATAGAAATATCGAATTTCAATTAAAGCACCTTTGTTTGAGAAAATAATCATATGTTAACTTGTTGTATGTGCTAAATATCATTTTTTTTTTGTAAATTTACAAATGCGAGTATATTTATATTAAAAATACGAGTATATTATAGTTGAGTTCAACCAACCTCGCGCTATCGGTCGGTTGCGTCTCAAAGCGTTTAATAAAACGTGAAATTTGCCTTTATTGCATCTTGGCCAGTCTACGATGCACGAACGATAAATTGTAAAAAAGAACTATGAAAATTGTAACATTTTCCGGTGGATAAGCATTTGCATCATATATCGATGCTTAGAAAATGTTCCTAGACTGTATATTGATATTTCGCGCCCTTAATTTTGTAAGAGTTAATTAACAGAGTTTGCCATATATATTATGAGAATTTTCTATTTAGCACTGAGCAAATACGTTAAACCTGTGGAGGAAAATATACTAATAGCGGTTATGTGGATCTCCTATAAAAACATTTAACACGTCTTTTCTCTATTAAAGATCCCATCTGACGTAAGTTATCTATATGACTTACATTTATCTGATTTTCATTAAAATTCTGTATGAATAACTTTAATGCTTTATGTATGTCTAATTCGGAATCTACTTCATAAACCAGCCGCCTCCCCAACATGGCCACCGATACGCGGTATAAAGAACGATTTGTCACTTTGAACTGTTAAAATACAAAAGATACATTTCAAGATGGCGTAAATATTGCAAGATAAATGTTTTGTCATATCTTGTTTCGTTACTCTTGTTACGAGAATTGCGGCTTGCCACACATCAAGCTCAGCGGTTCAAGTGCCGTCAGCGACACTCGTCTAGGACAAAAGGTCCTTGCCCGTTACTACGCGACTGCTACATCCGAAAAAGTGCCTAACAGTGATGTACTGATATCTGCTCTTAAAGACTACGATGACAATAGTTAATTCCATTTTAACTATTGTCCACATTACATTACCTACAATCCACAAATATTTTGACTAAATAGATATGCAAATTCATAGAGTATCAAGCTACCTACATTTAGATGCTGAAAAGGGTGACTGAAGTGACAACCCTAAAACAACATAATGTAGGACAAAATAAGATTATCGTCCCGCAATGTTGTTTTGGTATAAATTATTCTGTATGGGCAATAGTATCCCATCAAAATTATAATTTTGATAACAATAGCACATCTCACATGCAATGCTATGTGAATAATAATGAAATCTCTTTATTAAGTGACAAGGCATGTTTTTCTCCTGCAAGCTTTAGCTTTTTTTATATCATATCTAGACCTATCGTGACTATCTCGCTTGTAAATCATGTTTTTTTTTTAATTGCCGACCGTTATTTGTATTTTTATCCTGTGTCATGGGTACAGTGACAAACATAGAATCTCACATGCACATACATGTCCCGTGCGGGAATTGACACGACACATTGCGTAGTATCCGGTCACTCGACCACTGTGCCAAACGCGTATTCTGCGTCAAATTTAACATGAACACTTTTATTAATAATATTATTTTAGGTGAGAAGTCTTGTAGGAGCATCAGTGTACCTACGCTTATTACTTTTAAAGACAACACCATGTTTGCGCATCCATCACAGATCGCTCAAAAACGCAACATACTAAATACAATCGTAAAGTCATAATTTAGTAAACTCGCCTAAGTTATAAACAAATTTCCTAATAACTTTCCTACTAGTACATTTACTTTGCTGTGAGAAAGTTTATATTGTGTTTGTTTTATTCGAACTATATTAAAAATATATGATTTTTACATGAAGAAAATTACTCACATTAAATAATTATATAATTATATTTATTGGATACAATTATGAATTGGTATATGTAAAAACGTTGCATTATATAATAAAAACATCAAAATTTAATTGTCACAGCCAGTCAATAAACATGTAATCGACAATAAAATGCAAAATTATGATAACAAACTTAAATAAGTCGGTGGTAGTCAATCAAACTATTGTTGTACCTTTAAATGAATTATTGAATTTCACATGAAGTGAAGAAGAAAAAAATAAATATCCCAGTATCTCTGTTAAAACTATGACATTTAGATAAATAAACTATGGAGATAACACCTATCAAAACGAACGTTTGACCTCAAATCTCTACTTGAGTACAGTTAGAAAGGGACGACGCTATATGAGCTCATTTCTTTCTAATTGTACGCAGTTTAAGTTTGATTTTAGAATCGAGCCTTAGATTATGAAGTCTTTATAAGATCATAAAATTAGTTGTATATCTTTAATGCATTTAGTGTTGATAATACAAAACCAGCGGTCGTCACATATAATATAACTTGAACAGTTTGCTAAGCCAAGCATTCATAATTTAAGGCCGTCTTGAGAGGCAGGGTGAAAGAAATCCATTATTATTTTAAAGGACTTAATAGAAGGGAGGAATGGCTCAGTGCAAACATGGGAAACAAGCGTTCGTTCATTAAACACTTCTGCGCAATTAACGTAGAGCGCTGAAAACATTGTCCGCTTTATTTAACTGCGCCAGCAAACAGTCGCTACCTCAGCTAGCCAAATAGCAGTGAACAACGGCTCTGGACCGCTTTAGATTTGCGTTAAATAACGTAACGGATTAAGGACCTTATAGTTTTTTAACAAATTGGCATATGAATTTGCTTCTAGTAAAGGAATTGACGTCAGCGAATTATTTAAAGACAAATTAAATCATGAAGGTTTATTCAATATTTTGCCCTACATAAATTTGATTTTTTTACATAAATGAGATTTGTTCAGCCACTAGTTTGATCAAATATCTAAACAACTTCAACGACATGATAAAATAATTACGTGAGCTTAATTACAAAGCAAAATGGCGAGCTTGGCCTTAATAACCTCTGAATCAAACTATCTATCAAAAGGAAGCTTAATTAAAGACGTTTCTAAAAACATTTTATTAAATCTTTTCTCGAACTTGAACTTATTGAAATAAATTTTCAGAAATATATTTTTTAATATATTCATCATGTCAAGTCACTTTTCAGTTCTCTATTATTAGTTTTTTGATTAGTGACACTGATATAGATTTTTTAAATTCTCCGTATAAATAATACGGAGAATTTAAAAAATCTATATCAGTGTCACTTACTGTTACAGATTAGTGACAATATGTTTAGACTTTACCACCTAAATATGTGCGGAGTTGTTATTAAATATATTACTAATGATTAATTTGAGCACTCGTACAGAAATTGAGACTATTAAAAGGAGAAATCCAGTCATATTGGAATGCGATAACATTGTATTTATTTATTGATTTACTTTATTCTATTTGTTTTTTTATTTGCATTTTATTGTCCGAGGGCCAGGGAATTCTTGGATACTGCTGCAACTGATTATACTATCGGCGCATAGAAGTCTACTGTGCACACATTATGACTAAGGTGCATACCTTGGCCGGACTAAGCTTGAAGCAAATATAAATAAATTGTTATAGGAGATGATTTTGAAGAATAAATATAATGTACACAATATTTTATTTAATCCATATATTGATATCAGTTGATATTTTGGAGACATCTGGTACTTACTTTCTCAAAAGCGAAATTCTGTCTCACACTGATATACGAATATGTCTCAGTGCGTTTTTTTCTGTTCTGAAGAGAAACGGCTGAGAATTCTCATGGATACCACCACAATTAAGTGCCGCGGTGATTATTTTGGACTTTAAACCTATCGAGATGGCTCAACCAGAATGCCCTACTGACTAAACTCAAGTCATAAGGACCCTACGGGTTAGTTGAAAAGTACACAAGTTGGTAGGTAATTATACATACATACATACATATATGTCACGCCTTGTTGCCAATGGGGTACATATTATTACATATTTCTATCAATAAGTTTTAAGAGGTGTTTTAAGAGGGAAATTCAGTCTTAGGGTTGTTCAATTAAATAAAAAGTGCACAACATTAATTTACATAACAAAACTGTCAAGGTTTATGTTAGCATTTCCTATTGATATATCACTGTAACTCCATATTGTTCAAGAATTGAATAATCATAACCTTGTCGCCATTATTAATATTCATGTCCAAGCTTATATGCAGATCTCGCCATTCTCTTTTAAATTCCCGAATTCAATACCTTTTCTCTTGGAGGTGTGGTTGAACGCTTGCGTAACATAGACGAGAACAGCCTTTTTATGCCATTTGACTAAACTGGTGAAGGGATTTCGTCAAATCTCCAGATTAGATATAAGATTAGAAAGTTACTTATCAGATTCACTACACTTTACAAGGTTCCGAATTCTTCTAAATAAAGTGACTCGATAACTAATCGTCGCACAATCAAATTAACTAGAATTAGAAACTTGATTTGTTACCATGTTTTCATGTATAGTAAACATTTTTTTACTTTTTTATTACTTTTTTTTTGTATTTAACAGAGAAGGAGCACAACTTCCTCACCCCATTAAAAAACGTGAAACATTATTTTTATGTATAAAATTTTCTCTCTGGAACTTAACATGGGAATGTAAAAGGGAACGAAGATTAAAAAAGGGGTAGTGTAGTAGACAAAACGGCGTACAGAAAGCTAATCATTATTTACAGTCAGCACCCGTAATTACACTTTTGTGCCTGAAGACTAGAATAGAATACTCAAAAGATAGACAATCTCTTTGAATGGTAACGTTGGTAAGATTTGCACAATTTAATTTTATGACAAAATAATGAGAAATATCGGACATCCTAATTATGACAGAACGGAAATTAATTTCCGAGGAAAATACTAATATTTACTTAATTATAGAATATTCAAAATTTTATATATAATTGAAAGAATCTTCGCTTCTATATTAAAACGTAGTAGACGTGTAACAACATTTCACCGTATTCTGTATACAGCTTATTCTGTATATATTTTATTTCCTTATATTATTGTTATTTTTAATGACAGTTTTATATAGGTACATCCATTATTCGATCAATCATAAGTCAATTTCTCTGCATATCTGTAGCCTTACTTTAAATGCATACCGTATCAAAAATTTCTTATAACAATCCACAAACACACGACCATCCAACATTTATCAGATAAAGGCAAAAGTAAGCATATTTCTAAATTGGTTTGTGAAATTGCCTTAGTTGGTAGCTAGCAGTGTGTACGTAGCGGTTGTTCAATTTATTATTCATTCATAAAGAGCAACGATATTTACTCTCCTATTAAGTCGAGCTAGGGTCGCGTTTCTGGCATTAAAAATGTAACTTTAGCCGGTCTAGACTGTTGCACCGGGAAAGATAAAGAACAAATGCCAAGTAAATGCGAATTCGCCTTCAGAACTATTTTAATGTGCCACATCATTTTTAAGGAAACTTATTGAATAAAGCGTATTTTAATGAAACTCATTGAATATATAATAGGGGTTGAGGTGAAAAGAGAAGTGAATTAACAGGGTATATATGAATAATTTATAAAACTTAATTAATTAATATTCATCGTAATTGTAGTGATCTTAATATATTTATTTTACATGTATTATATAAACTTAGAAAAAGTTATTAAAACAAAATTTAAAACTAACTTAACTAAACTACTATATAGTTACGTATAAGAATAAAATAAATATATAAATTTGCATTATATAAATATTCTATATTTAATTGAATGCGAGCGACTGTTTCGAATCTAATCATTGCGCGAGCGCTTCTACGAGTATTATTTAGAAACCGACTTGCCTGTGGTGCCTGTGCGGCACGGTGATAGCAGGTTGTTGTTAAAAATCAATACAAATTTGTACGCGACGGCAGATGCGTGTTAGTAGTTAATTTCATCATCTAGGTATTAACAATTTATTAAAACTGAATATATATGTAACTATACCTATATGTGAAGTACCATTTCGATAAAAGCAGCTTCTGATAACTTGAAGTTTAATTTATATCGAAATATTAACCCACATCAATCATAGCTAAGTTCAAATAAAAATATAACCACAGCATTTATAAGCAAACATCCATCTTTACACTAACGTAAAATTACAAGCAGTCGTACTCAAAAACGTCCAACCCGTCCAGCTCAGTTTGAGGATTAGCTAAAGCGTTCCCAAAATCGATTAATAACCAGGACGTCGCAAAACGGGAACGCTTCGGTGCAGGGAGTGCCGCTCAAAAAATGAAAACAATTAGTACCGCAGACACAGAGCGGCTAAAAACCAGAACCAGATAAATTATCCGGAACGGCGTGAAGGTATTACTCGGATACAGAACGAAGAAATTCCCAGTTTTCCACTGCGGGATTTCGCTCGCATCGTACGAAATGATTTTGGAGACAAAAGATTGCTCATATGCACTAGTTCCTTTCAGTTACGTAACCAAGTTTAATATCCAGGTGCGAGATAATATTTGTTGTATACTTTTTTCTATTAGATCTAGTAGACTTCGTCAAAATTTGACGATATCATGTTGCTATTAAATGTCATTACAAATTATAATACGTAAATTTATTATAATAAGTATAATTAAATCTTAAATCTCTGAGGTTAGAGGTCATTTTGGAAGAAACTTTGGTAATGGTTTTACTGTCCACTTAATTTTAAATGGAGATATGTTTTTTAAGGTTCCGTGGCCAAATAGCAACAAAAACGGGACCCTTATGGATTCGTCATGTCTGTTTGGCTGTCCGTCCGTATGCCATAGCCGCTTTTCCGAAACTATTAGAACTATTCTGTTGAAACTTGGTAAGTAGTTGTATTCTATGAACCGCATTAAAATTTGCAAACAAGTAAAACAATACATTTACCCATACTTAAAATTGAAACTCTTTTTTATGAATATCCATACGTACGGATCTCTATCTTTGCTATCTAACTATCTTTACGCGAAAAACATTTGCTAAAATGTGTTGTCGTCATCATCGTATTGAATTTTTCTCTCCTAGCAAGACTATTTCTTTTAAATTTTATTTTATTTTAATTGCAAGCACTACACACAACAAGACAGTTATACATTATTGTTTTACTGTTCTAGGGAATTATCTTCATTACGATTAAAGACTCCTTAAATCCAATTAATTTAAGTCCCTCAACAAAGATCAAGATTACATTGACATTGATTTTGACAAGCCTAAATAATAAAATAATATACATAAATTGACTCTGTATACGAGCCATATTACAAAATGAGAGTGCAGTTAGAAAGGAATGGCGCTTTATGCTCAATAGCTTCTTCTCTTTCTAACTGTACTCTAACACAAATTTGAGTTTGATTTTAAAATACGCAATAATCGTACTATCCTTATTATCTTAATATTGAGTACACTTTCGCCTGGCGGACTCTATTAAATATTAAACATTGTTTATTTGTGATGAAGTTTTTTAGATACATATATACAACATTATTTTTTCTCATTGGCATATGCAACAAAAATTAAAGCAACGATAACAATGCAATATAAATATTCAATAGCGGACAATAGCAGTACAAATCCTAAACAACGTTACGCAAGAGCATCCATTGTGAGAAAAGCTTGCACATCTATAGACCAGTTGACCTATGTTTTAATAATGTCGGATACAATAATATCGGAGCCGGTAATAACGAACACAATAGACAGGGTAAAGTAAGCCTTGCAGCAGTTCAAAACCTCCAGGAGTCTTGGATCGGACCACTGTGACTGAGACTAGAGCAATTTATCCGCTTCTGATGTCGGGTACTCGGGACAACGATTTGTTAAGTCTAGTCTGTGTCTTACAATAGTGTACAGGGAGCAACACAAAGGAAGTTGGTTAGGAAAATCAAATATATTTCAGCAAACGAGATTCTTTTGTGGCTGTTTTAGACTTATTTTAAAAGTATTCCTTTCTAGATTTACTTAGGTTTTAGTTAATATTCGTAATATTGTTGAATAATTGTTATCTCAAAAATTTACTTATGAAATAAAATTCTAGTTTTGTAAATAAACGGTACTATACGAATCGGCCATTTGCCAGGTCTGTATCATGTGACGGGTCTTTATAAATCTCTACCAAACTTGTACATAAATATGCTTTACGAAATAATAAACCAATTATTACAACCAAAAACTAGATTAACTAAGGTTCGAAAACAAGGATTTTTTAATAAAATTGCTATGTATGATAAATTAAGTACTAACAGAACTGTAAGATTAAGATTACTAACTAATCTTAACTGTAAGATTAGTAACATTAAGTTCAAAGAAAAATTGAAACGGTTTTTTGTGGAAAATCCTATTTATGAATGACTCATTGAATGAATTTATAACACTCAAAATGACTGAACCTATGTTCTTACCAAAAACTGTATAATTGTGAAAATTTAATATACATATATACATACATATACTCACGCCTTTTTCCCATGGGGGTAGGCAGAGATTACGTCTTTCCACTTGCTACGGTCTTTACATATCTCTTTCGCTTCATCTACTAAAATTTAATATATAATATAATAATGATATAATAGTATGATTGTAACTACTGACTTGCCTATGGTGACGCAAATACTACTAACGGTAATTCAATAAATAAAAATAAACATGAAACTATAAGATTAAAATGAATCATGATACGCCAAAATCTTCTATCGTTTTTTGTGGACCGGGCCGCTACCACCGGGATATAGTCAACATTCATTGACAAACAAGCAGATTGCCTGCCTGATAGTGCCTGATAGTGCCTGATTAAGTGGTGACAATCGCTTTTATATACGAGTACGTTACCCCACATGTATCACACAGTAAATACCTTGTGTAAGCTCCAAACTCGGAAATTTCACTGTCATTTCCTACCCTACATACCGGATCATAATATTGAAATGCTGCTTTGCGATTAATTAGTTAATAAAACTTCGGTAATCAAATTAAATGTATGAAAGATACCGCGATACGCGAAAATTTCTCGCACCTTAGGATACGGCAAAAGGCAAGAATGAAATTGAAGTGTCTAAAAATATTTGCTAAATCAACGAACTGACATAAAATGCACTGTATTTTAGTATTAGTTATTTCATGTATCGCAGTATTCCCAGTATTATTTCTATTACGAGTATACTATAGATATAGAGTTTTATTATACATCTATTTAGATAACGTTTTTTATTGTTTTATTTAACAAACACTTAAATGATTTACTGTAACTTTCTGAAGTATTGCCAAAATGGATACATTTTTTTAAATATCTCAATACAGTTGTCTATTCAAAAATTTCTCTCATTTCGTCATGAGAATTAAATCTTTTGTTAATTAATCAGTTTCGTAGTTACTTATACAAGTTTATTCTATATGGACCTGGCTGTATGTATGAGAATGACGTAACTTTTTACAAAACACTAGATGCCTAATGCTCTGAATTAATTTATGCAAATGAAACTCGACTAATATTTAATAGAAAGCTATAGAGTGTAATTTGAAAAACATGTGTTCAGTCGTCGACAAGTAAATGAGTAAGTAAGTAAGTAATTTTGTTAATGGCAATGAAAAGTAAATGAGAAGTGAAGTCGCCACGAAGCCTCTTAGCTCGAAAGCGCTCGGACAAATTCGGCTGTTGTCGGACGCACGAACACTACATAGCACACGTAACGCCATCTGTTTTTCGACAGCGATAACACGCAAAAATGACGGAGAGCAATGCCCGGGTCAATAGTTTGCACTTACTTTTATACCCTCCGTAAACATATTTTTTTTTCATATCTCCTACAATATATTAAACTGAAACAAGCTTACTGCATCTGCCGAATTATTTTTATATAGGTTTATACTCTAACATATGACATAGGACCACTGGTACGGCTGCCCTAATGGCTTCCATTACGGTGCTCGGCGCCTAGATTAATGGGACAGAAATATTTAATTGATGAATACAAATACAAACATAGGTACAGTGTTGTTAATTATGAGTTATATACTATTTTTTTATCCGCAACAGGGATGCACATTTTCGTCATATACTGTGACATTAAAATTCTAAATAGTTACTTACAGTACAGTAAGGTACTACAACTGCAAGTCCTAAAGGGTGTCCTAGTAATAAATACATGTTATACTTCTAAACGTACAATTATAAAACATATTAATAAGGATTTTATTGGCCTAATGCGGTCAGAATACTTACTTATAAATATTCTTTTTAACGGTTGATAGACATGATTTTGATTCACAGTTATTAATACAACTCTATATATAAAACTGTATAAACGCATATACGAGTACATTTAATATACATTTACAAAATATATAAAATACATTGAAGTTACATACCATTACATCTAGTTAAGGTATCAATGAAGAAAGTATTATCTAGGTACTAAAAATATTACATGAAATAAAGGCACGCCAGAAATACCTAATCATATATGTATTATCAGATTAATATCATTTTGTTTACTATACTTTTTAATATCGTATAAATATTACATTACAATTATTACATCATATTTTTTACGAGAAATTATTATAACCAAAGTGATCAGATTATAATATTAAATGATGTAGGTACTTAAATACCAATACGGTCTCGATTGGTTTCTTCCAGTCGTCGACCTAAATCGCTACGCTATCCGGTCATGTTGTGTCCGCCTTAATTGCGCAGAAGTATTTAATGGCCTCTGTTCCTGATGTGCACAATGAACATTAAATCAACCCCACCGGTCAATTATGACGATTAACTGATTACAGTTTTCAGATGCGGAGATATGCTAACTAGCCACTTGCCTTGTGCAACAATATAATAGACTCATTGACACAATATAGGCTAATAGCAACGATTTAATACCTTGCCACAGAAAGTATTCGTTCATTGCTTTTTATTTGAAACATATAATTAACGTTCTACAATAGACCCAAGTTGGGTGGCAAGAATATATACATCACAGTACATATAAAACATAGTTATTTTGTTTTGAATAGTATAACCTAATTTTGGTAGAAGATACTATTGGTATTCAAATTTTGTATTACTATATATTATATATACGAAAACTCCGTTTCACCTAATAGAAACTCTTCCTTTACATAAGGACTAATGGCCGTTTTCACCAACCCTGTCTTAGCTTAGGTGACTCCTAAGAGACATGCTGTCTCGCTCTTTTCAGTTAATACAAAAAGTGATAGCATGTCACTTAGGAGTCACCTAAGCTAAGACAGGGTTGGTGAAAACGGCCATAAGTCTTTTACACCATTCGAGCCAGAAGGGTTGGTGTGGGGTTCTTACGAGATTTCCAGATTTCTTAATGTGCACTAACTTATTCCATTTTTATAACTGTAATGGGAAGCTACAGAGCGGCATAATATAGCTCTTCAGTTTGTCACCATCAGATGAACAGTACCGGCTAGAACTTACATTTAGGTTGTTAACTAAAATTATATATCTATAATAACCGATTGATTTCATTTCAATGATATAATTATTATGCAAGCTATTTTAAAGATAAAATTTGTTTACGTATATAAAAATTCCGATATTTTTTAGTACCACGTTGGGCGTCAAAAATAAGTATAATAATACTAAAGCCTTATAATGAGTTTCCATGTGTATTTTTTATCTAATTCGTCAATCTCTTATCATAATAATGTACTAGTTACAAAATTTTATTGCTAGTAGTTGGGTACTTTTTTATTTACAAAAACTAACTTTTAACCACACTTTAGAAAAATACAAGTAATTCACTAAGCTCTAACTTTAATTTGCATGCTCATACCGGGGCTACTGTGGTTAACGCCATATTATGTTAAAACTCCTTCTGCAAGGTGTAAGCTTCATTTGCATTGAAACCCCTTTCAACTGTATTAAAGTCAGGTAGCGTAGTCGGGCATACGCTTGTTAAGACTACTGTTTGGATACTGGCCCGTATTCGCATCAAAGCATTCCTCAACGGCATAATAAATTAATATGCAAATGACGTAGCCGGAGTAGCTCTTGTCAATTTATGTTTTAATTGCTATATACAAGTATTCAAAAATAACAAAATCTGTATTTTTTGAATTTGTCAATTTTACCATGGTATTTTTTTTATTGCTGTATATTGATACACCTGATGGTTGGCGGTTGCAGCTCACTATAGTGCATGTAACTACTGATAGATTCACAGTAATTTACACAAAACCACTATGGACGTTGCCAACATATGACATGAGATGTCACAATGAAGTCACAGTACCCAGTAACTTCACTCCGTAACATCACACACCAATCGAGCTCTGCTATTTTTCGGTAGAAATAGATAAGAGAGATTCACCCAAGCAAACGACCCTGAACAATGTCTGCTTTCCTCTAGTAAAAGTCTGTCACATTATGTAGTATTATGTTCAATTGCTCAAATAGCTACATACTCGTATATTACGAATTTTACTCACATTCCTTCATGGCAGCGTTAGCAATCCTCAAACTATTATATTTATCAAAAAGGTCAAAATAGTAATGTTTTTAAAAGATTCGGTATTTTTTTAATATGTATGATTTATCATTTTGTCATAGGAAATGTGTTCGTTTTATTAAAATTAAGTTAAAAATATTTATTTATTTGTAAAAACCAAATGTATACTTTGACATATATTTATATGATCAACATTACCTAATTAAAATAGTTATAAATAAAAAAAAACACATGAATCAAATTTACAGAGTTTATTTTGCTCTTTGTCGAATAATAATAACAAAAATATCCGCAGCTTTTTAAAATATTTATAAAAGATATCGACCAATTTTCATCAATATGAATAGGGACGAAATCTACCAAGAGTTAATTTCTGTGTAGACTTTATTTAGGCGGTGAAAATATTTATACGCTGTCCGAAACAACAACTTAAGTTTCTTGTCAGAAAGATGGAATATAAAGGAATATAAAGGAATTTACAGATTCAATTGTTTATAACTTTTGCATAGGTTAAAAGCTTCTTAATCAAGTACTAAAAAAGCAAGAGCTGAAAAATAAAAAACATTAGGTACTATCAGATTTTTACATTCCCACTCACAATTAATATAATAGTAGTAATAATAGTACAAATGAAAATATTTGGTAATCTATATGACAGAAACTGAATTTATTTTAAAATGTTTTGAGTAAGTCTGCTCAATATTAATAGTATGTGTTTTAAATTGACGTGAGTTATATTGTGATTTATTGTATAGTTATTAAATTATGTTGATTATTCCTTACATAAATACTTAATAAAAGGTAAAATGATACACGTAAATACATTTATATGAATACAAAAAAAAATATTATTTTTAATATATAAGATCATTATCAAAATATTTGTTTTAATAAATATCTTAAATTTTTATATTAATTTTGTTTTTGTCTCTTGGCATTTCATTCAACATTTACGGTATCTTATGTTATATGTTATATTACATGTTTTAGTGTAACAATTATTATACCAATGAAGTATTATGGTTAGGTGACAGGACAGGGGTGTGTTACAATATAATATATAGTATCGATAAATCAAGATACTTTCAGTTCTTATTCAAAAATTAATAAACAATATTGTAGTTTGTAATTAAATGGTAGCAATTTGAAATTATTAAAAATATCTTCATCGGTAATGAATTTAGTTTTATTTTCAAAAATATTGTTGAATTTTTATTTTCAAGAATATTGGTAAAATACATAATTTACAGATCATATATTTTATTTAAATACACAGTTACTATAGCCCATATGACAATATAGATTCCCCCAGAGTCTTGTAATAATATTAGGTCATATTAGGTCATATATATATATATATATATATATATATATATATATATTATATATATATATATATATATATATATATATATATATAATATATATATATATATATATATTATATATATATATATATATATATATATATATATATATATAAGGTCATAATTTATAATTAACACACGAAAATTTTGCCAATTGCGCTCGAAGTTTATCACATGTTTTGTCCATTCAAATCTATAGTCATTATATTATCCTAGGTTAACATAAGGGATGAGCAGTTATCATAATATACGGCATATCGGAAAATACAATCATATATTATCATACTTGTATCTTTTTTCTCTAACTCTATTTCATACTTGCTCTCTCTCTCTCACCCTCTGTATTCTCATCTTACTTTCTGTTTTATTTTTTTTTACAGAAGGAAATATTACCTAATGTATTCTATCCAAAACCTTCTTCACTATCACAGTACAATAATAGTGTAGGGACAAAATGCAACTAATTTGAATTGCATAAAGTCTTATATTTATAGAGTTTATAGAGATTTAAATATTGGGATGGCGACGATGTTGCCGATAAAGTTAAAATATATAATTACTATTTAGAACCTTTACTATTTAGAGTTATTAATGAAGCGATACAGCGACACAATGATACTTTTCATCATTTGTAAATCCGTTTCTGGAAGATTACGTTCGATCTTAACCTCTGCGTATCTTATTGCTCTTGCTTGGTCTTGTACTTGAACAGTAAAGGCGCTTTGAAACTTTAATGTCTAAATGACATTAAATGGCATTACTACAAGAATTCTACATAGCTCAAACACCTCCCGTTAGGCAAACGTGCTGTCACAGTTGAAAAATATAAGACATAGAACCAAAGCTGTATGTTGGAATAGAATTTGGTCTTTGGGAAAGACGTTTTGTATTGGCTCTGCAAAACATATTTTCGCGTAGGACGAACCTTAGATTAATTAGTAATTTTTTTATAGTGTTACCCATCTTGAAACGATTAACGATAAAGAAAAGACAAAGGAAGTCTTTTGTAGCGCCTTAAGTATAACAGTTACCGTCCGTTAGCTTATTCTAAACAAATTCTATATTTCTTCGCTAGAGCATCTTTGGCAAACGTTTTGCGCCTGTATAATTGCTAGTGGCGAGTTTACGGGACTCTTGGATTTTGAAGCATGGACCAATTATAATTTATTACTCTAGGAATTAACTTCGTCAACTGACTTCTTATCGTTACTGAGCCGCTAACACCTCGGCCAGCCAATCCTGCTCGATCAAATCTTTTTATTAGTTTAGTTCCTGTTCACTTACTTTTTGACCACGTTAAGCCTTAAAAACTCTCTATCACGTGATTAAGTAATTGAAGACCTTGAATTTTTACTCTAAATGTTGATTAGCGTTCTTCTGAGCGAAATGCGTAATTTATATACTAATAAGTCTCTTGTAAGTTATTATTTAACTTACAAGAGACACGGTTAACAAGGAAAACTTTTGGAGGCTTGCAACTCACTGTTTATTAAAAACTAGCGACCCGCCCCGGCTTCGCACGGGTGCAGTGAAAAAATGGTTATGGTGGGTTATCCCTAAGAGATAGACATATACCATCGCGGACTTTTTTGTGGATTTTTGTAAGTTGTACAATACTGTAGTACATTATTTTGGTCTATCTCGTAGGGTTCAGCCAGCGTTTGCAATATAAGCGCAAAAAAACGTGCTTATTTACGACATCACATTAGAAACCTTTAAATTTATCAGTGTTTCTCTACTATATTATGCATTTATTATACATACAAACCTTCCTTAAGAATCACTCTATCTATTAAAAAAAACCGCGTCAAAATCCGTTGCGTAGTTTTAAAGATCTAAGCATACATACGGACATACAGCGAAAGCGACTTTGTTTTATACTATGTATTGATTTGTATTGCCCGCTGTATGAGCGCGGTGTGGTACCCACACATACTTCTTAGTATAAGAAATCTGCGTAAGTATACAACTATAACTTTATTGAAAAAAACTTTACAATTTGTAATCAATTAATAAGTTACTAGTTTTACAATGAAAATGCAATTTTTATCGTTAAACTAAATTTCATACTAAACCTATATTTTAGCTAGATTGCTCTCACAATGACACAGTGACAATGGATGCACAATCAATTTGGTAACGTGTGATTTCCATGGTTGCACTTTCTTACAATTTACATGTCGGTATTAATTTTACATAACCACATGTTTATGAGATGTGTGTGTGAATGTGTAGTATATCTGTAATGTACTCGTATAAATCTTGAAAGTTTCGGTCAGTAAGAAAGTTTAAAAAAAATGTATTTTACATATTTGGAGATAAAATTTTCCTTCCTTTCGTCCGATGTTAGAGCAGCCACACTCAAGAGAAAGATATACAATCTTGTGTTGCAGGTGGTAAATTTTGGTGTGATGAATCAAGTTGCAAGCCTAGCCTCATTGAAGTCGTCGGTAATGTCAGCGTCGTACCGGACGTTTGTAGTGGCACGGAAAAAGTGTATGTCTTTATCAAGCACTTGATTATCCCACCACGTAAGCCTTTTATGTATTCGATCGTGCTGTCTGCTCGAGGACTACGAACACTATATGTAGGCACGTACATATTGCTCGAAAATTGTCGGAGTGCGAATATAGCGTCCGTTGCCCGACATCCCGTTATAAACGTTAATTGTTTCTGCGTTACCTAACTGTCCTTCTCATGCGTTTCTGTATTACTTTCACTAAAATCTCCAGACAGTAAGATATTAGCGTTACTATATAGCAAACTAGCTGGAGCCTTGCAACTTCGTCGGTTCAGTCGCTTTGTTAGTTACGGAAGATTAACAAACATCCATACATACAAACTTTCGCGTCTATAATATTAGTAGGATTTACTAATAAAAATTAATAATTTGAATACTACAGAAATAAAAACGTTTTAAATATAGACCCATTTGCACCAATATAATAAATTCTTCGACCAAACTTAATCTACATTCGTTTTAAAAGCTCAAGGGTGATTTTTATTGATGTCATTTAATTTTCAGGCTAAGTCTATGTGATACTATTCACAAATATATGTAAACTTTTTTAACCATGAATGTTAATTGGAATATCCGCCAATGCGCGATCCGCGTCTTTGCACTTCTATAATCTGAGAAGACTCCTAACACAGTTGAATGATATATAAATAGATAGCAATATCATTTTTTAATTAAATTGTGATATGTGTATTACATATTACTTTCACACAACCTATCAATACATACAAATAAAATTGGAGTGTCTGTTTGGCATATTAAAATAACCGCTTTCTACTACATGCATACGGTACACATACCAAAATACATATTTTTAAAATTTTGACTGTCTGTTTGTTCCGGCTAATCTCTGGAACAGCTGGACCGATTTCGACAGGACTTTCACTGGCAGATAGCTTATGTAATAGGGAGTAATTTATATACTTTTATTAGAGAAAAAAAATAAAAATGTAAAAACAAAAAAAAATAACTAATTTTTTTTATTTCATTCCGCGCGGACGAAGTCGCGGTCACAAGCTAGTCAATAATATAAAGTAAGTTAAGTTAAAGGATTTATAAGTACATTTATTGAGCCTTGTGAAATAATCAAGATCGACTCAATCAATATTTTAGGAGTATCCGTGTTACCCGACTAATACTGAACTACTTCAGTACTTGTGTATATAAGCCTTCCAGAAAATATGTTACTATCAATAAATTCAAAATATCGCCTAGAATGGATGAATGTTCACTAAATTGTTTCAATAAGTATTTTATTTTTTTGTATTTATGAATATTTTGCCATCGAATATTTAATTTTATACGTTTTCATTTAGTGCTGAGGTATGAAAGCTAATTATTAATCGCACAATTATTTAAAGTGTATCAATGGTATAATCATTATAATCAGTCACACAGAATTTGCCTTAAATACTAACAAAACCTTGTCTTATGATGTTAAATTTGCTAGCGAGAGCGGTCAATTAAAACAAAGGTGGCCGACTCGATATTTTCTGACCTTTAAAGATATTCCTGATTTCGAAGGCAGTTATTCATACGTACTTTAGCGTGATTTCAAGACCCCAACTAATAAATATTGACAGTTATTCCTTTGTAGGGGTTATTCCTTAGTAGGGAAAAAAAAAATTGGACTATTCAAAAGAGCATATCTAATTGCCTACTTGAAATAAATATTTTGACTTTGACTTTGACTTTGACTTTGACTTTGTGAATTTCCAAGATTTTATCATTACTGTAGAGTACCAACCTATTATAAACTAAATCCTAATTCTATTATTTAAGAAATTTTAAACAATTAACCTCAGAACTAATTAACAAAGGATAAACGATATATATATAGCGCCATCTACTGGAAATAATAAGAACAACCGGCGATACTACTTATAGCAAGGTTAACTGCTGCATTCTATCCAGTAAACTAGTTTCAATGGTCAGTGATAGATGCCGCTACTGCAATAAACAATTCGTAGTGGCGGCATAAAGGAATAACCGAAAATAATAAAAACGACTTACTATTTTGTTGTTGATAATTTCAAACAAAAAAATGTACCTATTTACTACTTAAATATTTCAGAATGTAAATACTCAAAATACTAGATTGAAATCCTTTCTAGTAACTAAAAACAGTAGTAATATTTCGAACATGTCACAAAATGTTTCATAATTGTTTTCAGAAGTAGTTTATTTATACTAAACGTAGTATCTCTAATTTTTGTGCTAGGTACTAATAATTTTTGCACACTTACAATAAGTCTTTATTTTGTTAAATCTCAAAAATCGAATGCTAAAGAATATTGAGAAATGTTCCAATGGAACAGAAGAACTTTCTTCTGGGTAGTTTATATAAAGGTGCTCGCGTTTGAGACAAAGTTTAGTTGACATCTATAATAAGCTTACAGCTCTGCAATATACATATTTAACGGTTATCGATAGAAAAGCAAATATGAGTATGTTACTTCTTTCTAGAATTGCGCCAGTATATAATAAATTATCCCTCCCAAGATTAGAACTTAATTCAGCGTTGCAAGATATCCAAACTAAATTGTGGCGAGGAGATATGTTCACTATTACGTTGTGTTAGCTTATGAACAATTTATTACTGATTTGTATCAGATAGAAGCAATGTTAAATTTTAGGTAGCTTCAAACATTGAAAATTATCAATTTTATCCAATGTCACATTTTAATTCGTGCATATCTGACTTGCTATCTAAAACAAAATTGTGGTGATAATTAAAGAAACAGACTAAGTTTTTGGAAATAATGGTCGGCTATAAAAGAAAGGTTTGGGAAATGATCATGGATGAACACTTAACCTAATATAAAAATAGGCTCACTGTTATTTTTATAAAAATCAATACTCCTCTTATGACATGGCAAAACAGAAGTTAAAAAGCCAAATTAATGTCATGGAAATTTAACATCCAAGTTAGTATAGGTCATATATATCGCACTAATAATACAATAGTGTATCAACTCAAAACGTCGTACTTGACATAATACTATAAACACACGCAAAATTTGATTCCTCACGCGTGATCAAGACCGTCGTTCGATTAGTGCAAAAACAAAATAAGGATAAATTAAAAAACTTATGTGACAGTTATTCAATTTGCAACTATTACATGAAGTGAGTAATAAGTTTTTTGTTGATTCTGAAAAATGTTCGATTTTGAGTTGATGCACTATTGTATTATTAGTGCGATATGTTGCAGCCAACTGGTTAAAATAGCCGTTCAATCCAACAGCTAAATCCCTTTGACTGAACAAAGTCATTCAATCACACAGCTATGTGACAGAATGTCGTTTAGCCAACTTGTTGATTGCAACGTTCAACATTACAGCTAGATGACGCTTAGCCTTAGCCTAACTGGTTAAATGGCAAATTAACTAAGGTGACCATTAGTTTAGTACTTAATTTGAGAGAATAAGAAGACTTTTTTTAATTTCTTGGGAGATTATTCTTGAGTTAAGTTTAAGAGGTGACCAAAAGTTTGATGAAATAATTAAAAATGAAAAACAAATCATATCACTATTAATCATAATATTGTTTATTGCACCAAGCAAAAAATGACAAACTCAAAAAATTACGAAGCAAGAATCATTTCATAATCCCATAATTTCTCCTCGAATATTTGTTTAAATTTTGATTCACTCGTATTACTCTTAAGTGACCTCATAATTTCTGTGTCTTTAATAACACGTGTAACGTATATTTACTACTTACATTCTGAAAAATATCTTGAAACAATCACAAACCACGGCTAGTTGACGCCATATTGAAAAAAAACACACCTACCGCTGCGGTGGTGAGCGCTGAACTAATTAAATTAGACGGCGGCTTTTGAATTAGCGGTAGTATTGAACGTTTTGAGCGACTCAAATATTCAATTAATAATCTAGCTAGACGTATGGTGGAATGGCTGGCTAAGGTTGGCTGTTTGATTGAACGGCTATTTTAACTAGTTGGCTGCGTTATATACATAATATGTAAAACATTTTTATACTTGAAGTATGCTATTACCTTAAATTAATTAGGTTTTTATAATTAATACCAAAATTAATTTATATGAATTAGTTCCGTTTCTTGCAATTATTATCGTAATTTACTTTTAAGTTTACATTAATATGTGCAAACAGTAATTATTTTGATTACTTGATAACAATGTTTTCAAGAAAAAAACCTTGGTACTAGAACGAATTAAACATATAGACCAACAATAACAATATTTTAAATACCTATCAAAATACAGCCCAGTCCTACTACACTTTGACTTACCTATGTGATACACACTTAAGATTTCTATTGTGAACACAATATTATCAAATATCCGGAAATACCGTTTTGTTTAGCTACGATACAAACATATCAAGGAATTTTATAATAGTTAATCAAGACAGAATAAGCGAAAAATTGGTTAGAAGGTAATTGTTCCCTTTGCCATCTCATAATAGGAAACATCAAAATAAACAGTGACACTGACACTACTAGTCTATGTGACACATGTATTTTACCTCTTTGTAATCGGGCAATGAGCCGATTTCTATTTTTATGTGGATTGATATAATTTTTTTTTATATATAAATCGTAGTATTAAAAAGAGTATATCACTTTAGTTTATTTTAGTGTTTACATCAGTCTTAAGTTTTTTGAAAGTTAGTCATGTCACATCAAACAGGAATACAAGGTATGTTTGTCTGATATAGCTGTAAAACTACTGTTATAATTTTCTGTACAGCCTCCTCATTATGTACTTTTTAAAACTTGTAATAAGTTCATTACAACTCATATCCATCCCCACCGACGGGCACTTACTTGCCCTTACTACTATGACTATAGTTATATCTTAAATAAAGCATTTGAGTTACATTATTCAATTAGCATTAATTTATATTTACTATTATAATTATAATAATATAAAAATATTTCATAAACTTCTCATCTATATTATTATTATTTTATCTACAGAGACTGAATGTATTATGCATAATATAAGCTATCTGGTATCCTATTCTATTTCCCAAAACTGACATTACTTCCAATAATATGTTTTGATATTTTCGTATTATTATTTACTTTAATCCTTACAACCAAAATCTAATGTTTTTAAGATGCTTTTGTAATGTTTATAATGCTTTAATTTAAACAAAGTAAATCAAATATTCTTTTCTTTCAGCTAATGCAGAACTAAAAAAATACTTTGGAAAATGTAGAGATGGGAAACTCAGAGTTATGAAAGTTAGCATAGACAATGGTAAAATACTAAATTTATTTAACATGTTTTTGTCTTCATAATTAATAGACTCCTAAAGCATGGTGGTAATATAAATACAATGAATTGTTGATAGTATTTGTCTAAATTTATCACATTTATAATGCATAGTATAAAAGTAAATGTCCTTCCTACATAATGGATTTCTCATTTGTTATCATGCATCAAATTAGGCAAATAGTTGCACATTAACATAAACCTAGTTTGCTGGCCTAGCATTGATATCTCTCTGTTGCAATAAGTTTGCTAATGGCCTCTTATATTAATTTAAATGCATCCTGCATCCCATTAATATATAAAAGTTTTAACATTGAAAATATACTCCCCGCACCACTCTTATTTATTTTAATCAATACAAGCCTATATTTAAAACTTAAACAATACTGCACTTGTTTGGTTACGACAATGTAAATGAACAACTATGCTAATAACATGTGTATCTATTATGTAGCATGTCAGTACAAACTGCACTACTCTTACACATGTATATAGCATGTTTGTCACTGAAATGTAGATGGTTTTTTTCTTATTTATATAATTAACAGGTGAATAAAGTTACCCAATGATGGCACGTAACAAAGCATGGTGCTGGTATAATAATCAATTTAGCTTGTTAACTGCTTGCATTGGTATAGAAAATACCATGAAAATCATCTAATGTTTCAGAACAGTTAACTTTAGCAAAGCATCAAACTGTGAAAGGTACCTGGGAGCAAGACTTTGACAAATATGTGCCATTGATGATAGTAGAAGAGCAACCCTGTTATATTTTGTACAGGTAATGTTTCTTAAGTCCTTTTGTTGTATTTATGATAAACACGTTTTTTTAAATAATTATTACACAGTATTAATTTCAACCAAATAAAATAAAAATTGCTCTTTCATCTATTATTATTACCACCCCTAAAATTCTGCCATCACTCAAAGAAAATTTGATAATTAAAATAAATTAGTAGTTTCTACATCTAGGCTGGACATACTTCTTTTTCATGGATGTAATGGAGGACGAACATCCTCAAAGATCAGGTGCGAAGAGTATACCAGCTGAACCCCCATCTACACATTGTTAAAATATCTTTGCTTGCCAAGAGTTTCTGTAAACTTTGTAATGAAACGAGTAACAAGAGCATGCTATCAAGCAGGCAGTTGTGGATTTACATTGGATATGGCTAGATAAGGACCTATCCTTGCCTATATTATATCCCTACCTGGCTCATAAGCCAGGATAGTGATGGTATGTGTTCATATATCATAAACAGCCCCTCGGCATCACTATGTACCCAACATGTGCAAGGGGAAAATTCTAGAAATTTCGTCTCATGTGTGAGTTGAACAATATAATATTTTTTAGGTTAGATACTACAAATTCCTTGGGTCATGACTGGCTACTGCTTAGCTGGTCTCCAGACAGTGCACCAGTGAGACAGAAAATGTTATATGCTTCTACCAAAGCTACACTAAAACAAGAATTTGGTTCAGCGCATATAAAAGATGAAATGCATGCTACAGTCAAAGTAGGTTTGTTTTTTTCATTTTCATATTGTTGTAGATTACTACCATTGTCATTTAATTTCATCAGTTATCATAAACAGCTAATATTCAAGTTTCATTGTTCCCTCATATCTTAATCATAATACTATGCAATTTCCATTTGCAGGATGAAGTTAGTCTGAAAGGTTACAAGTCACATCTTAGTGGTATCAGTGCGCCTGCACCCCTCACAGATAGAGAAGAGGCTCTTAAAGAACTCCAGCAGACTGAACATAACACTAATTATAGTATTGATTCAAGGTAAATGTAAATAGTTTTCATACAGGGATTTCAATATAGGGATACAGTACAATATAGGGATAAAACTTTTCTTCTTTTCATATTGAAGAAACATTTTGAATTGGGTCAGATTTGGAGGAATATACAGGGGACTATAAAACATTGATTTTAGCTTCTATTTAGAGGTATTTTCTGTCTGAACTTCTGTTGTGTCTATTGCGCTCTACAGGTGTGGTTGAGCACAGCCCGATAACAATAATACTTAATAATAGTAATTTTATGAATGCAAATTTTTCAACTGTCGTGTCCTTGATATTAACAACGGTTACCAAACTTGTTGTGAGTGTTCTCAGTTTACGACATTCACACATTAAGAAGTGGTGAAACTATGATTGCGTTTGATATAACTAGAGATCGGATAATCGGATGCATATTTACCTAAAGTAAATTTTTGGCTCACAAATTAAGGAAGCGGCTTTTTAAAATACATTTTGTTAAATAAAAATCCCGGGAAAATACGGGACTGCAAATTTAACGTAGTGATATTGTTTGAAAATTACTAAATTAGCACGTGGTATTTATTTTCAAAAGACCGAGAGCTCATATTACCGACTAGTTTTGCATTACCAAAATGTGCTACAGTACCGGAATTCCGGGATTTTTATTTATGGAAATAAAATAAAAAGACAGTTCCTGATTGCATTTGATATAACTAGAGATCGGATAATCGGATGCATATTTACCTAAAGTAATTTTTTGGCTCACAAATTATGGAAGCGGCTTTTTAAAATACATTTTGTTAAATAAAAATCCCGGGAAAATACGGGACTGCAAATTTAACGTAGTGATATAGTTTGAAAATTACTAAATTAGCACGTGGTATTTATTTTCAAAAGACCGAGAGCTCATATTACCGACTAGTTTTGCATTACCAAAATGTGCTACAGTACCGGAATTCCGGAATTTTTATTTATGGAAATAAAATGAAAAGACAGTTCCATACTTTGTCAAAAACTAAATTAGGTAAATAAATAAACATCCGGCTATCCAATTCCGCAATCCCGGGATTTTTATTTAACAAAACAATAAAAAGCCGTTTCCATACTTTGTCTTAAACTAACTTTAGGTAAATATGCATCCGATTATCCGATCTCTAGATATAACATTACTAACACATTAATAGAACACAAGAAATAAAAATAAACTACATTTTTAATTTGCAGACTGCACAAAGTGCTGAGTAGTTTCTGGACCAATTCATACTTTTATTAGGATACATTGCCAACGTTCCATGTGACAGTATGTTGCATTTTCATGAATTTAAAACATATTGAGACTTTATATATAATAGATAAAGCTTATGAAAACGTCATTTAATGATTATTCAAAAACAACAGTGCTTGTTGGACATTATTTTTTAAGTTTATAGTTGCTTGTAATGTCATCAAATAGGTCCTGCATATTTTGTATAGTAATGCTACAATTATTACTTGTTATTGCGAAATCATATAATGAAAATTGACACTTATCTAATTTTATAATGGAAGCTGGATTCGAAACTTGATCTGAGGCACCAAATCTAATTGGCTTCCAATTAAATACTTTATGTTAAACTTGACCTTTTAATTTATTATAGGCAATCTACAATGGGCGGTGTAGCATTTCCTATAACAGAAGCGGCCGAACAGAGTATTCATGATCTCAAGCGAGGTTCCTACAATTATTTACAGTTTAAAATAGGTGAGTTAACATCTAATTAGAAACATGAGTAATTATTATTGTATATATGAACTCATCATCTTCTCTTATCGTTAATGTGGCAGATTGATACGTGTATATACAGTGTGAGCCTTGATAAAGTGCACAAATGAAGAGTAGTGAAATTATACAATATGGATTTTTTTTTCAATCGATACTTTATATTAATAAAATATCTATAATTTATTAAAGAAGTGTCTTGCTAAAACTGCAGTAAAATAATCTCCATTAAAATGTTATTTGAACAATATCAAAATTAAAACGGCTAATATCACGCAAAAGTAAATAAATCAAACAATTTGTTAAATATTTTATGTATATTTTTCGATGTTTTTAAGAATATCACATATTACACAAATTTATTAAATTCTATATTCTACATTACATAATAGTAAAAATATCATGTTTCTAGCTAACATAATTTCTCGATTTTCGGAACTCAGGCAGAGACCATTCATGTTGAACAAAGGAACTGGATATATAAAACAAATTGTTACAATGAATTTATGGTAAAATTTAATATTTATGCAAAATAAATATGAATAAATTTTCAAAATGTCCACCGCGTTGTTGCACGAAGAACATCTAATAATGAGTAATTCGTCTTATAATTTCTAGGTCCTCTTTTTCTGGCTCAACTTTTATTTCCGGCTCATCTTTTATTTCCATTGCAGAATGAACGACCCTTTCTTGTAAATCAACCTCTAAATTTACGAGAATAGCGAAGAGCTTGCTTCATTGAGCCCCCATAAAAAATATCTATTGGCAGTCATGTCATGTGATCAGGGAGGTCATGCGACTGGAAACGTATTTTTGCATCATTAGACGTGAATTTGGAATTCGAATACGAATACAAATCGTGCGCGAAATTATTTTCTACTGCTAACAATTTTATAGATTTTTGAATCACTCGAATTCAGTGTTGTCATTAATAACAAATTCTTCCGTTTCACGCAGAAAAATTAAAAATCACAACAACAAAAATTAAAATATATGTACTCAAACAATATTTAATTATTATTATGTACCTGTTTACAAGCTTTAATTAATCAGAGTAATTTATTACTGTCAACGTCACTTCAGCGTTGGATATTCTACTAGTAGAAATAAAAAACGAGTGGGTTGAACCACTCGTTGCACAACGCACGAAATGAAAGCAGAAATAGTGAATTTGGTAATTCGTATACGAATCTAATTATTTCGAATGCGAATTGGTTTGCTATTGTTTCAAAAATTCGTGTACTGGTCCTTGCCGACCACTCCGTACGATTTAGATATGCCTGATTGAGGATTTTTTTTTGTGTTAAGCGCGTATTGCGCAGGTCCTCCATCTTTTTGTAATAATAGTCTCCAACGAGTAGCTAACGGCACGCTCTCCAACAATGTTAGTAACTCATTCCTAAGAAGTTCCAGAAAAGCACTAGGTGACACTTCACTGCACCTATATTATATTGTATTTTTACATACATACATTATATGTCACGACTTGTTCCCAATGGGGTAGGCAGAGACCACCTCTCTCCACTTGCTACGATCCTGGCACACTTCTCTTGCTTCCTCCACTTTTTTATATTATATTATTATAATTATTAACATTGAAAAGAGGATATAAAAAATAGACCATCAGAGTTTCTTGCCTGTTCTTCTCGAGAAGGCTCTCCCAATTTCCGAACAGGTGTAGAGTAAATATTTTTTTTTCCTTATTCGTACGTACGGACAAGGTTTTTTTTTTTAAGCTTTTTTTTGGTTTTGTTTGTTTTAATGTCAATATATGCCTGTAAAGGTCTATGTTGAATAAAGATTATTTTGATTTGATTTGATATTGGCCGTGCACGATTACAACGCCAACTAGCGTCCACAACTTTGTGGGCTCTGTCACATTGACATTTAGGTCGTATAGTTTTGAAAAAATATCGAAATGAAAAAATAACAAATATTTTCGACTAATAAATTGTTGTGATACCACGATTTGGGTGTAAAAAAGGTTTTGTAATCATTTTGGTCATTCAAATCAAATGAGGTAAGTTCAAAAAATGTGTTTAATTTTGATTGTGTCAGGGTTTGTTTACTTCATTTATAGTTGTAGTTTTACAGTAAAACAAAAAGAAAAAGCTACTTTAATGGTTTCATTATATAACAGTAAATATATTTAAATATTCCACTATCGCTAATAATAAATCAAATATCGTTTTTAGATCGAAATGAGTATTGTTTTGAAGATCGGATTTGTGAGTGTTTCTCACAATATCAAATTCCAACCACAAACCGTATTTAAAGGAAAGTTGTTGGTATTGGCTGGATATATATATATATATATATATATATATATATATATATATATATATATATATATATATATATCATAGGTCGATTTAATTGTTTTTGATGTAACTGTTAATGTTGTAAGATGTGAGATTAATGTAAATTATCAATGTATGAAACGTGTTACCGCGCATTTAATAAATTGTAAGTAATATCAGACTAAGCTGTTTTCATTAGGTACTTTCCTAAAACCGCGTAATATGTCAGGATGCTGTTTATCTACACCGGAAGTTACTGACACTGACCTTGTAATAAAAACAAACTTTAAATAAATTATATTCCAATGAAATAAATTACACCAACTATGAATATTTACCAAACACAATGACATACGCTGTAGTAGGCGAGAGCGCAGTAACTGGACGACGCGACGTCACGTTCATTCGTCTCTCTCGTATACAATTCGCTGACAAAATTCACTCACTCACACATAACAAATCGCTAAATATAAATAAAACTAGTTTATCCAAATCAAATATGTAATTAAAAATATATTTAACTAAATTAGTTTACAACAAATTAAAATACTTTTAATTCCCAAATTAGGAAAGCTGACTCTTACGAATTAGAATTGATGATTAATCAGTCATGGGGCAATTAGACAGCAAGTAATAATTTAATATTATCGACTAAGCACGACAAATCTTATAATATAATTTAGGCAATGTCTATCTGGTCATCATTAATTTGCAGAAGATAAATCTTTGCTTAGCAGCAAGTTGATTGAAAATCTTATTATCAGAAGCTGGCATTTTGGTAAAGATAAAAGACGAAAGAAAATTCTTGTCTTTTAGAAAAATATGTTTATATTCTGTTAAGCCAAAAACTTTTTAGTGGGTCAATAGATCAGCTTGCGAAAGCTTAGAGTAATCCAGATAACATCGTTGCATAACAGTAAGTACAGTTAAGTTTTACCCATAAAATTCTATACATAATTTAATACGTAACAAATATTAATGATATTAAAATGTATTATGTAGAATCGCTTTGCCATTGACAGATACATCTGATGACAGAGCCCACATTAATTCTACTCTTGACCACCATGAGCGCTGCGATAGATTATGTTACACCTAGTAGTTCGCACCCAGCGAATACGTTCTCCTTTAAGACATCACTAATGAAGATTCATATAATTTACGATGCCTTCTCTTGTAAATTGGGTTTCATCCATGTATAAAATTGTATAGCGGAGCTCTGGATCAAAATCTTAGAAGACATTACACATATGGGAAACTGGTCTTCGAGTAGATGCTGAACTCGCTAGTAATAAGGGTGTAAGCATTCCTTACAGAAAATACGCCATGCGGTTTTTTGGGATATGCTATGACGTAAAGTCAAATCTCACGGAGCACTATTTTATTACTGTTATGTTAATGATGACTTCTTGTTGCGATGTCCTTGACTAGTACTGGTACTGGTCTCCACGTCGGATACTGTGCTATGTAAGCTTTACAAACAGATTTTATTATACCATAATAAAAATAGATGTTAGGAATCTGTGAGGGAAGAAAATCAATATAAAATGCGAAGAGTTAGGACGGAGGTGAGAAGCGAGTTGTGATTAGTAATGGTCGTTATTTCAATAACAGATAATATAATGAATTATTTTCCCGTAACGAATAACACATTATTTAACAACGGCTTATACTGTTATCCTGCTGTTGCTGTTGACAAAAGAATCGCCTAGTCGCATTGTTGTTGTTGCCACTTGAAGCCGTCGTGTAGGCGTAGGCGCTCGCTCTGTTGCCTGACTGCTTATTCTTATAATATTAACCTTTCTCACAAGGAAATAAAGTTCCTATTTGTTTATTTCTTATAGTAATTTTACTAATACCATATTCATAATTTTGTACCTTCGCGCGTATGACAATTAGACTCATTTTGATTTATAGTGTGATTTGAAATAACAATTAGGTAAACTCTTGCTGGTTTGCTGGTCCCTAAGCTGTTGTAATTTTTTTATTTACGCATTATTTGCCGTTGTGTGATCGCGTATGCTAATGAAATTACCTATTCGTTGCAATAATTAGTGTCGTGTACTTTTGAAGTAACTAATAAATAATTAGAGTAGATATTGTAAATAAACGGAAATGGAAGAATATTGCGAATATTGCATGTAAATATTGAATGTAAATAACAGATTATGTACAGATCAATGAACTTTTAAATACACCAGAACATTATATTGATTAATTAGTTTTAACTTATTTAAATTACTGCCTAATATTCTGACAGTCCGAAGCCTGAAAAAGTATGAAGGAAAGTTCATTGTTAAGAATAACTAGCTATAATAACAATAACAATCGTACTCAACAACATTTGTCAAAAGAGAAATATAACAGGATAACAGTTTACAATAACAGTTATAGGAAAATAACACAACAGTGTTATTCGTTATTACAAAACAGTCGTTATTGCCATTACTAGTAGTGATGGCAAAAAATTCGAAACAACTGACATCTCGTTACGTTTTTGTGTTGAATTGAGTCTAGTTACAACAAGGCAGATTTTTTTTTATCTCATAACAGTTATATTTTAACTTTTTCGTTAGATGAGCTAGAGAGTCTATCTGAATTTCTTAACAACTAAGGAACTGTTTATCATTTGACAGCCTCCGTAATCGAGTGGTTAATACACCTATTTCAAAGTGCCGCCATCTCTGAGGTCCCGGGTTCAAATCCAGGCGGGGGCAGATTTTGTGATGAATTTGCGTGATGCGAGCATTTGCAACTTTGTTATGATTGTTGATATGTATACATTAATTATTTTTTTCTACTATTTTAATTAACACTCTTATTAAAACGACAACCATAATGGATATACAGTTCAGGTAATCAATGAAGAGTTTTAAAAAATTGCAGATTTAGAAGAAGAGAAGATTCATTTGTCGAAAGCGGCGAAAATCTCCCTTACAGAGCTCCCAGCACAGGTCCCAGCAGACCAGGCACGATACCACCTGTATATCTTCCCACACACTCACGAGGGAGATTATATGGAGAGCATTGGTAAGTATACATACATAACATATTACGCGATATAGCCAAAATTATACAAAGCTGAAGCTAGACATAAACCACTTTCGGAAACTCATAGACATAAGCCATGTTCGAGCGAATTAAATCATGCCGATAATTTCGTCGACAATTAAAATACAAGTAATTAGGCTCTTTCTCTGTCCTGTATGTACTTTACGTGTTAATTGGACAATACAGCATTAGGTCAGAGATCTATGAAAATTTAATCTTTGTTATCAACATACTAGATATAGTTATGTTAAATAAAAGATTCACGATTTGAATATAAAATTAAATTAGGTCCATAGGATTATGAACCAAATGTTATTCCAAATTCAACTCTTTGTAGATAAAAGTTATTTTAAAAATAAAAATGGCAGTTTGTCACATGCTTAATCATTGAGAAAATATTGTATAATTTTTTATGCACTTATAATTCTCAATTTCTCACTAAACTGAACGAAGTCAAATAAAAAATTTGATTTAAAATTAAATGTGACATTTTGGTTTAAATTACTCAGAGAGCAAAGCTTGTGGGGTTCGGGGAATATAATGCGTGTTAAATATAAGTTTGAACATAGTAAGAACCTGAAACTTATTTTTGTTTAAATTATTGGTTCGGTCTGTCAACCTAATCCACAGTCTAGCTTCAAAATTTGCCAACCCTTATCATGCCCTAGCCGGCTGAATCAGTTTCAAAAGATATGATTTGGTATTCAAATACTTCCAGATATCTGTCTCTAATGCATTTTTCACTCACAAATTGTTAATATGCAAAGTGCAAACTTAATATTATAAAGGAACAAGTACTTGATCACTTGGACAATAAGGATTACATTTAAAAAACTGAAACTTAAGCAAGAATATCTTTCATGAAGACAAAAACGCCTGCAGAATGACAAAAGAGTTATTCGTCCAGGTGGAATTTTATTGTATCAGATGAAACATACGAATTTTTTGGAAAATCAAAAGGATTAAACAATAAAATGTTTAGTTTCAATTTAAGTAAGCAGTTTCGAACTTGATATAAGTTATATATCTTGATGAACAGTTAAATCCTAATTGTCATAAATTTGTCACTAATAGTATATTTATGTAGCCATTCATAGATTCCATTCATTAGTTAGGTTTAGCTTTACTCCAGTGTTATCAAATGAAAAGAACAGGAACCATACGCGTTATAGACGACTCGGTGTCGAAAGACTCATGTAATCCCTCACGATTTGTCTATATGGTTTAAGAACCATATAGGTGTCGCAGCCAACTGGTTAAAATAGCCGTTCAATCAAACAGCTAGCCCTTTGACTGAACAACGCCATTCAACCATACGTCTAGCTTATTAATTGAATATTTGAGTCGCTCAAAACGTTCAACACTACAGCTGATTCAAAAGCTACCGTCTAATTTAATTAGTTCAGCGCTCACCACCGCAGCGCTAGGTGCGTTTTGTTTTCAATATGGCGTCAACTAGCCGTGGATTGTGATTGCTTCAAGATAGTAGAAAGTAAGTAGTAAATTTGCGTTACACGTGTTATTAGACACATAAATTATGAGGTCACTTACGAGTGAATCAAAATTTAAACAACTATTCGAGGAGAAATTACGGGATTTTGAAATTATTGATTTTGCTTCGTAAATTTTTGTTTTTGTAATTTTTGCTTGGTACAATAAACAATATTATGATTATTAATTTGTTTTTTATTTTTACTTATTTCATCAAACTTTTGGTCACCTCTTAAACTTAATTCAAGAATAACCTCCCAAGAAATTACAAAAAATCTTCCTATTCTTGAATGAATGAATGAATGAATGAATGAACTTGAATGATAACTTTATTGTAATAAAAAACATTTACACTCTTCTCATTCATTCAAACATTTTCTCAAATTAAGTACTTAACTAATGGTCACCTTAGTTAATTTGCTATTTAACCAGTTGACTAAGCGTGCTGTAATTTTGAACATTGCAATCAACAAGTCGGCTAAACTACGTTTAGCTGTGTGATTGAATGACGTTGTTAAGTCAAAAGGCTGTTTGATTGAACGGCTATTTTAACCAGTTGGCTGCGACATAGGCAAATCGTGAGGAACTTAGGCACAAGCTGAGTATAGTCGGTAGGTCACGTGGTTAGGACCGCTCTGGCCGCGTGGAGTCCGACATAACCTCCATGGAGGTTATGTCAGACTCCGCAAGGGTCCACTTGCCGTTGCTGCTATCCTGGGCACGTTTCGTGCTCCTTGGATGGATTCTCGGCCTACCACTCCTGAGAATAAAAAATCATGTAATGATGTCGATAAAATATTAAAGCATTAGACAGATGACAATTATTAGTATAGAAACACTGTCTAGATATAATAAACATTTTATCAATCTATTCAAGCTTAATTTATGCATTAGCAATCTCAATGTAATCAATAAATGCAGTACAGTTGGTCTTGTTAATCTGAAACAATTGTTCTATGGCAGCCCTTGTATAGTAATATGTTTTGATTACAGTTTGTTACGAGCCGTAATCTCTGGAACATATATTTTAGTATAGTGTTTGACTCTGTCAAATCGTTCTTAACATTTAGCCCCAATATTTTCAGGGTCTTTCATTAGGATTGCGACTCTCTGTTCGTCCTTTTCATTTTGTCTCATTAACCTAAGATACATCGTCTATCCTATCCTGGAGTCGTAGGAACGATGGACAAGTCTCCATCGTCACTAAACGTAAAGATCCCATTGTTACGTTAGTGACGAATACCAAGACTGACGAGCGTTTGCTCGGTGAGATATAGCCTGACAAGAGGCAAAAGTCAGGCATTTTGCCCTAATCCGTCTAAAGACGAACGACCCGACTATGACGATAACTCACCAAGTCTGCGTTTACTTTCTGACATAAATTCTTAGTTGCTATTAATTATATTAATAGCTAGTAATTATCCAATCCTATTATTGCAGCTGTTCTCTATTAAATCCTTCCAAGGCTGCTTGGAAAATACACTATTTCACAAAGAAACCGATTGTGTTGTACAATTCTTATTTCCTGCTATGGCAATATAAATTGTTTGCTTACGGAACCATTGTCCAGCTTAGCCATAAAATTATACATGTTTGTTTGCTTGTCCTTTCAGGAGGCAAACTAATATTTGTGTATGTGTTGAGTGATGTTATGTAAAAATGTGATTATTCCAATGAGTCTGACATGTTCGCCCAAAGTGTTCAAAGCCTTTTTTTTTGTCAGCCTTGTTTGCAGACGACTAACATTATTTTACATTAATTTTCTTACATTGTATAATTAGACTTAAAGTTCTATTACATATCGAACACTACGTCAGTCTGTTTTGATTAAATTATCTGAGTCACCATTATATAGCCCAACGTATATCTAATTCTCTTAAATATAACGATTGAGTAACAAAACTTAGAATTCTACCACTATGAGCTACAGAGAAATTAGAACTGAATTTTTGGTACTATCAACCTTACGCATTAAAAAAAGAAAGTTATTTAGCGGAATGTGATTAGATCGAATACGGAAAGCCTCGTTAAAAATTAAGAATTAAAAAAAATATGTTTTATTGTACTATAAAGAATCAATAAATTTCATTGATATTGTGTATGGTATGTTATTTGCTTCTAGATATCGCACAAATTATATATAAAAATTTTCAAAACCTCTTTTCAGTGTTCATTTACTCCATGCCTGGATACAGTTGCAGTATAAAAGAGAGAATGATGTATTCCAGTTGTAAAGGACAATTCTTAGATATAATTGAAAAAATAGGAGTTGAAGTCGCCAAAAGGGTGAGAAAATAGATTTTTTTATTATAAACGGATGGAGGGAGAGAATATAGATGGGTAAAAAATTAAGCTATTCTAATAATGTCTAATGGTTGACTAATTTAACTGATAATGCAGCTCAATTATAAAACAGTTAATACAGAAATTTAAATTAATATACCTTTAAATAATCCTTCAAAATAATATTTAAATGATAAAATTAATATTTAATACAATATTTTTGCAGCTTGAAATAGACGATGGAAAAGAACTAACTGAAGAGTTCCTATATGATGAAATTCACCCGAAGAGAAATCTTCACAGACCCGCATTTGCGAAGCCAAAAGGCCCACCTAACCGCGGTGCAAAGCGAATCACCAAGACACAGACTGCTCAATGATTAGCTCACAGGGATGGTAAGTCACATTATAATTGCGTCAAACATTGGATAATATTTTCAGATTACGCAAGTTAAAAGTCCTGTCCATATATTGCGATTCCAAAAAAAAAACATGTGCAAGACATTAGGCGCCAAGGCGCCCAATTTGTATAAAGGAAAGTAGTCAACCATATTTATTAAATTGTATATCTTATGTACAAATTATTAGCACTTATATAAGCGGTTGTGGGTCATTGAATGAAGATGTAGGTTCGAAAACTAGGTACCATCGCACAAGCGGTGACATGGCGGCCAGAACTATAACCATTATCAAGTTCAATACTGTTCTAGTGATTACAGGTAAATAAAATCAAGTTACTCTGTAAAACATGAGAACTCGATAGAATTGTAACAGCGACATCAAAAGGCCTTTAACTTTTTGACATTATCTTTCTTGCTTATATTGAATTTCTATTAAGATGTCTTTGTGAAATCAAATAATAATATATTCTAGATACATGACATGTACAATTACAACATAAACTATTCTAATGGATCTAAATGAATAATGAGAATGGGAGAGTATTATTCAAAGACATTTCATATCCATTTTTAAACATAAGTTTTACTCGGGCATTCTTTGAGTTATTTTTCTGCACTGCAGAAAGAAACATGGTTATCATCTCACCTCTGCATACACGAGAAAGAACTAGGTATGAGATTATCCAGTTATATGGGCCAATGTGCTAAAAAATTAATAAGTACTTCATACAGTTTTTTATTAGTTAATTTTACTCGCGATTTCAGTCAGTGACGTAGTAATAATGTAAGATACATAAAAAATCAGTCGAGACTTGCCTAAAGCAATAGATAATTTGAACACAGTATTTTTAATTGTGTATTATAAGTGCAAAGTAACTAGGTTAGTTACATGTGTGTATTTTATTACCTTGTTGTTATTGCCTATGTTCCAAAAATTCTGAGGTGTAAACTGTTCACATTAATTTTTTTTTTTTATTAATTGAAAAAACATGTCAAAAACTGAATTTCTTGTGAAACAATACTGTACCTCTATAACTCCGTTTGTTTAGGTAATTAACTAAAGGTAAACAATAAAAATGGCGGCGTTCAGGGATTTTCAACCTTTTATTACAATGTTTATTTGTATATTGAGGTGTATAAAAACTACATTGCATTACAAATTATTTATTACGTAACAACATAATTGTAATCAAAAGTAATAACTACTACATTCATTACAACAACAAAATACAAACAATAACAAAATAAGAAAACAGTAAAGAAACTCAAAAATGCGACGAAAGTAAAGCGTTAAGCGAACCGTGAAATGACAATGACACGAAACGAATGGCGTCTGGTAACCCGGATAATTGAAATTACAGTTAAACGTGTTGCCGCTCTATCGTGCAGGTTTACTTTTTAATTTAGTAGGGTTATTTTAACTATGAATTTACAAGAAATGTTTTGAACACCAGTCTTTTTAGGTTCTTTACAGTAGTCACACCTTGCAATACTTGTGTGAAACTATTATAATCTTAGTTATTTATTATTTTTAAACTAAATAAATAATATTTACTGTTTAAAATTAAACGAGGTAGTTATATATAGAAAGATATAATAGTAATTATTATGTTTAAATGAACCAATAATTTGTTTTGGTTACATTTTATCTCGGAATAAAAAGTGGACCTATAAAAGAAACCTTTTTATGATTTGTTTACATTTAGTTAATTACCTAAACAAACGGAGTCTTTTATTTATATATTTCAATGGTGCAGTTCATCACTATAATTACAAGGGGCCTGCTTACCTTAATATTCTTTTTAAAATGTCCAAAATGCTCAAGTAGCTATATCAGTGAATATGAAATACTACGTGCTAATCATCCACTTGTATATAATCTGAATTAGTAAAAACTATTAGGAGAAATTACCCTGTCTAATAAATAAGTAATGTGAATAAGTTCTTGCATAATTTCCCATGACTGTCTACACAAGATGTTTTGTCGAAATTATAATACATAATATGTTTTGAATTGTACTATACAAATGTTATTTATGACTAATTTCATAACTAATTAATGAATTCACTGAAATTGATTTGTATATACATTATTTCATATAAACGAAAAGTGTAATTTGCGTATATCAGTTTTAATTTAGTTAATTATGGGTAGGTGATATAATAAAATGTTATATGTTTTTATAATTTAAAATCAATGTTAGCTAAAGGCCAATCTTACCAACTTTTCATTTTCTCAAAGAATTTTTATGAACTAGTGTACATTTAACTATAGTAGAAAATGTATTAGTAAAATTGGTAAATGCTGTGTAACTAACTGTAACTGTAACACTACTAATGCCGGTCTGCTTAAAGTCTTGTCTGTAACACGAGTTTCTGATATTATAAAATTTTATTAAATGTATCTTCTAATATTGTTTTTAAATAACATGTGTGTTGTTAAAACACTTCGTTAAAGATTTTTCATTGCTGATGAAATATCAAGTTTAAATTCATTGAATATTTTATTAACAATGAAATTATCACACTGAATTATATAAATGAGAAACTAATTTTGTAACTTTGTGTTATTTATGAAATATCTTTTACATTTATATTTATATAATAAGTATATTTTTGTGTATCGGTTGAAGCATTCTGGCCACATGAAATATATTTTTATGGCTTACCTATGAAGTAAATTAATAAATCTGTGGACTTTTTTCCAAATTAAAATATGTCAAATATTTTATATTTTTGTGTTATTCTATATCAATGAAATTGGAAATGATCAATCAAAAAAGCACAAACTGTTTTAATCTTTTATGTTATTATATATTTAGCATATTAAAATTAATGTATTTTATATTTCTCTTATATAGATTAATCTCTATAAAGTATTAAATATTTTATTGCTTTCTCACAAACTGTGTTTCATTTTAGCAACAATTTTTTTAGTAACACCTGCATTTAGAATTTTAATTTGTTTTACTATTTAGTCTTAACTAAAATTAGTCTACTAATTCATCAAGTTTCTTTTCTCCCAACTTTGCAACTATACTGTCGTGGTGTCGAGTGATGTCATCATTTTTTATTTTTGCAGACTTTTCTAGGGCCTGATTAAATTGGTCCTTTCTGTGGAATAAGAAATTTCTAATGTGAGAAATCCGACATATGTTGACTTTGGCTACATCACAATTATCTGCATGGGTGTTGACAACTGATTTTTTTTTTATGCTGAGGCATAAAATAAAAAAGTCATGTTTTCAGTAGTTCTGCATAGTACTTTGAACAATCAAGAAATAAATCTCTATATTAACTTGACATAAATCTCTTAATACAGAAGCAGAGACATTAATTACTAAAATAAATTAATAATACCAGTAAAGTTTACCTTGCAGTGTTTATGCTAGCCATGGCTTTTCTAATATCATCCATTGAAGCACCAGTGACTTTTAGAATACCTAGTACAGCTAACCCACCAAATGTACTTAAAGCAGCACCTAGAATAAAATAAATAATGTGATTTTTCAAGTTAGTTACATATTTTCATATGCATGTTTATGAGGTATCAATCATAAGTATTTACAAAATTAGATATTTTCTGACAGTCAAACTATTATACATAGAAAAATATTACAAATGTGAAAATGTATTTTTATATTATTGAAGAATTTTAAAGCTAAATTATTAAATAGTTATATTTTAAAGGATATTTTAAGCAATTATTAATTCTGTCTTTTTTTTATACAAAAACATTTTTTAAGCAAATATTAATTTGTATCTTGGATTTATACAAAAACATTACCTAGTCCCATTCCCACGAGTGTTGCCCCTAGTCCAAGGTTAGCCTTAAACAAACCACCAGTGACAGCACCAGCTGTAATATACTGAACGAGACTTGTATCTCCTTTATAAACAGATATTGTGGTAGCTATCAGACTGAAAAGAAAATAGTAAGCTTATATTGACTGGATTTGACTTAGAATGCCATAATTGCTTAGAAAAAGTGAAATTGTGCATACATGTTATGATAATACTATTATTGAAATACTATTTTAAATCAATCTCTGTTCATTGATTTCAATGAAATTTGTATACATTACTTGAGTGTTTGTAGAAACTTTAGTTTAATAAAAAATCTGTCACATAAGTAGTCATCAATTTTAATGTGTAACACAAACACATTAAAATTGATTGTTTATACTGCAAAGTATGTGAAAAATAAGATACAAGAACAAATACTTTAATTTCATACTTAAATGTTCCAGAAAAAAATCCCAATTTCCATCCCCATTGGTAGGCTCCTCTAGCAAAAGCTAGTGTAACACAGTCTTGCAACTTTTTCTGTAATAATTGTAAAATGATTTTAGAGGGCTTGCCATTCACTTTGAACAGTACACTCTGACATGACATACCATCCACAGTTTGCACTACAAATATACTATTATGCAGACCAACATATGAGCCACCAGGTAGCAATAAATTGCAAATGAACAGCTAGTTATATGTAGAGTAAAAAATATTTATGTTAATAATTTAGGCTCGAACCTATCCTATGTTAAAGCAAAAAGCCTTAGTCAACTACACTGGCCCTGTTAGGATTGGTTGACTAGATACTCCTCACAATTTCTTTACAAATGTATGCAGATTGCTGTACCATATTTTTCTTCACCATAACAGCATCAGATAAATGTACATGTGAAAATCAAAAAGCAACAATCAGATCTCCACCCCTGGACCACTCGTACCTTAGTACTTTTTGTAGACCAGTGCCTCTGTACTGGTCAAATAATGTATATACAGTAGACACTCTGAAATCTCTGGTCTTTATCAGAGATTTCTATTATGTATATTAGTCATATTTGTAATAGTGTGTAAATACAGATTTTATTTACTTGTGCATCACGAGTAGATTGAAATGCAGTAGCCTGATTACTTTCCATAAAATATATGTATGCACTTTTTGATTTAATGAAACCTCCAAAACATGCTCCAATAAAAGCACCACATAAGGATGCCTGCATAGTATAACGTAGTTCTGGTGACACTTCATTGAATTCACTGAAAGAAAATATTGGGTTAATATTTAAAACAGATTTACAATAGTCTAAAGGATCAGGCAGACCTATGCAAAAGTAACACTAATGACATTTGCTTATGTTTGTTACAACAAAGTATATGAATAATCTTATAATTTTTTATTGTCATTTGTTTACGACCGCGAATCGAACACGGATGATACTTTGTATAAGGGCCAAATTAAATATGATTACGAAGATATAATTTTAGATCTTTCTGATATTTATATAGCTAGTTATGTTAGCAGCTTTGGAATGGACAATTGAGTATCATGTTATGATGTATTCGTAAAGATGCTCTATTGTAAACTGACTGGTGATGGTTAGATAGGGATGACCAAAAATAGATTGAGTAGCGGTCTTAACAAGAATAGGCCTATATCTAGTAGCCTACTTCCTTGGGTGGATTATCATGATGTATATGCACCAGTATACTAACATTATTTTACTCACTCTTTAGTATACATCAATTTTACTCTTTCCCATCCTGTTTGTGGTTTAGTGGTTTGAGAAGTGAGTAAATCACGATCATTTTCATTTGTCTCATAAAATATTGGTATTGAAAAAGCAGGTGTCAATCGAATCGCAGTCCTTAACATTTTTCATCAAAATATCATTAATGCATTACTGTGTAAATCTAGCCAAAAAAATTACAAATAGGTTCTAAGAAAACTATAAATCGCCAAGACTGTGTCAATGAATGAATGAGACCATATGAGACTGACATTGACAATGACATTTCACTTTTTAAAATTAGAATCTCACGGCCTTGGATTAACTTATTTAGTCCAACTGTCAGATAAACTGGCTTAGTGTTGAGAACGAATCGATACCGATCGTAAAATTATATCGATATCTACTCTTTGGAATCGGTAATCGATACAAGTTATTCCCGAAAATAACTGTTTAAAAATGAAATAAATTTGAATAATAAGCCTTTTTTTTTTTTTGTTCCCCTGAGGAAAATGCATTAAATTGCATACCCCGGCTGTGGCGAGCAGGCGGTTATGTGGGGCTCTCCTCCCCAGAAAGGGGAGGCCTACCCACTAAAAACCTCAGGGATGGCCTTCCTCCCCCCCCCCGGGAGCCCCCGGGAACATCAAGCCACTTCCGGGAACCCCCAGCCTCCGCTCCCCCGTCGATACAGGGGAGCCCTCCTCGGGGGAGGCTACACTACCTCCCCCGGTTTCCTCCACCGACGACGCCCCCCGGCCACGGAAGGGGCGTGGTCCATCCCGGGTCGCCGTAGCGGTCGCGACTTCTTCGCGCCCGCCGGCGACCCGCGGCGGCACCGCGGCTGTGCTACCGAGCCCGGCGCCGCCTTCTTCGAGGGGGATCGGCCATCTCCCGACCCCGCTCGGCGGCCTCCTTCTGGAGCATCACTGCTTCACAGAAGGAGGCCACAGCCCTCCAACCTCCCTCGTCCGCCAGCATTGCCGCAATCAATGCCGGCGGAGACAGATCTCGCCCGATCTCTGCAACCAAGACTCGGCGCTCGGAGGCCCACGCGGGGCACTCCGCCAGCGTGTGCTGGGCCGAGTCGAGGTCGGATGCGCAATGGTGATAATGTGTCGATCCCTCCCGTCCTATTCGACACAGATACTCACCGAAGCAACCGTGCCCGGTGAGTATCTGAGTCAATCGGTAGGTCGAGCTTCGAGGTGCGGGAGTACGGCACCGACGGCCCGCTGGCGTGCGCAGATTGAATAATAAGCCTATACTAATAATAACTAATTGTAAATAATATTACTTTGAGTCTAATAAAATTCAGTTTTACACTTTGAATGTGTAACTTTTAACACAAAAAATATACTAACCTTTGAGCCTAAATTAATTAAATTTCATTATATTGGCATTGAGTTTGGTCTGAATAATTTTGTGCTCATGTTGTTTTGTTAATTCGTCGTTGACATATCGTGGCTTTGCTGGTTTATTTTGACGCACTAACTTCAGCCATTCAACCTTCAGTAACTCCATACTAGCCTCGACGCCATTACTTTGCTGCTGCTATATCTGCTTTCTTCTGAGTTTGCGTAGGTGGCCTGTCAATTTTATCGGATGATATGGCGCATTGTACATAATTATCGTGCAGTTTTTAGGTATATTTTGTAGAAGAATCAAAAACCACTCTTCCAATTTCTCCGCATTCATTTCTTTGTGATATTATTTTGTACTTCTGGACTGGAACGCCATTAAACATTAAATCCTCCTGCAACATATCCAGCATAGTAGATTAGGAGACGCCCACCTTTTGCTGTGGGCACCTTCAAGCAGGATGCTTTTGTGTCGTCAGTCCATGTCTGCGGCACAGTGTGGTTAGCGTTCAGCCAAATCTCATCGAGAAAAATTACATTGTCCGAGTTAGTAATTTTATTAATTTCTCGTAAAAACGTCTTTCTTAGTAATGTACGTTTGTCAACTTTTTTATACCGGAAATTAATGTTTCTGAGAATTTTTCGTAATGATTCCCGGCTACCAAAGTTTATGCCAGCTTCTTTAAGGGATATTTCTAATGTCTTTCAAGTTGGATATTCTCCTTTCCGTATACGCGCGATTTCGAATCGCGTCCGCATCAAATTGCAACAGCTGTTATTGATTTGACCCTCTTCCGTTTTTTTGGGGGAATTCACAATTTTTCCAACTGTGTGTTTGCTAATTCCCAGTGCAGTACTAACGCGATCTTGGACTCGTGTAAATGGCAACAAAGGTCCACTGTTTAGTGACTCACGCTCAATATATTCGTGCAGTTTCACCACCAATTTACGAGCCTTGTTGTTAAGAGTACGCTCTCTTTTGACATTATGCCAAAAAATAGGTCACTTTCACAACTTAAAACAAATTTCAGCTAATTCACTTTTACGTAGTCAGAGTCTAGTATACAGCAAGCCAGGCTCAATTTAAAGAGCAGTCAACTTCCAACATTGCGAGAGATTGTATCATTGGGTACCGAGAGGCGTCGGGAAGGAGGATACCCTGCTATCCGCCGTCAGCTCATGATTCCCTATGCTACGCCCGAAGTGGCCGCTGCCTCACACGTGGTAGGAAAAAAAAAATTGGACTATTCAAAAAAGCTTTCTATAAAGTCATATTTGAATAATGTTCTTTTTGAATTTGATTTTGTGAATATTTAGCAGTAGGTAAATATGTTGTCGTGTAGTGGAAAAGAAGTCAACTTCAAAGCCCGATGTATAGTAAAAAATTGAAATAAGTGCTTTCTCAATGTTAAAGAACTTTGGTGTTGGTGGTAGTATTACCACCTTAATGAACTAAATTGTGAGGATTTAATTTCGAGCCAAAATTTCGTATGACATTTGACATTACTACTTATATTTCAATTATAAAAACACAAAAACATACTATTAAGCGAAGGTTATGGTTGTATGAGCTTTGTTTAATTTATCTTTCCAAAAAGAACTATTTTAAACAATTACAGGGAAAATTAATAAAAAAAAAAAACTTTAACTAACGATCTAACGGGCCACATCATTAAGATTAATAGTATACTAATCTGTGATTAAGATTTTGTTTTGAAAGTTGAGAAACGGCGTCGTATTTATGAGGTGATTTTTTTTTTAATTATAAATACAACCAAGTGTTTTTTTTTCTGTAATAAAATACTTATCAAATAAAATAGTGATTGACGAATCTGTTGAAGATTGTGTTTCAAAGTCATGAATGGTTAGGTCAAAATAACAATTCTAAAAAATACATTAAGTTGAGGCGTCAATACTGATGAGAATACAATAAATGTTAAGGTGCAGTTTTTTTTTTTGTAAAGTATGCAACATCAATTTAATGTTATCGATTTTTGTCATTTCATTACGAATCTAAAGCACGAAACTCAAATTGGTTGAAGCCTATATTAATTGTGGTTATTCACTTTTTATACATTCAGTGCAAAAATCAGACAGTAGTAATAGCGGTTCTTATTATTTTACGCGTTTCACAAGGATCTATTCTTGGCCCTTTGCCATATATTGCATGTCATATATGATATTTCAAAATATTTTGAGGACTATTTATATATGTTAAGATTTATATGTAATTCCATCGAACACTGTGGTACGAAAAATAATTATTTATATGCTTTAATTATTCATTATGATATTAAAGTGTCAATTCTCCATTAATACCTGGGTTTATAAGTAATTAGACAAAAACGGAGATAGCTTACAAATATAAATTATCGTGGAAAAAGTATGTTGTAAGTAAAAGTTCTTATCGGGGTTGACCTTGATTCGCTATTTGGTGAACGCTATGTGGTTGGAGAAGTTCATATAGTTTCTGGATTTTAAGACAGGATGCGAAGATTGCATTATATCTACAAAAAGCGCCAGGACGCCGGAAGAGGGCTTTGTGTATACCTCCATAGCGTGTAAAAAATAATGAGGCAAGTACGTAATTCTTGATCCCTCAAGGCTCGAATAGTGCGCGGAGAAGAGTGGGTTTCCTCAATGCAGTAGTGGAAGGAGAAGCTCGTCATGAAGAAGCCTTTAGGATGTGCTCCATGATGCAGAGGTAGTTGAATTCTGTAACGTTTCTAAGCCTGAAGAGCGGGCCAATAGAGCCTGTAACTGCTAAGAAGGGTTGGGTCTTAAAATCAAATCGTTATTCAACATAGACCTATGCAGGCACTTATTGCTGTCAAAAAATGTAAAATTTAAGGACACAATGAATTTAAGAGCTACCATACCTTTTACCATGCACGTGGATACGTACAAGGAAAAAATGTTACTTTGCACCTGTGAGAAAATTGGGAAAGCCTTATAGAGAAGAACAGACAAGAAAATTAGAAGGTCAAATTTGTCATCTCTTCTTTTTATAATTATGTATAACAAAATACAACACATCTATTTACATATCAAGACAATAAATATGTTGGATATACATATGTCCGGTAAAAGAAATTATTTATTTAATTCATCATAATCATTAAATTAGGTATAATAAAAATTAATTCCAAGTATTTTCATCACTGCAGTAATCATTTACTTTGTAATACCCATTTACATTACAGTATTTTTAATAAGTGTTTTAAATTTATTACAAGGCAAAGTAGTAACACTTTCTGGATACGTATAGTAAAAAGTTACACATTTCTCCATGAACCAACCTCTTTTCATGCATTTGGGCAGAGGTAGTGGGACATGGCGTTATTGCAGATAGCGACCAAAAAGCAAATGATTTCGCATCGAAGGCTCGGATGGCGGCATTCTTCTCCCTTATCAACACTATGCTTGCATTCGATTTTGCCTATAGTAGGGATATCTCCCTTGAAGCACCATGTATTGTGGTGGTGAAGTGGTTGGTATGAGCGTTGATTGCCGGAATCGTATTGGTGAGATAATATACTGGGTGAATATATCAGATTGAGTATTGAGTCTAGATTAGTGCATGGGGACGAATCGAGCAGGGTCCCGCTTCAAATCCGTGGCCGTCAGGGTACAGGGCGTATCGTCGGCTGGAGGGTCTAGTTGCAGTATGACGGATCTATGGCCTGAGGAAAGGGTTAATACTACCTTCATCAAATATATAAATATATTCCAAAACAAGGGAGTAAGGGCGCGAGGGAGCAAAATAGGATGATGAACCTGGTGGTGATGTTCCATGTGCAGTTCCACAGTGTCTGCTATTGAAATCACCGGCAGCGATGGTGGTGTCTCTCATAGTAAACAATGCCTGGAAGTCTGCCACAAGAAGTCTTGTTGGGGATGAGTAGACTGATTCAATGATGATAGGCGCGTCCTGCCATGCCTAGCTGAACAACCGTGGTCGCAGGGCCGGTTTGACAAAGTAGCACCATGTAACTACTATTTTATAGCTGGTTTACCGAATTTAAATATGGTCGTGTCAAGTACGTGAAGGGCGGAGCACCGCTGTGAACGCTGTATTTCGAGTTTGGTGTGGGATATCATTACTAATTATATATATATAAAATATAAGATCCCACAAGGCCAGATAGACTAAAAGAATTTATCAAAGGGAAAAATGTAAAAGTTATGAGTTACTTCCAGTTCTGCACTCTGTGTTCTGACTAAAAATAAACGGAACAGAAAAATTCTATAGAAGCCGTAGGGCCCTTATGGCCAAGGCTAAAACTGAGTTTAATTGGTAGGTCACGCGGTCGGACCGCTCCGGTCGCGTATCCTCGGCAGCCTTCGTGCTCCTTAGTGACGGATTCTCAGCCTCTCTTTCCTGAGGGAAAAAAAAGAACAGGAACAAAAATCTGTTCTAAAAAATCGAAAACCAATTACGCGGTCTAGTCTTTCTTGAGTATCTTACCGTTTACTAATGGTTTATCGCATATATTTAGAATTTTATGGCACAATTAACTAAAGGGCTACGTCTACTGAAATAAAACATTAAAAGATTTTCAACTATATTTTATTATAAAATGACAAAGAATAAATCTAGAGTTCAATATAGAGTAGTCGCTTAGATGTAAGTATTGTATAATCATAGCTGCATGTTATTCACAAGAAGTAATTATGCCTAAACCATTTAGGATCGGCATTAAAAAAAATAATGTCAGATTCACTTCAATGTCTAACTTCTTGAAGTTTGCTCATTAAAGCTTTACTATATATAGTTAGGCAAGTATAGAAACCAGAGTTAAAAGATTCAAATTGAAAGGAAATTATTAAGATCCCTGTTATTTTATCCCACTTGTTTGGTCTTTGGCATATTGATCAATTTAACGCTAAGGTGTTTAAATTCAGTGAGTACACACAGAGCAAACCAAAGTAGATGTGCCATAAGGAAAAATTTTGTATATTTTTCTTTAAAATTACTCAAACGATTCATTAAACTATTTAACTATTTTTAACTTTACACACAACCCTTTAATTTGCACACCATTATTTAAATTTTACTTAACTGAAAAACAGTAGGTACTAGAGCGGGAAAAAGAATGGAGGGTAGTTGGATATCATATACTCCATAAGAAGAATATCCTCGATAAGTAGGTTAACTAACTATAGCGTCTACAGAAATTAAGATAGGATAAATTTAACTAGTAAATCTTACATTAATGATAATGTTAAATTTTACTATATTCCCTATTAATTTAATTTATAATTTATTAACATACTTGTGTATAATATTTACAATAATCGTAGTAATTTATAACGAGAATAACTGCCAGTTTATAGGTGCTACGCTCACTTGCCGCAGTAAGATGGTTATAATAATTTGCATAACGTTTAAAACACTACAAATTGATATCGAGTAACTAATACCAGTGATTATATTCACGCTATAATTGGCAGTTAGACAATTTTTGCTAATTCAACATTTTCAATATGTAAATGTTTCAGTTCTTTTTTACGCAGCAGGAATAAGGGACGCAGCGGCAGGACGCGGGCCGCCGCGCATGCGCAGGGCGGCATTAAATTTATTCACATACCCTGTGCTAGATATAATCCATTTGACAATAATTAAGCATATCATTGGCAATTTATAGTCCCTTACTCCTTTTACAATTCAACTAAACAACAATTTTGACTTCGCGCACGTCTTAACGCAGAAATCAACACAACAGAGGAAAGTATTCACAAATTAGCTTATAGAACGCCGGAGATTTACACATCAAATTATCAATAGCTGACATTAGATTAACGTCTGGATAGTTTAGAATAGATCTATAAGTACGCATATGTCTAGAATACCAATTGTGTACTAATGTACATCATTTCAATATATTGATCCCCATTAAAATTTATAAGCTTTATTTACAAATATTTTATCTCTTTGAGTATTTCAAACAATATAATGGAGTAAAAAAATATGTTATTCTTTTTGGAGATGATTTGTAATGTTTTAAGCAAAATAAAACTTGTTGTTTATTATGTAAGGGTTTCAGGATTAAACATATTTTTTTTTATTATAATTGAGACAATTGGTATTGCATTAGGAAGACAACAAAAGGGAAGTGGAAAGAAAGGAGAAGGAAAGGAGAAAAAAAAATAAAGAACAAAAAAGTATCAATTACTATAATAAGTTTAATCATGAAATTAAAAATAAAAATGAAATTAACCACACACAAAGGCTTAACTTTACAGTAAGAAAAAGAAATTATGACAACTTAAATTAAAGGATACAAAGACGTAGTACATTAATGTTGTAAAACAAGGATTCGACATGACACTATAAAAGTAATACATGATGCGCCTTAGCCGAGTTCTACTAACTGATATGTTGGCTGTATTCGTAAACATGTAATATCGAATAAGGTTAGTGAATAGACGAATAAGCGCAATAAATTTAAAGCGAGTACAAGTTTGATATGCGTCAGATATGTCGGAGAACGCAAGAGCACAATCCAAGTACTAAAACAATTATCGAGACGTAGCGCCCGCGCATGGCCGAATAACCATTTATCCGAAAACAACGTTCACACATTTTCAACGCATAACTTTAACGAACAAATTGAAACAATGTTCACCTATGAACAAAACTGCATATACTGCGCTCAATAAAACTCTCAATATAATTCAACTGTAACATTTTCATTAACTTTCAATAAACGTTAAGTTTACTTCAATTACAATTTACCTAAAATAACGTGTATTGACTTTAAATTTGGCAACTTTTCCTAAACACTGATCTATTCATTATTATTTTTCATTTATAATTATACCATTATATTATCTAAATATTTAAAATACTTCTCTAAACACATAATTCACTAGAGTTATCTATAGTCAATATAGATGTAATTGAGAGAACTTAGGCCTGACAACGCTACACACAGTATTGTTACCTACGGATTGAGCACTGGCAAAACAGTTCACCGTGTCGTCACTATACAAGAGAGAATACAATGAATCGAAAAGACAGGTGTGTGTAGCGTTCTACGTTACGAAGGTTATGCGATCGTCTCATCTGTGATATAATTCAAATGATAAAGTGTCTTGTTTCATACAAACACGTAAAAGTTAATATTTTAAAATTACATTTCGCGACACCAGACCACCACCACACGCATACCGCTTATAATTTCTTTTCACTCATTATTTCAAAACACCTGCGCGATTAGAAAAACATTTTCAAAAACGTGCAAAATATCACCACACCCTGGTCACCTAACATTATCTAAACCAATTATCTACTTTACGATCTTACCAATAATAATGTAGGGTACTGATTAATACAGCTTGTGACATTTCCCATTACGATCCCTTACATTATAACGACATCTTCATCAGTTTTAAATCGTCTTACTAAGCTCTATTTTTTATTCACTTACGATTAACGGTATGTGACGTATATTATACAATTTTTATTTTTAGTGTAAATATGTAATTTATGATTTTACTTTCAATTAATTCTTACGAAGAGTGGTCGCGTTGGACCTTTGATATAATTTGATATGATAGTGTCGAAATTATTTATGAAAACTTGTTTTCAATTATAGATAATAATCCACAGATAAAAGTAAGCGGGACACCGCTGTCCATCCGATATGTCCGTCCGAATAACACGCTACTCCGATTCTGTCGCCGACATATACTCGTATCTAGAGTTGCCGACATATATGCGTCACGCATCTAATATCAAACTGGACGAGTGTCTGAACACTTACAACTGGTCCTAACAGTCAGAGTTAGACTTCAACTCGGCTCTCAACTCTCTGTTCAAATTATTTTACATTACATTTTTTCCTTCTTTTACAAAATAAATTCCCTAACAGAGTTACGACGATAAGAATATTATCGCTTCTCACAACAGTTAAATCACTTAATTCACAAACTTAATCTCTTTTCCATTGGACTAGACGCATTTAAAATTAATTTAACAAGGCGAAGTTGAGTGAAAGCCAATCGAGAACTCAAGTCCGAAGTGGGGGAAACTGAGGTGAGTCTATGTACAAAACGTCTAGGGAGAATTTTATTTAAACTAAAATACTGTTTAATAATGATGTTATTGTGACCTAGTGTAAATACTGCCGATTATCATAATGTCGTAGAGCAAAAATCAGATCTCGCTAATACTAGGGCCGCGGTTTTTCGTGTCGCTGACAGTGTGGCGCTATATTATTGAATACAATGAAAATTATTCTAAAAAATACATCGAGATATCGCACACACCGTCCCGCCAACCGCTCGAACTCTGTACTCCTAGTATAAGTTTTCATACTTTCAATACTTTCATCTCATTTTCTATTACATTGACAATATATTTTATTTTCAATCCAGTTTATTTTTATAAAGTTCATTTCATGTCAATGGATGGGAACTTCCCGTTCTCAAAAAGTAAAGTATATTCACACTTATCATGATAAAAGCAATTCAAACTTATACTGAGGGTACTTACCAAATAAATAATTAATTCTATAATTTACTGCTTAGTGAAATGTATGCACTGGCATTTATATTGTAGCTACCATTAATATAAATTAACACCGAAATAAATGCATCATGTCACTATTATGTCGCGGAACATAACGTAAAATAGTGATATATAATAATCTAGATGCTTACAATAAGATAGATGTGATTACACTAACTAAATGTCACCTAAGTAAAAAGAACAGAGTTATATTCTCCTAAGCAACGAAACAAGAATGGAAGTTTATGGGCCTCTGTGGCGACAGAGTGGCCATCGAAACATTAATCTTTAAAATATATCTATAACTAATATTGCACACACATACACATTCCTTAACATAAACGCATCATCAATAATAATAAAGGAAAAATGTGTATGCGTACAAAACTACAATAATCACTTAATACAGAAACGATATAATAGTAAATTGTGCATATTAAAATAGAGTAATAAAATATATCAATAAAATATAATTCCAAGAATGTTAACTGCAAAAATTATACTTGACCGATTATTAATAATTAATTATATTATTATAATAATATTTCAACAAAGTGCACCAAATCTGAACGAATACAATTTCATTGGGGATTCATTAATAGTAATTAATCTGTCATAGATAGTAAAACAAATGAAGCAATGTCAAACATTGCGCAATAAATTCCATAAAATCATGCCAAATTTCAAATAAATCTAGCGCAATCTAATTGCTGAATTATACACACGTTATAATTCGTTATATTTGCATAATCATATCATATCTTTTTAACACTGGAAACAATTACAAGTTTTCTTTCCTTTCACAATATTCGAAAATACAAAAATAAAAATTAAATAGTAGTTCTAAACATGGAATGAATATCACACAAGCAAAATCCTCTCGTTACGCCGTAGATTTAAATGATTATATAATGAAGTGTTGTATGCCAGCTAAGGATGATAGGATGCACCTTACAAAGACATTATGATGTACAGTAATTAATGATCATACGTATTCATTAAGAAAATAGAGTAGCACTTAATTCCTAGACTGTTCCAAGTAAGCGTAATACAGATTATATTCAAAGTTTCAGTCGAGTGAAGTTTCCGATAGTGTGAGAGGTACGGTGTGATTGACTTTCGACCAATCGTGACTCCGAACTTCGCGAGATGTCAGGCCCCTATCTGACCATGGCAACACTGGTTTATGAATCCATCAACCAAAGTTTGCCACATTCAAAGATTTGAAATAAGAACAAACGGTATTCGAAACATGACAGCATATTAGTAGGTATAGTTTAATAAAATATGTGATATTGCTACAACTATTGTATCCTCTATTTACTTGATAATAGTAGTATCGTTTATAACATCAATCAGAAAATTTTATCTATATGAATAGTTTCATTTCTAAATTATCATTACCTAGAATAGCTATTTCCTATAATTACTATTAAAGTTGAAACATCATGACTATTGATAAAATCATCTACCAAATTACTGTATATTAAATATAATATAATTGCTCAATAAAACTGCACAAAAATTCCAAATTTTAGTACACTTTAAGCTGCAAATAGATTTCAATATTTTCTAACTTGTCAGGACTCTTTAAAAATACTTTATTAAGACCGTTTGCAGCTAGCGAATAGATTGGAGTAAGATACATATTTAATAATACAACTATTAATAAAATCTTCAACATTGTCATGTACCAGTGCAAAAATTAAGAATATTGAATATAATATGAATAGTATGAGAAGAGTATTTATTATTTTTATATGAACATACTAAACTCTACTAAAATGCTGAAACTACAAATTATTTCTTTGGTGTGACCTAAATGACGTCGTCTTATTTCACAACTCTCCTAACATGCTGTACTATCCTATCAGATCGACAAGGATATTAATGAAGGGTGTTTTTATTCTATTAAAATTTAAAAATACTCAGGGTAATAATTGAAATAAGTCATATAGTGACAATTGAAAAATATTTTGTTAAATTTTATTATCATTATATGACTACCAATAAACTGTTAAATAAGGTATTTCAAGATAAAACCCTACTATTAATTTTGAGCACATTAATTAAAATGGTTTTTATTCAGATGGATCAAACTGACAGCAGGGTACAATGCGTAGCCGTCATTGAATAAGTTCAGTTGTCACTGAATTACGTTCAGCTGTCATTGAATAATGCTAATTCAGTGACCAATGCCCAGTCGTCATCGAATTATGACCAGTTGTTGAAGAATACCCAGTTATCATTAAGGTCATCAAAATGATAATCACAATTTATCTGGTACCGTTCTCTCGCTCGGTCCGGAGACGTAGGTCGTCGGTTGTGTGATATTCTGTGGATTGGCTTAGATGCTGGATTTGGAGAAGGATACCCTCAGGTGGTTGGACTCGGAGAGTTGGTGGTTGTGCATCTTGATGAGCGCAGCCACCGCGTCGTCGATCGACGGCAGTTGCACCAGCGCCATTTTGCGGTCCTTCCTGCAAAAAAACAATTGATTACATGAAAAAAGTAAAACTAAGTTATTAAAAATTACTATTAAAATTGCTCACTGTCTTGAAAAACATAATTTTATATGGGTATTATAATTTTATATACCAGCGTGCATAGATGCTCACTGTACATTATAACTGATCTCTCTCGTTAACCGACAACTTCAAAGTTAATTAATGGCTTTTACAGATAAAAATATATTTTATTGTATGTTGGTTAATTAATAAAAAAGTTAATTGGAAAATAAAGTATGTATGATCTGTCTTTGTACGTATTAAAAGATTATACGACTACGAAGTCTCATTATAATAATTGTCTGGGATACTAAGACGTTCTTTATATATCAACTAAGACAAATTTAAACACTATAAGTATATTTATCAATAATGCTTTATTTAAATTGTACATGCTTTATAAAAATTCGATAAAATTAACTATCATTTTATACTAATATTATATATAATAGACTCTGAAACTACTAAGCCGATTTTGATAATAGTCGTTATAGAGATTGTTTGACTCACTTGTCAGATTTGGGGAAGGAGATAAGGCAATTTGTAATTTGGAAAATGATCTATCTCCTGCAGGAAAATAAAATAGGCTCCGAAAATAGTGAACCGATTTTAATGAAAGGTTTATGAAACCTGGAGAACGAGATACGGTTTTTACTATAGGATTTTTTGCGGGAACATCTGTTTAAAACGGCTGAATGATATATGGAGCTGGTTCAATACTAGCGGAAGCACATAAAATAATTTTGACCGCAGCAATCTTTCCCATAGGAAAATCCAATACATATAACGCGGTCGAAGCCGCGGATATGAAACATAATAACACTCCATAAATGTATTATTGGACTTTACTTAGTTATTTCCATACCGATTTAAATAATAAATTTTAAATATTTTAAGATTTTTTAGAATTCTCATTGCTGGCATGCAAACTGTAAGGTAACTTACGGGAAAAATTTGAACGCCTTGATGGAGAATCCGCGTTTAGTGAATGCCTCCTTAATATCTTCTTCTGACACAGTGGCCCTGAAATCACCAACAATATCATTAGGTAGGCTTATTTATAAATATTGTATAACTTTGGATTACTCGCTTTACTTCGCATTATCATTTCATCTATCTGTTACAGACGATTTGACTTGCGAATGTAAGATATAAAATACTATGTAACTGGATTCAAACGTATTGCAATGTTTATAAGTAAAGGGGTAAATAGACAGCAAGTTAATAAACATTTATCAATTTTATAGTAAATGAATTTTAAGGATAACGAATGAATTATACAAAGCGATATCTATGATCGTATGAATATGAACATAACCATATAAAAATAATTTTGTGCGGGGTTCGAATCCGCCTCTTCTACATAGCGTGTTAACGCCTAGACTATTTTGATCATAGAGGAGAAACTATCCGATCCAATTAAAAATTCAACTGCATTATTCACATTTTACTTTGTTTGTAAAGAAGAGTTTATTCAGTGTAGTTCAAATATAACTTTGTATTTGCATAACATATAACATTTGCATTCAAAAAAATTGACATCCTAATAAATATTGACGAATACTCACGGAATGTTAGACAGGTGTAGCGTGGCGCTTGGAGGGTAGATATTCTGGTAGTTTTTGCTACCCGGCTTCTTGAATCTATGAAGCGGGCTCTGAGAGTAGTCTCTGTAATGACAAACACAAACATTATATAAATATATTTTCAATTAGGATCGGTACGGCCTTTATTTTAAGCGCTAAATTGGAGTATTTAACGCGATATTTATAGCCGGTGACGGAGGTGAGGCTTTTAACCAAATATCTAAAGGGCAAAGTGTTCAAGATAAGTCAACAGAATTTGAGATTCCGTCACTATTAGCAGTTTTAAGACTTGTACTAGCTAATTAACACTAACCATTAGGCGGGTAAAGTTTGTTCTCCAATCTAGCTCTAGAAGTCCCAGTGTTATCTGGTACGAACTCTGAACTAATTCCGTCTTCCGTCTGCTGGACTATTCAAACGCAAAGCTGTATTTTTGTTTACGGTCCTATAGTGAAATGATTGAGTACTGTGACTCATAATTTATTACAATTTTAATTTTGCTTTACTGGCTGAAAATTTCTGAAAAGTATTTTATTTTGCTTTCAATTTTAAAATATTAGTTTAATATCCATTGATATGTGTTTAAAAGTTTCAAAAAGTTTGCTTTTGTGTATTAAAGAAGTAAAGTTAAAAAAAAACCAAGTTACCTGGTAAGGCCTGCGTCGGGCTGGCCTTCCTTGGGCAGTTGCACCGTCTGGTGCTTGCTGAGCATCACGCGCATGGCCTTGCCGAACACGCGAAGCTTGTCCATGTGAGTCATGGCTAGAGGTAACACAACGATAATCTTACGTGTGAAAGCTTTTCTTATATTACTTACACTCTTAGATGAAATTAGAATACACTACTTACATTGTTATATTTATTAAACAAGATAAAAATCAGGGTCAATTATGTGAGTAGAATGCAATAACATCGTATGTTAAATGCAATCTGTGGGATGAATTTCGACCAGTATATTGAACATTATATTCGTTAACATAATAAAGCTACGTACTTTTACATATTTCTGAGGTTTATTTACTATACTCATTTTCTAAAGAAGTATGTCTAGAAAAAGATGTAAGCTCCTATTACGTAAGGCAAACTATTTAAAGACATATATTTACAAACTAGATACATACTACTATACACATATACTATAATACACATCTTCTATTTATATATTTACAAAATAAAATATTCTATGAAAACTATACTACATTAGAATTCATTGGTAAAAACAACAACATTGGACAATGTAATTAATTATTAAATACCTAAATGAGCCTGATGTGGTTCTGCCATCTGAATAAGTGCAGAATCTTTCTTGTTGTACAGGATCTTCACTCTTTGCACGTCCCCATACACACCTAGACAGCATAGTAAAAATTACCTTTCAAACACCTTTCACAAATATGATTTATGTATTTCTAATGTGTTAAAATATTATACAAATATTCAATATATGAAAATCTAAATGTATCATGACTCATAAAAATTTAACATATATATTCAATTTAAAGGCTATATGTTAAATTGTTATTATATATATTGAAATAATAATCTTAAATAATAATACACAATAACCACCCAAAATGTTGTCTAAGTACAGAGTTACACTTAAAAGGGCCTACGTACACTCGACGACAGTACAAACAAAATAATAATTTAGAATATAATATAAGAATGTAATGAAACGGGACAGACGGAAAAAATAAAAGAAGGAAAACCATCTCAAGCGCTAAATTGGTCACGGAAAGCTGTCGATTAATGCTTTAGCGATTAACAGCGAGAACCTCTGTTCCTGTTCTCCTGCTACAGGCGGATAGCTAAAACCGGCTGTACTTAAATATATGATCGTTTAACATTTTACAACTGGCTCTCTTAAAATATCGCTAATCTTTATTTCTGGTGAATTACCTCACAAAAAAATTATGACAAATCATAAAAAAACTTACATTCATATAAATATTTAAAACATATCATAAAGTTTATATAGAAGGAAAATAAAATATACTGAAGTAAAGACAACACTGGGTAGACAAGAGACATTCAATTCGCTACGACTAACGCGTCTGAAACACAAATTGTCCAAGTTAATAAAGCATGTAGATTCGATAGTGTTATCAAGCGAAGCTTCGATAAAACAGATGCGGTTATCAGTACAGAAATCGAGAATGTTAGGTGACAATTTGTCTTCCAGGCGACAGGGCTCAGGAGCAATATTAATGTTTTAATATAAAATACGGAATGTATGTGCACACGTACCGAAAAGGGTAAAGAGAGCGTCAGGCGTGACCATCTAAAACAATAGGAGAGAGAAAGAGACAGCATTATAAATAGTCGTAAAAAGATATTTGACATCATATCTATAAATAAATTAGCAACTTATTTTCAAGGAGTTTAAAAAGAAATATATATGTGTAACAACCTGTAACGCCGCTCGTATTAGTGAATGCATTAGTTGTTTGCCAAATCTGCATTGTGAACCCGTGATTACGGAGCCTGGGGTAGGCGTTACTGGCTATTGTGTTAGCGGAATGAATACATCTGAGAATAAACATTTACTACTACTTTCGAACAGTATACAGATTTGTGTCTAAGTGTCTTTGCAACATCACAAGTGAAATTGGGTTTTCTCATTTCCGGAGAATTTACCTTGCAAATCATTTAGTGTTACTTTTAAATATATCTATTTAAATATATGAAAACATCTGGATAAATATTATGGCGGATGTTTCTCTGTTTCGATATGCAGTTTAATACTTACCTCTTCGTTGAGGTTTGATACAAGGAGGACTGTGGCCAGAGGCAGAGGTGGTGCAGTCAGAGCCCTTAGGGCAGGGGACGCGGGTGTCAGTGTTAGAGCTCCAAAGGCTGGCAGCCCGACGCCTCCAACTCCTACACCATACGGCGAAGTCAGGCCCGAACCGAGCCCAAGAAATTGCGGCGCAAGCACTCCACCACCTATAAATGCACAATCTTTGTCAAACCTATCCATTTTAATACTATGGTTTAAATTCATTCGATGTGATATTATGTAACTTATAAAAGCTTCATTCGTCTGGCTTTTATTATTTATATGAAAAATACAGGTATCAAATATAAAGTGTGAGATACACTTTATATTTTTCTACGGTGCAATGCGGAAAATCCAGATTAATGAGAAGTATTTCTAGCATACATAATAATATTCCAGTAGAGGGCAAAAGTAAGAACAAATTTAAAAATGTGCTCTTGTGTTGTTGTATCTACAAGAGTAGTTTGCATTTATTTGATAAATAGGAAGTGTAACGTCATTTGTTCAAACTAAACAACGATTGGAAACTAAGTATTTTTACATAAGTGGACGTGATTAAACGTAGCATGCTACACGCATTTTGTTATTAGCTACACAACGCACGCTCAATAGACTACGGGCTCAAAACTTCGTCTACGGACGTAGAACATAGCACCTCCAACGAAAATGTACAAAGACAACGTACAAATCCCATTCAGGCTAGATGCAGTGATCAGGCATTTGTCGAAGACTGGTGTAAACAAAAGGCAACAAGCGTCCACAGGTGCTTAGTTATCAGGGGACTAACTCATCCTGGACGCGAGGGCCAGGGCGAGGCGCGCTCGCTGCGGCATCAACTCACTGGTCAACAGCTGGTGCGCGTCGCCGTCGCCCGATGGCAGCGTGGGGTTAGTGTAGTCCCGCGACTTGTCGTTATTGTACTTGACGTTTAGACAGGTCATCTTTGAGTAATCGATGCGGAGGGTGCAGCATCCGTTGTAAATGTTTTGTCCGTCCAAAGCCTGTGGACAAAATAATATTAACTTAAAAAAAAATTAATGATGCGGAGCAGTGCAAATATGTAATGTACAATAATGTAGAAATGACCATAAGTCATTCTACTATTGATAGATATGTTAGAAAAATATGTTTTAAGGGAATTATGTCTTGTTATGTTGTCTTGATATTATTATATAGGAAAATATTTTTTGCTCTAATTATAATAGGTTTTTAGATAAAAAGATTGTTATAGCAAAAGCTAATGACAACATTTTTAATCGCACTTTAATTAATCAGTTAACCCCTCGTGTGCTTTATCACTGTCGTACCTGATGCGGGAAAATAATAATGTACCACAGGAGCGTTGAGAAAAATCGCATTATAGCCGTGTCAAAATCGTTAAGTCTCGAGCGCAACTGTTATTTGTTTGCCCACGTCGCCTGCGGGGTGCTGATAACGGCGCATCACGATAGAAAAGAGAATTAATTAAAATGCAACAGCAGGGCTGAGGTGCTCGCGACGAGAGCTGTGTTCCTTCCTTCGCTGCTTATAGAGAAGCGCATATTGAGCTATATTTTTTAGTTGTTAGAACATGGCGTTATATTTAATTATAGAGTAAATCGCAGAAGCTACCCTAACCAAATAGAACACAACAATATAATGGTTGTAGACATGAAATTATTAAGTCTTATCAGAACTGACATTTTATGTATACTGTAAACTACATACAATCACAACAAGAGTTCCACAGAAATCATGGATCATAATTACCTCACAAACACAAATATTTACCTCGATCGAAGTCACAATTCATACCTTGGCTGATAGCATTGGAATATTGACTAGCAACCTAATTCCAGAACTTGTATCGAATAGTCTTCCAATATGTAATAGCCCTGCGCTTCAAAGTCAATATAGAGAATTTGCGAAAAATTTTAAGAGTCAAAGCGAGTGTATCTAAATCATGCTATATAATATCGCCGCTTGGATATGGAGATTGTCCTGTTTACAGTAGGGCAATATTACACATTGTCAAATAAAAGTCAAGTGTTAAATATATAGGCATTCACATACACCGTAGGCTTACCTAGAGAAACCACGTCAAAACAAAGAGATAATTATAGAATTGAAGATCCTATTGTGACTTCTGATCACGATTTTATGTGTCAGTGGATAACAAACTTCTAGTGTGGGTGGTACATGTGAATCCAACATTGAAATTATAAAAATATTACTAAATTCTAAACTAGATCATATCCGGAGCACCTTCGTACTCGTATATCGCTAATGATGATTTGCACCAGTTTGCACAAATCAACACTTCGCGAAAAGCAGGTCTCGCTTTCGACGTTATGTGCTCTGCCTGTCTCCCGCCGCGCGTTCGCGTATTCTGCGATGCGGACGACACGCTGGTCACGGCACGCGGGAGGGACACGGCGGAGGCCGTGCGGCTAGCCTCAACCTACACGACGCTAGTCGCATGCCGGATAGGGTCACTCGGCCTCCGAGTGGCCCCGTCCCAGACCGAGGCCCTGATGTTTCACCGGCCTCGGCGACGCCCCCAGGCCGGAACGGCGATCTCGGTTGACGGGGTGTCAGTCGATTTGCAGTCCCACATCAAGTATCTGGGGCTGCTCATTGATGGGAGATGGGGGTTCGAGGAGCATTTCCGACGCCTCGAGCCACGTCTGCTGAAGACGGCGGACGCGCTCGGCCGCCTCCTGCCTAACGTGGGTAGTCCGAGCGCGAGCTGCCACCGCCTGTACGCCGGCATCGTACAGAGCATGGCCTTATACGGGGCTCCTGTCTGGGCCGACGCCCTCTGCCCGCGGGCCGTGGTGACCCTGCACAGGGCCAAGCGAGCTGTTGCCCTGAGGGCTGTACGGCGGCATGCCTAATTGCGGCAACTCCGCCGTGGGAGTCCACCGCCCACATCCTCGCCGCCGCCTACCGCATCCGTGCGGAGGCGCGAGACGGTAACGGGCGCTTAGCGCCGCGGGACCTCTCCCGCCTCCGCGCATGAGGAGGTCACAGTGGAAGTGGTTCGCCTGTGGTTCGAGGAGCTCCGGGAGCTGAAGGGTGCCGCCTCCATTTCGAACACTCTGTTCCGAAACGTCGAGGCGATGTACCCATTCCTCACCACATGGGCACACCGGCATCACGGGTCGCTCACGTACCACCTGGTGCAGGTGCTAAGCGGTCATGGTTGTTTTGGCCGCTACCTGCACTGCATCGGACGTGAGCCGACCCCTGAGTGCCACCACTGTGGTGCCAGTGAGGACACCACGCAGCATACGCTCGCGGTGTGCCCGGCCTTCTCCACGCAGCGCGCTGAGCTGGTCGCCGTCATGGGCGAGGATCTCTCCCTCCAGAACGTGGTGTGTGCCATGCTGGAGGGAGAGAACACGTGGGCGGTGGTGAACTTCTTCTGCGCCGACGTCATAACGGAGAAGGAGGCGGCGGAGCGCGCCAGGGAAGACGACTCTGGCGCACAGGCATGCCGCCGTAGGCGTACAGGGCTAAGGAGGACGCGCACTTGGCTGGCACTCGGCCCCCAAGCGCGCGGAGAGTCCGACATAACCCCGCGGTTTTCCCGAGCCGCGGGGTAACGCATTTTCCGAACAATAAAAAAAAAGGTCTCGCTTTCGACGTAACATGATCATTTATAACTCTTTCTTGAAATAAATTATTTTGACGTGAGTTTTGAGCAAATTAACAAACCAATTTCGATAAGGACGAAATATTTCAAAATCATAAATAATTGAAACACATGCTTCTTATTTAACTGTTTCAAGGCATTCAAATTATGTAAAGTAATTGATAAGAACATTTAAATACTATTAAATGAATGGAGCGCATTCAGGGTAAGATTAATGAAGTTCACGCCTCGATAATAAATAGTGCCAATGACTTTGGATAAACGTTTGAAAGGGAAGGAAGTAAAGCGCTTAGTTAACTTCGGGTCGGTCGCCCGCTAGCGTCGACTTCTATTGGTACCACTTCGACTATTTTTCATATACTAATAAAAATATCATATATACAACCAAGAACGAAAGTTCAATGTTGGAACGTTGGTTGGATATTGGCTGTAGATTTAATAAATTTCTGTTCTATATGCAAATGCGACCCCCTGATGTGTAGACGTGAATAGATTGGCTCGTTTAAAGCTCAACTTATATGGAAATGCGAAAGGCACGTAAGAAAGCGTGGAAGAAGATCGTTTCGATACGTAATTAGTTTTGTAGATCCTCGCGGGCCGAATTCCATTTCGCCAATGAATGCCAAATGCAAGAGAAAAGCGTAAGCGAACGTAGCGAGTAATTAATTTACAATTCTAATGTATATTTTCTTGACATAGATATCATTAAATAAAATTTTAAAATTCAAATGAAGGATAATGTTATTCGTCATTCCATTCTGAGCTGTTACTTAAGTCGGTTAATGATATATAAATTCACCGGTATTTATTGTTATTTAGGAATGTAATATCCACATTCTATTAAATTTAAAATGTGTCTCTAAATGAATAATGACTATGAGAAAGAAAGTAACAAGTAAGAAATAAAAGAATTAGGACGAAAAGAAGGATTTTGAATTGCAGATTAATTTCTTTACTTTTATAAGCTTTTCGGAGGCACTCTTGAATTTAATTCATTCGTTTTTTATATATTTTAGAATATTGAATTGCGGTTAATTTTAAATGGTTACTATTCGTTTCTCGGACGTCCCAAAAGGTCGTCTTGTTATTATTTTTGGATAAGAGAGTAATTGATACGCTTTCTTTAACAAGTCTTCTTTTTGATAAATATATTTTTTTTAAGGAAATTTGCATTTTTACAATAAATAAATCACTATTATAATATATTTATATCGAATACTTTTTGTTTAGATTTCTACATTCATGGTTTAATTACAAGGTGTTAATTAAAAAAAAAAGAATATATCTACAAGAACTCAACGAGTTAATAATCGCTACAAACGTCACAAATCAGTATTATAGACAACCCTGCTACGTTTTATTGCCACACGCTCTCTCAGTATCAATATTACTGGCATTTTATTTTAATCTTTGCAAACGGTTATTTGCGCGGCGGAGGGAGTCGTAATTGAGGTAAAAAATATTAGAAGGAGCGACAAGGTGATAAAATGACAAACGTCACGCCCGGATTGATATTGGGATCTTTTACTGCGTAATGGGGAGGAGTGAATTGTTGATTGTTACGGAAATGGAATTTCAGGAAACTTATTGAACTTTATCCTGAAAATGGAGTTAGGTATGCACAGTCCTTTTAAAACACGGAAATGTTTCTCAAGATTCCTCTGGATTTCTAACATTTATTTTGTAAGCCAAGCAGTTGTTATAGGAATCACAGCAAACAGCTCAGACAAGAACGAGCCGCTAGCGTCGACGCAAGACGTAACAAGTGTCCTCCGTATCTCTTAATCACGTCGCCCGTAATTGTTTTATCTTTAGCTCGTTAGAACTCGTTTAAGCAAAGCCTTCTTAGTGAAGGATTAAGTGCGGTCCGCCTTAATCCACCCCCCGCTGCTAATTCTAGCGGTTTTTCCGAGGAGACCAGATAGACGTTTTTGTTGGGGTCCTGGTTCCGCATTTAATATTTATAAGAGCGCACATAGTTCAGTGCTTCGGCTCCCGGTGCAGGCTCAGTGCGATGCGATGTATTCAACTCTCACAGATGGCGCCGGAAAAAATGTAATGAAAATATTACGGGGATGTGATTCTGTCTGCAGCTGCGAGTGTGAAAATTGCGCATTGTGTTGGCCGCTATGAAAATGAATGTATAAAAATCACAATTAATCGTGCACAGACGGTGAGTTTGCGAGCAGTTTCATTTATCTTACGATTAACGAGCGATTGTTGCGCCGCACGGTTAAGTATCCGGTCGATTAGTCTTGGATAAAAGATCACTTCGCCTACGCGCACTCGGGCACGATGCACTCAAAACAAACGGCACTAAAAGAGCAAGCTTTCAACAGACAATTAATGAAAAATCGACAAGCTAAATGTTTGCGTGAACCGTTCATTTTTTAATCAGACCGCTCTTCCATTGCGCTAAACGAAAAGCATTCGAAAATTGTCAATCGTCGCCAAATGGGATTGCACTATGGTGGAATGCACTTTGATTAATAAACCTTTATATCGTAGAGTGTCGACAAACCGTTAGTTTTTGAGTTTGTTGCCGACCTATTAGCATTGTATGATTATTTTGAAATTTTAATGATAAATAATCAGCTTATGAGTAATGATGAAGAGTGATATGTTAAACGTGCGACGAATTATGTGGCAGCACCCCACTTGATCACAATCTCAATCATTGTCGGTAATTAATTGTATCAAGGTTTTAAAGTACTTGCCAAACCATCAATCCGTAAATCATAATACTAAATTAAATATTTAGTATCATATCTTAAATTTATAGTCAATACGAAAGTGATGTCTCAAAAACTTTATCGTTTGACAGTAAGACAGCTGTTAAACTTCGTTTCATAAGTTTAACGTAATCAATTCCTATTTCCAAATACATTTGATACAAAGTGGGATAAAATAACTTCTGTAAGTAATAAATCAAGTATCTGGATTTTTATCTCCACTATATGACACACAACATTGTCAATCATCTCGTGACTACAAATGCTGGTGACAGTCCAGCTAACCAACTAATTAACAGAAATTTTAAGCGACATTAATCTTTAATGAACATTTCTAGACATCATGAAATGTAAAGTGTAATTAATTTACGTTTTTAATTCACACTGCAAATCCACAAAGCGAAATCAATAGTGTTGACCTTCACACTATCGAATCAGCTGAAGTCAAGTTAGTCAAGTTTTGATAGGATTGAATGTACACATTAGTCGACGCGTCACCGCGCAAACATGTCTCGGCCCATTAGACAGTGTAATTAATACTCCGGGGTTGCGCCTAATTGCGGTAGGACGATGGCCAGCGCCGAACCCCAAACAGCGATTCGAGCGATCGAAAACCTCACCCTTTTAACACACCTTCGTTTACGAATCGCTAGCACTAAATGTGTATTACCTCCACTAGGTTAATTAAGGCTGCCGGGGACTGAACGTGTGCTCGAATCAGCATTATTGTTCAACATAATGGCATTGTTTCGCGCGCTCGTAGTTTACAGCCCTCTTGTAAATTGTGCATGTGGAAAGGAAACTCTGGGGTGCCGGAGTTGTGTTGTGATTGTAAGTGGGACTAACCGCGGAAGACTAACAAAACAAGCGGGAACAATGTTTGACACGTAACTAGGTGATGCGGTGCTCTTGTGGACACAGCCGGTCAAACAAGGGGCGCGGCGCAGTAGCACGTGCAATTTTAAACGGGTCTTGACTCAACTGCAGGAGATTGCGTTGCTTGCTTGTTCTTTGAAAATTTGACGAAATTGTCGGTGATACTGCTACACACGGAGCGACGTTTGTTTACTGGAATTATTTATTGGTAAACGTTACGCTACGTGAACGTAGGCAAGGTTTATTTGACCTACGTGAGCAGACACAAATCTCTATAAAAACTAATAGTAGTATCTATACGGACCAGATTCAGTCCAGTCTTTGTCAGGTTCGTAAGTCAATATAGTAGTAAAATGATCTAAATAAAGCAATAAATTCGCAGAAACTCACTTCAACAACATAAGACCTTTTATACAAATGTTACAAAGAATAGTTTTCTGAAAACTACACAAAAAGAATATAACTGCGAGTAAAGTTGAAGTTGTGATCACGAGAATATCATATATCTTTACATATTCTGCGACATTTTCAAAGCGCAGCATATATGAGAACGATACGACAGCTCACGGGAAATAACATTTTTGACGGTTACATTGTTTGAATAAGCCCACAAATGCGACGGGTGAGACGTCGCCACGGTGCAAAGTGCAATTTTAAAATGTAAACAAAGCTCGCACCTTGAGTCCATAAACGTTGTCTTAGATTTCGTCTTATTGAACCAAAGAGATGGCGAAGAAAAATCTTGTATTTTTAAACACTGCGAATCTACATCTATTATGGACTTTTATGCTACTTTTGCAAGGAATTTCAGTGTAAACTATAAGTTCTTGATGGCAAGACTCTCTGAAAGTAACTGTTCATTGCGATGTTGTAATGTTTGGTAAAAGGTACGCTTTCATTAATTAATATTGTTATTGATTATGAATTTGAGTTAGTTTTTGATGATATGTTCTATTTCCACAAAGGTTTGTTGATAATAAAGTGGTTCTAAAAAGAGCAATCAGTTAACACTGTCAGTGATAACTAAATTAGAAAATCAAAGTTAGAAACAAGCTTTAACTGGATTTCTCAACAATCGAGGAACTGCGATTATTTTGGCTCCAATACAGTATAGTAGATACCCTTTTCATTAAGCCTATTAAGAAAATACTATTAGTTAGAACTGAGCAATGTACAACAACAATTTTGCGGTTTTGCTACGGATCTCTTCAAATGTGGTGCAATCGTGATGTCAAGACATGGTAAAATCACTTAATTTGTGTAAACATATAAGTTAAATTGCCATTATCTTTATTTTTTTACATTTATATACATTTTTGCATCATGCAAATTGAGATGTATATGTAACGAACTAAACTAAAGCGTAATTTTATAACTAATTTAATTTATTTCATACTTAACCGATAACTTTGGCTTGATATTTATGTGATAAAAAATACTAAAATTGGCAAATTGAAAATAAACACAGCAATTAATAATTTTAAAAATATTCTAATTATGGCAATTTCTATTTTCCATTAGTTATATAATATCTCACGTAGGTCGTACCTGGCCGCCCTGAAAGTTCAGAAGTCCTACCATCAATAAAATTTATCCATTTGATTGATGGTGCTAACCGGGCTAATAAAACCCTGGACATAAAATGTCTTAGGGGAACTCAAACGCTAGGTCTAGATCTTTGGTCTCAACCATAAAGACCACAACGACACACAAAGAATTACAGCATTAATTACAAAAACGTGTATAGCATTCCCTTCTAATATTGTAAACTAGCCGATCCAAGAAATTTGTACCGTTTAATGTTACAAAAATTCTTTATGACTTTTATTCCCTGATTGTCTGAACCAAACAAACACGTGATTATTTAAATCAGCTCAGTGGTCCTTGAGTTAAAAGTAATGTAATATGACTTTATTTATTGAATATAAGATGTGCAACTAACTTAGTTTGAACAAATAGAACATAGCAGACAGCCGCTTTCACGTTAAAACAGCTGATCAATTAGATTAAATTTAGCATGATTGCGTTTTTTTACGAAATCGCAGCCATACAGATAGTACATAATTTTGTTCAATATATCGCACTAATAATACAATAGTGTATCTCAAAATCGAACATTTTTCAGAATTAACAAAAAACTTATTACTCACTTCATGTAATAGTTGCAAATTGAATAACTGTCACATAAGTTTTTTAATTTATCCTTATTCTGTTTTTGCACTAATCAAACGACAGTCTTGATCACGCGTGAGGAATCAAATTTTGCGTGTGTTTATAGTATTATGTCAAGTACGACGTTTTGAGATGATACACTATTGTATTATTAGTGCGATATGTACTATCCGTATCCAATATGACATGATATAACGTGACGTTCATAAACATAAAAGTTGATGCTAAAAATCTTGATTATTTAGTCAAAGGTAAGATACTATTCAGCATCTACCTATACATTCCGATTAATTAAGTGAAAAGCTGTTTCATATACTACAGTCATTTATCCGTGAAACAAGACACCTTTGTTAATAAGGACAGCAGCAGTAGGTAATACAAAGGAAATAGTGACAACATCAGTATTCGGGGACGAAGCGAAACGAACAGACGGGCTAACGTTAATTATTTGTTAGGTCAGAACACCTTGGTAGTGTTAATAGGCATTGTCAGTGACAGAGCTAGCTGGTTATGGATGGGGCTGTTTGGATCGTGGTTCGCATGAGCCACATCGTTATCAATTATAACTTATGACGCAACGCACGCTCTGATTAACGAATAGATATCAAAGCGTTAAGCAGCTATGGATTAGTATTAGAGATGCGCTTCCTTTTTTCTCTGTTAATGAGTAAGAATAAATATTATTCCACTACTTTTAATTTGTTATGGATTTATGATGAAATCTTAGGTGACTAAACAATTATTTATTTTTAATTCGCTGCTTTAAATTGTACCGAAGAATTTCGGGTGGGTTAATACCTTTTTCAATGAATATGTTAAATATTAAGATAATTCAAAACATTATTTAACTATTTTATCATATACATATAATCACGAATATTTGGTATCTAAGATGTTAATTAACTTGTTACACCCAACCTTCGCCAATTTTTATTACATCCTTGTGTCTTTACACAAGGATGTAATAAAAATTCAATAAAAGACAATAAAAGAGTATACATAGACGTATATATTTCGCAGATATGTCATTGTAGTAAATTAGTCTGCTCTTACGACATTAAAGAGAAGAAAGGCATGAGCGATACATTTATTTATCTACGTAATCGTTTGTAGACTTAAAATATATCATTTGTACTTCAAAATATTAAAGATGTTATATTATCAACTCATCAATTTTTTTTTAAATAAATATCATAATGGAATTAGGATCAAATAATATTAATAAAAAAGTTTATTTATTTACAGATAAAGATTCCAGATGGTGGAGTTTCCACATAGCGAGTTTAATGTGAAAACTATATTAGTAACAATAATCACTAAAAAAGGAATGAAGTTTATATATGATAAAAATAAACATTCCATTTTTGTATTTGACGCGATTATTTCAAAGTACAAAATGACAACATATTAATCCGCTGCGGAAACAACTCATTTTTCCTGGAGCGTATTTACGAACAGCTGATTCCGGTTCGCATTACGTACATTTCGAAGCGCGCGCGTAAGCCGCCCGGTGAAAAGATTTGATGGCCGGGTTAGAGATTTATGTCAAGGATCATACAGCCGGGATCGGGGATTGCAGACCTCCTAACATCTGACTGTGCCCTTTGTGGCTGGAGCACTATCCGGCTTCACTTACTTTGTAGGTACCTCTTACTCCGCTGCCTCTTAGGCGCAGGACGGTTTTAATTTCGTTCCCAGAATGATACACGGGGTCCTCGATCTCGGAGTTTTTATGCAAATTGATCAAGATGTCTTCTTATATTTCATTTCAGTCATATACATTATTTTGGAAAGGGACAATTAAAATACCCAATTACTAATAAAGTAACAATTTTATGGGAAAATAAATAAGATAATCTGAGACCTCGTCTTAAAGCGGACACAAAATTACTGAGTTTGGTCCAATGAAGTCACAAGTTAATCTACCTAATGATATACCTATATGACGCATATTATTATTCACAGTTAGGGAGCGCGTTAATTAAATCTACAATTAGCTAAGGATTCACCATTTCCCAAGAGGGCAATGGAAGAACGAATTATGCAAGGCTTCTTCAATCATAATACACTCGGCCTAAACACGGGCAGCGTTATATTTAGACTAAAGAGAATTATTTGTCAGTGTCCAACATGCCAAAGAGGCTGGTTATCATAAGGAAAAGAGAATTGTATTGTGTTGTTTCACATCGGCTTTAATTTGTCTTAAAATTTAATATCAGGAAGAGCTTCCAGCTAGAAATGTACGGAAAATAAACAAGAGAAATCATAAAAATGGTCCGCTGACACAGTGCGCTCGTTAGCCGTGGTTACGAGGCTCTTAACGAGTGGCGGACTTATTACAGACTCGCTGTTGGGCTAATGCAATGTTATTGCTCTATCGATAGATCTGTCGCAGGCGTCTTTATCGCACTATAAACACTCCCCTATTAGGTGCAAACAGAGGATGATGATTACGGTCCCGACTGTTGTATGTTAAGTGATTGCACACGGCACTCGGAATGAGGGACATGAAAACGTATAGGGCGGATATATCACTCCAACAAAGGAGGGACTTAAGTAAATTAAGAAGGGAGTGTTAATTTTTTTATAAATTTAATAGGTTTGGTTATGAATCATGACAGATGATAAAAATTTCATAACAGGTTAGCTTTGTGAACATCAATATCATTATGTTGCTTGCAAATGTATAATAGAAATCTATTCTAACGATTCCAAATGGAATCGTTCGCCATGTAAAAAAAATGTAGTAAAGTAAACAATTTAAGTCCCGCTTACTTAGCGAGCTTTCAAAAGTCACCGTAACAATATGGTAATATCTAATTAACCTGCACAATGATGCATTCTAATGATTTAAAAAAAAACTTAATTCTCACTCATCACGAAGCTTGGTTTGCAAAATGTACGTTTCTGATGACGTTATATTATTTAGTAATACGTGCCGTTAGTTGCTTGTATGCAAAAGTTCGCGATGCACGTAGTGCATTAATGAATTTACAACATTCAGAGCTTACTAGTATGTTTGGAGCTCTGGGATTTTCAACAATGTTACATAATATATACAAAGCACTAATTTAGGTGGCATTCGTAGACTATCACAATGTTATTGTAAATTAGCTTCCCGCCTGCGGTATAACTCGCGTTTCGAGATCCCTCCCTTTTTCTAGTGATAAACATTTTATAGTGTAAAAAATCTTATTGTTATCCCCAGGTCCTCAATCAACTTCATCAAATTCGATTCAGTAGTTTCTATAGAGTCTATTAAATAGAAAGAAATGAATTGTCAAATGTTCCTGTTTATAATATTACTAGTGATGTACAGGTTCGTATTTAGCCAGCTGACTATCTTATCATTGTTAAGTCATTTTATTCAAATTTTGTATTAGATCATCTGATAAAATTAAATTTAAAGAAAGTAAATACAACAAAATAAATTAGATTTGATATTGTCCATAACAAAAAAAGCGACTAAAAGGTATATACGAGGATTTTCGTTGAAGATATAAAAATTGAAATAACAGGAAAAACTGCTCGTATGATATTGTTTTGTGTGAGCCTCACTATATATTTAATAAAAGTGAATTTGTATACTTTAAGTTAATTCCGAAGGAAATAAGTAATTTCAAATGATTAAAAAACAACTTCTTAGGTTACTGTTACTTTAATGTACCATTTTGTACACTGTTACGACGTCAGAGGCGGTCGATTTGATCTCCGTGACACAAAGCTGACCAAACTAAATTCACATTGTGCGAGCATTGTTCCGCCCGACTAACTAAATGTGACTCGCATGTAACCAGTTAGTACTTAGCGTTGCTAAGTTTTCATCTACTCGCTTTGGGGGGATATCTCTCAATTCCTCTATAGGTTTCCCGGTTGTCGGCTATTAATCTGTTGGACGTGGACCGCGCGTAGTTCTACTTGCAGCGCATGAAACCTGACACGTTCTCTGTCTATGTAAACGGTGGCAAGATTAAATCACGTTGCTCTTTCAAGGTCTGCGTAAAGGGAAAGATCTGTGTTCTTCTAAAGTCAATAAATATAATTCATTCTTTTGCGCTATTTCGTAAATAAAATTTATGTTTAGTCTCTTTATAAAATGCAGTTGTGTCTGCTAATTATTCAAAGACTAGATAAGACAAAACTACAAAACTGAAGTTATAATAAATAAATGAATGATAACAAATAATTTTCTTTATATTTTTTTGTCTGCTTTTTATAATAATTGAATAGTTATTCTGCATTTATTGATGAATATGTGATCATTTAACTTGGTTCACCTGTTCTTAAGTTACACAACTTTATTTCATGTACCATGATAAGATCATAATGTTCTTTGTAGGTATTTAAAAAGGTAAGGATAGTTGGTGGCGTGTCACTGGTCAAATTGAGAGGAGATTCGGTGACACGGGTTTGATAATGTCATATATCGTTTTTCGAATTTTATATATACATTCATCTGAGGCTCCTACACTTCCCTGGTTCAAGGTTGCCTGTAAGAGATTGCTGTTTAGCAATAAGGCTGCTTCTCGTACATTTGCTATTTGTTTTTTTTTCTTTTGTCTATGATCTTGTTTTTGGTGTGTGATAAAAAGTTATGTTATGAAGAAAAGCTTCGTGAGGTAACCTGCATACACCTGCGAAGAAATTCAAAGGTGTATGTGGTCTAATCAATAGATTTGATAAAATCAATCAGTACCCAATAGGGTACTGAGCTAACGTGGTTGACTAAGGCCAAATTGTCTTAACATACATACAAAGTATAGGATTGAACCTATGGGTAGGTGTATGAGCTGTAATGATGATCAGAAACACAATCACCATCTCCAAATACCTTATCTGAAAGGAGTATTAAATAATGTGTTTTTCATCATTTTAGAATAAAATTATTTAGTGCAAACCTCAATCTTGTACGATTGCATTGCAGGTAGTTAAAGAAATAGTTTACCGATTATTCTCTGGAAAAGAGTTTCCGCGAAAGCCGCAAGTCGAAATTTAATTTGCCTTGAACGCTGCATCAGAAATAAAGTTGAAATAGTCGCTGCAATAGACGCCGTACGGCTAACTTCTAACGCAAATGAATAGCGAATGGGAAAAGTTGGGTGGAGAAAAATGGTGTCCTAGTCGTCGACCATTGTCGCCGCTCGCTCGCCCGCCCATTGTTTTCCGATATTACGGCACTAAAATGCATATAAGCGTTACACTCTCGTTTAGCATGTTTCTGCATGAAGAAATGTAAGTTGTACAAAAGTTATATTCTACTAACCTAATACTACCAAAAATGATTTTTTATCTATTTTCAAATGTAATAACAATATTCTGAGCATATAAAACGCAAATCGAAAAAGGAAACAATTGTCAAATGTTATTTCAACACTATTTGTAACTTGATCAATATACATTCAAGTAACGTGCCTGGGTTTCATAGGTCTTAAGCTGCAAGTTCAGAAAGTGTAAGCCAGACACTCCATTCCAGATAGTTCGAAAGCTAGCCATTAAACTGAATGAAACGTGCGGCAATAGGAAACTTTGTTTTATGACTTTACTTTCCGAATAGTTAAATAAAAACAAAGTTTTTAATACTTACCGTTTTCGCCGTTTGTGCTGACACCGTATCTGGGTACTGGATTAAGGCTTGGAATGAATCTGTAAATAAAACGGATAATTAAAGCCGGTATTATCTGTAATTTTGCAAAATTACATACATAAGCACGTGGCTTTCAAGCAAGTTGCTTATATTGTTTAGATGTTATTTTGTAAAATTTGTTGAAATATGAAAAAAATTGTTGAATATGTCTTCAAATTCTCGACAAGCAATATCTTGTTCATAAGAACGTTCAAACAAGGCGAAATTGGCACCCAACGTGGTGGTACGCGATCCGACAGGCTCTCGAGAGTTAGTTGTGTCTCAGGTGCACCGCAGCTATTTTGTCACCCGTGCTTCTTCGAATATTCCGGTTAGCGACTTGTGTATTTCGCTTTTGATGTTTCAAATTCATGAAAATTGTATCATTGCAAACTTGTTATATAAAGGTGCCGCGTTTTTAATTTTTATCGCGGACATAACTACTATCAAACAATTACACCTAATAAAACGAGTGGTAATGTTGTCGGAAAAAACACATTAAGGTCGAAAGCAACTATAAACAATCGTGGCGTGGAGGGAGAGGCATGGCCGTATCTCCCCACAAGTAATATAGTTAGTCGTCTAGTCTATTTACTGCGAGAGGATAAGCGTTAAACCCCCTAATTTAAGGCATGAGCCGGCGATCATTGCCGGCCGTCGGGTGCGCACATAAATTCACATTTTTAGGAAACATCGCCAACTCGGTTACACCTGCGGCACCACGTAATGGGCCATTATGAGGTGTCACAAACAGTGAAACGGAATCATTTCATAGTTCTGATTATTCTACAGTAAAGATCTC